>CM053609.1:47378744-47466200 GCA_028646535.1 Procyon lotor
AGGGGAAATGCTGAGAGCTTTTCCCCATTGAGAATAATACTCGCTTTGGGTTTTTCATAGATGGCCTTGATGATGTTGAGGAATGTGCCCTCTGTGCCTACGCTGTGAAGAGTTTTGATCAGGAAGGGATGCTGTACTTTGTCAAATGCTTTTTCAGCATCAATTGAGAGTATCATATGGTTCTTGTTCTTTCTTGTATTAATGTATTGAATCACATTGATTGATTTGCGGATGTTAAACCAACCTTGCATCCCAGGAATAAATCCCACTTGATCGTGATGGATGATCCTTTTAATGTACTGTTGGATCCTATTGGCTAGTATTTTGGTGAGAATTTTTACATCTGTGTTCATCAAGGATATTAGTCTGTAGTTCTCCTTTTGGATGGGGTCTTTGTCTGGTTTTGGGATCAAGTTCTATTAACTTCTTAAGGAACCTCCATACTGCCTTCTGCAGTGGCTACACCAGTTTGCATTCCCACCAACAATGAGGGTTCCTTTTCTCCACATCCTCACCAACAGCTGTTGTTTCTTGTGTTTTTTATTTTAGCCATTCCAGCAAGTGTGAGGTGAAACCTCATTGTGGTTTTGATTTGCATTTCTCTAATGATGAGTGTTGTTGAGAATCTTTTCATGTGTCTGCTGGCCATCTGTATGTCTTCTTTGGAGAAATGTCTGTTCATGTTTTCTGTCCATTTTTAAGTTGAATTATTTGGGAGTTTGTTTGGTGTTGAGTTATAAAAGTTTTTTTTAAAATATATTTTGGATAGGGGCGCCTGGGTGGCTCAGTCGTTAAGAGTCTGCCTTCGGCTCAGGTCATGATCCCAGGGGCCTGGGATCGAGCCCCGCATCGGGCTCTCTGCTCTGCAGGAAGCCTGCTTCTCCCGCTACCATTCCCTCTGCTTGTGTTCCCTCTCTCGCTGTTTCTCTCTGTCAAATAAATAAAATCTTTAAAAAAAAAAAAATAAAATAAAATATATTTTGGATAAAACCATTTATTGGATATGTCATTTGCAAATAGCTTCTGCCATTTAGTAGGTTGTCTTTTAGTTTTGTTGGTTTGTTTCCTTTGCTGTGCAGAAGCTATTTATTTTGATGTAGTCCAAATAGTTTATTTATGCTTTTGTTTTCCTTGCCTCAGGAGACATATCTAGAAAGATGTTGTCATGGCTGATGTCAGAGAGATTACTGCGTATGCTCTCTTCAAGGATTTTTATGGTGTCAGGTCTCACATTTAGGCCGTTAATCCATTTTGAGTTTATTTTTGTGTATGGTATAAGAAAGTAGTCCAATTTAATTCTTTTGCATGTAGCTGTCCAGTTTTCCCAACACCATTTGTTGAAGAGACTGTCTTTTTCTCATTGCATATTCTTGCCTCCCAGATGACTTTTTAAAAAAGAAACTGACACCTACAAACTGATGCTAAAAATCACATGGAAATGCAGTGAACCTAGAATAGCCAAAGCAATTTTGAAAAAGAACAACAAAGGTGGAGGTCTTACACTATTTGATTTTAAGTGTTGATATAAAGCTACACTTAATCAAGTTGATATAGTTTAGACTTAAGGCTAGATATATGCATCATTGGAGCAGAATAGAAAGTCCAGAAATGGATCCACACACAGTCATTTTTCAGCAAATGTACCAAGGAACAATTGGATATCCAAGTGCGCTAAATATAACCTCAACCATTGTCATACTCCTTATACAAAAATCAGTTCAAAATGGATCATAGACCTAAATATAAGAGCTAAAACTTCTAGAAGAAAATACAGGAGAAAATCTTCATGATTTGGGCTAGGCAAAGAATTCTTTGAGAGGAAACAAAAGGCACACATCATAAAAGGAAAAAATTGATAAATTGGACTTAATTAAAATTTAAACTTTTGCTCTTTGAAAGACATGGTTAAGAAAATGAAAAGACAAATCACAGGTAGAGAAAAATTTAAAAAGCACGTGTCTGATAAAGGACTTATATCCAGAATATATAAACAATTGTCAAAAATCATTAAGACAAATAACTGTTTTTTTTTAAAGGTGGAATATTTAAACAAACACTTTGCCAGTGACAATATGCAAATGGCCAATAATCACTTGAAAAGATGATCAACATTATTAGTCATCAAGCAAATGCAAATTAAAACCAAAATGGCATAGCACTACACACCCACTAGAATGACTACGATTAAAGATTTATAATATCAAGTGTTGAAATCTGGAGCAAGTAGAATTATCATATATTACTGGCAGGAATGCAGTATGATACACCCACTTTGGAAAACAGTTTGACTGTTTCTTATAAAGTTAAACATACACTGAGCATATGACTTTGCAGTCCCACTCCTAACATATGTCCCCATAAAGACTTATACATAAATGTTCATAGCAGCTCTATTCATGATAGCACCAAAGTGGAAATAACCCAGATGTTTTTCAGCAGGTGAACTCTGGTACTTTCATATAATGGAGTACTACTCAGCAGTACAAAGGCAAAAGCTTCTGATACCGGCAATAGTATGGATGAATTGCAAAAACATTATGCGAAGGGAAAGAAGCCAGAAACAAAGGACCATTTACTGTACTATACGGTTTATATGAAATTCTGGAAAAGATACAGAAAACACATCACATCAGTGGTGGCCAGGAGCTAGAGAGAGATGGGGGGATTGACAGCAAAGATACGAGGGAACTTTCTGGTGTGATGGAAATGTACTATATCTTAACTGTGGTGATCGTTGTGACCGTATACAGTGAGTCAAAACTCATTTAACTCTACACTTCAATATTACTGATATGGAACATTATAAATTATACCTCAAAAAATTAAAATGTGTAAATATTTCATCCCAAATATTTTTCATAAACACTTTATAACTCCATTAAAATACCTATTTGATAATATATAAGACAAAATAAATTATTTTTATGCTTGTTTTTTTCTTTAACATTTTATTTATTTGAGAGAGAGCAAAGCAAGAGAGATCACAGGGGGAGAAGGAGAAGCAGACTCACTGCTGAGTAGAGAGCCTCATGCTGGGCTCAGTCCCAGGACTCTGGGATCATGACCTAAGCCCAAGACAAATGCTTAACCAATTGAGCCACCCACGTGATTGTTTTTAATATTCAAATACAGTTACTGTTTGTCAGAGGACTTTTCAATTTCATTCTGTTCTAGTATAGAATATAAATTCATCCAGTTGAAATTAGGTATTCCAACAAAAGATTCTCCTCACAAATTGGGATATTTCAAAGTACACTGGAGAACGTGGGGCACCTGGGTGGCTCAGTCAGTTAAGTACCTAACTCTTGATTTCAGCTCAGGTCATGATCTCAGGGTCTTGAGCCCCACATGGATGGGGCTCCCTTCTCAGTGGGGTGTCTGCTTTTCTCTCTCTCCCTTTGCTCTTCCTGTCTGTTCATGCACATTAGCTCTAAAATCAATCTTTTTTTTTTTTTTTAAAGTACACTGGAAGGGCGCCTGGGTGGCTCAGTGAGTTAAAGCCTCTGCCTTCAGCTCAGGTCGTGATCTCAGGGTCCTGGGATCGAGCCCCGCATCGGGCTCTCTGCTCAGTGGGGAACCTGCTTCCCCCTCTTCTCTGCCTGCCTCTCTGCCTACTTGTGATATCTCTCTCTGTCAAATAAATAAAATCTTTAAAAAAAAATACACTGGAGAACCAAATTCCATTATTGGAACTTATTAAATTCTTATTTGGATCTGAAATGAATGAAAAGAATTTAATATTAAAAATTAGTGAAGTTATTTTAGAATTCATTTGATCTAACTGAAAAGTCATGCTTCCCAGAGTAATATATAAACATATCTTATGTAGCCACAATTGTTTAATTGTATTTTTCAGGCACTTTTTCTTTACAAGAGTAATTTTTTAAAAAATAAAATTTTTTTATTTAAAACATTTTTTAAAAAAAGTCTGGTTAAGATAAAATTATCTTTTATAAAAGATATATCTTATAAAAAACAGATTTTCCTTGTTTTTCAACTATTGTCCTCTTTCTGTTCAAGGCTCTAATTTAGAGTACCACATTGCATCATATCTCCTTAGTTTCTTGGGTCTGTGGTAGTTGCTCAGCCTTTCCTTGGTTTTCATGACCTTGATGAAAGGTTCTGAGGAATATTGGTCAGGTATTCTATATAATAGGCCTCAATTTTGGTTTTTCTGATGGTTTTCTTATGATTAGACTGGACTTAAGGGTTTGGAGGAATAATACCAGACATATATTCAGCCATGAAAAAGAAGGAAATCCTGCCTTTTTTGACTGTATGGATGGACCTTGAAGGCATTATGCTAAGTGAAAAATAAGTCAAGCACATAAAGACAAATACAGTATGTTCTCACGTATATATAGAATCTAAAACAATCTAACTTGTAAAAATGGGGTGATGGTTGTTGGGTGTGAAGGAATCCTGGAGATGTTAGATGTTGGTCAATATCTAACTGCTTGTACTCCTGCATCCTTCATTTTCATCAGTAAACACCTTGTATGATGTCTTTAAAAGGGTGGTGTTAATTACTTATATCAGGAAATGGTAATAGAAAGTGATTTCTAGTCATCTTGCAGATTTAGCAACATATGGGAAATGTAAATGCATCTCACCACTAGACAAAACCATGATACAGGTTGGAATTCGAAAACAAAAAGCCTGCTAAAGCCATCCCACCCATATCCCAGCTTATTTTATTGCATTTTTATTAGATCTTATTTTAATACACTTTGCAAAGTGGATATTCTACTTCAGATGTCAAACTATATGGAATTCCGTTATGGCAGGTGTAAAACTGGACTGGAGACAGGCAGGATAAATGATCACACATTTATGGCTTACCAGAAGTCTTAAGAGTTCAAATGATTATTGATAATAACGTAGCCAAAGGCTCAGACTGAATAGTGGGGACCATTGGCACCCTTTACTGCTTTTTATCTTGGCGAAGCCTGGGATTATCCCAGAACTTTTCTTTAGGACTGAGCCTCTGCGATCATCCATTACATTTTGTCTACTTTAAGCCCAGAATGGAACCATAATCTCTTTGAAGTGTCTTAAAACCTGTCCCAGAAATCTGCCGCTTGATTTTGACTGGGAGAGAGTCAGAGTTAAGTGACTATGATATTGAGAGAAGCTGGCATGTCTGGGTTGTGGGAACTGGGAGAAAAGAGATTGTAATGATAAAAATCACATCTGTAAATCATACGGAGTAGAGAAGCGGGAAGGACATAGGATTTCTCCATTGATGTATCTTTGTGTTGGGAACTGAAAAATGTAGGAGGATACTGCTGTACTCTTCTGAGCTAATCTAAAGCAGCAGTTACTATGGAGTAAAGTCTTTCATTGTTAAATGACAGGGAGTTATATTACATGCATGACATTATGTCTAAGTACTGGGGAGGACAGAAATCATTCCTTCTTTCACTGAGCTTATATTTTTAAAGGAATGTAAAATATTTGTTCATAGGGACCTGTCTCTCTTCCTCACAGAGAGCATAGTCCCTTAGTCCAAGTATTCTCAGATTCAGATTTAGAGAAGAAGCATGCCAGGGATCTTCTTTTTTATTTTATGTAATTAAATGTCTTCTGACCTCATCTTTTTTGAGATTGCCCTCATAGAATTATCATTTCTATCTTTGAGCTGCCTTCTTGTTCCATTATGGAATGAAATTCCTATTGTCCTAGGTCATTAGGGAATAAATTGTTGGGGGAATAAAAAAATAGTTGGGGATTTGGCGATTTAGGCTGCCCCAAGTATTTTGACTTTAATTTTGAATGAAAACATTTCTTAGATGTGTCTTTTAAAACAGAGATTGCTGGGGCACCTGGGTGGCACAGTCGGTTAACTGCCCTTTTGGCTCAGGTTATTATTTTGGGGTCCTGGGATCGAGCCCTGCATTGGACTCTCTGCTCAGTGGGGAATCTCTTTCTTCCTCTCCCTCTGTGTGTTCTCTTTTTCTCTCCCCCCACCTCTCAAACAAGTAAATAAATAAAATCTTTAAAAAAGAAAACTCCAGAGATTGTTTATCTTGACTTGATTTTTTCTTGGTTCAGGTTCATACTGAGGAACATCTGTGTTTTATGGTGTTGGGCATGAGGCTGAGTGAGTTTGTCACCATACAGCTCTGCGCCGTGGATAACCCCTATCCCCGGCAGCCCTTGAACTGCCTTGGCTGGCAGGCCTCTGGGAGGATGCCTGTGTCCTTAGGTGCTCTTCGATTTCTCTTTCTCGCCTGCCTGTTTATGAGCTGATAATTCTTTGTTGGCTGAAGTTATAGAATGAATTTCTTTTCTCCCTCTTTTGTAACTGGCTTTGCTCTGTGCCGGCGTCTGCCACTGGCAACCTTGCCACCTGCCCTGTCATTGTTTCCGACCTCTAACTCTGCTTCCAGTCTCTGGCTGCCTGGGAACTCTCTCCCCATCCTTTCTTTTCCTTCTCCTTTGTTCGCATAGATGTTGTCAGCAAATCACAGTAAGGCTTTGCCTGCAAACAGCTGTCTGATCTGCCTGTAGCTCATCAGCACGTTTGGCTGCTTTTGTAACTACATGTTCAGGGGCTCACTCTGAACCTTAAAATACTTTAAGAGAAAGGTGCATCTAATTTGAAGCCAAGGACTTGTCAGGAGACTTGTCTCTATATAAATGCAGTCTTACTCTATTTCCCATGAAGTGTAGTGACCCACACTAAGGGTATTTTTTTTTTTTTGTCTTAAATAAGGTAGAATAGTTTAGTGTATGTATTATCTTCCTTGAATGCTTCCCATTATTTGACTGGTTTTCCAGGGTATAGAAGCATATGGGATTGATGTTCTTAAGTGTTTGAAGCCCAGAGAAAATGCCAGCTCTTCTGTGGAGCCTTCTTTAGCCCTTTTGGTGCTTTCTCAGATTCTGTCATAACATTTATTCACTTGGCTTTATAGTGCACATGTTCTCTCTCTTGGGAGATTAGAAGCTCTTTGAAGTACAGGAAAGAGTAGGACCCTCATCGTGTCGTTTTTGTATCCCCTCTTACTCCTGCTCTTAAAACAGTACCTTGTATACAGCAGCCGTCCCCAACATATTCTGTGGAGTTGAGCAACCCCCTCTTTCACCCAGGTCCCTTTTGTAGTTTTTGACGATGCTAGTTGAGGGTCACTCCACTCGTGTCATCTTTCACTTGCTCATGTTGAAACGCCTCTGCCAGTTGCACTGAAACTCCTGAGTTCCTCCTGTAGTCTGTCCCCAAAGAGCCTGGCTCCTTGCTGCCTGGGGAAATTGAGTGTCACACTGAAACCAGCTGTGTATCCTCTTCCAGTACCTACTTAAATGTAAAAATAAGTGAAGTTCTTTATTCTCTGTCCTTGGAAATGCTCACTTGTTCCTCATACACTTTTTGGTCTCTAAGCCATTCACCCCCAACAACAAAATAGTCCTGTTACTTTTTTAATGGCTTTAGTGATATATAATTCACACATCATGCAATTCACCCTTTTAAAGTATATAATTCAGTGTTTTTCTGTATGTTCAGAGTTGTGCAACCATCACCATAATCTAATTTTAGAACATTCTCGTCATCCCCAAAACAAACTCCATGCCCATTAGCAGTCACTCTCCACTTCCCCAACACCCAGTCCCAGGTAACCATGAATTTACCTTCTGTCTCTATAGATTCACCTGTGGTGGACATTTCATATAAATAGAATTGTACTATATGTGGACTTTTGTGGCTGGCTTCTTTCACTTGATACTACTGATTTTTAAAAATACTCTTATATTTATAACTTTTCCGCAAAACAGATATGGTCTTAAAATCTCATCATTTCTTCTGTGACCTGGTTTTATTGGATTTGCAATATTTTGTTAGGTTGCAGAATATACTGTCACACATCAAATATCATCGGATGCTGATGGTATTCCAAATGGCCTTATTTCAGAGCCAAGAGAATTTTGCCCAAGATTCAGTTATAGTTATATTTCATAGGGCTAATCCAAACCCTTGCCATGGTTAGATGAATGGAGATGTAATAAAACTCCATGGTTTTCACGCTGACCCATCTTCTAATGGGTTATTTGAGGCTTTGGTTGTGTCATTCTTAAGGATTACAAAACGTTGGAGCTGGAAGCAACCCAGCAGTCACTCAGCCTAGGCTTTCTTTCTCAAACTCCTATCCCATTTTACAGATCTCAGAAAGTTACTTGTTTAAGGTCAAATAGCTAATTAATAGAGCCAGTTATAAGAAGATTAGGGCCAGGGTGTCTCAATTACTAATCCATGGTTTTTCCATTGACTTCTTTTTGGCCTCGTTGCTGTTTTAGCCTGGGTTTTCTAGAAACCAGAGGCTGAGGAAGGAATTCCAAGGTCACCCTGTGGAGAGTTACTCATAGTTCTAAGTTGTGTCATCTCGCTCCACTGATAGCCAACTGGAAAGCCAGATTCCCTGCCGTGGTGTGGGGTTTTTGTCCACGTTTAGAGGTGTTGGAAGAATCCAGAAACAGGGTATATAGATAATTAGCAGTCAATGGGGTGTATCTTCCCCTCACCCACAGTGTGCTTAGCTGGCCTCAGGGAGGCCCTGAGGAGGTACATAAGATTTGAAGTCATTTCTGAGGATGACAGCAATTTCAGCTGATGCATTTGAAGGAAGTTAGACTGACAATCTGTCTTCTAACAAGATATTTTTTTCACATTGCTGTGGTTGAGACTTTTCAGGGATTTAAATATTCAAAAACCCATAACTAAAACCTTTGGTTAGGAAAGTTGTTCTCTTGATCATCTTTCCTCTTTCCAATAAAGAAAACACAAGAAAGGAAGAAAGGAAAGGAAAGGGAAGGAAGAAAGGAAGGAAGGAAGGAAAAAAAGAAAAAGAAAAGGGAGGAAGGAGAAAGAGAGGAAGGAAAGGAAGGAAAAAAGAAAGGAAAAGAAAAAAAAAGAAAAGAAAAAGAAAACACCTGAAAAGACTTTTCAGACTTAGAATTGCTCAGTACCTAGGTTTCTGTGTATGTTGTCCAACATGAAGAGATTTCCTCTGCCAATTCAATTCTAATTCTTTGCTCGAGATGAACTAACTCCAGCCTATATTGAGATTTCTCCTGCAGTGACTTTAGAGTTTACTTTAACCATATTTACCCTACTTCCTTTCGTTTATATATTACATCAGGATTAGTCTCTCCTGGTTTGCTTATATGTTAATTTTCCTCCTGGAGTCTAACTATTTTCATACCCCACCCTCCATTAGAATTCTAAATGATTGTTGACTGTGTGAACATGGGCTGGAGTGTGTGACCGAGGCTATTTTGTCCAGTAGAATTTGGAGAGTGGACAGAGAGAATTAAGTCTTTAAGCTTTTCAATGAATAATTGCTAATGAAAATTTTAAAGTAAGTTTGGAAAGTTTTGAAGATGAGAGAGCCTCTTAAGTTAATTCATGAATAAAAGGAGGTTCTTTCAGTGTGGGAACAAATGCTTACCATACCAAGAGAAGGAGGACAAAGCAGTGTTTAAATAATAACCATGGTTATAGAAATGAAGAAGATCACACAAAGAAGAGAGTTGTAACAATGACATTTGTAGAGTTAAAATTGTCCAGCTGGAAAAGACTTTGGAAATAATCGAGTTCCATCCACTTCCTACAAGTGAAGAGCCTGAGGCCGAAAGAGGTTAAGTGAGCCGAGGCCAAACAATACATAGAATTAGATCCAAGATTTGAACTGAGATCTTTGGATTCCAGATGGTTTTTCCACACGTACTTTGTACCACAAAGTACAACATCTCCTACAAGAGTGGTTCATGTATCTTTTCCTGAAGAGCTTTTCCGGAGCTGCTTTTACTATATGGTGGCTTTTTTTTTTCCCACTGCAATATTTGGTAAAATTAAAGGTAGTTGAGTTTTTATTTTTGATGTTTCAAAATACATTGAGTATTAAAACTTAGTGCGAGGGGTACCTGGATGGCTCAGTGGGTTAAAGCCTCTGCCTTCGGCTCAGGTCCTGATCTCAGGGTCTTGGGATCGAGCCCCACATCGGGCTCTCTGCTCAGCAGGGAGCCTGCTTCCCTCTTTCTCTCTGCCTGCTTCTCTGCCTACTTGTGATCTCTCTCTCTCTCTGTCAAATAAATAAAATCTTAAAAAAAAAAAAAACTTAGTGTGAAATGAATACAGTGACAGTGGAGTGTCTCTTAAAGGGCTTCAATGAGAAACTAAAACCATCTTAGTAGCTGAGCGTAGTGTAATAATTTTTAGAAAGTATTTTAATGTTTGCTTTTGTCATAAGCTTTCTTTTAAGATTGCTATTCAAACCCAAAATGTGTCTTAAAAGACTCCAGTGTTTGTCTGGAGTGCAAACAATTACTCACATATATGATCCTTCGGTAATGCTGCTGTATAACCTGTAGGGTGCCAAAGACACCAAGTCAGACAAAACAAAATCCTCCACACTCCCTGTTTTGGATTTTTGTGGTTATAACCAGTCACTTCCAAATGGTTTTGGAGAGCAGACAACTACAGGAAAGGTAATAGGATGGAGGCTAGGATGTGGGCTACTGCTATTCCTTAATACTTTCTTCCCTCAATGCCTCATTTTCCACCTGCAGGCCAATACTTGGGAAAATGAGATAACGTTAAAGCAATATTGTTTTTCATATCATTAATAGCATTTAGTCTTTTACACTAACTACTAGAGATTCTGTGTTTTTCAGGTAGTCAGTAATGGTATACACATTATTAAGTGGTTGAACACCTGTAGGTAAATAACTACATATATCTCACAGGAGTGTTTTTTATAAAACACACAATTTTAGTAGTAATAACTAACAGAATTGGTGCTTACAGTTTGCCATTTGCTTTTATATTCATGATATTTCATTATGATTGCAATTCTGTAAAATAGGAATTATTAATATTAATTATTAATTATTATTAATTATTGTTATTAACTGCCTTGCCCAGTGCCCCTTCTCTTCCCATTCTGTATTCTTTCCTATTTTGTCTATGTTCCTAGCTTCACTTACCACCTGTAAAACTAATTTATTTCGCTAACCCTGAGCTCCAGATTTTTAAATCCAATGATCTTTTTGGCCTCTCCATCTGTATGTCTCAGAAATAGCTCAAATTCAACAAATCTAAAACTGAACTTACGGTCTCTCCTATCAAAACTGGCCTCTTCCACTGGTTTCTTTACTAATGAATGACATTGCCATCTACCATCCATCCAGTCGTACAAAACCAAAAATCGAGGTCTTGCCCTTAAACTGTCCTTTTACTTTTTCCCCATACACAGAATGTCAGAGAGTCCTCTTAATTTTTTTCCTACATAGTTCTCAAATCTGCTCACTTCTCTCCATCTCCAGGGCCACCCTTCATGTCCAAGTTCTCTAAAGTATCACCTCTTTGTACTGCTCCAGTAGCCTCCTGACTGGTCACCTCTCACTGGAGCTTCTTGCTCACCAGTAATCCATTCTTCACCCAGTGACCAGAATGATCTCTGCAAAACACAAATCTCAACGTGACACTAGCCACCCCTACTTAAAACCTTAATGAGTTTTACTTCAGGAACTTCCATTCCTCTTTAAAATAAGACCAAATCTTTACCTTGGCTGATAAGGACTTGTAGTCTAGTCTCTGCTTTCAATCCACGCTCACCTTTGGCCAGGTTCCCTCAGCTCTCTGAGCTTTTTAATGTAGATTCCCTCCTGCCATTGACCTTTGCAAGTGCTTTCCCTTTGTTTGGAATTGTCTTCCCGCTTCCTCTGGTTGCCTCCTACTCTGCCTGGGTTTAGCTTCTTTAGGGAAACGTTCCCTGAATCCTAATCCATAACAGATTTAGTTTTCCTACAGTAATCTCTCCTATCATTTACCTTTTATGCATTTAGCACTATTGCATCATTAAAATTATTTGTGTGATATTTTAAAATAAATATTCACCATTGTCGGTAGACCATAAGCTCCTTGATGTCAAGGACTATGTCTGGCTTTGTGTACTGTTCCATGCTTGTTGTATAGGATCATGCTCGATTCACGGTAGTTCCTCAATATATATTTGTGAATGAGTGAACATATGGATTTGATATGCTTTAAGGCCTTTTCTAACATTCTGTGATTTTATAGGGGACAGAGAAGTGTACCACTAGATAAGTATTGAATGAAATATAGTTCTTCACCATGTGTAAGAAATGGTGACCGTGTCTTTTGTTGAGACAGAAACAGATCCCTAAGAGTAGGGCTTCCCAAAGGCCAGAGTGAAAGTTTTGCTGGTCTCTAGTATCCTTCCTACGCTCTATGTCAGGGTGGCTTGAACAGCATTTTGATTCTGTAAATGGAGAGAAATGCGTAGAAATAAATGGCTGTAGAAAGAATGGCACTCAGGTATATAGCACACAAATCCATCTAGCACACAGCTTTGGGATCCTGCTGTCTTTTTCCAGAAAAGGAACTAAAGATCTTTAGAGAAATACTTGATTCTAGGACTGGGGCAGAAAATATACAATATGAGCCTGGGGCATCTTGTAGTGCCAGAAAATCAGGAAACACTTAAAAGAAAGACAGTGCTGGGTTGTTTGAGAGCCAAACAAATGAGTTCCCAATGGTCACAGCTGGAAGAATTCAAGCAACAAAATAAAGTATTATTGTATCATATAAAGTAAACATACATGAGTATGTACTGGTATAAAGGACTGAATAAATTAATAAATTGGAGAGAATAGAAAAATCTGTGATAAATAAGTGGGGATGAGCAGACAAATCTCTCATGCAGAAGAATTCCAAATAATTTATGTAGCTATTTTGTACTTTGTCCTCGAGGAGGTTATAAATCACCACTCCATAAATGTATGCTACATTTAGTGACTTCTTTACAAAGGGTGCCACATGGAAAGCATGGGAAAGAGTAACTTTACGGTGGAGAAATCTGACAAACACCACCTTTGCCAGGCAACACAGATTAATATCAACAGTGAGAAGTAGTGTCCATAATATGCACCCTTGATATGATTTGATGAGAATCACCTTCCTCCCAAAAACCCACCACATCAGCATAGTCATGAGAAAAACTTCAGATAAAAACCAAACCGAGAGACATTCCACAAATTATTTGACCAATCAATATTCCTCAAAACTGTTAAGATTATTAAAAACAAGGACAATCTAAAAACAGTCACAGCCAAGAAAGCCTAAGCAAACATGACTACAAAATGCAAAGTGGTATCTTGAATGGGATCCTGCAACAGAAGATGGACAATAAGTTAAAACTAAGGAATGTGAATAAAGTATGAATGTTAGTTAAAAATAACATCGATATTGGTTCATTAATTGTGACAAATATACCATACTAATTGAAAATGTTAATAATAGGAAAAGAAACTGGGTGTGGGATATATTTATTATCTTTCCAAATTTCTATTTCTCTAAAATGGTTCTAAAGTTTTAAAAGAATTACTGAAACTTTTTAAAAGGTGGCTAAATATATAAACTTGGGGCGCCTGGGTGGCTCAGTGGGTTAAAGCCTCCGCTTTCGGCTCAGGTCATGATCTCAGGGTCCTGGGATCGAGCCCCGCATCAGGCTCCCTGCTCAGCAGGGAGCCTGCTTCCCCCTCTCTCTCTGCCTACTTGTGATCTCTCTCTCTCTCTCTCTGCAAATAAATAAATAAAATCTTTAAAAAAAAATAAAAAATAAACTATTGGGGGATGAAAGATGGGGAAGAGTTACAGATGACTCTGGAATTTCAGGGTCAATGAGAAGTAATTTAGGATCTAATTGTTTGCTCTCTATTGCTCATTTGGGGTAGATTTGGGGAAAGTTTCTAAATTCAAGGGAAAAGAGAAAGGATGAGTTTTAGTCATCAGACACCCTCAAGTATAACTTCCCCATGATTTTCTTTTTTGTTTTTAGTGTTTTGAGTTTCTTTCTCTTAAGCTGAAATATTCTAAAAATGTAACCACCCCCTTTTTGGCATAGTGCTGAAGATGAGAAGAAGTCATTTATATGGAACTAGAATAGCTGGTATTCCAGACTAAGGTAATAATCTTCTGCATTAACAATTCATAGATGTAATTTTTTTGTGAAAGACATGGCTTTATATTAATCTTCTAATGATATTTCTAAATTTAATATTTTTTAAAAACTCCATCCACTCAGCTAAAATGTGTTGTGTGTCCTGTACAGGGTGGTGTGCCAGTCAGGTAGGCGATTTGTAAACGAATCCTGCCCACAAGGAGTTTAGAGTTTAGTGCTGGAGACAAGATGTGTTTATAAACAACTATAGCATAAACTAGAGGGTTATAACTTTCCAGTAGAGGTGTTGATAAAGTGCTATCCAAAATGGGTAAGGGATGAGAATTCCTCCAAAATGGAGGATTCTAGGAAAGCCTCATGAAGTAAGGAGTAGGTAAATATTTGCAGACTCCTCTAAGTCAGGAGTTATATATTATTAATTTATATACCTCTAGCACATGGGTATTAAATAACATTTGTTGAAGCACTAAAGGATTTGCAAATGCTAAGATAGAAGGAAGGAAAGACATTTTAGTTCTATCTATTGCTTCTTACAATGTGGTGTAAAATGTCTATGTCTATCTTTTTCCCCCCAAGTTGATTCTTTAGTTGTTAAATTAGTTAATTTGATTCTGTCACTTTCCATTTCTGATCTCAAAAAACACATTACTTATAAATATATTATTTACAAAGGCTTTCACAGTGACTTTCCAAAGGCTAGAATATGGAAAGGAAGAGCAAAGCTAGTCCTTTATTCATTAAAAATGCTCGTTGTTGTTGTTGTTGTTGTTGGGAACCTACTGTCCAGCTTCAGATTTATTCAGCCTGCTTGTACTCTTGTTTGCCTTTCTTCTTTGGTCAGCTTTAAAAAGGCTTGTGGAAATCTCTACCGGATGGTGGTACAGAATGGGGAGAAGTAAAACTCAAACAAGTTGTACTTCTTAGTAACTCCGGTCAGGGTTCTGATGAAGTAGGTTAAAACTATAGCTAAAAGAAATATTGTATGTCAGTCATATGGCCTCTCTCCCACATTTCTGTGAATTACCAAGAGGTAGCTGATAGCACATCTTAACCATTTTTTGAAAGATTTCCCTGCCAATTGCATTATTATAATTTGATTTTTAAAAATGACCCAAGTTTTTAATCTATAGGCAATAACAATCACGCATAATGCCTTTCCCCTAAGAACTAAAAAATGCCTTAGCAGTGGATTTCTAGGGATACAGCTATAGTAAAAAGTAGTAGTATTATGACACCAAAACCACAACTAACAAAAAAATAGATATATTAGACTTCACCAAAATAAGAAATTTGTGTGCTGCAAATGATACCGTCAAGAAAGTGAAAAGACTATTCATGTAATGGGAGAAGATATTAGCAAATCATATAACTGATAAGAGGCTTGTATTCACAATATATAAAGAAAGCTTAGAACTCAGTTATGAGGGCACCTGAGTGGCTCAGTCAGTTAAATGTCTACCTTTGGCTCAAGTCATGATCCCAGCATCCTGGGATCAAGGGCTGTATCAGCGTCCCTGCCAGTGGGGAGTCTGCTTCTCCCTCTCCGCACTTCTCCTGCTCGTGATCTCTCTCTCTCTCAAATAAATAAATAAAATCTTAGAAAAAGCAACTCAGTAATGAAAACACAACCCAATTTAAAAAAAGGCAAAGTATTCGGTAGACATTTCTCCAAATAATATATGCAAATGGCCAAAAAATACATGAAAATGTGTCTACATTGTTAGTTGTTAAGGAAATTAAAATCAAAACCACCATGAGGTAACACTTTATGCCAACCAGGGTGGCTATAATTATAATAAAATAGACAATACAGACCTTGTGAGGATGTGGAGAAACTTGGTGGGAATATAAAATGATGCTGCCAGTGTGGAAGAGAGTCTGACAATTCCTCAAAAACTTAAATACACAAAAAGTTACCATTACCGCCTAGCGACACCACTCCTAGGTATATACCGAAAAGAAGTGAAAACACATGTTCGCCCAAATGTTAATGGCAGCTTTATTCATAATAGTCTAAAGGTAGAAAGAACCCAAGTGTCTGTCAACTGAGAAATGAATAAATAAAATGTGACATACCCATATAATAAAATACCATTTGGCAATAGAAAGAAAATATTGATTCATACTAGAACATGGCCTTAGCCATGCTAAGGGGAAGAAGGCAGGCGCAAAAGGCTGCATATTGTGTAATTCCAATTATGTGAACTGTCTAGAATAGGCACCTCCGTTAGAAATAGAAAGTAGATTATGGATACCCCGGGCTAGTAGTGATGGTGGGTAGCAGTGGGGAGGAATGGAAATTAGCTCTTGATGAATATGGGGTTTCTTTTAGGAGAGGCAAAAAATGTTTAAAAATTAGATTGTGCTGATGGTTGCAACACTGACTTGTACACTTTAAAAGATGAATTTACAGTGTGTAAAGTGTATCTCAATAAAGCTGTTGTCCTCACAGTAAAAATGGTTCTGGCATGCTAGACACATACAGCAAAATTTGAATAAATGTCGTCTTAAGATTGGTTCCAGCTTATTAGCTGGGTATGGAAAAGTTATAGGATAATCTTTTCTTAGGGTACATGGATGCTCTAGTTCTTGATGTATTAAAATGAAGCTGAGTTTGGCTACTCTTAAAACTTCCAAATGTATTAAATTTATACATTGTTTTATTTCCAAATATTTGAAAACACTGAAAAATGTGAAAAGGTTAGGAATGCCTTCTCAAAATTGTAGGGACCACTGCTGTTCTTAGAAAAGTAATTACACCAACATTGTATTTCGGTGTCAGGACCAACAGAATCTAGCATAAGCTAGCAAACACCAGAAAAGCTGCTAGGAAGGAAAATTGGAAAATTAAATTAATATTAGCCTCTTGAGTCGTTTTGTGGTCCATTGTACTTTTTTGTCTTCAATTGGCTTTGGTAATTTGATGTTGTGTTAACCTTAAAGAAATAGATGGAAATGTATACTATATGGAAATGTCCTTGGAGCAGTAAAGCTCATAATGCATTTTCCATTGTTTGTCTTCAAAATTATTTTTGCTGGATTGTGTGTTTTCTCTACTTCCATTCCTTTTTTTTTTTTTTTTAAGATTTGTTTATTTTTAGAGAGAAAGCAAGCAAAGGGGGAGGGGCAGAGGGAAAGAGAGAGAATCCTGAAGCAGACTCCCCGCTGAGCACAGAACCTGACGTGGGGATCATTCCCAGGACTCCGAGATCATGACCTGAGCAAAACCAAGAGTTAGCCACCCAACCAACTAAGCCACCCAGGCGCCCCTACTTCCATTCTCCCCCGCCCCGCTTCCATTCTTAATGTAATGTATTAGCACTTTTGTAGCTATTTATTACATTTTCCCCTTTTAATTTTGACTTCTCTCCTCCTTGTTGTCTATTAAGAGCTAAATTAAAAATACTAAAATCTTTTCTTTGGGGGGCACATTTAAGAAGGGAAGAATAAGACACTTCCTTCCCCTCTTCAATGAAAGGAGAATTCCATTCATATTCATTCATTCATTCACTCATGAATTATTTACTGAGTGCCTACTCTGTGCAGGGTGTTATGCTAGGTATTGAGTGTTTCTAAAATAATTGAGATTACTGCAAAGCTGAGCTTAGAAGAGTAGTTTAATAACAGTACAGTGCTACGGATGATGATAGCAGCAAAGAGACTACACTGTTGTGAGAAGAAACAGAAAATTCCACTGAACTCTTGGTGACAGAGTGAAAAATGGCAACAGACCTTGTTCAAGCCCTGTTCATGAGCTGAAGAATGACTGTATCTCCCAGTAGTCAGATAGTGCTTTGACCTGACGTGAAAGCCAGCTGTTCTCATATTCAGGGTATAACAGCATTGTGCTCCCACATCAAAGAGAGTCGGTAACAAATACCACATTTTTGCTTTCAACTCTTCTCCTTCTGCCCCTTTCTTACGCTCTCAGTGCCCTTTCTGACCATTCCTATCTCTGTTTTATTTCTTCTCCTTCCGCATCACTGTCTGTAGTGGAATAATAGTCTTTATTACTCTTTCATTGTAATTGATCTTAACAAGTTATCTGGTCACACACACACACACACACACACACACACACACACACACACACACACAGACATACCCACACACATATGTACGTAGACATAGTCAACTTCTTATTCCACTTCCCCACTGTCTTTTTCCCCCACTTTAAAGTGTTTTAACTATGGTTGATATGGATTGAGGAGCCTTTTGGTATGAATCATGTAAGCATAGTCAGAAAATAAGATACACCAGAGGTGGAAGTGAATCTGTCATAACTTATTAGCTGTTTCTTTTATGTTACAAAAGACAGCATGACAGGAAAATGAGTCCTTGCCAAAAATGCCATATCCAAGAATCTAAGGCTAAATTGAAATATAGTTAGGCAAAATGATAGAATTTGTTAATGATTCAGTAATGCCACTTGTAATCATTCTGGAGAACAAAAGCCTTCCTGGACACATCTGACTATCGAAGTGATCCAAGAGACGCTGAACTTTACCTAATAGGATTTTGTAAATATTTGGATAAGACGACACTTTAAACTGGGTCAGATGTTCAGCTATTTTTTCCCCACTAAGCAGTGATTGTTGTAGACTTGGGAGGAAAGTTAGATTAGTTAGGGAGATTTTATTTTTCTTTCCAAATCTGAGTTGCAGTGTGAGTTATGTGTTGCAGTTATATTTAGGGGGCAGTCAGAGGAAGTACAATCACCAAGTGAGTCTGAGACAGAACATCCAGAGAGGTAGGAGATGAGCCAAGGGCATGTGTTCTTGGGACGCAAAGGGAACAGGAGTTAAAAATCATGAAAAGTTGGAGTTGCTAATGTTGAACGATGCGTGACTGGGAAAATGATGATTGAAATGTGGCTGTTGAATTGAACAAGGCAGTCATGAATGACCTCTGACAGGCCTTGCAGGGACAGAGTGGAACAGAGGTCTTCATTAAAAGAGGTAAGTGAGGGACGCCTGGGTGGCTCAGTTGGTTAAGCGGCTGCCTTCGGCTCAGGTCATGATCTCAGGGTCCTGGGATTGAGTCCCGCATCGGGCTCCTTGCTCGGCAGGGAGCCTGCTTCTCCCTCTCCCTCTGCCTCCCACTCTGCCTGCTTGTGCTCTGTCTCTCTCTCTCTCTGACAAATAAATAAATAAAATCTTCAAATTAAAAAAAAAAATAGGCAAGTGAATGGAAGAGCCGGGAAGAAGAGATGTTGCCCAGCACTGCGTCTCCTCACCACTGTGTGGAAGCCCACACGTAAAATAAAACAAGTGTAAAGCTTAGAAACAGAAGAACATCATTACTTACACATGGTGCAACCTTTTATTTTCTAGCAAAATCCAAGAGAATCTACAAAACTACCAGGTATAAGAATATGTGAACATCAGAGTTTGATTTTTCTTCTGAGTGCTTGACATGTATTATCTTGGTTAGTCCTTCTCATAACTATGATGAGGTACAGAGCTCACTTGAAAGTGCAATGATCATCTGCATTTATTGATGAGGAAATTGTGGTACAGACAGGTTAAATAACGACATGGTCACACAGCCGTGTGGGTACAGGGATTTGAGGCCAGGCAGTCCAGCTGTAAAGACCCACACTCAGCCACTGCTTTCCACTGTCTCCAAAGACAGGGACCAGATACTAAATAGAAGGGACCCAGAATACAAGTAGGGTTTTTGTTTTTGTTTTGCTTCAGGTTTTATTTATTTTGAGTGAGAGAGAGTGAGCAGAGGGAGGGGCAGAAGGAGAGGGAGAAGCAGGCTCCCCACAGAGGTGGGAGTCTGATGTGGAGCGCGATCCTAGGACCCTGGGACCATGACCTCAGCCAAAGGCAGATGCCTAACTGACTGAGCCACCCAGGTGCCCCCACGTAGGTTTTTTTGTGTGGTTGGTTTTTATTTTTAAATTTAAAGATAGGAGAATGTTGAGGAGGTGTATGAGTGATGGGGAAGAGGGGACTGATGAATGGAATTTTGTTCTAGAGGAAACAGGAAAAAATGATCGAAGGAACTCAGGACAAGTTCACCCTTGGTCAGGAGAAAGGCCCCCTCGTCCCCTGACACTGGTTCAAGTGTTCTCCCTGAAATAAACAGCAGAGTTTGGAGTAAGGCATTTCTAGTGTTGTTCGAATCCTGTTGACGAGTGCTCTCTGACTGCACATTCTAGGCAATGCTATATTAGGAGTTATTGCTTTAATTTTTGTGACATGTGACACAGCTTCTCTGGCCAGAGGCTTCTCTTAGGTCAACATATATTTCTCACTTAGTTCATCCAAGCCTTGCCTTTAGAGAGAGTTTACTATGGGGAAGATCTGTCAGGAACATGCATGTGATGTTTTTGAGTCATTCTATTGAGTTGGCTTTAGGACAAAATAAAAGCCTCTCAGCTGATGAATAAAAAGTACCGAACTGACATCACCTTTTTGAGATGCCTGAGAAGAACACAGGACTTCTTGGGTTTTGTGATACACAAACAGAAAATAGAGATTTTTTAAAAATAGGATCCCCGTTGTTCAATTGGCAGTTGGTTCAAAGAAAAATGCACTCGCATACTGACCTCTGATGAGGGAAGCATCCAGAGAATTGCACATCACTGACAGGGAAGATCCAAAAGTGTCTCTGAATTCTCTCCTGCAGTACACACTAACAACACTACTCAGCAGATAATCATCAACAGACATTCTTTGGACAAGAAAAAAAATATTCTTTAGGAGGTAAAACACATTTTGACACCTTCAAACAAATGCCAGAAGAATTGGCAAACAACATTCTCGCAAACGCCAAAGTTGCAATCCGCCAGGGTGCTGTGTGCCGGGCTGGCAGCCAGTCAGGCACATGCAGAGTCTGGGGGGCTGCTTCTCTGCACCGTCAGAGTAGCACTTCGGAAAATGTTCCAGATGTAAGTGTGCAAAAATTTTAACTCGGACCAAGCCCAAGTGGTACAGAGCCTGTTCCGAGGTTGATTCCATTGCTTAGTGAATGTAGATTCCTTCAGAGTCTCTGTCAAGGGCTTTTTGTCAGCATGATGTACAACAAAAATGTAAAACCATAGGTTTATGTGGAGTATCCACTGGGTATGGGATAGAGGACTTGTGACTTGGGCCAACCTTAGAGGAGTCAACTGTGACAGCACGGTTGCAGCCTGCAAAGATCACGGACTGAAGTTGAGCAACAGGAACTGAAGTCTAGGAGTGAAGCAACATTCAGTGTTTCAGGGAGTCAGCTTCAGGGCCTCAGGTAACCAAAAGAGGGGTCAAGGGATGAGGTGGAGATATAATTTTCTAACTTGGATATAGGGAAAATGGACTCCTACTCTACAAGTAATCAGTGCTAGGTGAGAGCTAGGCTGAGCCTTATACAGAGCTCACCAGTATTGGACTAGGGCTTCTTCAATCCCCTTTTCCCCCTTAGCTCCCAAGTTTCAGAGTGTCCCAAAGAAAGAGCTAAATCTAAAAGTAGCTAAAGTTACTGAGGATTTGTTATAGGGGTTGGGGCAGGAGTAGAGGGACAGGGAGAGAGGCAAGCCCTACATCTTCCCGGCCCAAACAATGGGAAGTAAGGGAGAAATATTTTCCTGAGACAGATAGGCAGATAAGCCCATGAACTCTCAAATGATGTGAAAAAGAACATCGTCTTCTCTCCATAATCCCTTACTACAGCATTAATGGATGTAGAGACAGGTGCTAGTGCAGGTGGCAAACGAGATGAGTATAACTCAGTTTACCAGAAGTAAGTGAAGTATGTGAACTTTAAAAGTATATGACCTTGGGACGCCTGGGTGACTCAGTTGGTTAAGCACCCAACTTTTAATTTGGGCTCAGGTCATGATATCAGGGTTGTGAGATGGAGCCCTGTGTAGGGTTCCACAGTGAGTGTGGAGTCCGCTTAAGATTCTCTCACCCCCCTACCCTTCCACCCCCCACCACATGCATGCATTCTCTCTCTCTCAAAAAAAAAAAAGAAAAAAGGGAAGTGTGTGAACTCAAGTGTAGGTGAAGTGAGCCGTCAGGGAAAATACATGGACATTATTTGGTTAGGGTAAAAAAGCCTGTAAGTGACTAGTCATGTAATTCCAACCAGAAGGCCTGAAAAAATAAATTACCTTGCTGGAAAAGGAGGATTGAATGAACAGTAGTCATCCCTGCATGATCAGTGACCTTTTAAGATCCTGCTGTGGTAATTTATATCACTGTACTTTTCAAGTAGACCAGATTCAGTTAGACACTGACGTTGAAGAGTGTATTTTTCATTGGCTTTTGCTTATCAAAATTGGGATCTTATTCAAGCCCAGACTATTGTCAAGGAAACAAGTGTAACAGTTTCAGTGCTGCAGCCTGGCCAAATTCCAGAACCCTCTGTGATCAGGCAAAAGTCCTGGAATCTTTCTGACCACCGGGATTAGATAAGCTGTGTCTGTGGTCTGTTGTATTTCCCCTTTGTGATGTAAGAGCTGCATGGGAAAATGTATATTCTAGATCAAATAGGTAAGAATGAATCCTAATGACCATTTCTTAAACATTAGATTTCAGACACTGTGTAAGCTCCAAACATGAATCATCTTAATTTCCATAATTCCTTGAAGAACAACAATTTCCCCCCATTTTATAGAGGAAGCTCAGCCTACAGAAATCAAATGGCTTGCCCAAAGTCACCCAGTTAGTGTCAGAGCCAGAATTTGAACTCAAGGACTGTAACTGCAGTGCCTGTTGATTTTTTTTTATTTTTTAAATAATTTTTTTAAAAATTTATTTGGCAGAGAGAGATCACAAGTAGGCAGAGAAGCAGGCAGAGAGAGAGAAGCAGGATCCCTGCTGAGCAGAGAGCCTTGATGTGGGGCTCGATCCCAGGACCCTGAGACCACAACCTGAGCCGAAGGCAGAGGCTTTAACCCACTGAGCCACCCAGGCGCCCCTGTTTTTTAAATAATTTTTAAAATTTTTTTCAGTGTTCCAAAATACATAGTTTATGCACCACACCCAGTGCTCCACACATACGTGCCCTCCTTAATACCTACCACCAGGCTCACCTAACCCCCCACCCCAGCCCTCCAAAAGCCTGTTTGTTTCTCAGAGTCCACAGTCTCTCATGCTTCATCTCCCGCTCCAGTTTCTCCCAATTCACTTTTCCTTTCCTTCTCCTAATGTCGTCCATGTTTTCCCTAATGCTCCACATGTAAGTGAAACCATATGATAATTGACTCTCTCTGCTTGACTTATTTCACTCCGCATAATCTCTTCCTCCAGTCCTGTCCATGTTGATACAACAGTTGGGTATTCATCCTTTCTGATGGAGGCATAATATTCTGTTTTCTATATGGACCATATTTCTTTATCCATTCGTCTGTTCAAGGGCATCTTGGTTCTTTCCACATTTCAGCAACTGTGGCCATTGCTGCTATGAATATTAGGGTACATATGGCCCTTCTTTTCACTACATCTGTATCTTTGGGGTAAATACCCAGTAGTGCAATTGCAGGGTCATAGGGTAGCTCTACATTACATTCTAATTGCATCCTAGTGCCTTTTCTCTTTCCACTTTTGAAATTAATTCAGAACTAAAACTATCTTTCAATATAATTATTATATAGTTTTCAGAGAGAAAATTCTTTTTATTTTTTAAATTTAGATTTTGTGTAGTTAACATACCGTGCAGTCTTGGTTTCTGAAGTAGAATTCAGTGATTCATCACTTCAGACACCCAGTGTTCATCACAACAAGTGCCCTCCTTAATGCCCATCACCCATCTGGCCCATCCCCTGCCCACCTCCCTCCATCAGCCCTCAGATTGTTCTCTATCCTTAAGATCTCTTGTGATTTATTTCCCTCTCTGAGGGAAAAGTCTTACAAAGCAAATGGAAATAACGAGATAAGTGAAAGCTTCAATTGAATATACAAATACAAAGTTTAATAACTATATATGAAAATATAAAGGATAGAGCTCATACATACCATGTCAAGAAAAAGGCTGGTATAAAAACTGTCATTTGTGATATATTTATTTATCTCTCTCTTTTTAAAAATTTTTTATTTTTTTTATTTTTTATTTTTTAAATTAACATATAATGTATTATTTGCCCCAGGGTACATGTCTGTGAATCGTCAGGCTTACACATGTCACAGCACCTACCATAGCACATACCCTCCCCAATGTCCACAACCCAGCCACCCCATCCCTATCGCCGCACGTCCCAGCCACCCTTAGTTTGTTTTGTGAATTTAGGAGTCTCTTATGTATTTATCTCTTAAAAGAGAATTTGTTTTCTATCAGCACTTCAAAAAGCATCAATGATTGATTTTCTGGCCTGCTCGAATATTTAAAAAGCTTCCAAGGGACCTGGTCAGTAAATGATCTACTTCTGGCCATATGATCTCTAAAGCTGGGATAGAGTAATCATTTGAGAAAAACAAAAGCTGTTTGTCTCTAGTTTCTTGAATACCTGTAACATTCTGGTAATGTTAATGAAGGTGTAAGGTGATTGGAGAATACCATAGACATAGCAACCAAATACCGCAGTACACAAAATAGAACAAAACAATATTAATTTTGTTTTTACATTTTCATAGAGAAACAATGAAATAGCTGTAATATCCACAGCTATATCCCCCCCCACACCCCCCCCCCCCGGGAGGAGGGGTCCTGACAGAACTTGATATTCTTGCTTATTTCAAGGAGTTCAGAGACAACCTTCGTTTGCACCGCTGCTATGTAATAGTGTGTGTCAGCCAGGCAGGTAGCTGAGTGTGTGGTACCCGTCCACACAGGCAGGCGCTGGCCCAGAGCACTCCTCACGGGGGTTGTCGAGCCTGTGGGTGTCTGATCGGTCTGCCAAGACGTCTGATTAGGACACTCAGTCAAACTAACAAACCTACTCCATGCTTCGGGGCTTCTTGTATTTGTTTTACTGGCCCCTTTTGGGAAACTTCCAGAAAGAATGCTTTGGCAACAATCTACCATTTTAACAGAGAATAGATTCCTTCTCCGCATTTACCTCCAGGCCATTCCTGTCTCTCTCACCTGTCTCAGACTTCACATTCTTTGTTTCGGGAACCCTTGTCTGTCGCCTGCCCCAACCTCCCTTCCATGTACCCTCAAGAGTCAGTGTGGCAGAGGACTGCAGAATCTCCCCTTGGACTCTCCACCCAGCAAAACTGTGCCAGCTTCTCCTTCTCCTTTGCTTCCTCCTCCTCCTCCTCCACCTTCTCTTTTTGGGGAAGGGAGTGGGATCTGTGGTGTCGCTGAGCCTCACTTAACAGGCGGAGTTGCCTGTGATGATAGCATTTAACTTGGAAGATTTAGAAAGTGAAAAACATGCTTGCTTTTTCCCGGTATAACGTTCTGTTTCCACAAAGCTTGAGAATGAAGTTTACAGGGAGCTAGAAATTTCACTAAGCCAATCTGTGTTTCCTTCATTTGCTCAGGGTTTTGGAGTCATTAACATGTTAGGCATTCTCACAAAGTAGTGCTGAGTTGTATTATCTATGGTATCAGTAACACTAGGTATTTTCAGTTGTGCTTTATATGGCTGCTCAAGGAGAAGTAAATATAAACATCAACAAATAGTAGAGGGCTGAAGGAGGTGATTCTGCTCTTCTTCATACCCTGTCTCTGGATGTAGGATTTCACTGTGCAAATCTTATTAGAGCACCAATTTCCTCTGTGCCCTCCCCCAGCATCCCAGTTCAACAAAAATGAATTTCATTAAAATTTTTAAAAATCTGAGTTATAATGATCACATATATTTGTTCTCATTTAGTCTGTCTAAAATTACTCCAGGAAGGCCCCTGGGTGGCTTAGTCAGTTAAGCGTCTGCCTTTGGCTCAGGTCTTGATCCCAGGATCCTGGGATGGAGTCTTACATTGGGCTCCCTGATCCATGGGGAGACTGCTTCTCCCTCTGCCTCTGTCTCTCCCCCATGACTCTGCTCTCTCGTTCTCTCAAATAAATAAATTAAATGTTTAAAAAAATATAAAATTATGCCAGGAATTCTGTTAAGGAAGTGCACACTTAGAATGATCATCAGCTATCAACTTGTTTTCCAAGTTCAAGCCTTCCTAAGAGATCAGGCTACCAAGGTAGAGTGCTCATGACTCATTCATCCAATTATTCATTCATTACAAGAAACATTGGAGGTGGAGGCTGGAGTACAAAAATAAATAAGGTATAGTTCATGCTCTTGAAAAATTTATAATCCCCAGGAGCCTTTTCATTCATTAGTTCATTCAGCATTTACTCATCATATTCTTCAGGTGTTCTCCCTTGAGGAATGCTCTGGCTATGTACCGGAGCTACCTGTGGGGCTTTTCAAAGTTAATATTGCCCAGGCACCCCCATACCTACTGAATAGAATAACCAGCATCTGTCCTATTTAAAGCTCCACCAATGAGTCTGATATACATACAGCAAGGATGTTGAGAAGCATAGTTTGTTGGGGAAGTTACAGTGTTTCTGTCAGCACATCGCTCCACCTTGGCATAACCTTGTGTTTTATTTACCATGTTTTCTCTCTTATTTCCAAGGATGTTCTGTTTATGAATCCCGGCCACTGTACTCCGTGTTCAGTGGCCCCAACGCTGAAGTTCTCTTAGGGCATATCAGACCAAGTTGCCACTAAATGTCAAAGTTAGTTTATTGGTTCAGACATCATCCACTCTGCTTCCGTAACAGTTGCTGCTTTTGTGCTGTGACTGAAATCCTGTACCTCTAGTCATATATTTTTCTTGGAGCAAAAGGGTACAGCCATGTCGTCCAAAGGGAACATGGAGCCAAATGTAAGTTTAGTGACAGGAGCCATTTCATAATAGTTACAAGCTTGTTTTAGTTGTGAAGTGGGGACTTGGTTGGCTTGCTGCCAAAAAGAAGCTGGCATTGTCTTCTTAATTCAATCAGCCTGGTAACTCTCTGACAGCCTTAGCAGCGTATCCATTCCCTCTCACTTAGGGCCTCTCGTTTACTCCTTCATTCAGTGAGTATTGAACACCTGCTTATATCAGGCACTGTGTCAGAGCTGCAGATATCGTGGTGAGCAAAAGAGAAGAGGTTCAGTCTCTTTATTTGAGCCTTCTTCAGAGAAAATGTAGCTGCTTTATTTTTCCAATATCTTACTAGCCTGCCTCCTGAGCTCCTACCCACTGATTAGTAAGGGAGACAAAGTATCTGAATATCCAACCCAGGTTGAAGTAATTCAAACACTCCCTTGCAGTAGTGTCATAAATGACGGACCTGTCTCTAGGTCTCAGGGACATTGTCCCACACCCACCCGAGTGCTGCTTGCTGTCCTGGCATTTATGGCTGAAATCTGCGGCTGTAGGTTGCTTGACCGGAACCCAGTAATGCTCAGCTGACTGGGCTTCATCTTGGCTTCCACAGGTTGCACACCCTCGAGTCTGTGCTGCGTCTGCTCTTCACCCTCTTGTAATGGCTCAGTGCTTGTGCCTTAGGGGAACAGTGGGAGCTCAGGAAACCTAAACCTCAGGTTCTTCTCTGTTAGTCCTTCGGCAGCACTGAGTCACTGTGTCTGTGTCCCATGTTGTGGTAGAGGCCACCTGAGAGTTGGTCTAGTCCTAGAATCCCAAACAAACATCAAGAGGGAGCAGATATTCAGCTATTGGTTTCATCCTCACTTATTTAACACACTGATTCCAGGAAATCAGAACTGTGTTGCTACCCTTCTCCTCATTTCCCAGAGTCTGGAAGGACTGGGCTTTCTCTTGACCTTTTATCCTCCTTCCATAGGCCTCGTGTAGCTGAATGGCTGGGTGGAATATCTTTTCCATATTTTCTTTGGTGTAGGCTTGCTGGTTGATATAACAAAGGGAGAAATCAAGGATTTTAGAAAATCCTTTTTTAAGACAACTTGGCTTGCAAGGCTACCATCTTCCCACAGGTTGTAGATCGTATTGCTGCGTGCAGTTCCTTGTTCTTCCTTTCTGTTACCATATGACTTGCATCACCTCCTATGAGGAGAGGACACATTCTTGCCCTATTGACATGGGGCTTAGATATGATGGACTTTGGTCAATGGCACGTGAGTGCATGTGATACAGGCCACATCTGAACAGAAGCTTTGAGAGTCGGTGTAGGTTTCTTCCAACAGTTTTGTTCTATTCATTCTGCCCTGAGAGTGGCATGACCAAAATAGGGGTGTCTTTGTCAGCCTGGGTCACAGGATGAGAAGACACATGGAACAGCACTAATGACATTGACATGCAGCCAAATGTAGTTATGTAGTAAGAAATAAAATTTTGTTGCTGTAAATCACTGGGATTTGGGGTTAGTTGTTACTACAGCAAAGCTGATACATATACTCCATAATCTTTTGCATATTAAAAGCCAAGTGTCAATTCCTTCCTTCTATTTAATTTCCTTCTCTAATAAATCATAATCTCTCCCTAAGCAGATGGATGCCTTGAGCCAGATTGGGTGAAGGTTATTCATTCAGAAGGGCAAAAGAATAAAGTATCTTAATTCTTTTCAAAATATTGCCATGTTCTTTAAAGAGAGGAACTTTGTACAGAAAAATACCTTCAGCTGTGTGGTTTTGGTTTTTGTTATTGTGTTTGTTTTATTTTGGTGTTTTGTTATTGCTCTGAAAGGAGGAAGTAATCATCATTGTGTAAGTAAATGGTGATGTATGCTAGATGTACAGCACATCCAGGTGAAAATTAGAAAGTGGGTTATTAAAAGATAGAAAGTATCATTTTGAGGTTAGGGTATTGTTACAGAGACATGACCTAGAGAAGGAGGCACTAATCTCATTCAGTGAGAGGTAAATAAATTCTGTATTTTTAAAAAAGGATTTTTATTTATTTGACAGAGAGAGAGAGAACACAAGCAGGGGGACTGGGAGAGGGCTGAGCAGGGAGCCTGCTGCAAGGCTCGATCCCAGACCCTGGGATCATGATGTGAGCCAGAGGCAGATGCTTAACCGACTGAGCCCTCAGGTACCCTAAATTCTGTATTTTTGTCCCAGAGTCATGGTCTACATTTTATGGCAAACCATAGGATCCTTTCTGTCCTTAACTGCTTGGATGCAAGTAATTTAGCTCAGATTCTAACAAGCAGCAAGGTTTCTTACTCTTTTTCATTCTATTGTATTTTAGAAATTTGCAAGCATGTAAAACTTATTTAGTGATGAATGCACTTGCTGCTTATTTACTTATGCCAGAGGCAAACTAAAGAGATGGTAGACAATGAGGAAAGAACTGTTGGTCCCCCAGTGATCACTTTAGCTACATCTGTGCAACACATGGTAACCACCAGCAGCAGATACATTTTTAAAAAGTAAGAAATTGTAGTAGCTTTGTTCCTTTAGAAATACTTGAGGTGGGGCGCCTGGATGGCACAGCTGGTTAGGCATCCAACTCTTGGTTTTGGTTCAGGTCATGATTTGAGGGTCATTAGTTCCAGCCCTGCGTGGTGCTCCGTGCTCAGCATGGAGTCTACTTAAGACTCTATCTCCCTCTCCCTTTGCTTCTCCCCACGGCATGCATGCGCACCTGTGCGCACTCTTACTCTCTCTCACACACAAATAAATGGATAAATTAAAAAAAAAAAAAAACAAAACTTAACCTTCCACTGGATCTAAATGATTGGAATTTCCCTGCTGCCATTTCTGGTTTTGTATACACAACTGCCCACCATTTTCTGTTTGAGAAAAAGCGTTTCATTATGTTCAAACCTGGGATTTTCTTTTCTTCTCTTTTTTTTTTTTTTTTTAAGATTTATTTATTTATTTGACAGAGAGAAAGAGATCACAAGTAAGCAGAGAGGCAGGCAGAGAGAGAAGGGGAAGCAGGCTCCCTGCTGAGCAGAGAGCCCGATGCAGAGCTCGATCCCAGGACCCTGAGATCATGACTTGAGCTGAAGGCAGAGGCTTTAACCCACTGAGCCACCCAGGCGCCCCAAACCTGGGATTTTCTAAGAAAAAAAAAGTAACAGTCCTGACCAGATACTTCATCGTGATGGACAAATTTTTTTTCTGTGTGATGGACAAAATTTACAGCTGGACCTGATAACAGCTTTGCAAGTCAGTTGTGTCATGAGTAAATTATACACTGTTAGGAGAACAGTAACACCTCATCATTTTTAAAGTAATTGATTATATGCTATAAATTTGGAAAAAAAAAACAAACCTAGACAGAACATGAGGAATTCAGTAATAGGCTAGTATATGCTAATACAAATACTATTTTAAAACAAAAGCACATAAAACATAGATGGCAAGCAGAGCACATTTTGTTCAAGATACAACATACTAAGTGAAATTTGTTTCATTCAAAAAACAAAACAACTAGGCCGACAATGATTATAAGCAAAGGCAATGAGTAAAGGCTGTATTATTTCTAGGTCAGATTTTAGAACTGATCCTGTTTAAAAAAGAAAATCAGGGGGCGCCTGGGTGGCTCAGTCATTAAGCGTCTGCCTTCGGCTCAGGTCATGATCTCAGGGTCCTGGGATCGAGCCCCGCATCGGGCTCCCTGCTCGGCGGGAAGCCTGCTTCTCCCGCTACCATTCCCTCTGCTTGTGTTCCCTCTCTCCCTGTGTTTCTCTCTGTCAAATAAATAAAATCTTAAAAAAAATAAAAAAGAAATAAAAAAGAAAATCAGACCTCCTGAGGCCCAGAAAGGCAGTGAGTGAGCAGCCACAAACCTGGGTCTCCAGAGTAGTAGGCCCTCGCCTGTCACTCATTTGGCATCTCCATCTATTTGCTTTCTCTATTCCAGTCACAAGTAGTTTCTCCTATTCTCTTAATATATATACCTTTCTCTAGGTAATTCATCCACTGATCCTATGTACCAAAATTTTTTCCAAAGCCACTAGTATTTCCTATTTATACTCAGAATACTAATTAAGTCATGAGTTACCTTTTAGTGCATAGACTACTCTGATGACCTGAAAAATGAATGCTCACTTCCTGAGTCTGACTTATTCAGTTGACCCTATACCTTGGGAAACTGGAGATTTGTGTGTTTATCATCTCCATGGCTCTGTAATGTTTGCTGGAATGTCCTTCATTTCTGTCTTCCTCCAAGGCCCATTCAAATACCATTTCGTCCATGGAGCTTCCCACACTGTACCCTGGCCAGCTGCTGGATGTTATCACTCTCATCTCTGTATTCTGATAACACTGTATTATTATTATTATTTTTTTAAAGATTTTATTTATTTGACAGAGAAGAGACAGATCACAAGTAGGCAGAGAGGCAGGCAGAGAGAGAGGGGGAAGCAGGCTCCATGCTGAGCAGAGAGCTCGATGCGGGGCTCGATCCCAGGACCCTGAGACCATGACCGGAGCCGAAGGCAGAGGCTTTAACCCACTGAGCCACCCAGGCACCCCTGAATTATTTTTTTCAAAGAGAGTTTTTATGATATTTTGCTCTATATTATATGTAGATGATATTATATATAATAAATATGACAGATTATATTTTGCTCTAATTATATGTATATATTGTGTATCTCTCCTAATAATGATGATGGTGAAAGCAGCTACCATATGTTGAGACCTTTCTGTTTACCACCCCCTGAGCTAAATACTACACCTCACAGTAACTCCAAGTTTATTATTATCCCATTTTTTCAAACAAGAAAATCCAGGCTAGAATTATTATTATGATCCCACTAATACAAATAAGGAAATTGAGGCTAGAATTATTATTTACTGTCTATTACTCAGTTATTAGCTTCTTAAGGTTGCAAGTGGAGGGAGTGCTGGAGATACACTTTTACTGAATATTTAATCTGTGTCTGACACTTGACTAGGAGTTTTTAGGTATATTTTTTATCATATGAGATAAATGTTAATCCTTTCCACTTTACAGATGATTATAGTTCACTTATAAACAAAGTTAAAAAAATAAGTACTAGACTTGGAAAAGATATTTATAGTACAGGTAACTGGCAAAGGATTAGGAGCCACTGTATAGTCGGTAAGGAAAAGACCAATTCCCTAATTTACAAAATGAGCATACAAAAAGACATGAACAGGAAGTATACTGAAGAGGAAAGCTATAATAAGCAAAAAGACATGAAATGATACTCAGCCTCTAATAAGGGAAATATAAGTCAAAACAGTGAGATACCATTTCATACACATGGCAAAAATTAAAATGCCTGACATCTAGTGTTGGTAAATGAGAATGCTCCTACAGTGTTGGATACAAAAGAAAATAATATACCACTCTGGAGAGTAATTTGTGATGCAAAGATTACCCCGGCAACCAGCAGTTCCGCTTCTAGATATGTACCCTAGAGAAATTCTCCCAGGGGGCATGTTCAATGCCAATATGATTTGGGGGAATGGACACATTGTGGTATTTTCATACAGCTGAAACTCATAAGAAGTTAAAATAAATGATCTTCCAGACATCTGTTACTTTTTCCTGTTTCTCTATGATTAGAATATTTAATAACTTGAAATAAAAGATGTAACAAAACCTAGATTCCAGACCATGTCTTATATATTGGAACACTTAACAAATATTTATTAAATATTTATGTGCATAATGGTAATAGCAGTCACAATGTACTGAAATCTTGCTTACTGCTAGGTTCTGTATATACTTCACACTCTTTTCCCCACAACAACTCTGCATGGCAGACATTGTTAGACCAGCCATTAAATGAGGAAAATGAGTCCTGGTAGGTAAATATGTTTTTTTTCTTGGTACCTCGGTGATTCTCAGACATCCACTCAGTATTACCTTTGTATCTTGAAAGTATTAATGCTCTATAACTTACAATCGGGAAATAACTTGAGCTCTCAAAAGTGTCTAGTTTAATATTAGTAAAAAGTGAAACTCAAAGACTGTAGATGTTATATACTCAAAAATGTTTATATTTGCAAATTCCCCCCTTATGATTTCATTTTTAGACCATTGGCAGGATTACGGCTTTGTTGGGAATGTGTGGGAACCATAGATAAGTCCAACCTCCTTTAAAAGAGGCTTTAAATATTCACTGTACAGCTTCTAAGTCTGGATGTTAAAAAAACTTGGAGGAACTTACTTCTGAGAAAGAAATGAAAAGACATTGAGCTGAAGCGGCATCTTTCTCACAGGGAGACAAGTTCATCAGGCAGATCAGGGTGCTCCACACCTGTTACCGCCTCCCGAGCTGGCAAAGCTATTTGCTGTCCAAAGCCCTTGGCTCTCTTATTCTCGCCTCTGAGACTTTGTACATGTTATTTTCTCTGAGTAAAATGTATCTGTCAGCGTCATAGCTCAGGATTCCTTTGCCAGGCTATAACTGTAATGCCTCCTCTGAGCAGTTCTTATGACAACCTCCAGATGGGAGGTACTGGGGGGCCCAGGGAAATTAGGGGAGATGAAGATATCCTTGGGTATCTGTTGTCCAGGTGGTAGCTACATCTAGAAGGTAGGGACATCTCTCGGAGACCCCTCATCTCAGCCTAAGAGTGTACATAATTGGTGAGGCCCAAAGAAGGGGGCTTTTTATGCACTCCCCTCCCCCACCTGGCAACATTCCTACATGTATACAGATCTAACAGGCAACTGGACCTCTGACCTCCTAACCCCATCTTTCTGCTGTCTGACACTTGCCCTGTTCCTTTTTTTCAAACAAACCACTTCCTAAAGCTTACCTTCTCAGGTCATTTGTGTCAACAAACACATACACTTCAGAATTTGTGATACCAATCTGAGAGTTACCTGCTTGTATGAAAAACAGCATGCTGCCGTGGAAATAGAGGATCTAGTGTCAGGGCTGGCTCTTCCATTTCATGTATGACCCTAAGCAAGTATCTCTCACCCTTCCCTATTAAGCTCGCAGGTTTCCTGGAACCAGCCTGTCCTGGTTCACAAAATCTGATTGCTAAATTTTCAGGAATACTGAGACCAGTTTTTTTTTTTTTTAATAATTCAAGCATCAGAATATCCCATTAATTTATTTACTGTCCTCTTTTTTATTGTGGTAAAATATACATAACGTAAAATTTATCACTTTCATAATGTTTAAGTCTACGCTGCTGTGACATTCTGTACATTTGCATTGTGTAGCCATCACCATGGTGCATCTCTAGAAGCTTCTCATCATCTGAAACTGAAGCTCTGTCCATTTAACAATAACCCACCTTCTCCTCTCTTAATCATTATCCTACTTTCTGTCTACCTACTTTCTGGTCTAGTCAGTTACCTCATATAAATGGAATCATACAATATTTGTCCTTTTGTGTCTGGCTTATTTCTCTTAGCACAGTGTTTCCAAGGTTTGTGCTGTAACATGCATCACAATTTCACTCTTTTTTTAAGTCTGAATAATTGCATTGTATGTATATACCACATGTGTCTTTCCTATCATTCCTGGATGGCTATTTGGGTTGTTTCTACCTTTTGAGTGCTTCAAATAATGCTGCTAGGAACGTTGGTGTTCAGATATTGTTCAAGTCTCTACTTTCAGTTCTTTTGGGTGTATGCCTAGAAGTGAAATCGCTCAATGCTACTTGTGTGTTTAATTTTTGAGGGATCACCATACTTTTTTCCACTGTAGCTAAACCACTTTATAATGTATGAGGGCTCAAGTTTCTCCACATCTTTCCCCACACTTTGTATTTTCTGTTTTGTTTTTGTTTTTCAAATAAAATAAAATAATAAATAAAATAAAATAAAATAATAGCCACTCCAGTGGGTGTGAAATGGTACCTCATTGTGGTTTTGACTTGCATTTCCCTAGTGATTACTGACATGGAACATCTTTTCATGTGCTTTAACTGGCCTTGGCATATCTTCTTTGGAGAAATGTCTATTCACATTCTTTGCCCATCATTTAATAGAGTTGTTTAATTTTTGTTGTTGAGTTGTAGGAGTTCTTTTTGTATTTTGGATATTAATCCTTATCAGATTAATTTGCACAATTGCAAATTACACAATTTGCAAATATTTTCTCCTATTCTGTGAGTTGCCTTTTGTGAGCTGATAAAAAACGCAGACACTATTAAAAATTAAATTATGTAACTTAAAGTTAGGTTATATTAAAAAACAGTATAATATATACCTAAAAGTCATCTCTGGTAAGAATATACAATTACCTATGCTTTTATTTCTCTTCATTGTATCCAAATGGCAGAAATACTATATAATGGTGTGTGTGTGTGTATTAATATATATATTAAATATATATAATATAAAAGTGTATATATATACTATATAATGCTGTGCCTTTTCCCCTTTTCCCCCATCTTTGAGTTCTGTAACTTCATATTGATAGCATAAAATTGGTCAAGGTAGAATTTATAGCACTGAAATCAATGAACTCTACGAATCAGAGTTTTATTGTTTTGTTGGTTATCTAAGCTTAAGAGAGTGATAGAGAAAAGGTTAATAGTTCATTGTGGCTGTTACATTGTGAATAGCACCAAAAAATTGAGAAAATATTATTTTAATATTTGAAAACTAATTTAGCAAGGAAGTCATTTGTTTTATTGAGAAATGAGTGAAATTTCAACATACCACTTTGTTATTTCCTTTTGTATTAATTGTTGAAGGAAAATATTAATTCATATATTCATGGTGAAACTACACGCATAGAGCCAGTTGTTAAATACTACAAACATAACACTGAGTAAGCTCTGTGAGAGCTGGAACTTTGCTTTATTCATCATTGTAAACATGGCTCCCAGAAAAGGTATGGCTTGTTGAACAAATGAAGACACTTCACTTCTCCATGTCTCAATTTCTCATCTGTAAATTGAGGACTGTGTAACTAAGCTGCTACCACAGTGGGGTGAGGAAGAACAGAGGTGCTGTGTGCTAAAGGTGACAGTGCTTCATAAACAAGTTGTACGACACAAATGTAAAGCAGTCTTATTAAGATATGTTATAAAATTATCTGATATAGGCTTAATATATTATGTTATCTTGGGGTGCCTGCATGGCTTATTCGGTTAAGTGTCTGCCTTCGGTTCAGGTCATGATCTCAAGGTCCTGGGATGGAGCTCTGCGTCAGGCTCCCTGCTCAGTGGGAGGCTGCTTCTCACTCCCCCTCTGCCTTCAGCTCCCGCTGCGTGTGCTCTCTCTGTCAAATAAATAAAATCTTTAAAAGATAGATAGACAGACAGACAATGTTTTTTCATATGTTGTTTAGTTGAAGGACTCTAATGAAAAAAGGATTTTTTTTTAATAAGATGCCAAAGATATTTTGACTAGCCTTTCTGATTATAAAAACCCTTCTCTAGGCTATAAAGAGCATAGATTTTCTTGTCCAGGACATCTTGGATGGTGGTATTAGATCATCAGTAAACATTTAATAGATGACCACTGTGAGCATTCACTGTGCTAATAAGTATGTCAAGTGTGTCAACTCTACAATTTACAGAATTGGGTGAAATATGGCCTGTCGGAGGAAAAAAACAGACGAGCATAGATGCATTAGAAATACATATGCACATCAACTATTAGCCATCTTTCTGCTTGTCAAACAGTCCGTCTTACTTTACCAAAAATTAGTTCCCTGGAGTAGGTTGTCTGTGTGATAAGATCAAAACATGGGGGATGGAAGGACAGTCGTTGCTTGGGATTTATTAGGACAAAAGTGTTTATTGAACATGAGAAAAAAGAATGGACAAGGAAAGGATTAGGGCTGTGGATACTGGGGCTTTCTCCTGCCATCCTCTGTACTTTGTCTCACCCCTTACATTCAACCTAGAACTCCTAGAGGTGCAGCCACTGATCTATGCCTGTGGACTGGGTATTAAACAAGTGTGTAGTCTGAGAACTCAGTGACAGGGCATTCTTAATGATTATGACACCGATGTGGTGTTCTTTCTTTTCAAGGGCCCATAGGCATTAGACCCCTGTCAGATTTTCTTGCTAGGAGTCAATTACACACATGCTTAACTTTAAGCACATCGTTCCTCGTTGCTTTACACAGAGAACCATTGAGAGTAGCTCCACACTTTTTTGAAGTTGACCCTCCTTTTTTGATAACTAGATCCCACTGAGACATGGAACAAACAGACTTGTGTTTACTGCTTAAAACTGTTCCTTTGAGACAAAAGTGATATTTTATATTTATATATTCCATTTCTATTAACTTTTGTGAAAAGTGCTTTTTGAAGTTTATTTCCATTAAGCTGGAAATTTAACCCCTGTTCTAAACCATATTAGATACTTTGTTGGCAGCCCGTGCTCTGAACAATATTTCAAGTAGATAACATTAACTTAAATAATCCTGCTGCCCAATATATTCTCAGATAAAATATTGATTTAAATGCTAATATAGGTGTGCGAGGTTCCATTTTCTTACTGCTCTTATATACAAAAATAGATAAACATTTAGCCTTTCCTAGATAGGAGGACTTGCTCGTAGCCTGCTGCAGGTTTGAAAGCCATGTTTTACTTCCCAGGGGCTTCTGCATGGGTTTTAATGTTGGTTCTTTTTTTTTTTTTTTTTTTTTTAAATAAGATGCCAAAGATATTTTGACTAGCCTTTCTGATTGTAAAAACCCTTCTCTGGGCTTAGACCAATGACTTGTCCCAAATCAGCACTCAGGACTTGTGCTGACTGATTTATGGTATGCCCTGTTTAAGATCCATACTGATTAAAATAATACAAAATAAGCAGTTAGATAGAATCATGACAATGAACAGTAGAATCTGAAAGGCCTTTGCAGTTTACAAAATACTTGCAGATACGCGCTTTCATTTAATCCTCTCAGAAATCCTGTGAAGCAGGTACAGAAGGTATTATCGCCATCCCGTGTTATCCAAGGCCACCCAATTTGTAAATGACGGAACTGCACCTGTACCCAAGTCTTCACTCTCCTGGGCCTGTGCAGTTTCCGCAATACCATACCGTGTTTCTGCCCCTTCTTTCAGGGTATAATGAAGAAATACAGTATTTGCATGGGAAAAATTATTAACTGCATTACAAAGACTGGGATGGTTTCGTGATGAAACACTTAAATGGCCTAACAAACTGTGCTGCATTGCTTGGTTCTGTTTGTCTGAGGTTCTAAGTAGTTTTAGTGATTTTTGATGGTTTCCCCCTCTCTGTCCAGATCTGTCACATTTTGTTGCCGCTCAGACTTTGCAAATGTTGCCGTTTGATGAGATTGCTCTAGAGAGGATGAGAGAACCAAGAGGTCCATTTAGCAGAGCTGTTAAAGCAGCTTGCTGGGAAGCAGAAGGGAGCCACGCTTCCTTGGTCCTACAGTCTGCTGGGAAATCAAGGTGTTAGTCTTTTCTCCTAGAGATTGTTTCTTTACATCTAGGCACTCCCCAGACCTGAATATTGATCCTCTATCTAACTCTGTGCTCTAGCAAGATAATAAGGGTAATGCACTTATAAATCAACCTTTCATTTACTAAAGGAATCATCCTTCAGTAAAGGAGAAAATGGAAGCTACTCCCATCCTTGAATCCTGGGCAAAGGCAAACCGTTCCTAAGTGCACAATCCTTCAATATGACGTAACCTTTTTCATTTAACAGACATTTCCCCTAGTAACTAACTCTTTGTGCTGGAAAACCATGAAAGGAAACATGTAGACTTGGCAGCCCGACCCTGAAGTTTGTGTCTAAAAAAATTATTGCAATTTATGCACCAAGGATCCAAATGACATTTGTCATTTGGCTGGGCAAAGACATTTCTGAAATTAAAAAAGATGACCTTATTTCACTTAGTGAAATGAGATGTACTCTTTAATGGAACCCATTTTGATTAGTTGTTCTTTGGGCAGCGCTGTCAAAAAAGAAAATGTATTTTATATTCTTCCTTATTATCAGAATACAGTCCTAAAATAGAGTCAGTAAGACTTGCTTGGTTCTGAGAGCCTCATGCTATCATTTTAAAATTCCTGTTCCTAGGTGGTGGTTTGGCACACATTTTTTCTTTTGAGGTAAAAAACAGTGATCATAGCACAATTGAAGATAGTACTATGCTTTTTTTGATATTTAATAAACAGTACCCATTTTTCCTCTTGCTCCTTAATCCTCAGGAAGTTCCTGTTGTTCTTAAGGTTACACATGTTTTTAATCATCACATGTATAACATGTAATCAGTAACTTACGGGTTCCCTGAGATGTTTATTTAGTTAACACTTAAACATAGCCCTTGATGTAATGAGCATTAGGTATTATACAAGACTGATGAATCACTGACCTCTACCTCTGAAACTAATAATACATTATATGTTAATTACTTGAATTTAAATGAAAAAAAAAAACCCAAATGTTTATGTAGCCCTTGTTTATCCCCATCACTGTTAACTTACTTAGTCCTCTTATGACCCGTTTATGTAGGTGTTCTTATTATCCTGTGTTATTGGGATATAGAGAGGTTAATTACCTCATATAACATCATGTAGCTAGTAAGCAGGGAGCTGGAGCCTAAAACTAGATCTGGCTTTAAGGTTCTTGCGCTTGACCACTATGCTATTGTGCTATTGTGTGAAAACTCTTAATAGCTTCTGTTTCACTTATAGATATTACCACCTAGCACTAGTGTCAGGGATAAAAAATTTTCCTCTGCCCTTCAAAGGTTCATCTAGCTATTCTAAGAATTAATTTGACAGGAGACAGATTAACAGGGGAAAACAAATTAATTTCATATGCACAGCAAATCCACGTATGTAAGAGTTTCAAAGACAGAAAGATAAAATGAGATCTATATGCCATTTTGAGCTAAGGAAGGGATAGGGGCCTGGGGCTCCAAAGGGGAGGAGGGCAATTCACAGGACGATAAGAAGAGCAGATGTCTGCCAATTACATTAGATATATGCCCTGCCATACAGATGGGTCATTCAGATAAAATTTATCTCTGGTAATAACTCTTATTCTGGGGGTGGGGGAGAACCCAACTTAGATTCTTCTAGGTAGTTGAAGGAGGGGCAAAAACTCCTGAGCTTGCAGAGTCTCGAATGCCTTCAGCTCAAAATAGTCCACATGTCAAAGTGGCATTTTAGAGAGACTTGTTCTGAATCTCTTCACTAACCTTAGGTAGAATTCCCCTGAAAGGCTCCTTTCCTCAGTGCTGGCCCTACTTGGGATTTTTTCCTCCCTATCAAAGCTGCAGACCCTTTGCTACTTAGACCCCTTCCTACTCAAATCTCTGTCCTCACCTTGCCCCAGTCAGGCTAATGTTGAACATGTGGTGTCAGGATTGGCTGGACCAACCCTAAGGATAGTCTCTGTTTAATGTGCCCCCACTCTTACTTCATTTTTCCCTCATCATCCCCTTCAATGGAAGTAAGAAAATGTCCAGGATAGCAGATACTTAATTTGAGTTTTCTTTCACTGCTGAGGGAAAAATTCCCATTTGGCCACCCAAGGATGAACCATAAGGAAAGGTTGTTCCTGGCAACTAAGCCGGAACTCAGAACACATTTTCCAAAAGAACCATTTTTATATATGGCAGCTTTTATTAGTTATTTACTTTCAGAACAGCATAGGCCTCTACTTCATTTATGTGTTGATTCATTAAATCATTTGTTCAGTCACTAAGGACACAAATCACCACCACAAGATTAAGTCCATGACTGGTCTTTAAAGCCTAACCATTATCTGTAGCATTGAATCTATAAGAAAATGTATTACTGATTAACTTTGGGAATATACTTTTTTCATAATTAAGGCATTGCCAGTGATAATAGCCTTGACTTCAGCTTTTGAGAAAAGTGTAAAAGTTGGCAATGTAAACTGCAAACTGTGGTTTTCATTATGAGAATGAACTTTTTAGAATATAATCACTTGCCAGTCACCAACAGTGTTTTCGGTGAATCCAAAAGATTATTATGTTAAACCTGGATTAATTTATATACCCTGAAAGTATGTATCTATTAATTGTGATCAGTGAATAATATACTTTAATTCTTTCCCCAGTACTTCTTAACATTGTATCTTTCAGTGCAGATGTTTGGGAAAGTGGTCACCAAATCTGAAAGAGGCATATCAAAATATATGATGTTTTACTTTCACCTATGAATAGAGTGGTTAACTTTATTTAATTTCCTAGGGACGCTTTATCACTTAATGCCATTTTCATTACAGACTTGAAATGGCTAAATACATTAAGTTCTAAGATGGGTTCTCACTAAACGTAATTAGAACATGTAGCTTTGCAAGACTTAGAAATGTCAAAAGAATGATGGTATCTATAGTTCAGGAAGAGTTAGAGTCTCTAGTACCCAAGAAGTGTTTGGAAGTGTGCATACCCCATTATCTATTCACTGGTGCACATACACATATTTCTGGTGGCACTGGTATCCGCCTTCTCCACTTCTCCAGTTCCCCTGATGTTCTGTTATTTAGAAGTTCAGCATCCAGACCTACTAGTTTATTAGTAGCAAGTCCAATCTGGAATGAATCTTCTGCTTCCAGCCCTTACAAGCATTCAGTCCTCTGGGCCCCTGTGTGAGCATCAGACTTCAGTCTGCCTAACTGACTCCACCATGTGAAGCCAGTCTACCTACCTGGTCCTTCAACCCACCTCCATATAATCTTTCACGGACTTGGCAACCAACAGCCCAGTCTCTACCAAACTCTGAGAACCGCTGCTCTACTGAAGAAAAGGAAGTCTTGACATGCTCCATCCTGCATAACCTGTCTCCTATCCCATTAATTCCCATCACTTCTCCTCCACATTAAGGAAGCTGGCTTCATAAGTGACCTCAGCATTTGCATAGGCACTTCTGCATTTACATCCTCTCCCATCTTCTGGAATTTCTCTCTCCTTCCCTCCTTCTCCCTCCCCTCTCTCTCCTTCTCTACTCCTCCCTCCCTCCCTTCATCCATGGCCTACTAAAATCATCTTAATCCCACCTCTTTGGAGTCCCCAGTGATTTCTGCCTCTTCATAGTTCTCTATTTCACTTATAGACATTACTGTGTCGCCTCGCACTAGTTGTTCTTTCATTTCTTCACCTATGTCAACCTTGACTCTTCTAATGAGACTGTGGAGGTCAGATAGAATTTTAAGTACTTCCTTTGTGTATCTTATTATCTCTATCAATAATAAATACTTATTTCAATCAGTAGTCCTTGATGATAATATCCCAGTGACATAATGAAAAGAGATACAATTTATTGAGCTCTTACCATATACTAGGCACCAGCTACATTATCTCATTTAGTCCTCACATCAAGTTTTTGAAATGAGAACTGTTATACATCCTTTTTACAGTTGACGCTCATCAAAATCACACAGCTAGTAAGTGGTAGGGGAGCAAGGCTTTAAACCCAGATCTGTCCGACTTCACAGCCCATGAAAATAAACTACTACATTTCTCTTCTCTTCAGTGTATCTTTGCCTGGGGAACGAAATCTAGATAAGCAATAACCCTGTTAGGAGCCTGGGGATTCCTGGAGGGACATATTCATTAGTTTTGTCAATATTTGTCAGTATCTATTGAATCCTTAAAATGAAGAGGCTTCAGAAACTTGCACATAGCAGTCAAAGTGGACAGATGGTGAGTTCAGGAAGGAAAAAGAAGAGGCAAGCAGTGAAGACAGATGGACACCCACAGATATGAATTGAACAACCCATTTGTTCCCTCTTTAACCCTTGCACTTGAAACCTGATTTGTGATCCCACCAGAAGGAAAGTGAAACTGCTCCCCAAGGCCCAACTGGCATTGCTCAAGTCCCAGCCTCTCTGACCTCTGTGTAGCTCTTGTCATGGTGACCTCCTACTCCTTGAGCCTCTTTCCTCTTTTGTTTTCCATGGGAGTCTGCTGACTTTCAGATGATTGCTCTGACTCCTCCTCCTCTGGTTTCATTGTCTGGCTCTTTTTCTCATTTTATATACAAGCATTCCCTAAGGTTCTACCCTTGACCCTCTTCTCTCCTCCTTCTAAACCTTCTTTGGTGATCTCATTCATTTTCATGGCATCAGCTCTCATTGGTATGCAGAGTACTCCCACATCTATGACTTCAGCTCCAGACCTGTCCCCAGGGCTTCAGTCCCCCATTTCTGACAGCCTGCCAGGTAGCTTCACTAACACTTCAGTGTGCCCCAAACCACACATCATCTGTTTCTCTCAAGCCTACTGTTTCTCTCCCGGGGACCCTATTCTTAAGTGGCATCAGCATTTTCCAGGTCATCTTTCACTCATCCCTCACATCCCTGTTGCTGACCCCCATAGAAGTTCAGTTGCCTGGAGCTATTGATTTTATGTCCTAAATATCTGTTGGCTCTGTCTCTCAACTCCCGTTGCCACAAACATCATTACTACCTAAATAATCTTTCCAGAGTACTTCTGATCACTTCCAGTTCTCTACTCAAAACACTCAAGGATGTAAAATGCTAAGAAGAAAGAAACAAAGGAAAGGAAAAAAAAGAAAAAGTCAGCTTACTTAGCTGGGCGCCCAAGGCCCCAAATGTCTTTCCTTCCTTTCTTGATTCATGAAGCACAGCTAACAGATCTTGCTGCCACCAGCCAGATGCTCTGCCTCTTCTAAACACATATGTATCTGTGTATCCCTTTCTCACTTGCATTGCATTTACTAGTGTTTATATTTTATCTCTGCTACTAGAGATCATGGGCTCTCATCTTGTTCACTCAGTACCCTCCCCTCCACACACACTGTACCCAACACAGTGCTTTAACACCTTATAGGTGCTCACTGAAGTATTTTTTTTTAATGCTGAGTAATGAAGTATGACCTTGACAATACCTGTCCCAGTTACTGCTCTTTTGCCCAGCATAAAAGGTAAATGGAAGATTTTCCTATTGTATGCATGTTTGATATACCTCCCTTTTGCTTTCTGTGTTTGAAATACCCATTCTTTTGCTAGGAAGATGGTTTGTGGGGTCTGATTTAGAGGAGAGGTTCTTTGAGGGCTTCATCTCTTAAATTAGCCATCAGTGTGGCCTTATAGAACTCCTGGTCACAGATTATTTCTAGGCAACTCACTGTGTTCTCTGAACACTTGGGTCCTCTGCTGAGTGCAAAATGGAGACAGAAGGCAACTTGCTGCCCTCTTGAGTATTGCTGGTAATTCACAGCCAAGCCATCCGTGGCAGAAAATTCCCTCAACAGAACAGATGCAGCCAATTCCAGAGATTGTCCTCAGCCATAGCCTGATCAATTTTGTGGATAGTTCTCTTAGAAATGAATCCTTATGGCCAACATGGTGCATGAATTGTATAATAAAAATTTCAAAAACCCTTTAAAGTTCAAGGTTTTGCTATTAGAGGAGTGGCCTCTGTGCCCTGACTAATATATTCAGGTTCCAGAAAGATAAATCATAAATCCATAAATGTTCATTCCTTGACAATCCTCTTACTTGAACTTCTGCCTCTTTTCCTACCCTGGTGAAGTTAATGGAACAGCTTAGAAGAGAACATAAAGGGATCATTTCCTTTTACCCTTAAACCTCAGGCGAAGAACAAGCTCATATAGCCTGTACTCTGGGCCTCTCCTATTAGCACCCCAAAGTGGACAAAACCCAAGAGTCCCTTGCCTCCAAGAAAACTCCATAATTCGGATTTTAACTTTGAAAAATTACAGAAAGCCAAAAATTTTTCCATTAATTAAGATTTCTTTCCCATTCCTAGGAAGACTTCCCTACCCAAATCTAGCAGTAACTTCTTTGTGTGATTCTTGGTCAGTCTCTGAATCATTATCAGTCGGATGTCCTCACTGTGCTAGTGTGGCCTGTCTCCTTAGAAAACCAGAGAAAGAGGAGAGAGTGTGAGCTGAGGGAGTAGTCCTTCATTCCTTCATCTTTATTCATTCACTTCTTTTTATTTGTTCAATAAACATTATTTACTACTTTGCTAGGTACTGAGATTTGATAATGGGAAAGACATGCTTCCTGTCGTCAGGAAGCTTATTGTTAGTAGAGGAGTTCAACCAAGTAGTCAAATGTAATGTTTCTTAATCACTTTTGGGTCAGAGACTCCTTTGAGAATCTTACGAATGTATTAGACTCCCCTTTTACCACTAAAAATAGATACACACATATACACAGCATTTACAAAAGCTATACAATTTTCTCTGGAACTTTTATTTGAAGCTCAGTGGTATGGGTGTGTTACTAAATTTTTGGTAAGGACACCTTCCTTCTTGGGAGAATGTGAACCTGAAATACAAATATGAGACCCATTGGCTCATACTGCTTAATAGGGTTAAAGATCACTTTTTTTTCTTTTACAGAAAATCTTTAATCAAATTATACTGCTAAAATAGGAAGTGAAGTAATTCTTGAAGTAATTCTTTAAGCTGAGACTTAAATAGGAGGGCGGCTGGAGTGTTTAACCAACTCCAGTCTAGCATCACTGGAGTGGAATTGGATGATGGAGACAAAAGTAAGAGATGAAGTCAGAAAGGTGTAGGGGGCCAGAACATGTAGGGCCATTTTATGCCATTGACTTTGGCTTTTACTCTGAGTGAAATGGGAAGCCATTGCAGGGTTTTAACAGAAGAGTGACAGACATTTTAAAAGGATACTCTGGTTCCTATATTGACAGACTGATTAAGAGGTAAGGATAGAGGTGCAGAGATCCACTAGGACAAACTAAGCCAAAATAATGGCGGTAGCTTGGAGCAGGTGATTGGTAGCAGTGGAGGTAATTGGAAGGAGCCAGATTCTGAAAGTATTTTCAGGGCAGAAATGATGAGATTTCCTGACAGATGAAATGCGGGGTATGAAAGAGAGAGGGGGAAGAGGTAAGATGATACTAAGGTTTTGGCTTGAGCAACTACAAGGATGGAGTTGCCATCAACTGAGATTGAAAAGGTTATGGGTAGAACCTATTTGGAATGAAAGATCAAGAGTTCAGTCTTCTGGTGTTGTATGACTTGGAAATTCTGAAACAATTTTTGCTGTCTTCTGGGATTAAGCACATAAATAAAAGTGAGAATAATAAGAGCCAGTTCTCTCACATCAGAAAATTATGTAAGTATGGAAAGGAGAAAGACCAAAATGAACCTTATGATGTTGGATTACGATTTGCATTAGAGATATCAGTGTGAATTCATTATTTTTAATGCATAGATATATAGGTATAGAAATGGATATAAATGTACACTCTAAAATATATTTTCTTAACTCTACCACTGCAAACGTCTGAAAGAAATCACAACAGTAACAATAAGCACGCAACACCCAGACATAGGTTTGTTTTTTGTTTTTTTTTTCTCATTAAACTTTTGTTTTAATGGGTCTCAAAATTCTGTGACAGATTTTTGGTCAAGTTGTTTCCATTAAAAAGTACTGATTTTAAAAACTAATAACTTAAAACTGCCACACAGACATAGGTTTTTAAATACCATTCTTTTATTAAAGAAATGGGGCTCCCTGAGGAAATAGCTGATTCAAGTTGGAGCAGGGAATGAATAGGATGAGTCTGGAACATCTTACTGTGCCAGAAAATGAGAAAGTGCTCAAATAATGATAAGGACATGTCAGAAAAATTCATGAGCTAACTTAAAAAGGTTCTCATTTGTCAAATCTGGGACTATTTTAGTATCAAAATAAGTAAAGGTAGTACTAGGTTATCCTCCATAGAATAAAAGAGGAATCCATGAGTCTATGGATTTATTACTGTATAATAAATAAGGAAATAAGTAAATTAATGAAAGAGAAAGAAAACTCCATATCATAGAATGCCAGTTGAGTAAATAAGTAAGGAATGATAAAGTTAGAAATACCACCATTTGACAGATATCAGGGTAATAACTGATTCATGTAGGAATTAGCAAAAGGACCTAAACTAATGGCTGAAAATTTGATGCGAAATAGAACATCTACATAATATCAAAATACTTATTAGAAAGGAAAGATAGTAACTTTAAAATAGAGAAACCTGACAACTCTCATCTTAACTGAGTGACCAAAATTAATATGACCAGTAGTGCGACAAACTGACATCATGATCTTATATGATACACTGAGGATACAACATGATTTTTGTAGAATTCCTGTCAAATATGCCTCCATCTACTCATAAGAAACTTCAGACAAACCCAAATTAAGAGTTGTTAATAGAGAGGTTTCAGTTTTGCAAGATGGAGAGAATTCTAGAGATTGATTGTCCAACAATGTGAATATACATAACACTACTGAAGTATACACTTAGCCATCAGGAAGATTCAAATCAAAACCTTATTGAGATACCACCTTACACCAGTTAGAATGGCCAAAAACAACAAGACAGTAAACAGCAAATGTTGGAGAGGATGTGTAGAAAGGGGAACCCTCTTACACTGTTAGTGGGAATGCAAGTTGGTGCAGCCACTTTGTAAAACAGTATGGAGATTCCTGAAGAAATTAAAAATAGAGTTACCCTATGACCCTGCAATTGCACTACTGTGTATTTACCCCAATAATACAGATGTAGTGAAAAGAAGGGCCACATGTACTCCCATGTTCATAGCAGCAACGTCCACAATCGCCAAACTGTGGAAAGAGCCAAAATGCCCTTCAACAGACGAATGGATAAAGAGGATATGGTCTATATATACAATGGAATATTATGCCTCCATCAGAAAGGATGAATACCCAACTTTTGTATCAACATGGATGGGACTGGAAGAGATTATGCTGAGTGAAATAAGTCAAGCAGAGAGAGTTAATTATATGGTTTCACTTGTGGAGCATAAGGAAAAATATGGAGGCCATTGGGAGAAGGAAAAGAAGGGTGAATTGGGAGAAATTGGAGGGGGGGACGAAACATGAGAGACTGTGGACTCTGAGAAACAAACTGAGGGTTTTGGAGGGGAGGGGGGTGAGGGTTTGGGTGAGCCTGATGGTGGGTATTGAGGAGGGCACGTATTGTATGGAGCACTGGGTGTGGTGCATGAACAGTGAGTCTTATAACACTGAAAAAATAAAATTAAATTTTAATAAATGGTTAAAATGATAAATTTTATGTTATTTTACCATAACATATTTTATGTTATTTTATCATGTATTTTATGTTATGTTATGTTATTTGTATTTTACCACAATTTAAAAAATCTTTAAAAAAATGAGCATTCTATAAAATGTCTTCTATAAGTCATGAAAGACAAATACACACTATAGAACTATTCCACATTGAAGAAGAATAGAGATATGACAATGACATATAATTTATGCTTCTTTTTAAAATTAACTTATTTGAGAGAGAGACAGCATGAGCAGAGGGCAGAGGGAGAGAGAATCTCAAGCAGATTCTGCACTGAGCACAGAGCCCAACGTGGGCTCAATCTCACGACCACAAGATCACAACCATGAGATCACAACCTGAGCTGAAACCAAGAGTTGGATGCTCAACTGACTGTGCCACCAAGGCGCTCCTACAATTTGTGCTTCTGGATTGAACCCAGAATCAGGAAATTAACTTGGAATTTATTTAAAAGCAAGCTGAGAAGAAAGAAGAAATACTGTTAACAGCTGAGGAATGGAATTATTGTCTGTTTCCTATCTCCAGCATTTGATGACCCCAGCTCATATTTCCCCCCAGATATTTCGGTGCTTGGTTGCCAGCAGGTTGTCCACAGAGATTATCTGTGTTCTAGAAAGTGAAGTCATCTTGCATGGTGGATAACAGCTGGATAGAAATAGGCCTGCCTATCTCACGGCAAGGCAGAACTTTGGAGTGCAGACAGTCTTTCATTCAAATCGCAGGCAAACTTCCTGATGCCAAAATCAGCCCTCATCTCACAAGCTCATCTCATCGGTTTCCTGGTAGAAAGCAGCTGTGCTGCCAGGGATAGAAACTCCTGGCTAGCCATAATTAGATCTAAAAGAGCACCCCTTGTTTTTCCTTTAGTGTGTAAGCCTCAATGTCTGCCACTGTGAACGGCAGTGGGGCTTGGGGGTTTCTACTTAAAGTGAGCTGGAGAGCCTGACAGCCATGACAGACACCCTCATCTCTGAATGTTGGATCACATACATATTGCCTCTGATCAGTCTGCTTGTTTGAAACTGATGTCAAAGGCAATGCATACTGTTAGCTCTAACCTTTAACAAGAAACTAGAAATAGAACCCTTATTCACCTGTACAGAGATTTGCCATCAGAGAACTCTGTCTCCTTTGATGCCTTCACTGTGCCCTGGAAATTATTTCTTTACTCATGCTCTTGGAAGTGTGATTTTTTTCCCCCTAACAACTAATAATAAGCATATCTAAATTTCATAGAGTGATTTGCAATTTAAAGAAACTTGTGTATCCCTTAGCTCATTTAATCTTGACAACAGAACTGAAAATGAGATAAGTCTTACCCTTATTCTGTAGAGAAAGAAACATAGCTAAAGATCGTATACAGTCAGTAAGCAGTTATGATTCTCTTCTCCCTGATGAGCTGGTGTGGAATGTACCTCTGTTTCCAAATTGAACCAGTTAAGGAATGTAGTTGTATTAATCACATCATCTAATAAAGTCTCTCCAGCGTGATGGCGAAAATACTCCACACGAAAGATAGAAAGAAAATGTTTAAAGACCCGTTGGAGATAGATGGGAAGTTTCACTCTCATGAGACTTTGAGAAATGTGTTGTTGTCATTATTGTCATTGTTGTTTGGTAACAAACAGAAGTCATGTAGACGGAAATGATTGTTTCTTGTGTTATGTATGATCATCTGGTTTTTCTGTAAAGAGTGGAGATAGAGGGAATACATTTTTTTATCATCATTGTTGAGCGTCTTCTAAATATTGGGAGAAAACTAGCGTTGTTAGACTTCACCAATATAAAGACTCACCACTAGACATCAAACCCAGGGGAAAAAGTCACTCACGCTGGCAGCAGAACTCCATCGAGAAAATTCAGGGGCAGGGAAACAATAGGCAAAGAGGCAGTTTCTTATATGGAGAAGAACTAGTTTCTATCAGCAGTTCTGGCATCCTAGGTTGTTGCCAGGAGGCATCCTGAAGGGGATGTGATGAACCACAAGAGAATGTGTTGGTAGGAACATGTCCTTTATAGGCTTACTGCGCAATGGAGAATGTCTGTTAAGGGTGATCCACTCTACTTTCCTAGAACTGGAAACATGTTTTCTTGAGAAATCTTGAGTAATCTTTGAGGTATGGATTAAAAGAGGAATGGCCACAGAATAGGAAAACAATGAAGGCTGGTTTTAGAGATGTAGAGCAAAGATGCTAGAAAGCACAGTAGTTCAGGGTTTTTTGTTTTTGTTTTTGTTTTCCTTTGAGAACCAGATAAAATCCTCTAGGCATTTGTTATCTGAAGGGTCATTTTTCCTTCTGGTGCCAATAGGATTCTTGTTAAGGTAGATTCCTGTGTCTCTCTCCTTGAAAGTGGGGGCTCATCCTCTTCTTTTTTCCTTCTATACATCATGACCAGAGTATATTCACATACTTCTTACTTGTGTTTGTGCATTCTAGTTCAGTGGTTCTCACACTAACCTCACAGTGGATCATTGGGAGCTTTAAAGAAATGCTGGTGCATGTAATCATTTTTTTGAAAAGGTCTGTACACTCTAATGTATAGCCTAGGTTGACAGTATTGTCCAAAAGCAGTGATTCTCAGACTTTGATGTGCAAGTGAATCATCTGGAGATCTTACTAAAAGGTAGTTTCTGATTTTAGTAGGTCTAGGGTGGATTTGGGGTTCTGCATTTTTTAAGATTTTATTTGAGAGAGAGAGAGCATGAGCAGGGTGAGGGGCAGAGAGAGGAGCAGACTCTCTGCTGAGCAAAGAGCCCAGTGAGGGGCTTGATCCCAGGATCCTGGGATCATGACCTGAGCCAAAGGCAGATGCTTAACCAGCCGAGTCACCCAGGCGCCCCTGGGGTTCTGCATTTTAAACAAGGTATCAGGTGAAGCAAAATATTTTGAATAGCAAAATTCTACAGCAGTGGTTCTTAAACTCTGGCAGCACAATAAAAAAATCACCTGGAGAGACTTCCAGTTTCCTATTCCAAATGTAAGGAATTTGGAAGTCCTCATCCTGTTCTAACAAGTAAAAAGCTGGAAAGACTGAAAACTGAGCAACTCTTCTTGGATCCAAAAGAGAGGAGAGAACATAGGACAAACCACTGCCCCCAAGGTTGGATAAATAGATGAGTATAGGGAGTTGCAACTCACCAGAGCAGACTCATGAGTGAGTGAACAGAAACTGCCAAGAGAACCAGTGCCAGGGTTGAAAAACCTGAACTATAATTGCTGAATTGCTGGAAGTTCATTGTGAACAACTATGAGAGTTAAAATCTCCAGAGGAACCCAGTCACAGGAGGACTTTCACAGTAATGTGAGATTTGCTACCGGGAGCTCCTCCAAATGCCACAGTAAATATTGTAGAAAAATCCCTTCATGCTTTCTGCAGGGGTAGGGGAGATGTACCATTTTGAAATACACCAGAGAACTCTGTTTTTCTTCATAAGGCCAACCCCTCAGGAGAACGTAGTTAACCAGAGCTTAATCTTCTGGAGGCCTTATTAAATACTAACTGGGAGAAGGGAAGTAACCAACTCTAGCTCACTTCAGCCATCCTGTCCTACCTAGAAGGGTAGAAAAGAAAACTGAGAAATACTTGTGAATTTCATAGTCCAGAGGCATAGCTTATGAAGAGACTAAGATCTAATCATAAGACTATGGCACACCTCCCTTCCCCGCTCACCTTACTACCACATTACTGAAGTCCTATTTACAGCAGTTTCCTGTACCCAGTGCATCATGTCCAGCTATCAAGAAAAATTACAAGGCATCCTGGAAGGCAAGAAGCACCAGTTGAAGAGACAGAACAAGCATCAAACCCAGACATAGCAGGGATGATGGAATTATCATACTGGAAATTTAAAACAACCACAGTTATTATGCTGAGGGTACTAATGTATGAGTACGCCACACACAAGAACAGATGGGTGATATAAGCAGAGTGAGAGAAATCCTCGGAAAGAACCAAAAAGAAATGTTAGAGATTAAAAACAACAACAACAACAAACAGAAATGAAGAGTACCTTTGAAGGATTTATTAGTAGACTGGACATGGGTAAGGAAAGATTTCTCAGGTGCTTGAGGATTTTGCAGTAGAAACCTCCAAAACTGAAAAGCAAAGAGAAAAAAGACTGAAAAACAGAACATACTAACCAAGGACTGTGGGACAACCACAAAAGGTGTAGCATATGCATGATAGAAGTATTGGGGGAGTGGGGCACCTGGGTGGCTCAGTCGTTAAGCATCTGCCTTCGGCCCAGGTCAGATCCCAGGGTCCTGGGATCAAGCCCTACATCAGGCTCTCTGCTCGGCAGGAAGCCTGCTTCTCCCACTACCATTCCCACTGCTTGTGTTCCCTCTCTCACTGTGTTTCTGTCAAATAAATAAAATCTTAAAAAAAAAAAAAAAGTATCAGGGGAGAAGAAAGGAGTAGAAGAAATATTTGAAAGAATAATGACTGAGAATTTTCCTTAAGTTAACATCAGACACCAAAACACAGATCCAGGAAGCTCAGCAGACACCAAACAGAATAAATGCCTAAAAAACACTCCACACTTAGGCATACCACTCTCAAATGACAGAAAATCAGAGATAAAGAATCCTGAAAAAAGGCAGAGAAAAAAATAAAGGTTACATGTAGAGGAACAAAGATAAGAATTACATCAACTTTTCAGAAACCATGAGAATAAGAAGAGAGTGGGGTAGAAGAAAAATCCACCAACCTAGATTTCTGTATTCTATGAAATTTCTTCCAAAGTGAAGGAGAAATAAGAACTTTCTCACATAAACAAAAATTGAGGGACCCTGTTGCCAGTAGACCTGCCTTGCAAGAAATGTTAAAAGTTCCTTAGAAGAAAAAAGATATGGGTAAAAAATTCAGGTCTACATAAAGACAGACCACCAAAGAAGGAAAAAGCAATGATAAAATAAAAACTTTTCTTTTTCTTATTCTTTTTTTTTTTTTAAGATCTTATGTATTTATTTGAGAGAGAAAGTGCAAGCACACAGGCAAGCAGAGGGGCAGAGGAAGAAGCAGACTCCCCACTCAGCAGGGAGCCCAATGTGGAGCTTAGCCAGGACCCTGAGATCATGACCTGAGCTGAAGGCAGACGCTTAACCAACTGAGCCACCTAGGCATCCCCCAGTTGTCATTTGTTGAGAAGACTCTCCTTTGCACTTTAATTGTCTTGACACTCCCTCAGTTTTTCCTCTCAACTTTCTGTCAGATTCCTAGTGTCACCTAGAATCAAAAGTTATTATCCTTCAAGCCACCCAGGTGCCCCTATTTTTCTTATTCTTGATTTTTTCTTGATTGATCTAATGAGTAACAGTGTATTTGATTGTGTATACTTATTTATAAGTGAAATGAATGACAGCAATGATACAAAAGACAAGAAGGAAAAAAAAAGACAAGAAGGAAGAATTAGGATTATTTTGTTTTATGGTACTACCCAGGAAATGATATTGTTATTTGAAAGTAGACTTGGATTAGTTGTAAATGTACATTGCAGTCTCTACAGCAACCACTAAGAAAAGTAAAAACAGTATAACTGATACCATAAGAAGGAAAGAAAATGGGGGGCGCCTGGGTGGCTCAGTCATTAAGCGTCTGCCTTCGGCCCAAGTCAGATCCCAGGGGCCTGGGATCGAGCCCCGCATCGGGCTCTCCGCTCTGCGGGAAGCCTACTTCTCCCGCTACCATTCCCTCTGCTTGTGTTCCCTCTCTCGCTGTGTTTCTCTTTGTCAAATAAATAAAATCTTAAAAAAAAAAGAAGGAAAGAAAATGGAATTCTATAAAATGTTTAGTTAAAACCACAAAAGGCATAAAGAGTGGAAACAAAAATAGAAATAAAGAACAAGAGCAACAAATAGAAAACAGTAACAAGTATGGTAGATAGTAATCCAAATATATCAATAGTCACTTTGAATATCAATAGTCTAAAAATGGACCAATTAAAAGATTATCAGAGTGGATCATAAAATGATGCCCCAATATGTCATGTTTATAAGAAACCCACTTTAAATATGGACATCTATGTTGGGGCGCCTGAATGGCTCAGTTGATTGAGTGTCTGACTCTTGGTTTTTGTTCAAGTTGTGATCTCAAGGTTGTGAGATCAAGCCCCACACTGGGCTCCATGCTCAGGGCAGAGTTTGCTTGGGATTCTGTTCCCCTCCCTCTCCTTCCTCTCTTACCCCTCCCTCCACTCACTCTTTCCCTCTCTCAAATAAATACAAATCTTTTAAAAAATAAGCTTAGTAAATAAATAAAGACGTATAGTTTAAAAGTAAATGGATGGAAAAAATACACATACTAACACAAATCAAAAGAAAGCACGAGTAGCTATAATAAGACAGAGTAGATTTCAAAGAAAGTTAGGGATAAAGAAGGGCATTACATAGTGATTAGGGGGCCAGTTTTTCAAAAAGATGTAACAATCATTAACATATATGCATCTAACAACAGAGTATCAAATTTTATGAGGCAAAAACTAATAAAAGTGCAAGGAAAAATAGGTAACTCCACAATCATAGTTGGAGACTTTAGCACACTTCTATCAGAAATGGAGAGACCCGGCAGGTAAAGAATCAGTACGGACATAGTTAACAATGTTATTAATAAACTGAATATAATGCACAATTATATATTACTTTACCCATCAAGAACATGCAATTCCTCTCAAGCTCACATGGAGTATTCATCAAGATAGACCACATTCTGGGCCATAAAACGGACCTCAAAAGAATAGAAATCATACAGTCTGTTCGCAGAACACAATGGACTTGAACTAGAAATTAGTGAGAGATAAACAGAAAATCCCATAATATGTGGAGATTAAACAGCACTTTTTTTTAAGTAGGCTCTGTGCCCAACAGGGCTTGAACTCATGACTTCAAGATCAAGAGTTGCATGCTCTACAGACTAAGCTAGCCAGGCACTCCAAACAACACACTTATAAATAACATCTGGGTCAAGGAACTAATCTCAAGAGATTTTAAAAAACATTTTTAATAAATAAAGATGAGAACAATTTTTCCAAACCTGTGGGATAAAGTGAAATCCATGCTTCATGGGAAGTTTATAGCATTGAATGTACTTATGAGATAATAAGAAAGATCTAAAATCAATCATCTAAGTTTCCACTTTAGGAAACTAGAATTAAAAGAACAAATTAAGTCCAAAGTAAGCAGAAGAAAATAAACAATAAAAATTAGAATGGAATAAAGATTTTTTTTTATTTATTTGACAGAGAGAAACACAGCGAGAGAGGGAACACAAGCAGAGGGAATGGTAGCGGGAGAAGCAGGCTTCCTGCGGAGCAGAGAGCCCGATGCGGGGCTCGATCCCAGGCCCCTGGGATCTGACCTGGGCCGAAGGCAGACGCTTAACGACTGAGCCACCCAGGCGCCCCTAGAATGGAATAAATGAAATTGAAAACAAGAATCAAGGGAGAAATCAACAGAATCAAAACTTGGCTCTTTGAAAAGATTAATAAAGTTGGTAAGCTTTTCCAAGGCTAAGAAAAAAAGGACAAAGACATAGATTAATAATACCAGAAATGAAAGGACATCAGTAGAGATCCTTTGGACATTAAAAGGTTAATAATACTGTTGAGTACTCTTTGTCCACAAATTTGGTAATCTAGATAAAATGGATCAATTTCTTGAAGGAAACAATTAGCATAAGCTCCCACAAGGAGAAATAGATAATCAGAATTACCTATATCTTTTAAAGAAATTGAATAATTAGTAACATTCCCAAACAAAACCCACCAGGCTGAGATAGGTTTACTGGTGAATTCTATCAAATATTTAAGGAAGAAAGTACACTAATTTTCTATAATCTCAGTGGAGAGAAGGGAAAGAAATATTACCTCATTTTATGAGGCCAGCATTACCTTACTACCAAACAAGGCAAAGATATTACAAGAGAAAACTATAAATCAATCTCTCTCTCTCTCTCTCTTAAAGATTTATTTACCCATTTATTTGAGAGAGAGAGCGCACATTTGTGAACAGGGGGAGGGGCAGAAGGAGGAGAGAAGCAGACTCCCTGCTAAGTGCAGAGCCCAACAGGGGGGCTTGATCTCACAACCCTGAGATCATGGCCTGAGCCAAGATCATGGCCTGAGCCGAAATCAAGAGTCCAACGCCCAGCCTAATAAGCCACCCAGGCGCCCCTAGACCAGTTATCTCTCTTGAACATAAATGCAAAAACTCTCAAAAAATATTAATAAATTGAATCCAACAATGCACAAGAAGAATTATATACCACAACCAAGTGAGATTTACTCCAGGTGTGCGAGGCAGGTTCAACACTCAAAAATCAATCAGTCCATCACATCAATGGACTACAAAAGAAAAACCACATGATTATATAGATAGATACAGGAAAAACATTTGACAAAATCCAATACCCATTCATGATAAAAACTCTCAGTAAGAGACGCCTGGGTGGCTCAGTGGGTTAGGGCCTCTGCCTTCGGCTCGGGTCGTGATCTCGGGGTCAAAAAACTCTCAGTAAACTAGAAATAAATAGATCAATGGAATAGAACAGTGAGCTCAGAAATAGATCCACATAATTATAATCAACTAATATTTTACAAAGAAGCAAAGGCTGGATGATGGAGTGAAGATAGTCTTTTCAACAAATGGTGCTGGAAAACTACATAGCCACATGCAAAAAAAAAAAAAAAATCTAGACATAGACTTTATATCTTTCACAAAAATTAAAATGGATCACAGACCTAAATGTAAAATCCTAAACTATAAAACTCCTAGAAGATACCATGGGGAAAATTAGATAACCTTGGGTATGGTGACGTTTAGATGCAACACCAAAGGCAAGATCCAGGAAAGAAAAAGTAAGCTGGACTTCATTAAAATGAAAGTCTTCTGCCTTGTGACAGACGCTATTAAGAGAATGAGAAAACAAGCCACAGACTAGGAGATAACATTTGTAAAATACATATCAGATATGTCTGATAAAGAACTGTTATTCAAAGTATACAAAGAACTCTTAAAGCTCAACAATAAAAAAAAAGCAACTTGATTTTAAAAATGGGCTAAAGGGGAACCTGGCTGGCTCAGTTGGTAGAAAATGCAATTCTTGATCTCAGGATTGTGAGTTCAAGCCTTACATTGGTTATAGAGATTACATTAAGAAAGGAATGGGGGAGGGGAGGCCAAAGACTTTAGTAGATAGCTTACCAAAGTATTATACAGAAAACAAGTAAGTATGTGAAAAGATACTCTACATAATATGTCATCAGGGAAATACAAATTAAGCCAACACTGAAATACCAGTGTACACCTATTACAATGGCCAAAATCCAGACACTGACAATACCAAAAGCTGGTGAGGATGCAAGCAATAGCAACTCTAATTTATTGCTGGTGGGAACGTAAAATGATACAGCCACTTTGGAAGACAGTTTGAGGGCTTTTTACAAAACAAAAAACAAAACACTCTTAACTCATGATCCAGCAATTGCAATCCTTGGTATTTATCCAAAGGAGTTGAGAACTTCGGTCTACACAAAAACCTGCAGTTGGATATTTGTAATAGTTTTGCTCATAATTGCCAAAACTTGAAAGAAACCAAGATGTCTTTCATTAGATGAATGGATTAATAAACCGTTGTACATCCAGATAATGGAATACTATTCAGTACTAAAAAGAAATGAGCCAGTAAGTCATGAAAAGACATGAAAGAAACTTAAATGTGTATTATTAAGTGAAGGAAGCCAATCTGAAAAGTCTACATAGTGTATGATTCCAACTACATGGCAGTCTGGAAAAGGCAAAACCATGAGGACAGTAAAAAGATGAGTTTGCTCAGATTTGGGTCAGGGAAGGGATGAAAAGGCAGAGCACAAAGGATTTTAAGTGCAATGAAAATACTCTGTATGATGCTGTAATGATAGATAAGTCATCATACGTTTGTCAAAACCCATAGAATATGCAATACCAGTAGTGAATCCTAATGTAAACTATGGACAAACATAGATGATTATGATTTGTCAATATAGGTTCATCCATTGTAACAAGTAAACTACTCTGGAGAGAGATGTTGATAACAGGGAAAGCTGTGCCTGTCGAGGTGGAGAGAGGAAGAGGTGTCTGAGAAATCTCTGTACCTTTCTCTTAATTTTTGCTACAAACCTAAACTACTGTTAAAAAAAAAAAGAGTGGTTAAAAAAAAATCACCTGGAGAATTAAAAAAAAAAAAAAAAGTGGTCCCTACTGAGACTTATTAAACGAGAATTGATAGGAAATTGATTTAGGAGGCATGGATATCTTTTAGGCTCCTTTGGTGATTCCATTCTGTAACTAGATTTGAGAACTTTGGTTCTAGATCTGCATTATATTAGCCAGTAACCACATGTGGGTATTTAAATAAAAATTGGTCTAAAAATTCAGTTCTGCAGTAGTATTAGTCATCTTTCAAGTTGCATCAAGCCACAGGTGATTAGTGGCTTGTGTATCAGGTAGTGCGGATAGAGAGCATTTCCATTAATGCAGAAAGTTCTATGCCAGCATTATAAAGTCTAAAACAACTCTGTACAATAAATAACTCTGAAAGGAGAAGTTGTTTTACTTCTAAAACTGTTGCATTCTGTTCTCTTAGTTAAAAACAATAAAATTTGGTCGAAAAAGAGGTCAAATGAGAGCAGTTACGGTTTTATTTCAGTTTACAGTAATTTCCAGACAATCTTGTTTTCCTGTCCTCTTAGTAGAATCTTCTGTGAGATTGTGAAAGAATGAATTACCTGATCAGTGTTGTCCTGTCTTTGTAAGTAGAGATGCCTGAAGTTGAAGCAAGGTTGTACACATGTGGTAGGAAATAAGCTGGAATATTTCTTTGTTAAAAATTAAGTAATCTTGTAATCATAAGTTTTTTTCCTTTTAAGAATTCAGAACTTCCCCATCAAATAAATAACTGGCCATACTCAGGAATGCCCAATCAAAATTCAGTATTTCTGCTGTAGGGACAATTTTCAAGTGTGAAACTGCAAGTCAGATGAAAACAAAATTCACAATCTCCAATTAAACGCATGATGAAAGAACAAATTTCGGTTCTGATATGAGCTTTAATAATGGAGAATATTTGTAATCTCCATTTCTAAATCCAAATTTATAACAGAAAGCAAATATTCTATTCCCAGTAGTATTTTTTTAATGGAGGACACCTTATCCTCAAGTAACTTAGAATTTAATGAGCTTCTGCGTCTCCCATACTTAATTTTGTTGGGAGTTATGGGCAGTCAAGGTTTGGGTTTTGTCTATCACATTTTTTCTCCCTGGAAATCTAGTAAATGGAAAAAGGATGCAGGGCTAGGACATTGCACTGTTCTAAGAATTACGTTATTGAGCCATCTTCTGAAGAATATTAGAATGTGTCCCAAGTTGAGCAGAGCTAACATATAAATGGAAGGCAGAGAATGAAAGAATAGAGAACAGGTCAGTGTCCTGTTTAAAAATATCAAGTATTCTCTCACCTGGTAGCCCAGATAATTCTTAGTAGTGACGAGATTGTGGATTTCTTATGCAACAATTGGCTACATTATAGCTCAAGAATTGTCAGTATTGAAGAGAGCACACATGGTCCATATATGTCCTCACTGTAAATGCCTTGACCTGGGAAGGTGTTCATAAAAGCGTGGTTTGGCAGTGGATTTTTACAATGAGTATCTGTGCTTCAAACGCATTCCAGGGCTCTGGAGCAGTACCAGTCTGAGTGCACAGAATGCAGCAGCAGAAAGGTCTGTTCTGGGCACCCAGGGCTGATTTGTATGGATGCACTGATGCTGTGGGAGCTGTGTACATCAGAGCTACTATAGTCCCCATCATAGAGCCTCATGGAAGACAGGGTTGTTCTGCAGCTTTGCTTTCCCATCAGAGTTATACTCCATAATCTAATGCCCTTTAACTAGAGAGGATCTGGGACAAAGAAAGCCAAAGGTACAAAGCAAAGAACAATTTAAGTACAGTGCTCAGAAATAATTGGCAGCTTAGGGAAAGATAAAGTCCCACAGTGGTGGTTAAAAAAAAAAAAATCATAGTATTTTAGCTCTGGCAGAGACCTTGAAAGGTTATATAGTCCATCTTCCATTGCTTGTCTTCAAAATTTAAATCATTCAAATCATCCCATGGATAAGAACTGATTTAGGACTTCTGGAAAGAAAATCACACAGCTCTATTTGAAAATGTTCTGACATATGGAAACTTTTTCACTGTTTCTAAGTTCATTCTTCAGTTAACCTAGATCATTATATTGCCTTTAAAATTGTTTTTTGGGGCACCTGGGTGGCTCAGTCGGTTAAGCATCTGTCCCCAGCTCAGGTCATGATCACAGAGTCCCATGTTGGGCTCTCTGCTCAGCGGGGATCTGCTTCTCCCTCTCCCTTTGTCTCTCTGCTCCTTCTCTCTTTCAAATAAGTAAATAAAATCTTTTAAAAATAAATAAATAAAATTGTTTTTTATTGATTCAGTCTTTAGTGGAGGTATAGAACAACTAGCCAGTATCCCTTATGTGAAAGTCAGCCATAGTTAAATTACCACTTCAGTCTTCTTTTCAGTTACAAAAATCTTTCCATTTCGATACACATTTTTGTTTGGCTGTTTTTTCAGTCTCTTACGACTTTTATCGTCTTTGAGTTCTCCATGTCAGTCCTTGGTTGTAATGTCTAAACCGAAGTACTTAGTATAATGAGAAATTCACCCCATGAGTTCTAAATACCAGCAGTTTTTGCTTTGCATGGTAGTGTGACTATAAAAATAACCACTTAAGCTGAGGCTCTATCATGTGATCTTAATAATCAATGGAAAAGTTACAATATATAAGTATGTGTCAAAACGTTTAAAATACTATTCCTCAAAAATAAATACATAAATAAATTAAAAAATACTATTCCTCTTGGTTATAAATGTATAGAGAAATGGAAGACCATGGTCAAACGAATGCAGAGATACTATACTTTAAAACCTTAGGAATTTTCTTTCTTTGTTTAAAAAAATTTTTTTTTATCCAGAGTCGTTTGAACAGTGCTTACTGCCTTCTTGTCCTAGAACTTACAATCCTGGGCAAATATCCTCTCTGTGCCTTGGTGAATTGTCACACTCCTTTCTAACTTGGATCAGCTTCCAACATTTCATCTTTTGTGCTTTCGATATCTGAAATAGCTCCAACAGTTCATTTAATGTGAAGTGTTTTTGCCAGCATCACTTCCCTTGGGACATTTTCATAGTTCACATCACAGGGACTTTACTCATTTATGTTGATTGGCTTGCCTTCACAAGGTTCCTCTGGTGCGTACCTAGAGCCTCTCAAATAGCAACATCCACAGTCCCACAGTTCACTATTTCTTCTAGAACTCTCTTATATTCCAGCGTTATCATTGTTTGTTTCTTTGCTGCACATTCATCTTTGTTGGCCAGTTCTGTTTTTTCCATTCTCCATTTTGGGGTTTATCACTGGAAGACAAGAACACAGCCCCACTAGACACTTGGCCGTTTGTATATGAACTGAATAACAGATGCATAGTGACCGGTCCACAGCAGACTTGGAAAAAAGTGATAGGATTTGTCACTCCCGATGGTGCACATCTGCTATTGACATTATGATTTGTACAGTGAAGAGCTAGCAGTGAAATTTGTTCTTTATGCAGTTATTTACAGATACTATGTCATGGCAAGAAATCTGAACTCTATTCTTGGAGGCCTGTTATTCAACTAAACTGTTGTAACTGAAATTCTTGCACTTTAGAACCATGCAATGTAAGGATGGCCTTATTCAATTCCTACATCTAGCCCTAGGTCCAGTGCTAATGTTCTGGTTCCTGGTCATTTTGTTATCTACTTTGACACTTTGGTGTTTTTCTGGCCAATAGCCTTGCCAACTTCACCTCACTGTGGGTTTTTCTTTTCTCACCTCACAAAACCTCGTGAGGTAAGAAAAACCACCTCACAAGGTTTTTCTTTCTTCTCCAGGGGCATTATATTGAGTCTTCCCTCTTTGATCTTTATACTATTGGTTTCCAACCACTCCTTCTGTCTCTAAGATTGGAGTACTGATTGCCCTCCCAAGTTTTCTATCACTTGCAAATTAAAAAAAAATTTCTCCATTCACTAATGTGAATACTAATTATCTCCGTAGAATGTCAGTTGCCGATTACCTCTGAGGTTGACCCAGCCAACTCATTATTATCCTTTTTGTCAGATAGTCCAGAGTATTTTTTTAGCTTAAGACCAGTGGTTCCAGTTCTGGTTTATCATCAGGACCTTCTGAAGCGCTATCCAAACTACTTCTCAAGGCTGGGGCCTGGCGTCAATAATTTTGAATGTTCTTCCTGTAATCATCTGGAACTGTCCTCTAACATAAACCATGCTTTCCTAGTTCTTAGAAACCTTATAATAAACTAATAGAATTTTAGAACTGACATTAGAGTGGCATTAGAGATCATTTCGTCAAACCTACTCATTTTGTAAATGAGAAGAAAACGGAGACCCAGGGATGTAGGTCATTTGGCCATGGTCTCATAGTTACAGGCAGAGAGAAGGCTAGAACCCGTGATTTTCAAGTTCCGAATCTAGTATTCTTCCTAACTAATTTCTATCATATGGGATGCAATCAGAATCATTGACCATCATTTTCGAGTTATCCTACCGTGATCTTTATTTTTTTGCTTCTGGGTTTAAGTGTATCGGTGGATTAGCTTTTGAGAAGAGATGCTAAAAGAAGGTTCTCCATAGCTCATGGGACAGTGGTTGTGGCAAGGATTTTGAGGCAATAGGTGCTATAGGCCCTGGAGAAGCCCCAGGAGCCTCAATTCAGTCCTGTTCTGTTGCTTGCCCTTTGCCTGCCGACTGTTGCCCTAGATGCTGCCCTTCATGTGCTTAGGTTACCATTTGAGTTGCATACAGTACTTGTTTGTGTGACTACACATATTGCCTAATGGGAGAGGAAGAAGGGGGCTGGGGGTGGGACATGGGAGACAGCAACGTACTATTCTGTGAAGCTTATTTTTTTTATTTCCATGAGATATTCTTTTCAAATTTTAATTCTAGTTAACATACTGTGCAATATTAGTTTCAAGTGTACAATAGAGTGATTCAGCACTGCCATCCATCACCCGGTGCTCATCAGGACAGGCACACTTCTTCATCCCCCCTCACCTAGTCACCCGTCCCTTCCCCCACCCTCCTCTCAGGTAACCATCAGTTTGTTCTCTATAATTGAACCTATTCTTTGGTTTGTCTCTCTCTCCTCCTCCCCTTTGCTAGTTTGTTTTGTTTCTTAAATTCCACATAGGAGTGAAATCATATGGTATTTGTCTTTCTCTGACTGACTTACGTTACTTAGCATTATGCTCTCTAGCTCCATTCATGTCATAGCAAATGGCAAGATTTCATTCTTTTTTATGGCTGAATAATAGTCCACATCTTCTTTATTCATCAATCAGTGGACACCTGCGCTCGTTCCATAACTTGGCTATTGTAAATAATGCTGCTATAAACATAAAGGTGTGCATATCCCTTCGAATCGGTGTTTTTCTATCCTTTGAGTAAATACCCAGGAGTGGGATTGCTGGGTCATAGGGTAGCTCTATTTTTTAATTTTTGTGGAACCTCCATACTATTTTTCAGAGTAGCTGCACCAGTTTGCATTCCTACCAACAGTGCAAAATTGTTCCCCTTTCTCTGCATCCTCACCAACATTTGTTGTTTCCTGTGTTTTTAATTTTAGCCACTCTGACAGGTGTTGAGGTATTTTTATATGCAATATATGATCTATTCTGGGGAAGATTCTATGTGCATTTGCAAAGACTGTGTATCCTGCTGTTTTAGGGTGGAATGTTCTGAATATATCTGTTAAATCCATCTAGTTCAGTGTGTCATTCAAAGCCACTGTTTCCTTGTTTATTTTCTGGTTAGATGACCTATCCATTGATATAAGTGGGTTGTTAAGATCCCCTACTATTGTACGATTATTGATCAGCTCCTTTGTTTGTTATTAACTGTATGTATTTGGGTACTGCTATACTGGTTGCATAAATATTTATAATTGTTGTATGTTCTAGTTGGATTGTCCCCTTAATTTTTCATTATATAGAGTCCTTCTTTGTCTCTTGTTACCATCTTTGTTGTAGGGTCCCTGCCCTAGGCATATGGAGTGGGTGTCTTTATGATAATCACCTGTGACCCATAAAGAATAACTAGCCACTAAAAAGGAATTAAGCCATGGAAGGTGTTATCAATAGAGATGTTAAAGGGATTTAAATTCCTTGGTTCTCTTTCTATAAAAGACCAACCCTACAAGCCCTCATTGGCAACACTGCTGGGACCTCTCTCACTCTTGAGAGCTTTTCTGTATCTTCACTTAATAAATTTCTATCGCTTTACACCCCCTGCCCAAAAGTCTATTTTGTCTGATACAAGTTTCTGCTCTTTCTTTTGACTTACGTTTGCTTGATAGTTGTTTCTCCATCCACTCTCTTTCTAGAGGGGTGTATTTAGGTCTCAAGTGAGTCTCTTGTAGGCAGCATATAGATGGATCTTGTTTTTTTATCCATTCTGTCACCCTATGTGTTTTGATTGGAGCATTTAGCCATTTACATTCCAAGTTATTATTGATAGATGTGTTTTTGTCATTTTATCATTTGTTTTTGAAGACTTTCTCTATCCTTTCTTTCTGTCTTTCTGTCTTTCATGGTTTGCTGATTTACTCTTTATATTTGGATATATTTGGATTTCTTTCTCTTTATCCTTTGTATATTTATTAGTGGGTTTTGATGTATGGTTACTATTAGATTTATGTATAATGTCTTCTGCATATAGCAGTCTATCTTAAGTTGATGGTTGTTTAAGTGTAAACCCATTCTTTACTCCTCTCCTCCCCATGTTTTAGGTATATGTTTTCACATTTTACAACCTTTAATTTTGTGAGTTCCTTGGCTGATTATTTTTTTTACAGAAATATTCATTTTTATTGCTTTTGTGTTTCCTACCTTCATACTGTCATTTTTGGTCTTTCCTTTCCACTCAGAGGGTCCCCTTAATATTTCTTGCAGGGTTGGTTTAGTAGTCATGAACTCCTTTAGTTTTTGTTTGTCTTGGAAACTATCCTTCCTTCTATTCTGAATGATATGGCCTTGGTAGATAAAGTATTCTTCGTTGCAGATTTTTCACATTCAGCATTTTGTGGAGAAAAAATTTTTTTAAAGTAAGCTCTGTATGTAACATGAGGCTTGAACTCATAACCCTGCGATTGAGCGTCACATACTCTGTCAACTGAACCAGCCCTGTACCCCTCACCCTCCATTCAGCACTTTGAATGTATCATGCCACTCCCTCTGGCTTGGAAAGTTGATGCTAAAAAATCAACTTTTAAACCCTGCTAGCCTTATGGGGTTTCCTTGTAAGTTACTGTCTTCTTTTGTTTTGCTGTTTTTAAAATTTTTTCTTTATCACTATATTTTGCCAATTTAATTACAATATGCCTTGGTATGTATCTGCTTTTGTTGATTTTGTTGGGGGGTTTTCTTTTTTTTTTTAAATGATTTATTTAGTTAGTTAGTTAGTTAGTTAGTTAGTTGACAGAGAGAGAGAAAGAGAGAGATCACAAGCAGGCAGAGAGGCAGGCAGAGAGAGAGGGGGAAGCAGGCTCCCCGCTGAGCAGAGAGCCCAATGCGGGGCTCGATCCCAGGACCCTGAGATCATGACCTGAGCCAAAGGCAGAGGCTTTAACCCACTGAGCCACCCAGGCGCCCCGCTGGGGGGGTTTCTTGCCTCCTGGATCTAGATCTATGTTTCCTTCCCCCGATTAGGGACATTTTCTGCTATTACTTCTTCAAATAAATTTTCTGCCCACTTTTCTCTCTCTTCATCTTCTGGGCCTCCTATAATGTGAAATTACATTTGATAGAGTCACTGAGTTCCCTAAGTCTATTCTCATTTTGCAAAATTCTTTTCTTTCTCTTTTGTTCATCTTGATTACTTTCCATTACTCTGTCTTCTAGGTCACTAATTCATTCCCCTGCTTCTTCTGGCCTGCTATTCATTGCATCAGGTATGCTTCTAATCTTATTTATTGCACTCTTCGTCTCTAATTGGTGCTTTTTTTTATCTCTGTGTTAAGGGTCTTACTGATGTCTTCCACTCTTTTCTCAAGTCCAGTGAGTATCCTTATAATCATTGTTTTAAATACTCCCATCAGATTGGGGCACCTGGGTTATTCGATTAGGCATCCAACTCTTGATTTTGCCTCAGGTCATGATCTCAGGGATGTTATATCAAGCCCTTCATCAGGCTCCATGCTCAGTGGGGAATCTGCTTGAGATTCTGTCCCTCTACCTCTGCCCTCCCCCCACTCATGCACTTTCTCACTCTCTCTCTCTCTCAAATAAATAAATAATCTTTTTAAAAGGTATAAATACTCCGTCAGGTATGTTATGTATGTCTATTTGCCTTGGTTTTCTGGCCTTGTCTTCATCCTTTCATTTGGGATAAATTTCTCTGTCTTCTTATTTTGTCTGTCTCTGTGCCTGTTTCTCTGTGTTAGAAAAGTCAGCTATGTCTCCTGTTCTTGAGGGTAATGACTTTATGAAGGAGAGATCCTGTAGTGCTCTACAGTATAGTTCCCAAGGGCCTGGTGCTTCTAGGAGTATCTCTAATGTGTGCTATGTGTGTTCTGCTGTTGTGTCCTGGCTGCTTTATTCTTCAGGCTAGTGATCTGCAGAGGCGCTCTTTTCCTGCTGTGAACAGTGTTTGGTCTCTGGCCTGAATGTGGTGTGCTTTAACAAGGTGTGCTCTGGTCTGCTTATGAAATGAGACCTGTCACCACCGCCACCCAGAACAAAGGTTCCACAAAATTCCCTAGTTGGGAGATGTGGTATGGCCAGTCTTCTAGGGGAGAGGGGCCACACATTGGACCTGAGAAAAGCATGACTGGGAGAAGTGGTTCCACCAGAACATGGGAGGGCAGGGCTTGGCATGAGCATGTTAGGTAGTGAGTGTCAGCACTGTGCTGGTTCCCACAGGTGGTTCTGTGCTTATGCTGAGGAGCAGTGGAGGGAAATGGCACCAGCTTGTTCCTTTGGTCCTAGAGAGGTCTCTCTGTGAATACTGTCTCTCTAGGATGCACTCTGAGATGAGCAAATAACCTCCCCACTGTGTGTCCCAGATGCTCTTCAGATCATTGTTTCCACACTGTATGTGTGAGGGTTTGTTTTCTTGCCCTCTCTCCAAGAGTAGTGTGATGCCCCCCAGGCTCTACTTAGCCATGCCTGCCGACCTTCAAAACTCCACACTTTAAGCCCCACTGACTACAAGAACTCATGAAGTGCAGACCCTCTTGCTTTCCATGCCAATTGCCACGAGGATTCTTTTTCCATATGCTCCCCTGTGTGCTAGTCTGTCTCTTGCCCTTCTCTGTGACCATGACTCCCTCCCCACCACAGTGGCCACAATCCACTTCCCCCAAATCACATCTCAGCACCCCCTACCTTCTTTGAGGTGGCCTCTTCTTTACCTTTAGTTGTAGAGTTTGTTCTGTCAGTCGTCAAGTCAATTTCTGGGGTATTTAGGATGATTAGATGGTTATCAGTTGTACCTGTGGGACAAAGTGAGCCTAGGGTCCTCCTACTCTGCTACCATATTCTAAGTCCACACTCGATGAGATATTCTTACAACTAAACTACAACTCTAGCTCTCAGGTTTGCTGACAGAGGAAAATGAGTCTGTCTGTAATTCTGAGAGGAAAACTAAGGAGTGGAGCATATATCCCTTTGATATGTTCTTTGAGTTCATGAAAAATGAATGGGGAATGCTGAATAGTGTGTTCAAACAGTTAATATTTACTTACTGAGCCTGACATAAAAAAAGAAAACAAAAAACAGAATTTGTCTCCCTCCTAATCTTCCTGAGATCACCTGTCACAGGCAACGGTGTTTGAAATGCTAATGTGTCTTGTAGCTATTTTAAAGGAGGAGGAGCTGCATAAGCCTGGGAAGCTGGGATCCAGGGACTTCCTTATAAATTATCCTCACCTTCTCTCAAGCACATGCTGCCCCACACTGTGGCCTCCCATGAGGTTCCAGAAGATGAAAGTTAGTATTTCAAAGAATCATGGCATTTTAGAGCTGAAAAAGTCCCTCTCTGTTTCAAATCCAAATTCTTCTTTTTCTTCCCTGAAACTCAAAATGAATAACAGATTTAGTTACACAACTTATTTAGGGCTAGTCTTAGACAAGAGAGCATGTCTCTGGACTCCCAGACCACTGTGGTTTTTGACTGCATCATATTGCACCTAAAAACATTTTCAGACTTCTTTAAATGAAATATGAAATCCTAGTAATTTGACAGTTGTGAATTTTGGTGACTGTGACAAACTTTTGGAGGAGATAGGATGGCATTGTTACAGCTGATTGGGGAAAACCAGATCAATTCTTTTCTAGTGAAAAGAATATGGAATTTGAAATGTGTCCCCAGGCAGCTGGAATTGAGACAATAGGTTCCTATAAATGGCTAGGGATGAACCTGAGCTTCTTGCCTAAAGGCATGGGCCAGAAGGGACTGTCCATTCTGTGGAAGAGTCCACTCAGTGGCCAGGGAATGGGGCACAGAATTGGGAAGCCCATAAAGACATTGGGTGAATAAAGAGTCATCCTTGAAAAATCAGAGTCCTAATCTGAACCACACCTAGAGTTGGGGCCCAAATTTATACTCCTTGTAAAGTGCAGAAGCCCCAAGCCTAGAAATCTAATATGAAAACTTGTCTAAGGACTAGAACACACAAAAAAAACAAAAAAACCTATCCTCACAGCCTCTCCATTCAGATAACTTCTGAAATCAGGGTACCAGAAGTCTTTTTTTTTTTTTTTTTTTTAAGATTTTATTTATTTGACAGAGAGGAAAGAGATCACAAGTAGGCAGAGAGGCAGGCAGAGAGAGAAGGGGAAGCAGGCTCCCTGCTGAGCAGAGAGCCCTATGCAGGGCTCGATCCCAGGATCCTGAGATCATGGCCTGAGCCAAAGGCAGAGGCTTTAACCCACTGAGCCACCCAGGTGCCCACCAGGAGTCTTTTAAAGGCAGCTCTCCCTGGACATGTGCTGACAGAAAACAATAAAACCATTTGCAGAGAGAAGAACCAAGATCCTGTAGATAATAGAGCAATCTGAAAGGAATTTGAAAATAAGTCTGCTTTAAATGTTCAAGAGGTAAAAGAAGAAAAAAGTCTTATGTGAACAGGATGTTAGGAAGGATGGTCTTCTTTATCCAGCTGATTGTCAGCAGGGGTATTTACCTCAAACATAATGTTTCTGAGACTGATTTTATAGGCAAATCACAGACTTGAGCCTAGTGAGTGGTCCTTAGTATAGTGACTTTCCCCATTTTAAACAGTTTCTGCCTTTTCCTAGCTTTATCAGAAGTGATGAATAAATATAATTCAGTTTCTAAAAATCACACCTAATTCCCCTGAGAATGGATTTCCTGTACAGACTGCCATTGTCATTGCTTGGACTGAGGAATCAGTCCTCCAGTGTCATTTCCTCCATGTTCCTGTATGTTTTATCTCTGATTTATTCAGACTTTGCTCGCTTAGCCATTGCTATAGACCTGTGCTATGAAGCTATTAAAGTGGCAGGCTACCCCTTCCTTTTACATGATTTTTTTTTTTTTGGATGTAACTATTCTATTTTATTTATTTTTATTTTTTTATTAACACGCATATACTGTATTATTTGCCCCAGGGTACATGTCTGTGAATCATCAGGCTTACACATTTCACAGCACTTACCATAGCACATACCTTCCCCAATGTCCATAACCCATCCACCCTATCCCTAACCCCCGCCTCCCAGCAACCCTGTTTGTTTCGTGAGCTTAGGAATCTCTTATGGTTTGTCTCCTTCCTGATCCCATCTTGTTTCATTGTAAAAAAAACTCTTTTACATGATTCAGGTTTTCTGAAAGTTCTTTTAAGAGATGAAGACAGTCCTATCTGGGCTATAGACTGGAGACATAAAGAATTATCCATGAGTACCTTTTGTGGTAGCATCCTCTTTTTAAAATATTTACAGGCCCTATGAAGAAGATGCAGAAAAAGTCCCACTACTGATTTAAGTTAAGATTTGCCCTGAAGACAAGGACTGAAATATACAGAAGGCATCTGTTTTGGTTATGTTTAGATGCATCCATTCCCAGGATAATGAGAAGGGAAAGATTATCTTTAAAAAATGAGGAGATTTGAAAAATAAACCTTGGGAAATTAAGTTTGCAAGTGAATCTTTTTTCCTTTTTTTCTTTTTGAAAAATTAGTTTTATCTTTCCAAGTAAAGTTCAGCATCAATTAATAAATATTTTAAACATTAAGTCATATACCCTGATAAATAAACATTATTTTCTCTTCTTCAGGAACATACTAGAAGTCTATTATAAGATAATAATTTTCTTTTTCTTTTCTGTTTTTTCTTTTTCTCTTCTATTTTCTTTCTTTAAAAAACTCCACTTAAGGGGTACCTGGGTGGCTCAGTGGGTTAAGACTCTGCTTTTGACTCAGGTCATGATCTGGGATGGAGCCCCACATCAGTTGCTCTGCATCAGTCTCTCTGCTCAGCAGGGAGCCTGCTTCTCCCTTTTTCTCTGCCTGCCTCTCTGCCTACTTGTGATCTCTCTCTCTCTGTCAAATAAATAAATAAAATCTTTTAAAAAAATAAAATTAAAAAATAAAAATTCCACTTAAGAATAATTCATGAAAAACCAAAGCATTCTTTAAGAACGTCTTAAGAGGGATACTGAAGTTTCATTTCTCTTCCAGTGAAGTATAAAAATTGAGTCCTCCAAAAAGAAAGCAAGGATTGCTGGCAGCTTCCCTGTATATAGGACCAGGAGTCTTCCCCAACCCCCATTCTGTGAATCCTATGCAGTCCTCAGTAGTCTTGTCTTAGATAATCCACAGTCTGCATGCTATATTTGGACACCTGCAGTTTTCTCTCATTTTCTAGTCCATGACTTTGCCTAAGCAGAGACCAATTCAGTCTCAATTTGGTATTTTTAGCTGGTCCCTCATTCAAGAGTTACAAAATGGTATCTGTCAGAGACTTTCTTCATAACATTTAGTGAGAACTACGTTAATATTACCAGGTTTTCCCATAAGTGATGCCTTCCCAGAAACTTTAAGATAACCTCTGGTGCTTCTTTTTCATTTTCTCCACAGAAAAACAGTAATAGATTGGGGGTGGGTGGGATGAAAGGTTAAAAGCTGTAGTGTCCTGGCTTCATTCTATGTAAACGCATTGAATTTTTCTCTAAGTAAAAGCTTTTTTTCACTACTTTAAAATTCTATGCTTTCTTTAATCAGATTAATTATATGGCATTTTATAAAGTTCTCTGACATCCTTATCAGATATCTTTTCCACTACTATAAAATATTTTTCTTTCTTGTCTAGAATACAAAATGATTCTAAGACCTCACCCAATCTTACTGTTAATGACTGATACTCATTAAAGCTTGTATAAGCTTTAGTTGATGATTCTATTTCTGCAAAGAAAGAGAATGTGTTTTCCCCCTATTTTCTCTAGAGAAGAATTCTTAGACAATCCCTATCTCAGTAAATGGGACTTATATCTACCCAATGAGCCTCCTGTTCATTACCCCTTGGGGTTCTTCCATTACCAATTCCTATCCATTTTACTTCCTAAACAACTATCAAATCCATTCACTTATCATCTCTTGCCAGGGCCATTGAAAGAGCCTCTGAACTAGACTCCTTCCCATAATCTTATGCCCTTCTGATCATTCACAGTCTGACCCTGCCACTCCTTTGCTTAAAAACTCTTCAGTGGCTTATTTTGCTCTTAGGATAACATTTTACATCCTTTTTTTTTCCCCCCAGTGTTCCAAAATTCATTGTTTATGTACCACACCCAGTGCTCCATGCAATATGTGCCCTCCTTGTCTCCACCCTCAGATAGTGCAGGACTCTGCACCATCTGACTTATATCTATCTCTTCCCCACATTCCACATCTGGCCCACTCTGCACTCAACTATCCTGCTCTTCCAGTTCCCTGAATGTGTCTCATTCCTTTCTGATTCAAGAACTTTGCAAATCTGTTTTTTATCTGTCTAGAGGGCTCTTCCCTCCACACCACTTTCACTTAGGTATCTTCTATTAGAGCACTTCCTCAGAAGCCTTCCCCAAACCCCAGACTAGGTCAGATTACCCTCATTATTGCTCTCCCATTGTCCCTGCCATTTTCCTTTATAATACATAGTAGATCTGAGGATCTGAATCTTGTGGATCATTATTGTGAGTTCAAAGACAGCAGAGATTATACCACTTTGCTTATTGTTCTAATCTGCAGCCACAGCACAGCACCTGGCAAAGTAGGTGCTCAGTAAATGTTTTTAAAGAAATAAATAAATGCCTCTTATATATAGCATATGATGAATACAAGAAAATGAATACCATCCATAGCCCACTGTGCCTGGCCAGGATAAACTCCAGCCTTAGTTTTACTGAACCTCTCTCTTCCATTATAAAAGGCATATATTTTCAGTCTTATAGGCTGCTTCCAACTGGGAACCAGTCTAAGCTCAAGAAGACTCTGATTTCTGATGTATGATTTGGGTGTTTATGTTTTCAGTGCTTACTTTGTTTCATATGTAAGGATGAAACTTGTCAAGACTAGAAAATCCAAATGGAAAGATGGAGCAGCACAAGCCAGGGAGTATTGAGAGTCAGGACCAGGTTATAATTAAAATCAGAGACAAGAAAGCATTTAAGGGACCAAATAAACTTCAGTGGTGTCCAAAAAAGCATTAGGAGGTGAATAGAGAGATAATAAAGACTTAATGGGGAACCAGAAGTGATAGAGATAATGAGTTATTTTCCCTAATGCTAACTTTTCCTAAAGAGAGACACATTTGTTTTTCCAGTACCAGTGATCTAAAGGTTATCTCTTATACCCAACCAGAATTGTCCATTTTCTGAAGGACTTCTGCAAGAATGGAAGGGAGAATTCCCTATTACAGGAGCTGAGATAGTTGAGGTCCTAGTTATACTTAAGCACAGGCGGGTTTTATTGACTTAGAGAAACACTTAAGTGTTAAGTGTAGTGAATTAGCTTTGATTCTTTTTGGAAACATACTTTGTAGGGTTTGAATACCTTATTAAAAGCAATATGATACTACATGAAAAGAGTAAACAAGCATCTTGGGAAATCATGCTTATAACCAATTAAATTTATAGACTAGTATTTCAGAGTGGCAACGGGAGGAATTCAAATGGAACATCTGGGATTCTGAGCAGTGCATTGGAGTTGGAATTTAACCATAATCTGATATCTTCTGATTCCCTTACCCTAAACACTCTTTTCTGCAATTGGATATTGGTCTTGCCCTTTAAGTCATGATTTTCAAAGCATTACCCAACACCTGTGTTATTGTTGAATGAGAGATATTCTGCTTTATCTCACTAGTTGACCATCTGGGACATTTTCCAAGCTTACCTGACATTTGTAAAGAACAGTAAGAACGAGCAGAGATCAGCCCATAAATTCTTAGTGAAACAGAAAATATACAAAAGTATTCAGAGCATCCCCACTAATGCCTTGTGATAATCCATTTGGACTTTCTGGACTGGAGAAAAGGAAATCATCCAGTAGTTTTGTGTTATCACTGCCTAGGTTTCTTCTGGTCATTAAAGATGGTGATGTTCATTTACAGATTTCCCAACCCCTGCCCCAATCCATAGAGAGTAAAGTATTTTGAATCTAGAAGAATGCTCTCTCTTTTTAGCCATGGAAAGGTGAGTTCAAGCCCCATTCCTTTGCCTCAACAATTGACCGAGTGGTCTACTCCTGCTCTTGGGAATAAAATCCAAATCATTATGGGCCAAAATCTACCTACAAAAGCCCAAGGCTATAGGAGCTAAATAAACATGCCATCGGGAACAAATTGAAGCCCTTGTGTAAGTAGTTTCTTTAGTGGCAAATGATAGGGTGTATTGCCCTCAAAAGCAAAGGCTTATTTATTGGCTATTTGGAAAACAGGTTCCATCTTCCTTTACATACAAAAAACACATGTTACTCAATAGAGTGAGGGATAAAGAACTTTTTGTTTTAAGTAAGAAAAGTTGACATATGTTTTATCTAAAAACCAAGAACAGTTTTTTAAAAACTTTATTATAAAATAAAAAACAGATACAGAAAACCATGTAAACCAAGTGAATGGCTTAATAAATTACTATAAGTGAAAACAATAACTTTTGTTAGACTAAATGGTTGTGTCTCCCCCAAAATTTGTATGTTGAAGCCTTAATGCCCAGTATGAGGGCATTTGAAGGTAGAGCCTTTGGGGGGTAACTAGGTCATGAGGGTGGAGCCTTCATAAACAGGATTAGTGCTCTTATAAGAAGAGAAACAGGGGCGCCTGGGTGGCTCAGTCGTTAAGCGTCTGCCTTCGGCTCAGGTCATGATCCCAGGGTCCTGGGATCGAGCCCCGCATCGGGCTCTCTGCTCAGCAGGGAGCCTGCTTCTCCCACTACCATTCCCTCTGCTTGTGTTCCCTCTCTCGCTGTGTTTCTCATTGTCAAATAAATAAAAAAAAAAAAAAAGAGAGAAACAGAGAGATGATATCTTTCTATTTCTCTCTCATATGAAGACACAGCAGGAAGACAGCCATATGTAAGCCAGTAAGAGGGCTCTCACCAGAACCCAACTGTCCTGGTACCCTGATTTTCAATTTCCTAGCCTCCAGAACTGAGATATAAATCTGCGTTGTTTAGGCCAGTCTATAGTAATTTGTTATAGCAGCCTGGACTGAACAATCACCTAGGTAATGAAATAGAACTTTGCCACCCAGTTCACAAGCCCCATCTATGTGCCCCAGTGTAATTGTAGCCCCTTCCCTTCCCCTGATTAGTAACTATTACTCTTATACAAATCACTTCCTTGCATTTTTCTTTTTATAATTTTATCACAAAATGTGCATTACTAGAAACCATAGTTTAGGCTTGTCCATTTTTCTTAGTGTATTTTAAATCACTCAATTGTAATTAACTTAGGATTCTTTGGGGGAAAACTATTGTATAAAAGAGGGCATACCTGAAGTCCACTTATCTTTCCCATTATAGTAAAGGCATTTGTGGACGGGTACATGTTACCCTTCCCCTTGAAATTCATGGAGAATAACGTACGTGGTTTGCTTTTCTTATTTGTGTGGATATGTTAAGGGCACCCCCAATATGTATGAGTTACTATCTCTAGAAAGAAAAAGAACAGCACTGAAGAAAAAAATCTTAAGGGACAAGAGAATTCATCTTCAGCTATCCATTTGGAAGTGTGGCAGTATGAGGACAGAAGGAGAAATGGGGGGAAGAGAGATAGTGTCACATCCTACAAGCTTTCAATTTGCTTAAATTCTCTGAATTCTAGGAAACATAAATCTTCCAGAAACAGTAAATGGTAGATGAAAGATAGGATTAGGAGTCAGGATCTGGTTATGGCAAACATTCCTTTACCCCATCTTAAAGGGAGATTATCAATATAAATTATGGAGAAAAAATAAAGGTCACCAAATGGGTGGTTTGAATAGGGCTAATGATATAAAAGATGGTCCCTGAAGCTTCAGTTGGAATCATATAAAATTTTTTAAATGGAATTAGATATAATAATAAATACCATCATTTTCCACAGCCCTTTGAACGTGTAGGAACTTCCCCAACTTACATATAGGTTTAGAATATTCTACATTGGTTCATAGAAACCTGTGATATATTTCTCCAGAGAAATAATCTCATAAATCGTGATGAGAGGGATGCCTGGGTGGTGCAATTGATTAAGCGCCCAACTCTTGGTTTTAACCCAAGTTGTGATCTCAGGGTCATGAGATTGAGCCCTGCATAGGGCTTTGTGCTCAGTGCAGAGTCTTCTTAAGACTCTCCCTCTCCCTCTGCCCCTTCCCACTGTATACTTACTCTCTAAAATAAATAAACCTTTTTAAATAGTATTGAGATTTTTAGGTTAGCCCACAAAATATGTAACTCATGCTATAACTGATGAACTGTGCTTTTGTAATGAAAAGAAAATGAGTTGCAATACAGGGTGTAAAAATTAAATTCAATATGAAATAATTAAGTAATAATTGAATAATAATAGTGTTTTAAAATTTTGAATGTGAAAAAATAAAATTTTGAGTGTAGTGTTTAATGAAAATCACCTTATCAGAGGCTAATACGGAAGTAAATGGAAAGCTTTATAGTGATGTTGAAGTAGGCTTTTGAATATTTTCAAGGGCTTCACACACAACTCCCTAACATTTTATTTGTCTGTCCTTGCTTCAAAACATATTGATTTCACGTTCACTGAAACCAGTGTATAACTAGACCTGCTCTTACGTATATCAGCTATAATTTGGAACATTTTTATGTTTCAATTGAATGAAGAGAGAGAAGGAGAAAGGAAAAGACGATGAAAATATTTTGAAAGGGAAGAAAACTGTATGAAGATACAGTAAAGCAAAAAAAATATGTGTGGGAATTATGAATTACTTTTATTTTCTTTTATTAATCTTTTGACGGTAAATGTGATTTGCTTTTATAATGAAAAAATTAAAATTTTCTTTTTAAAGAATATGTGGAACAAGGACATTGACTGTGGTGATATTAACTAAATTGGAGCTCAGGAGGCAGATGGGTCATCTCTTTATAGGGACAATTGAAGCTATAGAATTGGATGGGAAATCCCAGTAAGACTTCACAGAACAAAGCAACAGATTAGAGTAAAAAACCCTTGGGAACACCACCATTTAAGGGATGGAAAAGAGACAGAACCTGAAATAGACTGAAGACACACTAAAGAGAATGGTATCTTGGAAGCTACATGGAAAAATCTTTAAGAAGGAGATTGTTTTCCATGGTGTCCATCCACAGAGATGGGGCAAGATGAGGAGAGGCCAAAGGTGCTCATTGGTGTGGCCAAAATAGACCAATTCCATTTCTTCTATGTTCCCAGGAGTCTCCCACTTGATTCCCAGGGAGGGCAAAGACTCTCCCTGCTAACTTACAAGGTTGTGGGTGCTGACTAGAATGATAGTGCCCATTAGGTAAAATCCCTTCCCTCATAAGAGACACCCTTGTTATTACAGGCCCACATCACCATACACACCAGTCATAAATTAGTTAACATCTAGTTCCATCCACGTAAGCCTGATGATTCACAGACATGTACCCTGGGGCAAATAATACAATATGTTAATAAAAATTAAAAAATAGTTAGCCAATGCCTGAAGGACCATGTTCTTACACACAAAATGTCCGAAGTCATGGTTAGTTTTTTCCCTCCAAAGATGGTTTAGAAAGAATGTGATGAACCAACAAGGTATGAATTGAGGGGAGGGCAGCCTGGAGCACCTAGGAGAAATGTGTGGGTCCATTTCCAGGCTCTTTATTCTTTTTTGCTGACTTGTCTTTTTTCCCCTTTTTGTCGATATCATGCCATCCTAATGACTGTAGCTTTATAATAAATTTTGAAATTAGGTAATATTAGTCCTCCAACTTTGTCCTTCTTTCAAAACTGTTTTGCCCTATTCTTAGGTCCTTTGTATTGCCACATGAATTTTAGAATTGGCTTGTTAATGTCTTCACAAAAGCTTGCTGAGATTTTGACACTGCACTGAATCTAAAGATCTACTTGAGAATTGATGTTTTAACAATATTGAGTCTTGAAACCCATGAACACAATATATCTCCCTCTATTTGTTTAGGTCTTCTTTAATTTCTCTCAGCAACATTGTGTGGCTTTCAGTGTTAGAGTTTTTAATATTGCTAATTAGTTGCCTGTGAAATGGTGTCTCGTTGTGGCTTTAGTGCAGGTCCCTGATCACCACTGAGATCAAGCTTCTTTCGAGTGTTTATTGGCCCATCAGGTTTCCTCTGCAGTGCTTTCATATTGGCCTTGCATTTTATTTACCAAGAGTATCTCTGTTCAGGTGATTTTTTTTCTTTAAAGATTCTATTTATTTATTTGACAGAGAGAGAGAGATCACAAGTAGGCAGAGAGAGAGGAGGAAGCAGGCTCCCTGCCGAGCAGAGAGCCCGATGCGGGGCTTAATCCCAGGATCCCAAGATCATGACCTGAGCCGAAGGCAGAGGCTTTAACCCACTGAGCCACCCAGGTGCCCCTCTGTTCAGGTGATTTTATGGTCTCCTGTTTTTCATCTGTTTTTTGTTTTTATTGGTAGTCAAAAATTTTTTCCTTGTTTAGCTTTTAAATTCCAAAATAGTAGTTTAGACTTTGGGGCACATACCTCTTCACATCTTTTTATTCCTTGTTAACCTTACCCTCTCCTACTTTGTGCCAGTGGGAAGTCCTGCTGTTTGTCATGTGCCCTGGCATGTTGTAGCTTAGATAACTTTTGAGAACTCTGATTTGAAAGCAAAGCATGAGGTCACTTCACTTGTCATTGTCCCTTGGGCGATGCCCAGTTTATCTCTTTGTTCAGCTAATCTGCTCTGATTCCTCATGGTTCACTGCTGTGGACATTCTGTGATTCTGTTCCAACTGAGTGCATTAAAAGAGAGAGGTAATTCCCGTGTCACTGGGCAGAACGTGGACAGCCTGGGGTTCTCACCTTTGAGGCAGCAGGCACCTTGGCAGATTGCTCAGCAGCTCTGGAAAGCGGTGGTCAGGAGGCACAAGCGCCTCAGTCATTGTTCTGTGAACTTGCTTTCAGCGGTGAAAGGGGTCTCCATGTAGCAATTTCTCAAGAAGCAATTTTTGATTGATTTTGATCCAAGAAGTAGACCTTTGATTTCTGGTGGCTACAAAGTAGGCTTTCTGTGATTTCTAGTCAGAGACCTGCATGGATCTGGATGTGTCTTATAGAATATTCTTTATGCATGTTAGAATTCAGAAGTAGTTAAGTTTTGCCTTTCAGTGCTTCAGACATTTGTTGAATACCTACTGCATGCCAATCGCGTGTCAGGACACTGAACTGTTAGGATGAAGAAGGCAAAGACCTTATCCTGAAAAGCTTACAGATGCCAGAATGTAGGTAGGAGTTAACCAACTCCCATGCTTTCTCAAAGAGAGAAAAGGGAAGGTAAAGGCAGGAGCAGGACTACTCTAAGGCAGGCAAAGCAAGCAGTGTTTACTTATGGGAACTTGGCCAGGAGGAATAGAGCTAGAAAATTAGATGAATACCTGCAACATGTGATTTCCGGACAACTGGACACAAGACCAAAAAGAGAATGATATTTTAAAAAGTGGGCAATCAGAGGTTTCTGGGCTCCCAGACCCTTGCTCATGCTCTTCTCTTCCTAGAATACATTCCATGACCTTCTCACTTCGCCACTTCCCACTCATACTCAAGGACACATCTTAGATTTTATTTCCTATGGGAAGGCTTTCCTCCCTACCTCCCACTTGGGCTAGGGGACCCTCTTAGGTGCTTTTGTAGCACTATGCCACATACCTTTACTGTTCCACTTGTCACACTGTATTGAAAACGGCCTCTTTGTCTCTTCCCAGTAGACTATGTGCATGTCTTGCTCACCATCTACATTGTGTCTAGAACGGTATGAGGCACACTCAATAAATATCTGATGAATAAATGAATAAGCCATGAACTGTCTGTTGAGTAAATGGACAGATGAACAAATATGGGGCAGGGAAGGGCCATGGTTCGCCCAGAGAAAGAAAGGGCCTACATATGAGAATAAGACTGAGGGCTTTGATGCTGGAGAAATAAATATCATTAGAGAGAATGTGACAGTCATTGGAGAAGTGTCTTATTTTGTTGTGTTACTGATTGTTGTTGGCCCCAGACCCCTCCACATTCAGGTTAAAGGCTTACCACAAAGTATCAAAAATTTATTATGCACCTGGTAGTGTTTTAGGTGTCATGGGAATTGTGATTTTTGCCCATAGAGCACTTACAGATCAGGCCTCTGTTGTTATCTAAGTGAAAGGACTACTGGGGAGGGAAAAAAAAACCCAGGATCAGGACATAGATCTTCCCTCTAGATTGGGCTCATCTATTAAGCAACACCTTTTAGAAATGGTTGTTCAAATGGCTGTAAGTTAAATTCCTCCAGGTGGTGACTCCCCATCCTGGTGAAGTGCCTCATTCAAAGCGAAAATCACCATTGCTATGACCTTTTCCTGGTGAGGTAACCTCCAAAAAAGTTAATTTGATATATTTCAACAGAATCCTAGCATACTGAACGAGTAGGCTAACACCAACAACAACAAAAAAAAGTGTAGGAGGTAGGCGTAATAAGGCCTCCATTTAGATTCAGCAGTTAATTGCACAAGTAGAAGATTGGGGAGGTCTGGCTTAGTACAGGAATGCTTTAAATGGGGTTCTAGCACTCACAGATTGAGGCCAGCAGTGTAAATTTCTCTAAAACCAAATACAGGTTTAGGTTGTATTAGAGAAATATAACATTCAGATCAAGATTTAATAGCTCTACTGTATTACGAAGTTATAATGTATTTGGAGTATCACGCTGAGTACCATCTTCCGAGTAAAAAAAAAAATTCACAAACCAGAGAAGATCTAGAAATATGTCACGTGAAGATCCAGTTGTAAGAATTAGGTACTCAGCCGGGGAAGGGAAGACTTGGAAGACATGGTATAGTATCAAGTATCTGAAGGGAAGTCATGTGGAAACCTGGGTAGAGGACATCTCAGTTCCCCCAGAAGCACGACCAGGATCAGTGCGTAAAATTTACAAGAAAACATTTCTTCTTATTGTTAAGAAGAGCTTGGCACAATCAAAGCTCTTCAGACATGGAGTGGGCTATCTCTATGAGGTGGTGAGCTCTCTGTCACTCAAGTGGAGACTGGGATACCATCATCTTTAGGTCAGGACTGTACAGTTGTACAGACTAGCTAGTTCACCAAGGGCACCTGGCCAGAGGGGAAACTAAGGCTGAAACCCAGCTAGTACAGCAGTAGCTACATCATGCATCCGGCATCGGAAACTCAGAGAAAGAGGCACCCTTTTATTGTCCTTCTAAAGGGCCCCAGGTCTATCAGATGCACAAAGATCTCATCAGGTAGGAGATCAGGTCATTAATGCTAAGTCCCTGCCAATTCTTATCATCCATTAGTCTGTGGCCACAGTTACATTTAATCAAAACTCAAGAAAATAAAGTGAAGAAGAAAACCCAAGCATACAGTATCCATTTAGCCCAAAGGAGCATAATTTAATTGCAATTTAAAAAGTATTGATACAGGTGTAGACGGGGCATCTGGGTGGCTCAGTCGGTTAAGCGTCCAACTCTTGATTTTGGCTCAGGTCATGATTTGCGTGGAGCCTGCTTAAGATTCTCTCTCTTCCTCTCCCCCAATCCCTCCCACCATTCACTCTCTGTCTAAAAAATACAAGTAAATAAAAGTATTTGTAGAGGTGTAGAGATTGCTTTAAAATATTAAGAATTTTAAGATTAAATAAAAGCATTGATGCATTTGAAGGCCTCTTTAACTCTCTCCCATGGGACATTCTGTGATATGCTGCTGCTGGAGGGAGTGAGCCAGATGGGGTGGTCTTCCATGCTTGATTGGCTCTCCTTATAACAAGGGCTGAGCTCTGCCACCTCTGAGGCCTATTCAGTGCCTGTCATAACTTTCTTTGGAGATGAAGTACAACTAAATGTTTTCTGCTGAAAATCCTTATATTTAAATGTGAAACTTTAGAAGCAAGACATTAAATTGTACATATAATTCCATTTCAGCTCCACTGCATAGAAATTTTCTTGAACAAAAGACAAAGTAGCAACAGACCTACTCTCTGGGGGTTGAGATAATGGGCGATTTTTATGTATTTTATAAACAGAAAATGAATACTGTAAAACAATCTCTCCTTCACCTTGAAAAATAAACATGCGAAACATTGTATTTCCCTACATATGGTGAAGGAAGAAAAATGTTCTCAACTTTACATGACCTAAGTTGTCTGTCCTGCTGAGCTAACGGGTTAGGTCAGTACAGGAGGTTACCCCTGGTGCGTCTAGGTTGGTTGTCGAAGGTTAGTAGCATCCTAGTGACACAAAAGAATGTGAGTTTCTAAAGAGCCTAAATTTCATCCTCCCACCCTGTCAGCAGCTTACTCACCAATGGGATTCACACCTTTTCCATTCTCATTTCTTTAATCGCATTACTACAATATGCTCCCAGAGCAAACTGAGTGCAATTAAAATCTTTTGGGGAAAAAAAGACACCTCATTTACTGAAGAAAGGCTCCTGGAAATGAGCTTCAGAAACAGACGGGGTAAAATGCTACATCCAAGAAGAATGAGTTTCCTTAGATACCATACATGTTGAAGCAGGAGAAGGCGTCAGCTGAAAACAAACATCTGATGCAGTACTTTTCTCTCCTTGGCTGTGTTCTGCTTCCAGGCCAAAACTGGGAAGGGAATGTTTCAAAGACAAAGAGGAGAAGCACGAATCTGGTAGCTGGAGTAAGTGGTCCCAATGCTAGCACCAGATAAGGCCGTGCGCATCAGGCCAGCAACCTGGGCCGCCTCACGTGTTTCTGGGCCTAGAGATTTATCTTAAAAGGAATCTCCACCTGGTCCTGGCTTTATTTTAGAACTCTCTTTTATGTAGTTCATCAGTCACATTACAGCGTAGTAAGTGCAGAATCCAATTTCTCCTTTTCCTTCCACCTTTCCCTTTGTGATTTGCATTTGGTGGCATGCAGTTTGCGCCCCATTCGGGACACTCTTGGGTCTGTATGTGACAGTCCGCTTGGACTTCTGTCCCGTGTATCATCCTGGGGCCCAACATGCTAAAGGGTGAGTTCCCACCACAAGCACATTTCCAGGACAGACATTCCCCACGAGCACATACAGGCTCGCACTGGAGGTAGACCTTCAGCATGGGGAAGGGACGAGTGAACTGGCAATAGTTAAAGCCAGTTGGCAGGTTTCATCATGAAACTCAGGCTGAGGGGGAGGATGCTTTTATCAGGAGGCAGAAAAAAATAAGATTATATATCTCCCCCCAAAAAGCACATTTGTAACCATTCTAGTTCTTACCTCCAGAAAAATCTTAGGGCAAAGGGGTAAGGTCATTTGTCCTTCCTTACACAGCAAACTATCCAATTAACTAGCGTGGGCCCTTCCTTTCCTCACAGGTTAATCAATGGCATGTGTGCTATTTGGAAAGTCTTACAGATTTGGTTGGAGGCAGCATACAATCCTCTCAGGGCCCAGTTATAGTCATTAATTGGCTAAGACCTGTAAAATGAGTCTTTTTTAACAAGACCTTTCTGTGTGTAAGTATATGTGATAGTTTTTTTGGAATCAATTAATTGCAATGGTTACATGTAGAAATTCTACCTAGAATTCTGTGTGGAGAAATTCCACCCAGGGGAAAGGACTTGTTCATCTGTCTTGGTCATCATTTGTATCCTTAGAACCTCATGCAGAGTAGACTCTGAGCATAGTAGATGTTGAGTAAATATTTGTTGGATGAATGATCAAATTAATGAATGCGCATGGCTATAAAACTCTGAAAAATTAAAGAATCAAGCAATTTAAACCCCTCTTTGGAGTGCCTGTAAACAAACTCTGTCCTCCTCTCTCAATCCGTATTAATGCCTCTCAATACCATTGGTCCTCATTTATCCACAGTCTTGTCTCAATCTGTGAAGCATAAAGTAATGTTACTTTAGGCATAAATTTCAAAGAAAAAAATGCAACTTACAGGATTTTGGTTAGAAGCATAGATTTTTCAGTGTCTTTTCACTTATTAACTTTAAAATTCTAGATAGACTTTTCCCCTAAGCAATGTAAGAGTAAGTGATTGGGAAATGATAGTGTTCTGAGCAAAAGAAGTCTTTTTGAAGTTTTGGAAAACCTTGCTAAACACAGGACTGTATTTTTCCCTCAGAGTATGGAGAGAAAAACGTTTTCCCTCAGCCAATAAAATCACCCCGCATATTCCATACACATGCATACACAATAGAATAACATAGATGGATACAAGGCATTCTATTAAAACCACCTTTAGGAAAGCCTCAAGCACCTCATGTGCAATAAATGGGCTGTCATCCCTGCAGCTTGGAAAAAAGAAACATACAGAATAGGTATCAAGAGAACAAAAGGAATACATTTCATTTTTCATGTACCAGAGGAAGCTTGAAAAAATGAAATACCCAGGAAATTCTTCTGAGAAAGGGGGTCAACTGTTTTCCTCTTCATTTTCTCACTTCTTGGTAAGAAGAGGAGTACTCCGTAAGGCAGCCTGCATCTTCCCCCGTTTTCCAAATAGAGCTAAAGATGGAAAAGATTCCATCTGTAAGAAAGGCAACTGATTTTGAATTCTTAAAAATATTATCTGGGCCTTAAAAAGAATCATGAGCTGATTTGGAAGATTTGCTTCCAATAATTGGAGTGTGTGGCGGGCAGAGGAGAGAAGAGTGCTTGTGAGTGGAGCCATTGATGAAGCTGGGTGATAGGCACAGGGGAGTTCGTAATACTCTTCTCTCCACTTCCGTGTACTTTTGAAATTTCTCATTTAAAAAAAAAAAAGTGATGGACCTTCGAAATGAAAAAAAAAAACACATTTTTTTGAGGTTAGTACAGTAAATGGCAGTTGCATAAGAGTATAAAGTCAGAAGCCCATTCATGATATGCAGGTCTCAGTCCCAAAACGTATCACGTGTGGCCTTGTGTTAGTTACTGCAGGTCTTCAAACCTCAGTTTCAGTATCTGGAATATGGAAAAAATGTCAAGCTTACCCAGCACATCAGGCATTATGAGGATAAATGAATTAATATTTCTGAAAATACTGTATAACTCGTGAAATTATACAAAGCTGTAAAGTTAAAGAATTTTAATTGAATTATAAACCTATCCAAAGTTGTTTGTTCCTACTTTTCCCAAATTTGCACTTCATTAAACCAGTTCCAACCAGAACTAGGTCCATATTGTTCTAAAACTATATTATCAGAATAAAACTAAAAGTTACCTCTTCTTTTCTTCTGCTTTTGTTGGATATGTGAGCTTCACCACCCACAGCCACCTTGTCACTGATCTTTCTGCCTTCCTTCTTGCCCTCTGCAGTCTTCCTACCATTTACTGCCAGAGAAATCTTCCTGGAATGCTACTTGGATCATGTGACTCCCTTGTTCAAAAACATTCCTGGATTCCCACTGCCCATGGGATTAATCCAGTTTACTTAAACTACCTTTCAGGTTCTCCACCACCTGGTCTCTGACCTCCCTTCCAGCTCCTTCATACCTGTTCATGCTCTCATATTTTCAGCTCCCTTTCAGCAACAGGTGTTTTGTCCCCCATTTCTTCTCTTGGAATGCAGGACCCCATTCCCAGGGGCCCACATTTTATCAACCCCTGGGAATCAGCCAGAACCCTTCCTCCTCCAAGAACTCTTCTTAAACCTTCACAGACCAGATAATGTTTCCTTTTTCTCAGTTTTCAATATGTGTGATTTGGCAATGAATCACATGTTTCCTCGTGATATCACTTTTACTCTTCTACTAAATAGTGAATTATCCCTGCTGTCACTTTCTTTCTAGCCTGTCCAGAAACTCTTCAAAGGCAAGAACTGTGACTTTTATCTTTCTGCCTCAAGGCCCCTTCTTTGCACATAGCAGGCACTTTCACTAATGTTTATGGGAAAACATTACTGGAACTGAGGTAGCATTTTATAGTCTCTGATGGCCATACTTGGTGTATTAATACTAACCTCTTTTGTGTTCCTTTGGTTCTTAAAAACAACTTTATTTTTTTTTTAATTTTACATGGTACCTCATAGAGTAGCATAGTGGAGAGAAAGTTCAGTCTTAAGTGTTACACAGAGCTAAATTCAAATCCTCACCTAGATATATGAGCTGTGTGAAATCTTGACAATTTACTTGACCTCCTTATTCCTTAGCTCCCTCAGTCATAAAGTGAAAATGCAGTAGTCCTACTTGCTCTGTGCAGTTAAGCACAATATATGTATAGTGCCTGGCACATCATCAATAAAAGGCAAGTATTTTCTTTAGTGCACATCATATGGCTTTGACAGGTTGTCAAAATGAAGGATCATGGTTCTATCTAACTCTTAGGGATCAGGATGCTGTAAGTATAGAACGGAGCCAGGAAAAGCCTCTACCTACTTCTCCAAGCCCTGCTACCAGGCTCTCTATTTGCTCTTGGGCACCCTTGACCATAAGGGTTATAGGCTAAATATACTGGAATCCCTAATCGCCAGTCTAAAAAGTCCTACATTCCTGGGCCATTCTTCATCCTTTTCTATACTAGGTGAATTCCCTTAGTGAATTCTTTGGAGGCTCCCTTTCAATCCAAATCCTCTTTCTTTGCTTGCTCTTTATTTCTTAGCAACCCTAATTATACTTCGTTATCCCACAGTCTTCTACCTACACTTATGTCTAGTTTGCCAGCTCTGAATCTTCTGAGCTATGGGCTATAAATCATCATGTCTTCTGAGTGATCCAAGTTGCCTCTTCTAGATGAGAGCCAAAGCAATGATATAGGTGGATTTCACTCATAAAGCACAATGTTGTCAATACTTGAGGGTATAAAACTAGTAGAATGCAAGGTCAAAAGAGGATTAGCATCATGAGGAATTGACCTTTAGGTAATCTCTGCATTGATTCTACATTGTCTACATCTCTCTACATCTTCTCTACATTGTCCAGGCTTCTGGATGTGTGTTTGCTTACACATAAGGAAAAAACATCAATGGGGTCCCTCGGTGGCTCAGTTGGGTAACTGCCTGCCTTCAGCTCAGGTCATGATCCTGGAGCCCTGGGATCAAGTCCTGCATTGGGCTCCCTGCTCAGCAAGGAGTCTGCTTCTCTCTCTGCCCCTCACCCCGTTCTTAGGCTTTCTCTCTCTCTCTCTCAAATAAAGAAAGAAAATTTTTTAAAAAAGAAAAAGAAAAAGCATCAGCGTGTGAAAGATGCCAAAATCCAATATGCCACAATTGAGAAACCTTGTTATGTCAGAATTGTGTCATTGTGGGCATTGTTTTCATACTTGAAAAAGAAAAAAAAAAAAAGCATTCCAGGAACAATAGCCATAAAAGCATTCATTTTCAAAGAAATGAACAGGGAAAATGGAATCACAAGATTATTATACTATTATATATGCATAAGGACTTTTGATTGTGCATCTGACCCACTGTATAGAATGACATTTCTGAGATGGATTCCTTGTGATTCATCTATTTAAAGTTGATCTGTTACCAATGAATGGTCATCTTATTTTATGGTTATAATAGAAGTTGCATTTATAAAGGCTTTTATTTTTAAGATTCTATTTATCCATTTGAGGGAGAGAGTGAGCGCACAAGGAGGGAGAAGGAACAGAGGCAGAAGGAGAAGCAGGCTCCCCGCTGAGCAGAGAGCCTGATGCGAGACTTGATCCTAGAACCCCAGGATCATGACCTGAGCCAAAGGCAGATGCATAACCAACTGAGCTACCCATGTGCTTCCATAAATAGCAGTTTTATGTTGGTTACATTTTTTTCAAACAAAAGATTAGACATCAGTTTGTCTACTTTTACTACTCATTTTTAAGTGATAAAAAGGGATTCAAATTCTGAATTATAATTGTTTTTCTACTACCCATTATTGCTGAGCTGGTTTGAAT
>CM053609.1:47466300-47481445 GCA_028646535.1 Procyon lotor
CCCCCCCCCCCCCCCCCCCCCCCGCCTGCCTCTCTGCCTACTTGTGATCTCTCTGTCAAATAAATAAATAATCTTAAAAAAAAAACAAAAACCATAATCATCTCACTGGACAAGTTTAGCAAGTGTGAATGTAAACAGCTTGCTCTTTCATTAGTACCCAGTAATGGGTCTTATCCACTAGAACCCATTAAAAGGGAAAAGAAATATTGTCAAAGTCCACTCACTCTATTTGCTAGTCTATTAACAAGCAAGTACGTCCGGAAAAAAAAGTCCAAGAGATACCAGGAATCTCAACACAGAAAATATTATTGTCAATGAGGTCCTCTTAAAACCCAAAATGTGGCCATATGTGTAGGGATCTAAATCATATACTCAAAGAATGATGGAGTATTAGTGCCAAAAGGGACTTTGGTAACCATCTGGTCCAGGGATACTAGTTGGTGTCTCAGCTAGAGTCAGAACTCTTTGTATCTCATCTCCCAGTTCATTGTGCTCACCTCACTACTATATTTGCAATGGTTTCCAAATCAACTATTAAAATCAGTCATGGTTGTTTTCAGGCATGTAATGCCAGCTCTGCTACCACTACCTCAATAGCAATTGATTTCTCTGGAACTACCAGGACTATATTTGGTTTATTTTTAAAGCCAAGCAGTTTTTTAAACCTTAAAATATTTCGTTTTCAAAACCTAAAAGGCTCTTTATTTAGTCCATGATGAATATTTGAGTAGTGTTAAATTTATCATTCTGGCAGTACTCACATTGTACTTGTCATTAATTGTGACTCATCAAAGAATGTTTTGATGTTGAGTCCTTGGCTAACAGATGGCTCTGTTTAGAGGAATTGAGGCAGTGAGCTATGAGGTCTAAGGAGAGAAACTTCTTACATAATTAGTCACTAGCGGTGGTTTGAATTTATAAGAAAGCAAAGTAGTCTGTGATGGTGGGGTTAGGCTTTGTATTGAGGTGGGGACGGCCTCTTTTCTGTCCAGAGAATGGATAGAAGAGTTGACGTCAGCGTTGCTGCTGTGCCAGGTACAAGTTGGAGTGACTTAAATGGCCAGCAGAGAGACACAAAGTCCAGTACTGGAACGTCTCTGTTTCCGTGGGGTCTGTCATCCTGGTCATTGGGAGGCACAGAGACCACTCCACAGGAAGGGGCAGGCACTTGAGCAACAGTAGTCCCAGTAAGAACTCAGGAATAGAATGTAAAGCAACAGACCCTGCTTTTAGAAAGCATTCATCTCAGAGGCAACAGAAATATGCAAAAACTTCTCGCTCTTTCCCCTTTTCTTTCAATTTTTCCTTTTTTTCCTTTCTAGGTTATTTTCCCCCGTCTTTTCACTTAGATGCATCATTTGTATTCAAAGTCATGAACAGCCCTCAGCACAACCTTATTCGGCACCTACATGCCAGCTACTAGGTTAGCTGTGAGTGGTTAGTCTGAGAGTCTGGGTCCTGGTGTGTGCACAGTGTGACTCATCCTTCTGAACGGCCTTTAGTATCTCTGATTTACGTAAGAAAAAGAGAACATACGTTGTGTCATAAATGGGACAGAGAAAGCTTAAAGATAGACTTTAAATTCTCTTAGATACATTCTAGCAGGATCACAAATAGCTGAATAGATGACACATACTAAACCTTTCTGAGCCTCAGTTTCTTCATCTATAAACAGGATGTTAATACCTCCTTTGTGCAGAATAAGCACAGTGTCTTGCCCACAGTAAGGACTCAATAAATGGTCTCTGGTTTAGGAGGGAAAGTAAACTAAGTAGTAAACCAGGTAACGCAAGTAGGCAATGATGCTTACTTGTTTGCTAGCACAAGGAAACACAGGAAAAATGATTAGAAGTCAAGGGAAAGTGGCAGTTGAATGAATAATCAATGAAAAGAGGCTATTTTAAAAGGGTATTTGGCAAGAGCACAGAATTCAAAATCAAAGTGGTAGTGCTTTCACTGGATGTCCCTGGAAGTTTACCTCAGATTGGGGCCCCATGACTTAAAAGCACTGGGAAAAAAAACTAAGTCAAGTAATATAAATGACAAAATGACTTCTGGAAGGTCAACAGGAAACAGTGGAAAGGATCAAGGATTTGAGGTAGACAATCTGCATTTGAGTCCCTTGTTTAACATTTTTAACCACTTCACTAGAAATTATCACAAATACTTAAACATATAACCCCACTCTGTTTTCACATTTGTAAAAAATATTTACAAATATTTTGTAAATTTCAGAGAGTTTTTGTGAATATGCACCTTGCCAATTGCAGAACATGATATGAATCAATGTTCAAGGTGCAGAAGGGGAAACATATTTACTCTTTTCAAGACAGACTTGACCTCCACCTGATGTTATAGGTAACAGACTAAATAAGGGACAGACAATGATAATTCCTCATTTTCACAGAGAGTAGAGTTGGAAGAAGTAAGTTAAGAGAGTTTGAACAATTACTAATGCAGACACAAAAGAGAAAAGGGGTAAATATAAAGTTATGTAAACAATGGCCAACGATTAATGGACATTAGTAATTCCCTCCTTCTTCTTCTTCTGAAGTTCATAGACTCATAATTTCCAGCCTTTTTGGAAAGATAAACACACACAAGGGAAGTGCTGACAAACAAAAATGATTTGAAATTCATTTTATTTGATGCCTCATAGTGTTGTACAGTAAGGGTCAGAAACACTAATATAGGCAGTTACATTTGGGGGATATTTTAGCTGACATTTGACATGGGGACAAGATCATAAACTGAATGACTTTGAGATTCCTTCATTCAATCCATTTTTCTTAGGTGACCAGATGTTTCTAAGTAACTGGCGTGTTGAAAACTTTGGAGCAGAAAATGTCATTTCACATCATGTGTATTTTAATTGGTTTGATTTTATTTATTTTTTACGTCTTCCCACAAAACAGCTGGATTTAAAAAACTAAATGAGGAGGAAAATTCTGATTTTCCTTCCGATGAGCTGTTTCTATGAGAGCTGATTTAGTACCTTCAATACTTGAAGAGCCTTAAGGGGAAAAAATGTGTCTGGATTAAAACATTAAAAATAGATACATAAATTCCAAGATTAAGTCCCTGGAGTTACTTGACATTTGAAGTAATTTCCCCAAAGTTATTTTCTTTGTAAAGGTTTATAAATTTATGAGAGAAAATACTTTATCCTGCCTAGAGATTATTGTGTCAATTAGGAATAAACAGGATTAGAGAAAACTAAGCATTACTTTGGAAATGGAGCTTCTCTAAGTATGGTGAAGTTATCTTCAAATTACTAGATGAAAAAATGAATGTGTGCCCTCCTTTCTTCTTACCCAAGACTAAGTGACTTTCTAAAGTTCTTCTTTGTATGTACTAGTTACTTACCCTCATGTGTTTGCCTTTTTTGTGGGAAACTTCCCACCAAAATACCTGGTGGTATTTTTGGGATACAAATGAATCCCAAATTATCTAGCTGAGGACACTTTTTTGTTTGGTTCTCTCATATAGCCAGGATCTCAAGAAAACAGTCTCTGAAGTTGCTACCTTATTCTTGGTTATAACCAGAGTAAAGACAGACCATTGGGAAGCAAGCAACATATAAAATAGAAGAATAATTTGCTCCCTTATTCAGAAAGTAACATATTCCTACCCAGAGACTGATTGTTCATGAAATGTATTAAGAAGTTGTGTGCTTAGCAAAAATAAGCCTCCCTCAAGTTTCATGGTTTGCTGATCTAGACACAAAGAACAGCCCTTTATGCAAAGGCCTTTTAGTAATTTATCCATAATACCATACGCACATATATACATGCATGCAAATACATACAGAAATACAAATCAGACTTTCAGGTATTCACTGGAGAAACCTCCTAAGATTAATAGAAAGATCCCACATAATAAATGGATCTCCATTGGCTTTCTTTTCTTGGTCCAGTGCTTAGTATTTTTGGTTTGAGATGATAACTTTATTTTAAGCCTGAGAGAGCAGTTGACTTGCCCTTGGCCTAATGATACTGAGCAGCTGCCAAAGCCTATTTTATATACACAGGAGCAGACTGTCCCTGGAGAGGAGACACATAACCATGCATGTCCCTTTCAAGATATCTCTTTGGGTACCATGTCAGGAAATGGCTTTCTAAGAGGAGGGCAGAGTCCATGTTTGGCTTTTTGAAGATACTTCTGTGCACAAATGAGAGACTATGTTAAAGAGTTGAAACTCTAAGAAAATCCTTATTTATTTTGCATTTATGTTGCACCTAAAGCTGAGGACAAATTTGGGGTTTGCTTCTAAAACAAAATATATCAAGGGCAAATAAATGAGCTCACATATATAGTAAAATGCCATTTTTCCCTTCAAAACTCCAGAATCAAAAAGGATATATAATTTGCAGAGGGGGATGAAGAAAGGGGACATGTGGTCCTTTTAGCTAATAATAATTATAGCTTCCATTTTCTGATTATTTACCATGTATAATGCTTAGCATATTATCTAGCACAAACAAGGTACTCAATAAATATCTGTTGAATGAATGAGTGCTAGGTATTATATATTGTTTATATCATATATCTCATTTAATCTCAAATGAAACTGCCTATGTATCTTCATGATAAACATAAACTGAAACTCAGATTAAATAACTATCCACCATCACATAATAATAAGCATGGCACCCAGGATTCCATCCTGATCTGATTCTAAAGCTTATGCATCATCCACCTCCACACACAAACACACACACACACAGCCCTTGACTTCACTGTCTTTTCAGATTGTCACTTGTTTCAGACTACCTCATTGCCTTTCCTGTGCCCTCCTTGTCAGATTTACTCAACACTGTATACATTGGATCTCATTTGAAGACATTTCCTGAACCAGACCTTGTTGTACCACCAATAATACTATTATCTGGGAAACGTTCTTTCCATTCTTCACTGGGTAGCTGAGATTGTATCATCCCCAGAAACCTTTCCCTGAATATTTGGGAATTTCCCTGGGCCTGCAACCTACCCAAATCCCTTTTCATTTATTCGTTATTTCAATATCTATCATTCCCCTCCAAATTCACTAGTCTCATTTCTATTTAGTCACAACGTAAGAACTGTTGTTTCAGAACTAGAAGGAATCTCAGCCATCACCTCATCCACACTCCCTATCAGTTGGCCCAACTTTGCTTACATCATGTCCTTGTGAGATGAAGGCCGTGTCTCTGCTTAGTTACCTCCATGGAGGTGGGCACTGACCATGGTCAGGAGCACCTGGAAGAATACCACAGAGGTGCTATGAGAGGTCCCAGCATAGATGTGGAGACAAAAGCATTCATGTCTTGAACAGCATTCATAGAGCACTCACTGTGGTCAAGACATGATGGCCAGACCTTGGGGTGAGCAAACTGAGTGGGATACAGTCCTTACATAAAACCCCAAGGAACATGATCTTACGATTATTCTTTGTGAGGGAATGAGCTATTGCATGAATGTCTGTAAAAAAAAAAAAAAAAAAAAAAAAGACATGAGTTTAGAGATGAATATTTTGAGCCTTGGAAGGAGGGAAATTTCAAAGATAACAGGAGGGAATAAGAAAAGACTTCACGAAGAAAGGTGAAATTTTACCTTAGGCCTTGCAGGATGGTGGGAACAGTCTTAGAAATGGCCCTGGACTGCTAGCTCCCACTCATCTTGTTGGGTGAGACCATCTCATCAAGCCCAGAGAAGGTGGTTGTGGCCAGTGCCAGGCTCTGTAGAAAGAGATGCCATAGGGGCACCTGGGTGGCTCAGTCGTTAAGCGTCTGCCTTCGGCCCAGGTCAGATCCCAGGGTCCTGGGATCGAGCCCCGCATTGGGCTCTCTGCTCTGCGGAAAGCCTGCTTCTCCCGCTACCAGTCCCTCTGCTTGTGTTCCCTCTCTCGCTGTGTTTCTCTCTGTTAAATAAATAAAATCTTTAAAAATATATATATTTTAAATAAAAAAAAAAAAAGAAAGAGATGCCATAGAAATGCTAAGTCCAATGCCATAGCTGTGGTTCAGATACAGTAAACCAGGAAGAGACAGCTCCCCTTCCCCACGTACATTATCACCTACATATTTCAGGATGGCGTGGGGGGCAGGGGGAGTAAGAAGCAACCCCATTTATCTTTGTGGAGTCACTCCTATGCCTGCCTTTTAATATTACTCATCTTACTTTGGCCCCCAAATTCTTACTTTGTTCTCTCACTCAACCTGTGTGTCTGGGCTAAGGAAGCATATGGAGCTAATTGAATAATTTGGGGTCTATAAAGATAGCCTTTGAGTCACCGAATCTCTTAGTGCTTTGGTGAGCCTGGGGCCGTGCTGAGGGCATTGAGGAGCTCACTCATCTGCTTTGAGCATCAGCCTCCAGCAGGCCTCCATCTCCTGGGTGAGCATACAGGCAGAGGCGTCTCTGGCCCACAAGAGCAGCCTGGCTCGCAGTCCGTGCCGTCCTGTGCCAGTCACCAGGGGTGGCATGAGAGCAGCAAGGGATGAGAAGTACACAAACTGAATCGCTCTTTTCCTGATGATATTTAATTGAATCTGGGCACCGGCAAGGCTTGGCCGAGTAGCTTTCTTCCCATCACATGCAGCTCAGCCCTGCCAAATTTCTCCTATAATGATCATTCCACCCAGACCCAGGTAGCACAGAACTTTTTCATAGAATGAGTCCTTGGGTAAGGATCAAGAAACCTGGGAACTGGTTTCAACTGGGCCATAAGCTTTAGTCAAGGCACTTAAGATCTGTGAATTACCTTTTCTTGATTTATAAATTGGGAACAACACCCATCCTGCTGGTCTCTGAATTTTGTATCTGTGAGTGTAAAACCACATAATAGCTGAGAATACCCTTTGAAGAGTTAAAAATGTGCTGAGTATTATTACTAGAGTCTTACAGTTAACACACCTAAGTGCAAATAATACCACCCATGGAGGTAACAAGTGAAATGTACAATGTGGAAACTTGCTAAGGAGCCTTTCTGTTTACACAAGGAGTGTAAATTGTAGCTAAGGTGTGAGGTTATTGTTGCTGTTGTTATTGGCGGGGGGTTGGGGGGGAGGTTGGAGATGAAATGTGAGGGAAGTAGGTGTGAAGGGAGGGATGCAAAGAGCAGAGAAGGATCTACAGGCTTAGTGAGCATCCTGGTCTCTGTCTTGAATACAGTTAACTCCAGTGTAGCATTAGAGATTCTTCCCTGTGTTTTTCTATTGCCGTCTGACCAAGTCTTCTCATTGTTGATCTTCTTTTGGTTGAGAACCACTAACACTTTCTTCCTAACTCTGCCGGATCCACCACCCTGAATCGAGCCTTGCTTGGGGGGCATGGCGAGGAGGGGAGTGCAATCAGAGAGAAGCCCAGAAAGCTGAGTGAGGACTCTGTGATGCAAGGGTCCTGTCCCCTCCTCCACACTCTACCTCAGCAGATTCTGAGGAGTTCTGCCTCCTTGGGAGCCTCTGAGAACTCTTTAGCAGCTATCAAGATGGCCCTATGTCCTCTTGATTGAATTCTTTCCTTGGCCAGGCCTGGCAGGCAAGTGCCTGGGCTGTGGTCTTGGATTTCACACTGCCCCTTGGATCAGCTCTGGGCGTCCTCCTCTCAGCCTGAAGCAGACCTGCAAGCAGAGAATAGAGTCATTCTTTGGGTGCAGGACAGAACGTCAGTGGAACTTTACAAGATCTAGCCTCTGGTTTCTGGGGTCCCCAAAAGTAAGGGGCAGAAGCCCATATTCCTAATTTCAGTAACTTGCCAAGACCCGATATGACCTCCTTCTCAGTAGCACTTTTTGTTGTTGTTCTCTTTAATTCTGCTTTCTGCTGACTTACAGTTTTCCTCAAGGAAGCAAACAAACCAACAATTGTTTGTCTCCACTGCACCCCCCACTTCTTGATCACCACTCTTCCCTGAGGGATTGTCCCAGGGTTCCAGCAAATCTGCCTTCAGCGGACCCGAGGCTGACCCTCCTGATCAAAGAGGACCCAGCTTAGAAGCTGCATGCAGGTTCCCTTTCCTTTCCTATAACATTCTCTTGAGAAACTGCAGGAAAGGGCAGTCCTCATCCCTGAAAGCTCTTCTGCAGTGCTGAAGCCCCGCTCACCCAAGCGTTCCCTCTGCGTCATGGCCATACTCCCAGACCGGCCAGAATGCAGCAGTGCGCCCAGAGAGGCAGTCCGCTGAGGTGTTATTGGTTTGCAACACCCTGATAAGGAGATCTTATTCCCCACTTGCTGGCAGAGTTCTATAGAGTAATTACATAAGTACTGCTGTGACACTGGGCGGAATCTCATTAAAAACAGCATAAAGAACAATTGAGTTGTGGTGGAGAATATCCATCTTATTCCAGTTGATTATAATCCATGTAATAGAGCATTAGCTTGAGCATGAATGCTGGTATTTCTCTGGCTTCCTGATAAAATGTTTTGGAATATATCTATTTATCTACATATCTACATATCTATATACATATCTCATAGCATTTGCTTCTGTGGGGCATGGTGAAAAGTCAGCATAGGGCAGCTCCAGATTTTCCCTCCTGGTGAGGAAGTCGCTCGCTGTGCTGAGCAGATTGCTGTTTGATCTCACTCCTCCTGGGAGGATCACTTGGCCAGCTGGGATGGGACACTCAATGGCAGTTTGACCACATGGCGACTCGGAACCATGTGCGAACAGACGGATAGATGCACATACAGACTCAGCTTTGAAGAACATGCCCGCTTAGTCGCTTGGTCTCCCCTCTCAAGGTGGGAGAGAGACCTGGCCAGGAGAGAATCTGTCATGAGTTATCATTCCTCTATCTTTCAAAGAGATAGTGGGCATGCCGTTTTTTAGCATAAGGATGCTTTTGGTGGAAAGCATGTGAATTTTCCCTTGAATATCACTAAGTACAACAGACAAGAGCCATTCTAAATAGTCTCCTGATAGGGCAGCCTAATCCTCGAGAGCACCAAAAGGCAATAATGTCTAATATTTCCTTACCATTTGACCGTGTGTGAGGGGCTTTCACACACATAATGCTGTCTGTATTCAATATTTATTTTTCTTGAGTAATCTATATTTATATTAAAATATATTTAATTATCCAGAGCTCAAACTGTTTAATTCTTGAAGTCTAAGAGCACCATGATCATTTTACTTACATTTTTCATTATTAAAAAAAATCACATAATGGAACATTTAGAAACCTGAGAAAAACCATCTTAACCTCAGAATCTTATCATGTTAAGGTTATGATTAGCTCTTATTTCACCCCAGTTTTCTTCTTAAGCATATTTATCCATGAAATCATCATACCACACATTTTTAAGTGATTTTCCTGTGTGGATCTCTAAGCTATGCCACCTGAATTGTTATCTGGCCTCATACCATGTTTAAAGGAAAGAGATCAAGATTAATCAACCTCTGTTTATATCTCTCTTGTTCAAAGTCCGTGTCACTTTGCCTATAATCAAAGTATCAGAAAGATGGTGAAGAGAGCATTCATTCTGTTAAGCACCCAGCTTTCCTTCTCTGGTTATTAAAATAACTGCGGGAGGCAGCTGGAGAGAACCATTCGAGAATCTGAAGATTGCTGTTGCTGCAAAGGTTGTCCCAGCTGTGCCTTGTTGTTCAAGATCTCTTCATCATCTCAGGATGCGAAGTCCCAAGCTGAGCTCACTCTGGGGACGCAGGCCCGCTGAATGAGAGTGCTTGGCCTCTGCCTGCATCATTTAGGAGCTGTGGGTGAAAGTGAGGTTAAGGAGCTCAGTTGATACCTCTGTTAATGAGACTCTGCTGAGAGGGGAGAGAGAGGGTGTGTGTGTGACCAAGGATGCCTGAGACAGCTGAGAGGGCACAGAACCATCATCCCCAGGACCTGTCATCAGCTTTCACACTAGTGTAGATGAAGCATGGGTCTTTATCTCTGTGAAAGCGTATTTTAAAGGGTAAGCTTAATTTCCTCTCCAGACTAGGACTTGCTCCCCTTTTTCTTGAGAAGAAAGGGAGTAGGTTTAGGATCTCATTAAAGGAAGCTGTATTCTTCCCTGGTCACATTCCCCTCCTGCCTCCTTGTTCTGCAGAAGCACATCTAGCACACAAAGCTTCTAAACCTGAGATCTGAAGGGGTTTCTCAGAGGTACCTCAGCAGGGAGAGCTGAGTCCCCTGAGCTGTGGGTCTGTGTTTATCAGGACCCATCATGTAAGACAACCTCCTAGCCTTTTTGCACACCAGGGAGGAAGAAGGGAGCATTTAGAGACAATGAGGCATACCTGTGTTTAGCAACTCGTCTGTCATGATGACCGGCACAGGTTCCAAAGCCCCAGGCTCCCTGACAAGCGCCCTCCTTCCCAGGTCATGGAGTCTCTATGCAGCATATAAATGTCTTCTTTCTACTTTCATCCTCTTTGGTTTTTTTCTAAGTAAGCAGAGTTCCCTGAAGGGCACTTACTCTCCAAATACGTACATGGCTGAATGTGAGAGATCACTTCTGTCAGTAATGGATGCCTTGTGTTTTCTGGTGTATTGTGCTTTTCCATTTAGAACTCCTAATGCATGATTAATGCTTGTTTAGACAGTCATTGCCTAATCGCACTGCTTCTTCACCTTTGGGACACTGGTGAGTACACAGAGCAGACTTCTGGAAAACACCATTGGCGTGTGAGCAACGATCCGATAACGCCAGCGTGGTACAAGGAGTGGTGCCTGTCCCATCCTGTGGTTTCCACTGAGCAGCATGTGACCTCTTGGTTTTCAGAGATGGGTTCCAGAACCACTGGGCTCATTCAGCATTTGTGGGGCATCTACCAGGCCAGGCTCCAGGAGTTCCAGAACGGGAAATTGCATGTGGGCCTTACCTGAAGGGTGCTTACAGTCTAGGAGGAAGTAGAATGTGTTTGTTATAGTTATAGGATTGGCTAGAAAGTTAGGAGGGCCTTATGGCTGATTTAGAAGAGGGATGGAGAGTCTACCGTGAAGGGGCCTCCTGTGAGCTGTGAGTGTAGATGGGACTGAGGGCAAGGCAGGGAGTAAAGAGCTGGTGGACACTTGGGCAGCCATGCAGGTGGAGGGAGGGGTCTCCCTACGTCAACCACACAGGTGCAGAAATGATAAGCCGGGAAGCCCATGGAGCCCCCACAGGTGAGCCTCCCTGAGCTCTCTCTCTGCAACCGGGGGAGCCCACCATCCTGCGGCCACTGCTTTGGGCCTATAGGACTAGGAAGCAGGAGAAGCGTCCCTGAAAGAAATCCCTGCATTCTAAATTTTTATTTACAAAGATGCAATTTGAATCTTATAATCTGTGAACAGACGGCAAATAGGAAAGAGAGACTGAAGTGTCTGACTCTGAACATTTTGGTCATTTTCATTTCATCTCATTCGCAACCCATGAAGGTGCTTAGAAGATATGCATGTGACTCATCACTGAGTCTGAACCCTTGAAGTGGGTCATGCCTGAAAAATGGCTGAGGCCCTGTGCTCTGAGGGATGTTAGTGAGGGGACAGTCTCAGGCCTGTCCTTTTATGAGAATCCTTAGAGCTGGTTGCATATACATAGAGCCTACCAAAAAAATAGGAACTTGGCTTGAAGATAACTTATATATAGAGAATCAGTACGTGTGTGATTTATACATATTTTGAAAAAAAAAAGTACACCCTCTTTATGGAAACTGCTTTAGAAGTTAGGCTTATAATTGCTACATGATTCAGCCACCAAATTACTGAAATGTTCCCCTCAAGGAGTATTTGACATTTAGTAGAAATTGTAATAAAATGAAGTGAGTATGTCAAAAATTCAAACATTTTAAATTCTTTAACTTATTCATACTTGAATTTAGAAGAAAGTATCGCTTCATGTAGGTAACTCCCCCCCCGCCCCGCCCCCCGCCATACTTAAAAATACTGGTGGGTGGCAGAGATGAACACTGAAGAGGACTGAGGGCTTTCATGACAACATCCTAGAGATTTCCCAGGCAGCAGCCACGTGTCAGAGAAGAATACACTTTCAGTCTCTTTTATCCTGTCGGCTTGGTTATTTGTAGTTATTTTGGGAAGTGCCATGTGGCACAGAGATTAGGTATTTGGATTCTACTAAACTGCTTGGGTTCAGGTTCCAGCTCAGCCTATGGCTGTGTGATAATAAGCTGGTTACTGACCTCCCCTGTGCCTTAGTTTTCCCATCTGTTAAGTGGGCATGATCACAGCAGCCGTCTCCTGAGGTGGCCGCGAAGATTAAAGAACGCAGGTGAAATGCTAAACAGGGTACCCGACACAGAGGGAGCACTCGGTCAGCCGTCAGCACTGATTGGCTTTTCTCTTTCCCTCCCCACCCCTCTCATCTGGAATCTCCACCTGCAGGAGACTAAACACAGCTATTGAAAACTCATCAGCTCCACCACCCGTTGGCTTTTGCTAACTGCTGGGTATGAAAGGTTTTCCGTATGAGAGGTGTTAGAATCGGGGTAGGGTCTGAGTTCTCTCAGTTTTCTTGTGGCTGTGGCACAGCTGCCTCTGCCTCCATCACGTGGAAACTTGCATCTGTGGACGCTGGAAGTTTCCCGGGAAATAGCATCTGTGGATGCTGGAAGTTTCCCGGGAAAGCTATTTCCTGGGAAACTTCCAGCGTCCACAGATGCAAGTTTCCACGGATATTCAGTGCTCTCTCCCTGGTCCTGGTACTTCTCCGGACTTTGCCTTTCTGGATCCCTCTCTCAGTGACTTAGTTTATTCCCTGGGCCCTCCTCCTGCTCCTTCCATCATTTGTTCATTTTATCTTTCAATGCCTTCCGGTTCCTGGAAACCTTCTTAAAATCAGGGATCATAAAACCATCATTTGAAAATCAAAATGTTTAATTTCAGATGAATTTCTTTTGTAAATTGCTTCTTAGAAAACAGTGCTGAAACTCTCTAGGAAAGCAGTTTTCATGGTCAGTTTTTGCCTAACTCAAAGTCATCAGCATGGAATTAAGATGAGAGCTTCTAAATATATGGAGTTTGGAACACAGTATAAATGGAAATTTTTGTAGCCACACGTGGTTTATTATAATCTACCAATAGTACATTTCTTAGGTTATATTCTTCACACATACTCTCAGATCCAAAGTAAATATCCAGCAGCCATCCCTGTGTAATCTTGCTAAACATGAATTATTCAAGACAGTTATACCAGGAAATTTAGATTTTAAAGGATATCATACAATGAAACAGAAGTCAGTTAAGTAGCAGTATTCATTAAATTCTGTTCAAGTGATAACTTTAAAAGCAGTCACTTCTACAGACAAGGGAGAGCAAGGTTATTTCCCTCCCTGCCCTTTGGACCTGTTCACCCCAAATTGACAGACGAGGTGTTTAGGAACATAAAACCTTGTACTTTTTAAAGCTCACCGGTGAACCAATATACGTGGTTTACCGTTTGAAATGGGGTCAAGCAGTGTTTTAAAGACTGAAGTTCTAGTGCTCGCTTCAGTAGCACATAAAATCGAAATGATGAAGACCGAAGTTTTCCGTGAGACTTCCAAAGTATCTACTTTAATTTGCTTTAGTAAATAAGTTAACGAAGCCCTCATTCAGAATGTCTCCATCTTTAAAATCAGGGTGGGAGCATCTGAGGAGCAGAGAGGAGGCCATGGGACCACCATATGGAGAACAAGGGGAGAGAAGAAAGCAAGATGAGTGAGAGACCCCCTTCTATCCCTGATGTCCCCCCGCCCCATCCAGCAGGACTCTTCCTTCAAACCTTTTCCCTCAACCACCCCAGCCCCCAGACCTTCCCTCCCAAGCAGAAGACAATGCAGCCCCACCCCCTGCCTCTCCCCCAAGACTCCCCAACAGAGCCTTCATGCTTCCTCTCACATTTCACATTAACACGTTAGAGACATAGCCCAAAGGAGAAGGAACAGTGGCTCTGGGGCTGAAGTTCCTCATCTGAAAACCGGAGAGGATTAGGAATGATGGGTTCAGATTCCGCTGTCCTGAAACACCTCCCTTTCCTTCCTGTTACTTCCACGCGTGTGTGAATAGGTAACAACGACAGGAGAAAGCTATTAAAGTACAGCTACTTTCAGTCACGCCTCGGACTCACACCCACACGCGTACACACGCCTCACCATGCTTTGGGGAGAAGAATCCTGAGGTTGTGATATGAAGAACTTGATAGGCAAGGCAGGAGTTTGGGGGGGTGGGGGAGAGAAATGAAACAGGAAGGGATGGGGAGGGAGACAAACCATAAGAGACTCCTAGACTCAAGAAATGAACTAAGGGTGGCCGGGGTGGGGGTGGTGGGGTAGGGATAGGGTGGCTGGGTTGTGGACAATGGGGAGGGTATGTGCTGTTAAGTGCTGTGAAATGTGTAAGCCCGAAGATTCACAGACATGTACCCTGGGGCAAATAATAAATTATATGTTAATAAAAATTTAAAAAAAAAAGTGAATATTAATAAAAAAAAAAAAGAATCCTGAGGTTGAACGGACCAGTGACGCTGCCTTGGGTGTGATGAGCGGGACACCGGGCAGAGCTGCGGATCCGAAGCAGTCGAGCCTTGGCGTGGGGCAGGGGCTTTGGTCGCTGCCAGAGGAAGTGAGACTTAGGAGACCTTTAAAGGGCAGTTTGGGGGGTCCTTGTGCTCTCTTGCTCTCTCTCATGCTGTGTATCCCCCTCCTCCATATCCTTAAGGAATTTTCACAAAGGTTGTGTTACACTCTGGTATGTCTGGAGTTGGAGGCACGTGGTTGTGTGCGTGAAGTTGGGTGTGTTTTCTTGTATCCGGGTCTTCATGGTGGGCACAGAATGGGGGCGGTGGCAGGCGTAAAGGGGCTCAGGTTCCAGAACCCTCTTCATGCAGACCTGTGTTAACAGGTGAACATCCATTCATATTTAGTTAAATTGTGACTTTCTGAGTAATTTTTCCCCCCCAGTTTTAATCTGAGTGGTATTTAAATCAGTTCCCTCTTCGCTTATAACAGACAGTGATTTTGGCTTTTGTTTAGTACTCTTTCTAGTTCTTTGAGTTCAGGAAAAAAATTTATTTTAAAAAAATGGGTTCAGAATTTTTAGTGAAGCAACTTTCTGCTTCCTGTAATAGCCGAATTCATTCTTTCTTTCTCTTCCTTCCTTCCTTCCTTTCTCTTTCTTTCTTTCTTTCTTTCTTTCTTTCTTTCTTTCTTTCTTTCTCTTTCTCTCTTTCTTTCT
>CM053609.1:47481945-47502455 GCA_028646535.1 Procyon lotor
GAGGGATCCCCAAATTGTGTGCATAAATTCTGCCCCCATCTCTAGCTGACCCTTAACTATGTATGGCGTGGGACAGACTCCAAGGAACCCAGCTAAGCCTACAAGGATGGAGACTTCTGGGCAGTCTCTTTCATGTAGCATTTCCTTTTTAAAGTGATGAAAATTCATTCTTGGTTAATTGAGCATTTAGTTTGGGAAAATACTTTTCTCCTAAGTACCCGAGACTTTAGGATTTGTCAGCGAAGCATCCTCAAGAGTGCCAGGTTTTGAGGGTACCATTTCAGAACGAGGTTGTTGAATGCTTTTTTGGTGCACAGCTTTGTGCTGGGGGGATTTAAATATCATTGAAATTTGAGACGGTCATTTCAGATATTAATTGAAATCCCACACACACATGAAACCATAACATACATGTATGTATGAAACATTTAAATAACACGAGGCCAAGTTCAGTGCCAGAGGGACTGCCATCGATCGAGTGGGACTTTCACCCAGGGAGCGATATTATTTTCGTGGGGCCGCTGTGACAAATAATCACAAAGGGCATGGCTCTGAACAATGGGAATTTGTTTTCTCACAGTTCTCGAGATGAGAAGTTTGAAATCAGGGCATTGACAGGGCCACGCTCTTCCTGAAGGCTTTAGGAAAGAATCCTTCCTGCCTCATCCTAGCTTCTTGGGGTCACTGGCGACCCTTGGCATTCCTCCCCCTGTGCCTGCATCCCCCTGACCTGTGTCCATCTCCATGTGGCTTTTCCATCTGCCCATGTCTGTGTCCATGTGGCCTGCTCATAAGGACACCACCCATTTGATTCAGGGCTCACCCAAATCCACCCAATCCTCCCCAGTCCTCGTCTTAACCAGTTACATCTGCTAAAACCTCATTTCCAAGTAAGGTCACATTGCGGCATTCCAGGCGGATATGAAATGGGGGGAGATACTATTCTACCCAGGAAACAGGTGAATAAAAAGTACTGCGAAATATCCAGAACTGCAAGTTCTGGGTCTAATTAATCTTTAATATTAAAGCTCGTTCTATCTTATGGGAACACTTATTCATGAAAGTGAACTTCGTGTTATGATAATGAATACCTAATGACCCATGACTCATTTATATTTTAACTTTTATATATGTTTTCATCGAAAGTAACAAAAATTTCATTGCATTGTAAACACTTAAAATGAAGACACCATGAAGTAATTCTGGCCCCTCCTGTCCCCCCCCACCATTGTTCCAAAAGAGTAAGAGTAAATGAAGTTGGGAGAATAGGGTTATAAAGCCCTTGAAAAAAATCTGTTTTCTAAAGCAAAGCCATTCCATTATGCAGACCTAAATTTAGATTGTCAAAGCCCCATAGGCTCTGAAAAGCAAGTTGTTAAAACTCATAATGAGTTCCAGTGTGGCTGCATTTGGAAACGTCTACATCTCAGCAGTGGCTCTTGTACGAGATTGCTCTAGAAGATGGAGGTAATAGATGTGAGGTACTCTTGTCTTTGAGGCCATCGTTTCAGATATTCGTTGGAATTCCGTATTCTTGACCCTCATAAGTTCTTAAATTATAAATTCCTAGCAGCTGTTATTTGTAAAGCACATATGGACAAATCCCCTAATGACAGGTCAGAGATGATTAACTTAAAATATTTCATTCAACTCAGAAGCACTGAAGATGAAACACCCCCCAACACCCCCTACCCCTCTACCAGCAGTCATGGCTTTTCTTAACAATATTCCTGAGTTAAAGAAAATGCAAATGAACTATTTGAGATTCAACTTAAAGAGAAAACACTTTGCAGCTGTCATGTTTAATTTGATGATAAATATGAGTGCTAGTAATTGTTTTAATGTATTTCTTGAATAAGCATCTTAGAGTTGAGGGGTGCCTGGGAGGCTCAGTTGGTTAAGTGTCTAACTCTTGATTTCGACTCAGGTCATGATATCAAGCCCCATATCAGGCTCTGTGCTGGGTGTGGCACCTGCCTAAGATTCTCTTCTCCCTCTCCCTCTGCCCCTTCTCCTGTGTGCACAGACGCACTCTCTCTCTCTCTCGCTGGGAAAAAAAAAAAAAAGCCTCGAATATTGATACACATATGGTTTCTATGCTTCGCTAATTGAATTCAACTGTGGTACCTCAAGGAAGAAATGTATTCTGACAACATTTTTTTAAAAGACAAGATTTGCCAAAACAGTGTGCTCTAAAAATAAATCAATATAATGACTGATGAAGAAATCTTAATTATATTCTTAATTAATTCAGTAGTCAGAGCCTTAAAAGAATTAATGACCCATTCACCAAAGTCATCATAATGATGCTCAGTTTAAAGTAGCCTTGGGATATCTGGGTGGCTCAGTCAGTTAAACGTCTGCCTTTGGCTCAGGTCATGATCCCAGGGTCCTGGGATTGAGTCGGACTCCCTGCTCAGTGGGGAGCCTGCTTCTCCCTCTGCCTGCTGCCATCCCTGCTTGTGCTCTGTCTTTTTCTCTTTCTCTGACAGATAAATAAAATCTTTAAAAAAAAAAAAAGAAAGAAAGAAAGGAAGGAAGGGAAAGGAAAAGAAAGGAGAAAAGAGAAAAGAAAGCCTTTCAGGGGCACCTGGGTGGCTCAGTCAGTTAAGCGTCTGCCTTCAGCTCAGGTCATGATCTCAAGGTTCTGGGATGGAGTCCCACATCAGGCTCCTACTCAGCAGGATGCCTGCTTCTCCCCCTCCTGCTCTCTGCTTGTGCTCTTTCTCTCTCTCTCTCTGTCAAATAAATAAAATCTTTAAAAAGAAAATAAATAATGATAGCCTTTCAGCCTGTTCCCCAGCCTCCTTGCTGAACTGAAATTGTGGAGCTTGTCCCCCATTTTCAAAATCACACCCTTCTTCAAATTGGTCACTTGACCACCATTTAATATTCTGCCATCTAAAAATGTATTTAACCCATCACATTTTATCCTTCTTGCCATTATCTTAGCTTGGATGTCCATCAGAGCTCATTTAGAGTGCTACAGGGATTTTCCAAGTAGTCTTCCTACTTCTGGTCCTTCTGTCTTCCAGTCCTTCTCCACCAGCATGAAATCTACTCAAGTCTTACCCCCATTGAGAATCTTTCCACCGCTTGCCATCACCTATGGAATAAAGTCAGTAGCATTTACAGCCATTCACTGTGGCACTTGTCTGCCTCTCCATATTGATCTCCTGCAACAGATCTCCTTGTACCAGGGCACCTAGCTGAAATTCCTGCCCTGCTCTGCACATGCAGTTCTCTCTGTGACGTCCCACTCCTAGGCTAGTACCCTTCAAAACTCAATTTATAAATCACTTCCTTTCCGGTGGTCTCATTCCACCAGATCTTCCCTGGGCCTTGTACATACCTCTGTGATGGCATAGATCACCCCAATGGACTTGTGAGAGATTCTCCCCCACCCCAAAATAAAGTTCACCTTTTGTTAATGGAAAATTGAGGGGATCATCCCATCACTCTGTCCCTAGAGCCTCCCTGGCCAGGGAGAAGAGGCATAAGTAACATGGCCTCAAAAGAATCCTTACTTGGAGTGCAGGGAGAACTTGAATACACTAAGGTGGCCACTCTGGAACCTATTCTCTTGACTGTCACATAGTCTACTGCCACACACTTTTCTGAGTAAGCATCCTTGGCTGATTGAAAAGAACACCCCAGAGAAAATACAGAAGGCATTCGACCTGAAGAGAAAGACCCACAAGGCCAAATAAACTTACCAGGGATGCATTGTTTTGCTGAAGCAGCTTTTCTCTTCATGAGCTGATGATTTTCTCTGGCCTCTGTGTGTCATGTTGAAGATTAAGAACATCTGGCCTGTACAAAGGAAGAACGAGATTGATACCAGTCTTTGGGGGTGGAGAAAGAGGGCAATGATCTCTGCTGTTAAACCCAGCCCAGCTTCAGCTCCCCACTCTGTGGGACTCGGGATTGGTTACCAGCCAATCCCTAGTCTCTAGGATATAGAAATTTGGAAATGTTCTTTTTTTTTTTTTTAAGATTTTATTTATTTATTTGACGCAGAGAGAGAGAGATCACAAGTATGCAATGAGGCAGAGCGGGGGTTGGGGGGGGGCGTTGGGAAGCAGGCTCCCTGCCGAGCAGAGAGCCGGATGTGGGGCCCAATCCCAGGACCCTGAGATCATGACCTGAGCCAAAGGCAGAGGCTTTAACCCACTGAGCCACCCAGGCGCCACTGGAAATGTTCTGACCCCTGCCCCCAAACAAATCTAAGGAAAAAAAAAAAAAGAAATCTGGCTTAAATGTGCCTTATTTCTTCTTCATCATCTTCAAATATCGGTGACTATGTTACTGGTTTCCTGTTGGTTTTGAGGATTTCTCCCTTTGTGTGCCCTCCTGGAGAAGGCCAGCATCTGTACTTTTTCCAACAGGAGTGGTTTTTTGATTGAAGTAGGCCAGTAGTGCCTTGTTCTAAGAGATTCAAAGAATTCAGAAAAGAATTCAAGCAATGGCCTTAACTGCACATTTAGCTATATATTCAGAGGATTATAAAGCCAACCCAAACCTACAGAGAAGGACAGAAATTTTAAGTTGCTTCCCCAGGGACCATATGAGAAAATCAAAGGATGGGAGTTTAGCATAAAAATTTAGTTTAGCATAAAAATTTTTAATTTTTTAATTTTTAATTTTAATTAATTTAATTTTTTTTAAATTTTTATTAACATATATTAGGCAGGCCTGGGTCTGCCCAAACTAATCCCCCAAACTAGTCCTGGGGTCTTAGACACATCATGTATCTCCACTAAGACCTAGTTTCCTCTTTTGTAAAATGGGGTTAATAGAAACGTTCCTTATGGAATTTTTGTTAGCGTTAGAGAACTGGTAGAACGCTTTGCTCAGGATAGGCTCTTCAGAAGTGGTAGTTACGATTTTGGCTTTGTGTCGAGAATGATGTGATGGACTGACATCCCACGGGTTCCCCTGGGAGTGCTGTTGGCAGTGGTCCACACCCAGTGACTGCTGGAGGCAGGGGTATAAAAGGCCTGGCTATTTCGGCTCAGCTTGCCACAATTCTGAAGAGCCAGTCTAACTCCAGAGCTGCCCACAGATCAGCCAGGCTGACATCAGGCCTGCATCGTAGCTCAGCTTCTCCCTCTGCCTGCGCCAGCCTTCCTCCACTCTTTCCCATGGGTGTTGATCCCAAGAGCGCTTCTGGAACAGGTCCGGCATGCTAAACTTTCTTCCGGCATCTCTACTTCCTGAGGAAACTGACCTGTGACAAGAGCTAAGGCAGGTATCCAAATCTCGTGTTACAAATCACCCATTGGTCTCAGGAGCTGAAGCCTAAAGCCGATCCTGTGGCACCTTAGCCAAGTGTCAGGAAATATTTTAGAAAGATGGTTTTCTTACATCAGAAAAACTGTAAGGGAAGGAGGAAATCCCGAGAGATGCATGGACTTTGCCATAGGAAGGCATTTGATAATTTCCAGAAGTTTAAAAACACCCTGAATCTATCCCATATGAGCCCAGGAGTCTGTAAATGATTTCTAGCATCAACTCCCTAAAAAGAACTTGGCTATGACATTCACATCAATATAATTAAGCAGATGTAACGATTAGTCTTTTCCCAGTATTGAACTTTTAATTCCCTTTCCGATGGCAAGGACCCAGCTAGAGACCTTCCTGGCGGGAGACTCATGTTTTCCTTTCTAATGACTGTCGCCTAAACACTTACTTTGGAGCCGGGCTATACTGCAGGCACCTTTCCAGTGCCCGGTGGCATTTAGGCTGGGAGTTCTCTGTCCCACTCAAGTACAGCCTATGGGAATTAGAATCAGAAAACTATACAAAAGGTATAGGACCAATGGGAGACCAGTCCTGCACTGAATTTCCAGGGTTAAGTGAGACTCACCTCTGGACAGGGACTCCATCTCCAGGAACAGTCTCAGCCCAACTTGGTCCTTCTCTGTTCTTCCCTGCCCTGATCTCAGCGGGTATTATGGGTTGACCCAGGAGGGGGTGGCTCTCAGCCTGGTCTATCAGGTAGTAGTTGACCAACAAATACTTCCTGAGGATCATGTACAAGGCACGGAGCTGAGAGGGCAAACCCTGGAGGCCATGCTCTGCCTCTCCTGGTAATGGGGAGGAATGTGAACATAAAGGTGGGAGGGGCAGCAGTTTGGACAGGACAGTCGTACAAAGAGTGAGTGCCGGGGCGCCTGGGTGGCTCAGTGGGTTAAAGCTTCTGCCTCCAGCTCAGGTCATGATCTCAGGGTCCTGGGATTGGGCCCCACATCCGGCTCTCTGCAGGGAGCTTGCTTCCTGCCTCTCTGCCTACTTGTGATCTATCTCTCTCTCTCTCTCTATCAAATAAATTTAAATAAAATCTTTAAAAAAAAAAAGTGAGTGCCATGAGATCAGAGCAAAGAAGATGATTTTTCCCAAGTCACGATTTTATGTCTCTAAATCCCCTATCTCTGCAACCCTGAGAGTGCTCAAGCAATGCTCGGCCCAAGGGAAGCCCTCAGTAGATCTATACTGAACTGAATGTTTGTCCCAGTGGCTTTCCCACTTGGCTCTCCCACTTTCCCAGTGGCTTGTCCCATCCACTACGTGGCTTTCAAATCACACAAGATTCAGCTTGCAGCAAATGTGCAAGATTTTCTTCAGCAGCGGCATCTGGACCAGTGTTGCCGTGCAGCCCTCAGGGGGCCTTTGGTTTCAGTGTTGGTGGCCTTGCTGTAGAGAGGCACAGAGATGACAGGGAGCTGTCAGAGGCCTCGGGGGTGTGCTGGGCTCCAGGCTCCTGCCTTCCCTGCTCTCTCTCCTGCTCTTGAGGCTGAAAAACTGTAGAGGGGAAGCAACATACTTCCAGAAGTCTTGCCTTCTCTGTTTGTTTTCTCCATCGCACCGCAAGGCCTGGATCATGTTTTCACCTGATGCCCTGGGGACCTGGTCCTCCGTCAGCACATGCTAGCAGATACATTTCCAAACCCGAGAATTATTTATAGACCAAGAGGCAGCTGTTGCTGTTCAGCCCCTGAAGTATTACATCTGGGAGAACCCTCAGGAAACTAAAAAGTTCATGGACCCAGAGGCGCTTGCCTCAAAGCGCACCCTTCGCTTCTGCCTTAGCCCAGGTTCAGAGCCTGTGCCTCTGGGTAAATTTAGGACAGTGAAGGATGAGTTTGGAAGGGACACTTGGTCAGCCCCTTCCCATCTCTGTCATTCCCTATCCCTTCCTTATTGGACAGTTGAAGAGTTAATCGTATATACAGGGCTGTTGCAAATGAAAGTGCCAGACTGTGGCCCAAAGGCCCTTGCAAATAGAAAATCAGGAGCCCACTTCCACTCTGGTTATATTCGAGGAAACAGGGGGCTTGGAGAGGAGTGGGAGGTAGTCTCAGGACCGACCCTGAGAAGATCCTGCAATGGTCCTCACTGGGTGAGGTCAGAGATGTGCCCTGGGCAATCTGATAGATTTTTTTCCATCGCTCACAGCAGTATAGAAAATGCCCAGACTCAGAGCAAGATAATAGTTTCACACAATGGCCTTCACTGTCTCAGACCTGCTAGAGGCGGTTTCTAGAATTGAATGAATTCTGTTTAGTTACTCTTTCCATTTACTTTGAGCAACAGCCTCAAATTTTTTAAATTAATTAAACTGGCGATAAATGTGTTAAACCTCTACCTTCTACAGCTACATGTTTAGCCTTTTCTGTTAAACTTTTTTTATCCTCATTGAAGAGAACATGGGCTTGGAGTGTGATTACTCTGGTCAACTAATAACAGAATCAGAGGCTTGGGGCACATAAGGGGATGTGGGATCATTTAGACAGAGGAAAACTGAGGCTCAGAGAGGAAAACGACTTGCCTGAGAATGTGCTTTTCCTTTCTCCCATGACCCCTCCCGTCCCCATCTCCCTGATCTATGCTAAACACAGAAGACTTGCCTTCATTTTTTTTTTTTTTAAAGATTTTATTTATTTGTCAGAGAAAGAGAGAGAGAGAGAGAACATAAGCAGGCAGAGAGGCAGGCAGAGGCAGAGGGTGAAGCAGCCTCCCCACTGAGCAAGGAGCCCAATGTGGGACTCCATCCCAGGACCCTGGGATCATGACCGGAGCTGAAGGCAGCTGCTTAACCAACTGAGCCACCCAGGCGTCCCAGAAGACTTGCCTTCTTGGCATGGAATGACATCTCTGGGGCACACATTCTATACCCACCCAATTCCCCGTCCCTGATGGAGGACCAGCTGGGTCCCGTCCTGGAAAAGAGAGAGGAAGGGGAGGTGGGTCGCAGCAGCAGACAGAGTTCTGGGGCAGCTCCCAACCCACCTCCTAGACAAGAGACCCTAGAGGCCAGGAGGTGAAAGGTTCTGAAACAGGCTCCCTACCAATGACAGCAGAACTGGGGCGGGAAAGAGCTCGTTCTCTGAATCAGGTTTGAGGGTAACTGCCGGCTTTACTTTGTGATGATCTAGTTCGTGGCAAAGGTGCGGTGAGTTTTGAGCTGCTTAGCCGTGGAAAGTAAATGGTAATTGGGGGCTTGAACTTTCCAGCCAGAATTGGGCAGCTGCCCACTGTCATAAAAGGCAGGATTTGAAAACCTGGCAGGAAGGAGCGGAGCTCTCTGGAGTACCTCCCTTGCAAGCCTAATGCTCTGAAGTCGGTACCGTTGGTGTGTGACATGGTGGGGGCTGAACTCCAGTGAGAACTTGGCTGTCCGAGCTGGGCTACGGTGGACTTCAAACGTCTGCGTGTTCTCCTTCATCCCTGTGGTCTTTGCTCCCAGAGCAGCCCGGGACCAGTGGGTGCCGAACAGGGATGGATCCGGCCCACTGGTCCACAACCAGCAGCAGCATCCCCTCGGAATATGTTAGAGACGCACATTAATTGGGCCCGCCCCAGACCCACCAAACCAGCAGCCCTAGGATAGCGGCCCCGCATTCTATTTTAACGGCCGTCCGGGAGATGCAGGCTGAAGTTTGAGAACCGCTGGTCCAGGGCCTGGTGTGGTTCTGAATGTGTTCCTTATTAGGGAAACTGCTTTTTTTTTTTTTTTTAAAGATTTTATTTATTTGACAGCGAGAAACACAGCGAGAGAGGGAACACAAGCAGAGGGAATGGTAGCGGGAGAAGCAGGCTTCCCGCCGAGCAGGGAGCCCGATGCGGGGCTCGATCCCAGGACCCTGGGATCATGACCTGAGCCAAAGGCAGATGCTTAACGACTGAGCCACCCAGGTGCCCCAGGGAAACTGCTTTTAAGTGAGCTGGCCATCTGCCTCCTAGCTTGCCCCCCACCCCCACCACAGGGGCAGCCACTGCCGGGAGATCTGGGGGTTGTCATGTTGCTCTCCCAGGCCTCGGCATGTGTAGAGTAAACCATTTCTGTGCCGTCTGTCTCCATCCTCTCCCACGACTCTCAGTTGTGTTGTGCCAGTGAGATTGTTTCCACTTGGTGCTGGGAAGGGAGGCACTCAGAGAGGTGGGGCCCCCCCACCGCAGGACCACAGACCACCGAGAGTCAGTCCCTGGCACCCGACCTCTGAGCTCTCACTGCTCTGATGAGGGACTTTTCAAGGGGGACCCTAGCCATCCTTCTCAAGAGAGGCAGTGAGCGTACCTTCTGTCCCACCTGCAAGTACCAGGGGCTATGAGTGACTGAATGAGCTCTGGGGAACACGGGGCCCCAATCAGAGAGCTATGGGCTCTGCTTGTCCGTCCTTCCCCTTTTATGTGTGGGGCAGTCACCTGAGGGTTCCGCCGGGGAAGAGCCTGAGACGACAGTTAGCTCCCCTGCCTTTAACACCAGAGAGAACCAGTTATGTTTTTTGAGAGAGATAGAGGCTCTTGGTTAATTTAATGGAAAAACATTTTGCCAAATGTTTTTCTCTTTTTATTTTAATTAATGCTAAGGCATTAAAAGGGATGGTGGCTGTTGGGATTGTGTCATATCTCATCCCCGACCCCCCGCTCTCAGCTCCTCCTTCCCAAGCGTTAGAAGTGTGTCAAGAGCATGTCATAAGAAGCTCTGTTTTGTCTCCATGGCACTGAGCAGAAGCTGGCAGGCTCCTGAGACATTTGGGTTGATGGCATATATTTGATATTTTCTACTCTTCTTCTGACCCAGTCTTGGGAAAATAGCCTTGAGGTATGGAGAAGACACAAACCCATGCTTTGAGAGCCCTGTGGGGCAGATTTCCAAAATGGTGGCCATCCCCATCAGTCAGGGTACATTGCACAGGTGGATATATAGCCAAAACCCACTGGAGTGTTCTTCTCCAGGGAGGACTGGCTTTTGTTCCCTGAGTGCGGTGTATCATTGCTAAGACCTTGGCGTGTTCAAGTCCATTCAGCCTAAAGAAACAACAGGTCACAGGAAGCAGAGGAATTTAGTAGAAAAAATACACAGGGTTTTTATGTATATTGTGTCTCTTGTTTTAAGCCTCACAATAATCCTTTGAGAGATGTAGTATTAGCCTTGTTTTATAAAGAAACTGAAGTTCAGAGAGATCAGGGGACAGGCCTGAGGTCATGAGCTGAGAAGCGGCAGTGCAGGGTCCTGACTCCAAGCCTGGGGCTCATCCCCAGTGCCTCCACCTTCCCAGAGCCCCTCCCCTCTCTGCTCCCTTTGCCTCTGTCTCAGCTTCTAGGGAACATGAGTGACCCGAGAGCATAGTTGAGAAGGAGATTGCACTAGAACTCAGAAATCCTGGCCCCCTTCATTTGTGGGCTGTGTCCAGCTCAGAATCCACCGTGTTTGTTGGCACAGGCAAACAGTTTTCTGCTGAGAGGGAGGGAAGTTGAAGGAATGGCTACCGGGTTAGGAGAACCAGTTGGATTGCTGAGCTTGCCATATTGCTGACCCTGGCCACCCAGGCCCCTCCCTACAGCCCCAGAATGCCCAGATTTGCCAAATAACATGTGCATTTGCCCTTTGCACAAAGAGAAGAGTGGGGGGAGGCAATAAAATGAGTTGTTAATCCATCTTTAGGGTTGGGAGCAAGGAGAGGTCCATTTGCCTGAAAATGCTGGGCTTTCTTTACGAGTGATCTGAAGCAACATTTTATGAGAGGCACAGGGTGTGTGTGTAAGAGAGAATAGGAGCTTCACAAAGTACAAAAATACAAAATACTGAGTTTTTCCTAAACCAGCCTGGCTGAGTTTTCAGTAATTCTGCAGCTGTGACATGACCAGTCCACTGAGATTTTCGTCGCTAGCTGGAAAAATACAACCAAAATGCACTCAGTTGATAGCAAGAAACAGTGAGGCTTCTAAGAGTCCCATGACTTGTAAGACCAGCCTCGCTGTGGGAAATAGAGACAAATTTGCTTTCTTCAGGCCCAGCTCCGAGTTTTTTCCTTGCCAGGAACTTCACTAGGCACAAGGAACCCACGGAGGCATGAGGGAGTCTTGCCCCTTGAAGCATCACCGCTGATATCTCAGTAAGTTCAGCCTTCCCATTAGCACCGCTCTTCTAGACTCTACAGCAGCAGGTTTGAAGGTTCTGCTCAGAGGGTCTTAATTTATCTAGTTGAGTCTGGTTTGGCCGTCTGTGCAGACAGAGCCCTCGTCCTCCCTCCCATGACATTGGCTTGCACAGTGACCTCCATGCTCCAGACTGAATGTGCCCCCCCCCCCACACACACACAGAGGCCAAACCATGTGGCGCTGAGCTCAGCTATTCTCTGACCTGAGCGAGGACTGCCAACAGGACTCCCTGAGGCACCACGCCTGGCATCTGAACCTATAGGTATCTCTTTGCTTCATAGAAATCACCCCAACTCCCTCAGTTTCCACATTGAATGGGGGGAGGTGTGTTGGGGCAGGGAGGTGCTACCTTTAGTAAGAATTAGGTGAGGCCAGTGGCTTCAGGAGTCAGGATGAGCTCTATTCCCTCCTTCTGAAGTCTGACTTCCCTCGACTTGGGGTCTGGTCTCTCCCCCCGGGTGCCCCATCACCACCTGACTCCCCTGGCCGCACGGCTCCTGGCACTACGGCCCGGATCCCTAGTGCCTGCCTGTACCCCATCCTTCCTGGCTTCCCTTTCGAGTCCTGGCTTCTGTCTCCTCTAGAATAAGGAGCCGAGGACATGGCCCAGTCGAGCTCACCTATGACTCTGCTGCATCTGGGGGGACCTGCTACAAAGATGGTCTGGCTGCCTTGCTCCCGGGAACGAGCCGCTCCGGCCTCTCCCAGGGGAGCTTGGCGTCTCTTCTAGCTGCAGCCTCAGCAGTTCCTGGACAGATTTTGTGGGTTTACGACTAAGCAAGAAAAGTGGACTCCTGAGCCAGGAGCTCAGCAAGGGTTCCCTCCCTTCGAAGAAAAATGTAAATGAGCGTGGAAGGTGCTGAGGTTAAGAAATCTGCCTGCCCCCCCCCACCCCCTCCACCCCCGGCTGTTAGCACATGAGCCCCTTCTCCCCCTGGCCTGCGAAAGCTGGGCTGGGTGTGGCGTGTGAACACTGGGGCAGGACCGCTGCCCAGGCATTGATTCACACTTCCTGACTCAGCTCACTCATACCATGGCCTCGAGAAGAGCAGTTACTGCGGCCATTGCTCTGGGACATTCAGGTGCATTCCCCCTCCTCTGCTCCTGAACCTGGCGGACATGGCACACTTGTGGCTTCAGAGGACACTGATAAAGAAGGCAGGCTTTCTCTGACCTGTGAGGAGTTTAAATATAAAGCTGGGACAGAACGGAGGCTGGGATGTCGCCCCACCCCTGCCGTCCTTCCCTGCCAGGTCCCTGAGGAAATTTGTCCAGCCCTTACCCTCTCCTCTAGGCACCCCCTCCTTGCCGTGGCCTCCTGACACCCCCGGGCTCTTGTGCTCTTGGACTGCAGATGCCCACTGACCTCCACCCTCCCTCTCACGTCTGCCTTCTCTAAGGGCCCACAAAACCATGGCCATTTCCTCTTTAACAGCACGTCGCCCAGGGCCTGGGAAAGTTGTGATTGCTCTTGCCCTCTCCAAGACTCACGTAGTTTACACTTAAAATCTGCCTACCCCATAGGTAAGCTGATTAAATGAGGCGAGACCTAATGAGTGGGGAGCTTTCTACACGTTACCCGCTCTGATCAGGATAGGCAATGCCAGCCAGAGTCCCTGGGGCTGACCCCATGATGGGTTAAAATAAAGCTGCTCTCCTGGCCAATGTTATTGATTATGAGGAGGAAATTCAATTAACCTTGAATAGTTTAGGTCACTGGCCCACGCCTGCTTACTGCTTGCTGCCTCAGTCTCGTCCCTGAAGAATAGAGAACCAGAGCCTGGAGCTCCAGGGAGGAGCAAAAATATGAATCCTTGCAACCTCAGAGTTGCAGAATGATTCTAAGGAGTCCATACATCATTCTGCACACCATACAGAGAAAGCAAATGGGTTGCATGTATATGCACTTTTATTTTCACATACTACTAGGTACTATTTTCAAATAGGTCCTATTGTGGTTCACAAAATAGTTTATTTTTTAAGTAGATGCTTAGTAAATTATTTTGACCCAGTAATATCTTTGCCAAGAGAATAACCTCGGAGGGTTAGCTAGATTCAGGTGCTCTGCTGCAGCTCACTTGTCCTGAAGATAAGCATCCTCAGGCTTGGAGCCCTGACTCAGTGACTAAACACTAGTCACCTGGTCACCTGTCAACACAAGTGCCTGTCTCTCCAGCCGAATCAGTGGCACAACCCTCAACACACAACACACGGTTTGGCCTGTGGCATCAGAGCAACTGTGGGCAAAGGGAAAAAAAAGACAGTACTCCGTGGACTTTGCCGTCCTGCCAAAAGATAGGATACGCCTGCCACAGAATATTCCAGAAAGCCCCAGACGTAGTGCAGGGAGACCACAGAGAATCCTTGGACACTGCCAGCTGACATCTGAAAGTACAAGGCCAGGAAGTTTAAAATTCCTGAACTTGACCTTGCCAATGGCTTCTCGAAGGGAGGCCGCAGTGATGGTTTCGTGATGGTTGGGCTCACTGTGACTTCCTGCCTGAAGGTTGCCTCAGGCCACTCTGCCAGGCCCTGGCGTGAGTGCGCCAAGAGAGGGGCGGGTTGCAACCCTCAGCGAAGGAGGCCACCACAGTGCTATGAGTTGATTGTGCCTTTGTGTTTCTGTTAGGAATTTCAACTTGATGGACTTATGCCATAAGGAGGGACTCTCTTCCTGCCTCTCTCCCCATTCCCCTCACCTCCTACCCTCCACCTTAGAGAAACAGCAAAGGAAGATGATTCTCTTTATTAGTGTTCCTAAGAGCCTTGTGGCTCAAAACCATGCTTCTGCCACCAGTAGATGGAACCTGAGGGAACTATGACTTCATGGTGGGGAGAGGAGCTTCACCAGATGCTGAGAAGTAACAAGAAAAAGATCCTTTTCTATTGACATAAGGGGAGTATAGTGGGATTTTTTTTTTTCATAACTATCTGATGAGAAAAGCCATGTTTGCTTTTTCTTTCTGTGAAGTGGGAAAACTCTGGGTTTGGAGCTACTGAATATCAAGCTCTCGCCAGCTCAGGTCCCTACGAGTATATCCGAACTGCCCGCTCCTAAAAATGAGCTATTTTTCTGGAAGACACGATTCTCATTAAAAGTTCTTGTGAATTCTATCCCACAAGCGCATTTTCCCCACGGCTACCCTGGGCTCCTGCTAATAGGGTTGTTATAGGGATGGATGTGAACTATGTCAACCATTAAAACTCACCTAGCTGATCACCATTGCCCCCTTGATGCAAAGTAAAATTTTTAGAGAAAAATATTCATTGTATACAACTGGTTCTTAAATATTCTGTTCCAGTAGCTTAGGGGGAGAGAATAGTACAGGACATGCCACTTGGGATAGAGTTAAACATATTTCCTCTGCTCCCAAAAGAACCTTAAAAAAGAGTTTAAGCTCTTCCCACACTCTGGGGTATCAGTGAGGAAATAGTGGACAGTCCCTGCCCAAAGAGACAGTTGTTGATGGAGTCTTTTGCAAAACCTGCTTTGTAACCCGCTGCCCAGAAGTCCCCGTGTGATTCGTAACAAGTCCGCCCCGAGCGTAGCTCTTCCTGGTGGGAGGTCCAAGGGTGTTAGGATCGGGGTGGCTGCCTGAGAGGGAGTGTGGGGCCAGCAGGGGAGGAAGGCAGGGGCCCACGTGGCCTCCCTTAATTGAGCTGTCCACTCACTCATCCTTCCAATCCTGCAAGGATAAACTTCTTAAGATATTTGCTGAGAGATTGGCTATCCTGCCCTAGCTCTCCTTGGAAAGTATAGGGTGAGCCAGCGGACGGGGAAGTGGAGGGGTGTAAACCTTTCGTGGAGGTTGGAAAGGTCTGCCCATTCTTGGACCCTAACCCTGATCCTAACCCTGATCCAGGCCTGAGCAGGTGAGATACGTTGGATTTTAGAGGTCAACCTCGCTTTTGGATGCACAGTGAGATGCAGAGATGATCGTCTCCACTGAGCTGCAGAGACCACTAGGGACAGGCCCAAAGATGGCCGTCTTGCAGAGCTCCGGATTCTCTGTTTCCTGCAAGCCATTCTCCTCCTAGCTCATCCCAGATACCGACGCTGGTCCCTGAAGGAGAAGTTAAAGGTTTAGAAATGGCCTAATTTCCTAATTTATGAAAACTTTTAGCCAATCTTCCACCTTCTGTTCCTTCAGTTGTTTGCTTATTCAGTGACTAACTGCTGAGGACGGACCTGCCGTAGGCCAGCTCCCGTTCTGGGGGAGGGCTCCTGCCTTCATGAAAATCACGGTCTAGAAAGGGAGCAGCAGACAGTAAAAAAACAAGTAAACAAATCAAGATAATTACAGATCGTTGTAAGTCCCATGAAGGGAATAAACAGGATAAATGAGACTGTAATTGGGAGGGGCCCTTCTGTAGGGGAAAGACCTCTGCTCTTCCCTTCCCTCAAAGGGACCTTTGAGCTGAGACCTCGAGAGAAGGAGTGGCCCCCAGAAGAGCTGGAGGAAGGGCAGAGGTCATGCAGAGACCCAGGGGCCAAGAGCCTTGGGGCGTCAGGCAGAGAAGCTGTGGCGAGGGAGCTGTGAGGGGAATGATTGGCAATGATTCGGGAGGAAGTCACGGGAGGCACAAGCTAGGGTATGTAGAGCCTTGGAGGCCACGGTCAGAGTTTAGGTTTTATTCTGAGAGCAATGGGAAGCCGTTAACAGTGTTAAGCAAGAGCAGTAACCTAATTAAAGATCACTGTGTGCTCAGGGCCACACTGTTTGTAATAGCAGATTAGAAAGGCATTCTGTGAGTACAGAGCCGGGGAAGTACGTGTGGATTCATCCCAATGTCCACAGCAGTTAAAAACCATGAGGCCTGTCTGTGTGTACGGCCAGAGAAGGATTTGCAAGGTACCCTAAGGATGAAAAAAAACAAGAAACAGCATACTCGTAAAGTAGGCTGCCACTATATTTTAAAAAGTGATGTATATGTATATAGGCTTGCCCGTGTGTAAAATCCCACATTAGGAATCCACAAGGAGCTGGTCATGGGTTGCTTCTGGGGAGGGGAACTGAGACACAAGGTGACTAGAGTGGGAAGGAGACCTCTTTATAGTGTATCCTCTCGTACATTTGAATATATTAGTATGCCTGTGTTACATATTCAGCAAAAAAAAGGTCCCGTGTCTAAATCGTGGTCACATTGTTCGCTGTGGGAGAGAGGGTGTGAAGAGATGGCGGTGGCTTGAGGTCGGGGTTGGTAATGGGGTGGAGACAAGTGGCCGGATTCAGGATCTACATCCGAGGCAGGCCTGCTGTTCCCACACTGACTTGCCCCACTCCCGTGAGCTCAGGAAAGCTTCGTGCATTTGCAATTGGAACTGGGCTTATCTGAGTCTCCTCTGACTTCCATGACATCTCTGTAGAATGAAGCATTCTTGGGCTCCTTCCAGGTGCAAAAAGCCTCGGAACTCGAGAGACTGTCTGATGCGTCACGATGTGGGGACACAGTTACAGGCATGTGCCCTCTTCATATTCTCATCCAACTTACGACTTTTTTTAAGTAATCTCTAGGCCCAATGTGGGGCTTGAACTCATGACCCTCAGATCAAGAGTCTCATGCTCTACCAACTGAGCCAGCCAGGCGCCCCAAAATGATTTTTAATGGCGGTGAAAACAGAGTTACACTGAAGAAGCCTTATCGTTTCTCAGTGGAGCTTGCTTGCTTTGCAGAGAGATGCCAAAGGCCAGTACCTGTTTGACCTTCTTTGCCACCACCTGAACCTTCTTGAGAAAGACTACTTTGGGATCCGCTTCGTGGACCCAGACAAGCAGCGGGTAAGTCAGTATTGGAAACACACGTGGAGGAGACGGTTGGTCAGTAGCCTGAGGCCCTGAACCTTAGCGCACACTCTTGAGTTTAGCCTCCGGTATCAGGGGTCACCCGGGCCCTGGAGCTGGGTGTCGCCTCTTCAGATCACATGATGAGATCTGGACGCCACCTTGGCAGAGCTCAGCTAGTGTGGCCCATCGTTCCACAGATGCTGAGCCGGCAGCCTGGGGGGCTGACGTGACCTGCCCGAAGCTGGCCAGTTGGCGGCAGAGCGGCAGGGCTGGTATTCCCGTCCTTGAGCACAGGTCACCGTCTGAGCTTCTCCCACCTGCTTTCTTGTAAATGAGCTGAAGCACACAGTTCCGATTATGAAGGGCCTCACCTTTCACCACTTTGGGCAGCACAGAGATAGAGCCCGACTGACATGGGGCTCTGAGCACCCTGCAAACGCTGCCGTTCTCGTTCTGCTCTGCAGACACGGGGCTCCTTCCAGATGGAGATGAGAACAGGTCCATGACCCCCAGGCCCCAGCCTCCCCCTCAGCTTCCTCTCCCCTGACCTGCGTCCTCCCTGCTGTGGCTCCCCAGATGTCGTCCGTCTCTCTTTCCACAGCCCTTACCTGTACTGCCCTTTGCCCTAGGAAGGCTCCACGGATTTGACATATACACTGTCCTCAGCTCTGGAACATAGTATAAGACCCCAAAGGGCCATGATACCAGGAAGCCGCAAGTCCTCACATGTTACAGGTGTCCATTCACTATACAGTGGTGGACTGTTTTCACAAGGGGCTTTCTCGTTGTTTGGTTTTGTTTTTTTTTTTTTTTTTGGTCTAAGCTGTTTCTTCCTAAGAAGAAGACTGGTTACCCCAAGTTCTCTTCATCTCCTGAAGAGAGTGGCTCATGAAGAAAAAGGGACAAAACATATCCTCGATATTTTCTACTTAGGTCGAAAAGTGCTTGAGAACAGTAAGAGAATACATGGAGGGGCGAGAGATCAAAAGCAGGAGGAGATATGGGGAAAGGAGAAGTAAATACCTATGGAGTGGCTATCGCATGCTGGGCTGGGCACCGAGCACAAACCTAGACCTTTCAGCTCATGTATGTTGAGCACTGAGTTGTATCAGGCGCGAAGCTAAAAGCTTCCCATGTGTTCCTTAATCCTTCCACAAATGAGATGAGCATCCACCAGTCAAATAGCCATTCTCTGGATGAGGAAATAAAATCTCAGGTTAAGTAGTCACTGGCCCAAGGCATATGGCCTGCCAATCTCCAGCTCAGAGCTGGCCGATGCCAGGCTCTGTGTGGGTCCTAAGGTTCCAGCTGAATTCGTACCTGATAGTTTATGAAGCTGTGTGACTGCACCGAGGGTTTAAGGAGAGTGGAGAGGCTTGGAAAGGTGCTTGAGAGTTGTGGGGAAATTGTCACCCTCGATCTGTCGACTTGTGAGCTCCTCGGTCCCTGAGGTTCTCCTAGGGCACCAGAGCCCAAGCTCACATCCACTCCCTCACTGCCTGCTCCGCGCAGGTGCCCATGGGGTCTGGGAACTCTCCTGGTCCCTCCCGGAGGAGCTGTTGCTGGTTCAGGCCGAGGGCCCCAGCCTGCTCTCAGCCTCTCCTTTCAAACTGAGGCACCCTTTCCAGCCTCCAGAGCCTCCAGATCGTGCCACATTGGCCCAATGACCCACATACAGGTGGAAACTCCCCTCTGTGAACCTTCTTTCCTTTTCTCCTGACCCTTTGTCCCCAATCTCATGTTAAATCACTAGTTTGCTAGTGATTAGTGGGACCCAGATTCAGCCAGACCACTGCAAAAGATAACTGTGGCCATCATCCTCTTTTTGAGATCCTGATTTCTCTACCAGACCCTTAGAATCTCCCGGACAAGCTGTGACAGCTTTCCCCTCCCCTCGCACGCATCTCCTATCTCCTCCAGCCTCTCCCTTCTTGAGCTCTCACTGCAGGGCAGACTGAAGTCCTCTTCTGCCCTGGCCAAGGAGACGAGACTTTTTGTCATTCAGCTCCACCTGCCTTCTGCTGAGAGCACTTCTCACGGTCTTTCCTTGTAGTTTTGGTCTTCCATTGTTTATTGATTTTAACCTATCAGTCATGTGCCTGGGGGCATTCTGTTTACTGAGCCTCAGACACCCGCTGCATTCTCCTCGCTGTACACAATTCCGATGTGCTCCGATCAGACAGACTTCCTCCGCCTTCACAGGCTGGGCCTCAAACCCAACTTGTTTCCATGCAATTTCATCTCTTGCCTTGGCTTCCCTGTGAAGCCAAGCGGCGGTGGGCCGTGTAATGTGAGAAGGACCTCTTAACCACATTGAGTGGCTATAATGAGTTGCCAGCCTCGTGGGAGCTCAGATCAGAGGAAGCAAGAGAGCAGAATGTCAGCCCAGATTATCCATGTGGAGCTGATGGAAGAACTGGCTCTTAGTGGGTCCATTAACTGCGTGACCCACGGCCCAGCCCAGAAGGTGAGGGCTAGGAATCGCGGGAGGCCAGGATGCTGTCTGCACGGCTCTGGCTGTTTTCCTGCCAGAGGGAGGATTCTGCCAAGATGTCACACTAAATGGAAGTAGCCAGAAAAGAAGGAGGTGTGGACCCCGCGTGGACCGGTTTCCTTCGTCCGTTTGGCAGTACCGTCTTGAACACTGTTCTAGGCGCCGGTAGCTGACAGTTTTCTGCCTTCACAGAGCTTATGACTACTGGTTTCAGTCTACTTCCACGTAATCCAATCCCAAGTAACAGCAGTTGTAGCTCTATGCAAACTGTCAGATTTCCTGATTAGCATAAAAGCAACAAATATCAATAATGCATTTTATAAAGCATTCATGCAGAACTGGAAACAGTTATAGGATGCTCTTGTTGCTCTCTTCCGGCAAACGTAAGTACCATGGGGGGAAAAAAGGGTATTGCTACCATATCCTGCCTCTACGAAAATCCAAAGGAAAAACGATACTTTCCTACACATTAGTTGCAGTTAGTTATCTTATGAGACAGAGACTTTAAACATCCCCCGGATGCCAAGGAATCTGAGTACGTATGCCCTAACACAAGGGTTGGCAAAATGTTGTTCAAACAAAGATGGAGTGTGCACCAGCCATTCCTGCCTTCTCACCATTGATGAAATTCCACCAGTTAGCACTTTCTAGAGCCCCAAACAATAGCCTCTGTCCCCACTGCCCACCCCTGACCCACCCCCCCCAAAATAGCTGGCACAGAACATGAACACCCACTAACGTCAGCGTCTCCCTGCTCAAGACAGGCGGGGCTTTGTGCCCAT
>CM053609.1:47502955-47556064 GCA_028646535.1 Procyon lotor
GATGGATGGATGGATGGATGGATGGATGGATGGGTGGATGATGGGTGGATGGATGGATGGATGGATGGGTGGATGATGGGTGGATGGATGGATGGATGGGTGGATGATGGGTGGATGGATGGATGGATGGATGCTGGGTGGATAGATGGATGGGTGGATGCTGGGTGGGTGGATGGATGGATGGATGGATGGATGGATGGATTGATGGGTGGATGGATGGATGGGTGGATGATGGGTGGATGGATGGATGGATGGGTGGATGATGGGTGGATGGTGAATGGATGATGGGTGGGTGGATGGATGGATGCTGGGTGGATGGGTCGATGGGTGGATGATGAGTGGACGGATGGATTGGTGGATGCTGGGTGGACGGATGGGTGGATGCTCGGTGGATGGATGGATGGGATGGAGGGTGAGTAGGGGAACTAGGCACAAGATGTACAGGCTCTCTAGAATATTAAAAGTAAATTTAAAAAAACATCTCTGACTGCAAGGAGATGATTATAAGATTATAGAGGAAGCCAGGGACAAAGTAAGAACTCTTTGGAGAAACTCTTCAGGAGTTATCAGTTCTTTCCAGAGGTCAGAACCTTTAATTCTGGAACCATCTGTGGATTCATCTCCACCCTCTTATATCAGAAAGCACAGTGCCACAGCCAACACCTTGGAGCGATGTCCATGTCACAGAAAGACAGGCTTTCCTTGGCTGTCTTTTTAGGTTTTCACTTACTCTGCCTTCAGATAGTCCCAGTTCACACCTCCATTAATTTAGGACAACATTGGCATTGAAACAAAAATGGAGATGAGGCCGGGAAGAGACTGGCAAAATTTACCTGAAGAATGTCCTACGGAATAAGCTTGTCATCTTAAATCTGGTCTAAGGCTGATTTCTTCTTCGGTTCCAATGATAATTTCTCTCCAATGACAGAGTTCTCTTGATGTCACTTAGGGCCCCTCTCTCTCTAATAACTAGCTGAATTACCATGGAGGTAGCAAAAGCATCAGGCCCTGAGAGGGGAGGCCTTCCTTGATTCTGGTCACTATGTCACCTCAGACAAGTTACTCTACATATGTCTAGACTTCTGTTGCCTCATGTATGACAGAATTAGGCTCTTTCACTCCTGTCCTGAGTTCTGAGATGGGGGAACCCAACTAGCCTGCTCACCCGGAGCTGGCTGGGCTGGGTAGCCCCGGCAGGCGGATCTCTTCCCTGGTAACAAAGTGGCCCCAGTGGCGGTGTCTCAGGCAATGGGATAGTCTTCCTTAGACCCACATGTGGCAGGGGAAAATATGCCACATTCTCTTGAGAATAGGTCTAGGATTGCTATGAGTCATGTGCAGTATATTCTCATGTCCAACAACAGCGACTCATTGGTTACCTCCTTCAGTGTACAAAACATGAAGCTTGATGGGCGCCACCGTGGCAGAAAAGGAAGGGGGACCCCTAGTACAGCTCTGTCCCCTGAAGCTGATGGTCGATTCTTAAATGAGGTCACTTCTTCTTGTCTTCGAAAGCCGTGTTTTGTTTTTCAGGATATTGACTTATCCCCCTTTTCCCAGCAATTGCTGCGCCATTGCCTGACATTATTCCTGTGATCTTACCCTTGACCCCTCCCTGTAGCTGTTCTACCTCCAGAAGTCTGAAGAAACCCCACTCAGCAGTGGAAAGCCCGTATCCTTCCCAGCTCACTGGAGGCACCCACCATGCACTCATCCGTAAAGGTGCCTCATGGGGCACCTGGGGGGCTCAGTCAGTTAAGCATCTGCCTTCATCTCAGATCACGATCCTGGGGTCCTGGCATCGAGCCCTAAGTTGAGTCGGGCTCCCTGCTCAGCGGAGAGCCTGCTTCTCCCTCTCCTTCTACCTGCTGCTCCACCTGCTTGTGCTCTCTCTCTGTCAAATAAATAAAATCTTTAAAAAAAAAAAAAAAAAGATGCCTCATAAAGACAATGGTTCTCGGTGTCAGGAGGAGCTTGCCCCCTCTGGGTGGGAAGGGAGCAAATCAGAAGGTCCAGCAGGGCTTTTCCAAACCCAGGAGACACACACAGATTTCGATGTGCTCCCCCCAGGGGACATTCTCCTCACTGCCACACTGAGAATCACTGCCCGGAGCCTTGTTGTCCCTTTACAACATCTCCTTTAGTCCAGTATGTGCTGTCCCTCAATTGGGGACACAGACAGAGAGGTACAGAAGGAGTGATATATGAACTCCGGCCCAGGGAATGATCAGTGAGTAAGGGAGAAAAGATTGGCTTCCACATCCTGCCAAAGCCTGTGGAAGGTAGGAGGAGCTGGAGTAGTGAGAGGCAAAGAAGCACTCTCCCCTTTTCCTGTCTCCCCCTCCTTCTTCTCCCGGCTTTGCCTCTCTCTCCCTCCTTCCCTCTCTCCCACGGGGAGTTGTGCCTTTTACTGTGAGAGGCAGAGTGAAGACCAGTAGATTGGGTAGATCCATCTTAATTATTCACTCCACATGATGCCTTTTTCTTTCAGTGTTTTATGGCAAACGCTGAGGCAGAGCGGGACTGGTGCTGGCGGCGGTGGTGGGTGGGTGATGGTGAGGAGCGGAGTTCTTAGCAACTTCCAGACGAGAGTACTCACCTTGCCTTTGGTTTGGGGAGAGCAGTCCATCCTGATGGACTAGATGGATGCTTTCGAATATTCTTCGGACAGTGCTTCTCAAACTTTATATATTAAAGTCACCTGGGAATATTGGTAAAATGATTCAGTAGGTCTAGGAGGGCCTAATATTCTCCACTTCTTCAAGCTCCCAGATGATGCTGACCCCTCTGGTTTGTGGGCCACACTTTGATTGCTCCTGCATTTGTTTGTTAATGACTTGAATCAGTAAGCCCTGCATCTCAGTCACCTGCTGGTACCCCTCCCCACCCCAGAAGTTACAGTGTCAATGGTCTTCTTTCCTTTGAGAATATCACGGGATCAAATGGGCATAGAATCCTCTGTATTATTCTTCAGCCTGAAAACAGGAGTGGGAAACTCTAGTTGTCCAGGGAAAGCAAAACTTCTTTTTGGTTCAGACTGATGGAATTTAGGGGAATTTTACCATTACTCCCCTAGGGGTTCTGTAGTTATCTATGGCTAACAGAGTACCACAAAACTTGGCTTAAAATGGTAAGCATTTATTATAGCTCCATTTCTGTGGGTCACAGATTCAGGGGGGGCTTAGCTGGGTGGCTCTGGCTCAGGGTCTCTCATGGGCTTGCAGTCATCTGAAGGTCTGACTGGAGGATTCACTTCTTTACAACCTAGTCTCAGATGTTAGACAATAAAGGCTTCTGCTTTATTCTTTATTGTTTGTTAGAAGCAAGTCACTAAGTCCAACCCACACCCAAAGAGAGAGAATTAAGTTCTACTTCCAGAAATGAGTATCAAAGAATCTGTGGGTATATTTCTAAATCACCATAGGTGCCCCAGGTGACAAACTTAAGGGTTTAATACCCTTGGCTTTTGCTCTTCTCAGGGCACCTGTAAAGTTCTGACATCAGAGACCTATTCCTTGTAAAGACATTTCAAAATAGAGCCAATAATTCCATTCCACTCTGACAGGGTCCACCCAACTCCTTGTGAAACTTGGAAGAAGTTACAGTGCAAGGAGGGCCATATAGCATAGTGACTAAGAGCCAACCAAAGGAGTCTTAGAGTCCTGAACTCAAATCCTGGCTCTGCCACTTCCCAGTTGTGTGCCCTTGAGAAAATCACTTAAGCCTCAGTGCCCTTATCTTAAAAGGGGCGGGGGGGGGGGTGCGGATAGTACAACACTGTATTTTAGTTGTACTGGAATTAAATTTTATTTTTAAGAATGGGATGATGATCGTATCCATTTCAAAGTCTTAGGTAAGAATGAGAGGAGATATAGTCCATGTAAAGTGCACAGCCCCTGGACTGGCAGGTAGGAAGTGCTCCATACAGAGCAGCTACTATTAGCTGTTACTCTTACAGGCCTGCTTCCATCTGAGGTGAGAGATTTCTTGTTGGAAGAAATGCTAGCCACAAGTTTCTTTGCTTCCTTCACTGGTGCCCCTTCTCACACCTTATTCAGATTCTGAGAGGTCCCGTTGAGCTCTGCCAGTAACTGAAGGCCCTTCCACACTTGGGCAGGTTGTCTTGGCGAGCCGAGGCCGAACTCCTTGGGCTGGTTCCTTCCCCTGCAGTTCTGCTTCTTGGGAAGAAACAGCCAGAATCAGAGGACCTAGTTGGCCCCCTCTCTGCTGACACAGGCTTCTTTTTCAGCACTGAAGGGGCCAGGGCTGGCTCCTTCCAAAACTCAGCACTGGGGTGGGGTACAGCGCTTTGGCCGGCAAGCACCAATTCTGTCTTGGGCTAGTGAAGGAAAGTGACAGGTTGTTTGGAGTTGAACCTCAGATTAGTTCGGGGCAAAGTACTTGAAAGTCTTCAGGAAAATGGAAAATACATTTGTGCTGTGGTACATTTTAAGTTTATTTTAATGGACTAAAAAAGTGCCCTGATGAGAATCTCGATAGGCTTATAGTCCATCCCTATGTCTTTAAAGCCATCAGAGAAATCCTTTCTAGTTCAGCCTCTGTTTTCTCTCCAGGTACTTAGTCTTCCTCCAGATCAAAAGGGATCTCTACCATGGCCGCCTCCTCTGTAAAACATCAGATGCTGCCTTGTTAGCAGCTTACATCCTTCAAGGTAATGACTTTTGACAAGATGAATTTGCTTTTTCATGCTAAGGACCGATTATATTATTTCAGTTACCACAGATGACTACTTCTTGGATATAAACAATATCTAACTTGAAGCAGAGTCTGAGTGGGAGGGTTTTGCCTAGACTCCCTAGGTCCGGAAAGCTCCGATCACTCAACCCTATGCTGTGCCTCAGGTCTTTCCGCTAGCACCTTCAGATCACTGGGACTCTGGGGTTTCCTCCACCCTTGGTTGATAGACTTACTGAGACTCTGGAGAGTCATCTGGATACATTTTTTTCCTAGCCTTTCTTGCAAATCTCAAAGGTGTCAAATATCTTGGAATTCTAGAGTCCGTTTCAGAGACCTTTCCATTCAGAGTGGTCAAAGTTGGAATTGGGGCGCCTGGGGGGCTCAGTTGGTTAAGCAGCTGCCTTGGGCTCAGGTCATGATCCCAGAGTCCTGGGATCGAGCCCCACATCGGGCTCCCTGCTCAGCGGAGAGCCCGCTTCTCCTTCTCCCTCTGCCTGCTGCTCTGCCTACTTGTACCCTCTATCTCTGTGTCAAATAAATAAAACCTTTAAAAAAAAAAAAGTTGGAATGTTTACAGGTAACAGACATATTTCCCAGCATCCTAATAAGGCAGAGTTGAATCTGTATCCGCTGATGCCAACTGGCTTTTTTTTTTTTTTTAAACAGCAGGAAAGGCATGCATGCTTCATGTATGTGATGCCTTCTCCTTCTGAGAAGTGCAGGTGCTCCTGAGTGCCAGTTCCAAGACTTCTGTTAGTTGTTAGACCCGAACCTGTCACCAGATTGTTTGGGACCACAGCACTAAAATCACAGTTTCCATCAAAGAATCTGAACTCTTAATTGGAAATCTGTGAACTCCAGGAAGCTACTTTGTGAAGAGAACTTGAAAAATGCTTGCCAATAAGAAACTACAGTTCTTCTGTTAAGAGAAATATCATAGCTTCATTAAGAATGTAAAGGTCCACACATTGCAACTTTGACTTCTGAGATTCCTGTTTTCAAAAAACACTTCTAAGTAGCAAATCTAGAAGATGCCTGCCAACTCTAAGGCACCCAGAGGGGCCTCCTTCATCTTTAAAGAAGTTGGTCCTAAGTGAGATTTTAAACTCCAGTCTTTCCCCTCATTTACCCTGACAACCACATTGAATTTTTTTTTCCTTTGAAAAAATAATTGATGTCCAATATTGATGTTTTCCACTTGGAGCTTTCTAAATAAAATCATAATAAATGACTTCATAGTTCAAGGTCATTCTGGACTATAGGCCCAGGGAAGCTTTTAGTCTCTTGCTGAACGACAGAAATTCCCAAGTGATTTGGAAAACAATGAGTAGACTTGTACACAAGTACAATATTCAGCTGTGAGAGGAGGGCACGTTTTCCTCTTAATATTTACTCCTCCCTCAAGATTTCTATTGGGCCCTGGTTGTGGTTCTCACAAGGAAGGAGCAAAGATAACTACAAAGCAGCTGGCACTTTTTACCATACTTTCTCCTAACATATGCATGATGTTCCCTGTGGAGCACATCCTGTACAGGGGCTGGTTCTGGCTTGCTTTATAGGGAGCACCATAGGCCTACACCCTCCCCTCTGCAGACCTCACTGATCTGAGGTCCCTGCAGCTTTAGGGATGGACTCTTTCTTTCTAAATGGGTGGAGAAAACCTTGCCCCATGCAGAAAACTAGGAAACCTGGTGCTCCAGAACTCAATGGTCAGTTTTAACCAGTCTTCCCACTCTGAGGTTCTCTCCAAGGGCCCTGACACCTGGTCAGCCCTGAATGAATTATTTACTCAAATGTATTCACTTGATTAGATTCCATTTCGACTGAGAGTTGAGTTCTGAGTTTGGGTCGTGGCTCATTCAGCAATGTATCCCTTCTAAAATCCTCAAAACTGACACTTAGACCTCTGACCTGGCTCAGGCCCCTGGCTATCAAGCTGTTTCCTGTGCTGCCACAAAGAGCATTGATTCCAGTCCCTTTTCTCCAGGCTGAATGGATAAAGACGGCGATACAGCCTTCTGCTGTTTTATTGGGTATTTGCTTGTGGTCACCGCACAACACAGGCTTGGCTCTAGTGTCCCTGCTTAGGCTTGATACCAACCCTGAGTGCACACCTGGGCAAACAAAGGTGGGCATGCCTCTGAGGGGCCTGCCCTCTGCCTGACCCACCGCCGTGCTCAAGGTCCATTGTTCTGTAGAAATTTGGTGTGTGCTTTGCTTTTTGCTCTGCGTGTTAATTTCTTGTTGTTTACCAGTGATGATTTACCTATCTCCACGACTGTTTTACTCTGGTTTCCTTTTGCAAGCGGAGATTGGGGACTATGATCCAGGGAAACACCCTGAAGGCTACAGTTCCAAGTTCCAGTTTTTCCCAAAACATTCAGAGAAGCTGGAAAGGAAGATTGCTGAGATTCACAAGACAGAACTCAGGTATGTGGCACTCATTCAGGCTCGGGACACTCTGTCCCCTAAAGCCTGAACACACAAGTCCTATATGGCAGCCTCCGCCCCCACAGACCCAGTTCTCCTGATGCTGGGCTGTGCCGGTTTCCGTACAGCACAATCCCAAGCCGGTAGTGTAGTCTGAGGCTTGAGGGCAACGGGCTCATTATAGTGTAAGGGAAACAGAGGGATTGGCCTCTGCAAGGGATCTGCTTCCCTGAGATAAATGAAGAGAGAGGGAGGAAGCATGGGCTAGGGAAAGGGGAAAGAAAAACATAAAAGAAACAGAAGAGAAAACGGATGAGAGGAGGCATGTGAAAAATGGGCAGGCCTCTACCTTGCCCATCTACCCAACATGGGGCTTGATCTCATGACCTGAGCTGAAATCAAGAGTGGAACACTTAACCGACTGAGCCACCAGGCTCTATGGTTGGTGGGGGTGTTTTTTAAATCAATCTTTGTAGAAAATCCTATACATGTGGGTCAAAGGATGCAATACTATTTTATGGAATTTGGCACATTCCGGGCAAACCTAAGAATCTGAGGAGGACAAGCCTCCTGCTTCCAGCTGCTTCTCCCCTCCTTCCCTGTGTGTAGGGCTGTGTGTTGAGTGAAGCAGTACTGAAGACACAGCCCCCGAAGCACATGCTCTCCGGGCACCCCCGCGCTTATGAACTGGGCCAGCCCGGTCCCAACCACTGCCCTGGAAGCCACCTGTCACGCTGTGGCTTCCAGGGTCCCAACCAGTGCAGTCCCAACCACTGCCCTGGAAACCACCTGTCATGCTGCCACAGACTGAAGGTAGAGGCCTGCCCATTTTTCACATGCCTCCTCTCATCCGTTTTGTCTTCTGTGTTTGTTTTTCTTTCCCCTTTCCCTAGCCCATGCTTCCTCCCTCTCTCTCTCTTCATTTATCTCAGGGAAGCAGATCCCTTGCAGAGGCCAATCCCTCTGTTTCCCTTACACTATAATGAGCCTGTTGCCCTCAAGCCTCAGCCTACACTCCCTGCAGCAGGGAGTCTGCTTCTCTCCCTCTCTTCCTCTGGCCCTGCCCCCTCACATGTGCTTTCTCTCTAAATAAATTAAAAAAATAATAATAAAAACTAAAAAAAATTTTTTTAAAGATTTTATTTATTTGACAGAGAGAGCGTGCAGAACAGGGGGAACGACAGGCAGAGGGAGAGGGAGAAGCAGGCTCCCCACTGAGCGAGCAGTCCAATGTGGGACTCAATCCCAGGACCCCAGGATCATGACCTGAGCCAAAGGCAGTCGCCCCACCAACTGAGCCACCCAGGCACCCTAAATTTTTTTTAAAAACCCAGTATCGTGTAAGCACTCTACTTTGTGTGGCATGCTGGAGCACATATACCCCAAACTGACCAACTATGGAGAAAAAGGCCATATACAATGCACTGCTGTAAAATAACACATGCCGTCATATTAGTATGTTACAATTTTTTAAAATTTTTTTGAATGTTTGCTTAACTACCTTCCTGGGGCAGGATAATGCCCAAGGTTGGGGGGGGGAGATATTTCTAATGTTGATATTAAGCTTCAATTTAATATTGCACTGGCTCCCACCCTCCCAGGGGAGTGGAGACACCTTTCAGAGGTGGAATCCTAGGGGCTCCCGTCCCTCTCCCTGGGCTGGTGCAGCCTTTCTTGAGCAGGCCGGCTCCTCCCATCACTGTTAGGGAAATAGCGGCCCCTTGTGGTAAAGATCAGAATACACACAGACCTTTCATGGTTCATTCAAAGCAGAGATCGGGGATGTGCTGGGACAGCCGGACGCATTGCCAGGAGGGTTTTTGATGTCAGAGCAGTGGGAACAGTTGCCCAGAAACCTACTAGGAGACAGAGGATCCCCCAGGAAACGATGCCCACGTTGAGGGCCCTGGATGCCCGGGCTAACACCTGGAATGAATGGAGCCCACAAGACCCCCCAACTTCCAGACTGGGAATGAGGAAGCTCCCCGGAAGGGGGATTGGTGCTCAGCTGCCTCTGGGGCCCAGCCTTTTGCCTGCCACACAGACATTTCCCAAACACCTTCTCCATGCTGCAGGCGTGCTGGTGTAGAAATCTGCAGCCAACATGATGCCTGCTTGCACAGGTTGGCCTCATCTTCCTTATGTAAAAATGTGTCTGTTTCCTTCCTCCAGCTCTAACCTGAGTTCCTGGAGGGCCCAGACTGTGCACTTTATTTCTGGGTAGATTTTACAGCAAGTAGCATGGAGGCTGGAACAGAAACGTGCTCATTGGTGTCTCTCCAAAGGGACACTAGTGGGAATCTGGCCTGCTCCTGCCTGGTCTTCCTGCACTACCGTATGACTTGGGACAAATAATGAACTGAAAAATCAGCAACTTCCAGTCCTGCCCACCAGCCGTCAGAGCTGTTGACTTGACAAACTGCCCGCCTCTCCTCTCAGTGAAACCAGCCCAACATCTGTAGGAGTGTGTCTGCTTCACCAGGGCTCTGACCCTGAGTGCACCAAGGGGCCACTGCCACTGGTTCTGTGTGGGGCTCAGGAAAGTGCCAGCTGCCAGGCAGCTGCGAAGGGAATGATGCTAAAGGCTCCTTCCTCAGATGGCTTGGCACTAGGGCTGCTTTCTTCCTTTTCCTGATTGTTTCCTTTTCATGGTCCTCACCCTGGGGACAAACAGAACTATTGTGGAGTCTGGGGAGCTCAGCACTGTCTCCTGCTGTCTCTTCAACCTCCAGTCCCATGTTCCCTTTTGGTAAAGGAAAAGAGGTGAGCACCAGCAAGATATAGAAGCCCTTTCTATGTATTTCAGTCTAGATCAGATCACAGACAAGAACCCATGGCCTGCAGCCAGTGCACAAGTGTTTTGTTTGCTCTCAGAGTACTTGAAATTGTGAAATATCACATAAAAATCAGTATCTCTGACTTCCTTTCTAAAAGCAGTGCTTTTAACATCTAGCTGTGCTGGGCCTTGCATTCCCATAGGACTAGTCTTAGAGCTGAGGAGCAGCGGCCCTCATTCAATGGGGAAGCCTTCCGCAGTCTGCCACAGTGCCCACCACTCCCTCTGGTCTGCACTCAGCCCATGGCATTCATTATGTAGTCAGCCTCGGTCTGAAGACATCTGAATTTTTTGACCCTAGACAGGAATCTCTGAAGTTGGTCCTGAGCAGGGCAGGGAGCACACTCTTCAGGAGAAATTGGAGTGTACGCCTTACCCTGAATGCTTTAAAAAAAAAACATTATATGTATATTTGTTTATTTTTTTTAGAGAAAAAAAAAAAAGCCTGAGTGAGTGGGGTAGGGGCAGAGGGCGAGAATCTTTCAAGCAGACTCTCTGCTGAGTGCAGAGCCCAACACAGGGCTTGATCTCACCTGATCATGGGCTTGATCATGACCTGAGCTGAAATCAAGAGTCAGACACTTAACTGACTGAGCCACCCCCTGAAAGCTTCTTCATGGAGAGTTTACCTCAGAGGAGTCTATGAGAACAGGAAACCCTGAAATCATCTCATTTCTTTATTCCAGTGGTCAAACACCAGCAACATCAGAGCTGAACTTTTTAAGAAAAGCACAGACGTTGGAGACCTACGGAGTGGACCCTCACCCATGTAAGGTAAGACCCCCCATAGTCGGGAGACTGCACTGACCTTGCCTCCTCCAAAGGGCAGGGGGCGGGGACGGAGCACACGCCTACGCCATCCACCTTCAGAATCTGGTTAACCGGCTCTTTCAGTGAGAGAGGCCAGAGAAAATATCACTCCTTTTGAAAACCCTTCTGGCTTCCATGCTGCATAATTTTGTGGTGTCACATCAACGTCAGAGGGTCCAAGGCGAAGTCAATCTAAATAGCAAATCCGAAGCTGGGGCCCCACTTTGGCAGCAGTGGGTAATTTCGCGGAAACGAAGCGAGGAACGGGGAAGGCCCCCCACGGGGAACGATCAGAGGCCGCTCAGCGGACTGCCCACCCTTCCCTGACCTGTAATCTAGTTTCTTTCCAAGAGCGGGTTTTATTGACTGCAGCAGCGTTAAGCCACTGCGAGGAACTGCAGCGGAGTAGCATTTAATTCCATTATGCGCCGGGGAGGGTGAGACGGGAACCAGCCCGGGAAGCTCTGCCCAGAGGAAACCTCTGTAATTGCTCTCATGTGTCTGGCATTTTTGAGAAGAGCTCAAGCAGCCACAGTCACTGTGGACAGCAGTGGAGACACACGGCTTCTTCTCCTCTCTCTGTGGCTGTGTCCCTCCACTTCACCTCCACATCTCAGTTGCTTTCACACTCCTGGTCTCTGCCTCAGTTTCTCCAGCTTCTGCCTCTCTCTTTCCACTACTGGAAACCAGTGCCACCGGTAAAGCTGATTCTCAGTCTGATCTGAGGGAGCCAGTATCCTGTGGGAACGAGAGGACACTAACCTTTTTCTTCCTAATGAGGGAATACTGTAAGTTTCCAACAAAAATTTTAAAGAACAAAATAAAAGGGCATCTAGGTGGCACAGTCAGTTACGTGACCAACTCTTGATTTCAGCTCAGGTTGTGATCTCAGGGTCATGGGATTGAGCCCCGTGTCAGGTTCCATGCTTAGTAAGGAATCCGTTGAGATTCTCTCCCTTTCTCTCTGCCCCCTCCTCAAATAAATAAGTAAGTCTTAAAACAAAACAAAATAGAAAGCAAGGAACCCAGTGATGTAGGGGCACAGTTGCATTTCCCTTGGCCTCTTGGTGAGGTGATGGTTATTTTGTTCTTGCATAGGATTTGATGCTGAAACTTCAAATATGAACTTTGAGAACATTCTGGCACTCAGAAACCCTGGCCGCCTTTCCCACCCCACACAGTTCCCTATCCATCAGCACAACCCACTGCCAGATAACCCTTGTGTTCTTGGGGGCCAGCACTATCAGAAAATATAGTCATGCCTTTTAGTACCAAAAAAGTTGATGTATGGTTATTTACAAATGAATTAGCAAATGCCCTTGCGTGACAGACACAGATACATCCATGAATTGCTTGGATACCATCCACAGGGAGACTGCACAGGACTGAAGAGAGCTTCAGAGTCAGCTGGCCTTGGCTCCAGCTCTGATCTCTGGCTTTCTGAGGCCTCTCTGAGTCTTGCCTTCCTCATCTGTGTGAAAGTGCACAGAAGGTGCTCAGTGACTGTGCTCCACGAACTGCTGAGTCACGTCAGGACCTTAAAGACGGAGCTGCCTAGAGATCGCGATCTTCATCGTCAGGTGCCAGGTCACCTCCAGAGCCAGATGGTAGACAGTGAACCTGAGCACAGCTGAGTGGAGGCGGGTGAGGATTCTCTGTTGTTGCTTGTGTGGCTCTAGAAGCCACAGTGGCAGCAAGCCCAGTGCCCAGCTCAAGTCCACATGGACCCCAGGCTGTGAGGCTCCTGGCTCAGTCCCGTCTTTGATGAGTTTATCCATTATTAGACATAGAGGCTGAAGAGGCTGCAGGAAGGAACCCCCAGGCACTGTGTGAATACCCAGTCCCTCATCATTTCATCCCCACAGCATCAACTTCTAGAAGGAAGGAGAGAAGACACATTTATGGCATGCCTTCCATGGCAGGCCCAGTGGAATCCTTTCGTATTATTTTCTCATTAATCCTCATGCCAAGTCAGAAAGGGCTGGCAAGATATGATCAGGGTACTAAATGAGAAGAACATGCAACCAAGAATACTTTATCAAGTAAGGCTGTCATTCAAAATGGATGGAGAGACAAAGAGCTTCCAGGACAGGCAGAAAGTGAAAGGATATGTGACCACTAAGCCAGCTAGGGGGTTCTATAAAAGAAAAAAGACCCCAAGAATAATATAGACCAGAAAGTAACAGAGACATTCTACAGAAACAGGGACTTTAGAGGCAGTATGATAGCACTAAATTCCTATCTTTCAATAGTTATTCTCAATGTGAACAGCCTGAAAAATGAAATGGCACAGGCTTTCAGATTGGATAAAAGACGGGACCCATCCATATGCTGCCTACAAGAGACTCATTCTAAACCTAAAGACACATCCAGATTGAAAGGAAGAGGATGGAGAACCACTTAGCATGCAAATGGACCTTAAAAGAAGGCTAGGGTAGCAATTCTCATATCAGACAAATTGGACTTTTAAACCAAAGAGATGTACTTAAAGGGTCTATCCCACAAGAAAATCTAACAGCTGTATCTATGTCCCCCAAATGACAGTAATCCTCATGCCAGCCCTGAGAGGTGGATTTTACTCTTCCAGTTTTATAGGTAAGAAGATGACAGCTCTGGGAGGCCACAGTTTACAAGGCCTTTAGTAGACCAAGAATTTGAACTCAAGTCACTCCCCATTGTTATCTATCTATAAGGAACAGAAGCCCCCAGAAGACCCCCTCTAGGGAGAAGGTGGGAGCAGTCATCTTACTGGGCTTCCAGTCCCTTGTTCCCAGACCCAGTACTTCTTGCTCCCCCAGAGTCAGGGCTCTGCCACAGACCCCACACATGGCCCCTCAGCTTATATCATTGGGCTCCAGATCATGGTTTCCTCAGCTCTCCTAAGCAAGGACTGTTCAGGAGCATTTACTCTTGTCACTAAGTAGGGGTACTTTGGTGCTATGCTCCCAAGCACTCGCCTTAATGTTGCTACAAGGAGTGCTGAAATAAGCTGGAGCACTCGGTGTAATAAATACCGATGATTTCTATTAACAGAGAAGCAATTACTGGGCCCAGGGAATCTGGGGCATGCAGCCCTAGGGAGGACGGAAGAGGAATCGTTTTGATAATTAAATGAGAGCAGAACAACACTTCAGCTGGGCTCTGTTCTTCTGGACTGATTAAGAAGCTGCTGTTCTTCTTGTCCACACTGATGGTTTTTCTCTGCCCAGTATCCTTGTCTGGCTCTGGGGTGAGGAGGAGATCCTAGCAACTCTGGGTGGGACAGCCAGAGGGCCCCAGCAGCTGGCTGGCTTACACTAATACCCAGGCTCTGAACTTGCACAAGCTATCCTGAGCTCTCTGCATCATCGCTCACCTCCATCTCCAAAGCCTATAGCTGCTGGAAGAGAGTGGAACAAACCTCTGGCAGCCCGGTGTCGCATCTACTTCCCAACTCTGACACCTCTCCAACCTCAGGAGCTACCATCTTGTTCCTTCCAGGGGGCTCTGGGGCTGGTTGTTTGCCCTGGATCTCCTGGAGGCCCAGACTGTGGCTTCTTGCCCTCTTGAGGTCTGTGGAGTGGTCAGACCCATCACAGGTACCCATCCTGTACCCAGCCTTATGAGAGTCATGAAGGGGCCATTTATTGAGACCCTGCACCTGCCAGGCACTTATATACCTTATCTCACTTAATCTCACTTAACCTTTACAACACTGCCAAGAACATCTTCTTGTCCTCATTTTGAGATAAAAACACGAGCCTGGATGCGTGGGTGGCTCAGTTGGTTAAGTGTCTGCCTTTGGATCAGATCATGATCCCAGCTTTCTTCTCCCGCTTAGTAGGGAGTCTGCTTCTCACTGCTACTCACTCCCCTGCTTGTGATCTTTCTCTCAAGCTCTCTCTCAAATAAAAAAAATCTTAAAAACACCGAGCCTCTGAGAGACAAACTAACATGTCCAGAGTAAGGGACTCAAACGGAGTCTTGCCTGAGTCTCAATGCTGTGCTTTTTCAGTTATCATTCATAATCTTTCTTCTGGGGAGATGGCATTTATTTAGGAACAAAGAAGGAGTCACCACCAATCCTGATAGAACCTCTCTCTGGTAATAGCACCACTGAAATCATCAGAAAAAAATTTAATGTAAGTTCACTAAGTGGCTTTAGTCTGTTCTGTACAGAACAGGAGAAAACTGATTTCAGAAGATCTAGGTTAGAGAAACCATACAAATAAAAGTGTCATTCCTCTGACCTTTCATAATCAGCCACCTATGCTCCTTTCTAAATAAACCCCCTTCCCCATCTTGACAAGTTGCCCCTGACTTCAGAGAACTAGAACAAGGGTCAGCGATTAAAAAAAGAAGGCTCAGTGATGACTCGCCCTCATCCCCAGGTGGACCCCTCCAGGCTGCACTGCGGGGAGAGTGGTAGGTTAACTGCTGATATGAACTTGACTAAAGCCACTTAGACGGCAAGTATGTGCCAAGATTTCCATTTCTGATCTTTAATGGGGTGATGCCAAGGGTCTTACAGGCTTGCCTAACTTCCATTCCAGTTTCTTGTGGCCATGTTTAAGTATATTGAAACTGGGTGATTTTCATGATTAACTTAATGTAAAGGTTTCTAGCTATGAGCTTTCAGGGATGGGCATAAGCATGTGGAAGAGCTTGTGAAATCTTCCCTAAGTTTTTTTTTTTTGTTTTTTTTTTTTTTTTAAGATTTATTTATTATTTTAGAAAGGGAGAAAGAGTATGCATGTGAGCAGAGGGAGCATCAGAGGCAGAGGGAGAGAGAATCCCAAGCAGACTCCCCACTGCGCAAGGAGCCTGACGCAGGGCCCAATCCCATGACCCTGAGGTCATAACCTAAGCCTATATCAACAGTCAGATGCTTAACCAGCTGAGCCACCCAGGCGCCCCTTCCCTAAGGTTTTTGAAAACAGAGGTTTCATCCACCCATACTGAATTAGTTTAAGTCATGCTCCAGGGAGGGGACTGGATGATCTCAAAAGAATACCCTTCTGACTCTGGCATACCCAGGATGTCCTCGGGGGCACCAGCAGACAGTATACTTCATTGAACCCAGAGGTGGAACCCGTGGGGATTGAGCAAAGGTAGCCAGATGTCCCTACTTCCCAGAACCAGTCAGTACTGTGATTTCCAAAAATCCTTTTCTGGGCAGAGTGATCATGTCAAGGTGAACCTTTGATGATGTCAAACTGATGCAGTCAAGTTTGACGGTGGTTTCTACATGAACATATGAAGGACTCTGTGCAAATCCAGCCCCCCTCCATGGAAAAACATAATTGGCCATGTTTTGGCAGTAAGTCATTTAGGCCATCACCCTAAAATCAGATAGAAGTAGTATTTCCTTAGTATATCTTATGGTCCTTATTTGACAAATGAGAAAACAGGTTCAGAGAAGTTAAGTAAGTCACAGAGCAAATAAGCAGCAGGGCTACCATCCTAAACCAAGAATGAAGCTCTTTCCACAAGGATGAAAAATTGAAAACGGATCTTGTGGGGCGCCTGGGTGGCTCAGTCGTTAAGCGTCTGCCTTCGGCTCAGGTCATGATCCCAGGGTCCTGGGATCGAGCCCCACATCGGGCTCCCTGCTCAGCGGGAAGCCTGCTTCTCCCACTACCATTCCCTCTGCTTGTGTTCCCTTTCTCACTGTGTTTCTCTCTGTCAAATAAATAAAATCTTAAAAAAAAAAAAAGAAAAAGAAAAAAGAAAACAGATCTTGTACCTCACAACCACAGACGTGAACTAAATACTTTTAGACCATTACTGATGCAGAGTGGGGCTGGCAATATATGCTGTGTGGCCACAAAGACTTGAGTTTTTATTCCACCTCTCAGATCCATTAATGTTCAGTCTTGTGGGTGCTGGTCTCGTCAGGACGGGAAGGGGACAGAGAGGAAAGACAGCCTTCAGCTTCATAGGATGAAAGATCTGAGGAACAGGTTACCACTTTCTGTGTCACTGCTCTCCTCATCCTCCTTTCTCTTTTTGTCATATAACTTGTCCTTTTGCACACAAATCCCAAGGACAGGCTCACACGAGAATGACATGTTAGATGGAAGAAACTGGGAAGGTTCCAGAGAAGGGTGTCAGCGTGGCTGCCTGTTTGTTTTTGTGCTGATGCAGATGTGAGGCTTCTCGCTGTCACTCCAAGTCCTGCTCCTCACGTGCCAGAGACAAGTGGCAAACATTCCAGCTGCCCTCGCCCCTGTGGACTCCCAGGTGCCGGGCTTTGAGGGAGCCTTCATCCTCAACTGTTGCATTGGAAACAGTTTGGAGAAACGATCTCTTCATGTGAGAGACGGGACTGGGATTGCTTAAGGTGCTTTTACTTACTGGAATGATGTGGTATCTAATTGGGGTTTATTCCCAGTTTGCTCCCTGTTCCAAATCCGCCAGTCTAGTCTGGTCCGGAGAGGCTGTTCCCCTTTAAGTCCAATACCCGCCTTCACCCAGAGGCCAGCCCTGAGGTGTCCGGACAGTGCAGATGACAGTGCCAACAGACAGCCCAGCCAGTGGGAGGACCTGCTCTTCCCTGTGCTCTGCCCAGAGACGCCTGGCACTGGGACGACTCTCACAGATCTGTCACGGCCTCTGTCTCCTTCCCCTTTTGCCCACTTCACTTTGACCCCAATCCCTCTTCTCCATGGGCCCCTAACAATGAATGACTTCTCCCTTTCTACCCCAACTTCCCACACCCTCATTTCCTAACTAGCAAAATTTAAATCTGTCAACATCAGTAAAAATAGTACAACACTCCATTTTTTTTATTTTTATTTTTTTTAGATTTTATTTATTTATTTGACAGAGAGAGAGACAGTGAGAGAGGGAACACAGGCAGAGGGAGTGGGGGAGGGGGAAAGCAGACTCCCCACTGAGCAGGGAGCCGGATGTGGGGCTAGATCCCAGGACCCTGGGATCATGACCCGAGCTGAAGGCAGACGCTTAACGACTGAGCCCCCAGGTGCCCCAAACACTACATTTTTAAAAAAGATTTTGTAATAAGCTCAATAAACTCCACAACCACTAGCATATCCTGGGTGTCTACTAAGCACAACTTAAGCGGTAGACAATAACCCTAATTTTGCAACAAGGAGTCCGAAGCACAGAGAAAGCATGGACCTAGCTGAGGTCACACAGGCAGTGAGTGGCAGAGCCAGAATATGGGTCTGAGTGGTCCCACACGAGGCCCATGACACTATGGTCACAGTGCAGGCACTCTTTTGTCCTGCTTTGCCCTATGGGGGTCAGTGGTACAAGAAGCGGATGGAGGCCCTTCCCTGCCTACCCCACTGCTCCCCTTCCCTACCCTTTACCCATAATTTCTAGCCACCCACAATACTCTGCTGCCCTGACCCTTCCTCACCATCCTTCCACCTATCCTTTCTAGGCCCTTCCTCTCAGAACACTGTAAGATGCCTTCCCCTAGTGTTTTTGTTCCTGTTTGTACTCCCCCTGGCCCCTCTGGCCCACCTCATTGTCTCACACATTCATCTGATAAATGTTTCCTGCAGGCCTGTTCTGTGAATACAAATAAGGTAAGGTTTCTACCCTCGAGTCGCTTTCTGAACCTGCAGTTTTCTGGACTTCTTGGGTCTGCCTGCACTGTGAGCGGAAGGCCTCCCGGTACCCAGCCTGCACCCCAGGCAGGCTGCCCTCCCTCACCCATGTCTGCCAGGCATTCTCCCCACTCCCAGAGGCCAGACTGCTGGGTTAGCACTGGTGCCCCCGCCGGGGACCATACTTTTGTGCGGCGCTGGCCCTCGGGTATTAATAACCACCACTAAGCACTGATGACGAGCAGGAGGAAAATCAGCCCCGTGGCTTCACAGTATCTCCATTCAGGTTATTTTTAAACAGCTTTTTGCTATTGCCCCTGGGTTGAAGGACACAGTGCTTGTGGCCAAGTGTCAGTATCAAAGTGTCAGTATCACGAAAGACCCTGAGGAAAGGACAATAAAAGCAATAGATTAACTGGAATTGTTTGCAAAACATATAGTTTATTCGCTAGGCCCAGAGGCTCAGACCTGTAATTGTGACTCTTAAGAGAGAGTTTTAAGACAAAACTGCATTTTTTCCTTGAGGCAAGGTTCACAAGGCCGGCCCCACTGTTCTTAGACCTAATCAGGCTGAAGGTGTGCGCCAGGGAAGCAAACCTTGCAAGTGGGAGAGACTAGAATAGCCTGACCCTGACCCCACAGCACCATGTGAGCTATGGCTCAGACAATGGCCTACGTGTACATTTGACCAGCATCCTGGCATGATTTTCTGGCCACCTGAACACACACTCTGACAGAACAGTCTTTCTCCTGAGGCCCCTATGAGAGAGCACAGTCCACCAGCCTGCTTTCTGTGCCCCACCCCACCCCGGCTCTCAGGGAGGTCATTTTCCCATGAGCAACCATGACAGACAGCCTCTGCTGTAACCGCTCCCCGATTTGCTCAGCAGAACCTCAAGCCCGCTATTGACAAACTGACAGCGACCAGTAGCCAGGAGGCCTCTTGGATGGTTGAGGCACCATAAGACTGATAGTGGCTATTCCACTTAGCTGGGTGCTTTTTATATTCTCCTCAGCTGCGCCGTGTAGGGCCATCATAACAATAACTGCCACTCATTCTCTCTTTCTCTCTGATAACAGCTTTTTTGAGATATAATTCATATATCATAAAATGCATCCTTTTTAAGTGTGAAATTCAGTAGTCTTACTAACAGAGTTCTGCATCTATGAGCTGTCACGCCTCACCTCCCCTTCCCCACAGTCCTGGCAACCAGTAATCTTTCGTCTCCATGGATTTACCTATTCTGGACATTCTGTATACACGGAGTCATACAACATGGGATCTTTTGTAACTGGCTTCTTTCACTTAGCATGTTTTTTTTTCACTTAGCATGTTTTTGAGGTTCCCCCATGTAATAGCATGTGTCACTACTCATGCCTTTTTACTGCTGAGTAACAGCCCACTGTATGGATGGACCACACTGTATTTATTCATTTGTCAGCTGATGCATGTTTGGATTGTTTCCACTTTTTGGCTGTTATGAATAATCCTGCTATGAACATTCAGGTACAAGTTTCTGTGTGAACGCGTGTTTCCCGTTTTTTTGGGTACCTAGGAGTGCAACTACTGAGTCATGTAATAACTCTGTTTAACAATCTGAAGAACTTCCAAATTACTTTCTGAAGTGACTGCCCCATTTTACAATCCCACCAGCATTGTGGGAGGGTTTGCCATTTTCTTTGGATGTTCTCAACAGCCTTCTAAGATAGATTACAACTTATAGCTAAGGGCACTGGGGTTTAGGGGAGGTAAATAGCTTGCCTGTTACTTCCAAATGCTCTTCCCCCTGTGACCTACTGCCACATATTAACCCTGTATCACCGATGAACAGCTGCGTTTCTCACCCTTTCACCTCTGTGCCTGCATCACCCTGATGAGAGGTCCTTCTGTGTTGCAGGACGTGTCAGGAAATGCTGCATTTCTGGCCTTCACTCCTTTCGGGTTTGTTGTTCTGCAAGGAAACAAGAGGGTCCACTTCATTAAATGGTGAGTACCTTCATTTCCAAAACAGGCTTTTGATACTTCACCAGCTGGGGAGGGCTATGGTTCCCATGTCCTTTGTCTGTGATTGGGCAGTTATGGTTCTGAGCCCCTTCAAAGCCTTGCATCCATAATAACTGATCAAGGTAGTGGTCTCTTCCTAGGGATCCTGTCCTTCCAAAGGGGTGTTCCTGAGAGCCAACAGCCCCTCCAGAGAAAGAAAGAACGTAGAGGGTTGATTTCTGGGCAAGGTGAGAGACCTGGGGCTGGAGCCAATGTTAGAGGGAGTTCCTATGGAAACTCAGTCCTTGGGACTGTCCCCCACTGAGGACCACAGCATGAACACGACTGCTTACTCCTTTACCCACTGGCCTAAGGAAAGAGGGGCTCACCTTTGGGGCAGATAGAAGTTACCCTGCAGCTTTGGCAAAACCCCCTCCTCAGGTCGACCCCCACTGTGGGCACCGCCTATACACACACAGATGCTGCTGCGTCTCTGTCCTATCCCTCCTTCAGGGCTCAGGTGTCTTCAGCCCCTAGGAGTCACATCCCCACCTAGTTTCCCCTCTCCCTCCTCCCACTCCCATTTATAGCAGGCCAAGAGCCACTGCCTCAGCTGAAGCTACTCTGAACTGCTTTCTCTCTACCCTTGTCAGTTTGGGGGTCTGTTCTGGATGGTTCTGGGAGCTGATGCAGCACAGATTACCTTATTGATGGACTTTTGGCTCTCCTGGAGCTCGCCCCTTTTTCTGGCCTGCAAACATCTTTCAGCCTCATCAGAACATACTGTATTATTCTACTAAAGGCCCTGTGATTTCTGTTACTTTTTGGCCTCAGACTGCCAAGTCTAGGCTGGCCAGCTCCTCCCCTGGGCTTGGACAAATGGCTTACCTTTCCCAACAGAGCTCAGCTGGGGAAGCTTGCTCCTGTCTTGGTTCCTTTGCCGTCTCCAGAACAGCTGATGAGGAATCTGAGGGCAAAGCTGTTTCCTGGCGAGCTTTCTGCTGGGGTTGCTGCAGGGCATCGCTCTTCTTGTGTCCTCTTCAGCTCCCTAGCTGAGCTTGTGGACAAATACCACCCTTCCAGCCCTACTGCTCTGGTGCAGACTGGCAACATGAGCATCAACCACAGTGCTAATGAGACTGCCCCCCAGACCTTACCAGCCAGGACCCATGCCCCAGGAAAACGGCCACTGGACAAGGCAGACTGCCGCACTGAGTAAGCAGGACACACCCCAAAACAGCGCTTTGCTAGGTCTTCTGAAGTTGGCCCACTCACTGTGCTCTCTGGGTGACGGTGGTGAGGGCATGGGGTCTCCTTTCCAACAAAATACTTTTCAGAAAAAGACAATGAGTGGGTCAGGTCACTGCTCTTCCAATGAGGAGCACATGCTTCCTGGATATAGCTGGATGGTCCGATATTGCTTAAAGGGCCCAGATCCTGGCCAGCACTCCAACCAGGGTAGCTGTGAGGTCCCTGGTAGAGGGCATGTGTAGCCAGGAACAAGTAGGACACCCCTGTTAAAGGGCCCTGCAGTCCAAAGTGTTCTTCCCCATCCAAAAGTCCTGATGCTCACCTGATTCTCCCCAACACTTTTCATTCTCTGTCTTCTCTCACATCCCATTCTTTAGGAAATCTTTTTACTGTGTCTCAATTTAAAAAAATAGATGTAAACCTAACCTCACTTCCAAAAGAATGCTCCTTAATTTTCCTATCTTGCTTGTTGAAGCCTAGATGATCAGCATATTTGTTTACATATTTATTAACTAATATTTACTGTATTCTGAATGTGTATGAGAGAGACTGACTGACCGGGAGGGACTCAAATAAGGAATACCATGTGCTTGGATTAGTTCAGAACTGGTAGTCAGAAATTATAAGCTTTCATCCTGACCCAGTCATGATTTCTAGGAAACAAGTGACTTTCCTCTGTCCCCTGAATGTTGGCCAGTAGTAAATTAGGTACATGGTTCTCACTACCTTTCTGCTACTTCTTAAGATACTGAGAAAATCCCCCCAGAGATTGCCAAGAGGAAGAAAGTCAAGTAGAGGCAGATAGGTATGATCTGACCTCCTTGGGTGTCCCGGTTGAGTACCAAAATAAGGACTCCGCCCCCAGTGAGATGGAAGGGCCTTCAGGATCCAAAGAGCAGCTGTGTCAGGCAAATGGAAGAGAAGTGAGGAGTGGCCGACCGATGCTGAGGCCTAGTTCTCTGGCTCTCAGGGACATCCACCTAAGACCCCAGTCATTTTTCCATTTTGTAAATGTAACCAAGGCTGAGAGCAGTATGTGAAGGTGAGGTCTAAGCTGTGCCATGTACAGTAACCATGTCACTTCTTCTGATTTGTGTCTGTCCCGCGGGTGACGTACCCCAGTATCCTGTTTGCCTCTTTTACTGCAGCCATTCACTGGGCTGGTGGCTTCAAGGATTTTTCTACAAAAACCCCTAAGCCCCTTTCCTGGTCAGTACGCTGCATGACTGTTCATGTAATCTGTTCTCTCTCTTTGGTATGTTGCCCCGCCCCCTCCCTGAGATCGTTTGACATTTGTTTGCATTAAACTGCATTTTCCATCCAGTGGCACAGTCACCTGAAAGACTCAACTCCCTCAGAACCTGGTTGCATTGTTTTTCATTATTTGCTGTATCTTGAACTTTGGCCTCATCAGCTACCTGTGGCATCTTATATTTGACAGTCCCATCCAGATAATGCACCTGTATTATGAACCAAATCCTGAAATGGCCCGGGACCACTCAAGTTAGACTCACTTCCCATGCAAACGTTTCCCTTTTACAGCCACTGTTGATGAGCCCGAAATCCTCCTATCACCCTATTATTATAGTGTGATTGACCAGAAAACTGTGGATTGAACTGTTTCAGCAACTGTTCTCTAAGGCCCTTGCGCTGCTGTCTTGTTTCAGTTCTAATTTTGGCTAAAACTGTGTCTGTGCCTGGAGCCCCTTCCAGTCAGGGTGGGCTGTGCATCTACAAGACTTAGCTGTGAACAAGCAGCCACAAGAAGGTGATAGGTGCTCTCTTTGTGCTTGTAGGAATGAGGTGGCCAAGCTGAAATTTGAAGGAAAGACTTTCTATCTATACGTAAGTCAGAAAGAGGTGAGTGCTGGCTTCTTTCTCTTAAGGGAGGGCTGGGCACTGAATGGTTCCTGAAGGCCAGGACTGAACCAAAGTGGTGTATCCACATAGAACTAAGCCACCCGAATGATAAGCCAAGACCTGGAGGTGAGGGACGGGGAAATGGCTAGGCCTTGGAGCCCAGGGCTTTCCTCAGGGATGCTGGTGACGCCCAGAGATTCCATACCTCCAGAAAATGCAGACAATGCAAGATTCTTTTGCTTCTCTATGAACATTCCAATAAGATAATAAACTTTCAAAAAGAAGTAAAAAATTCCAGATGAGAGGAGCACTTTCTCTGGCAAGGGCTGTCTTGCTTCAGTTTGTGCCAGCTGAGGCTTCCTGTACTGGACCTGCGAGGCGTGCACTTACTCACTGAACTGAGCTCTGCCCCAGTGGGTCCTGCAGGCCTTTTCTTCCAACCAACCAGCTGCCAGGCAGCCCCTTCCCTTATTTGAAATCTCTTCCTACAGTCCTGGGGAGGCTTAGACAGTCCAGGGGGCAATGTCCTGGCCTATTTCACCCTTCACTTCTCCATCCACACTCAGCTGTTTCTATGTGGAATTTTTTGTAGGAAAAGAAAATTATTCTCACATATTTTGCTCCAACTCCAGAAGCCTGCAAGCACCTCTGGAAATGTGGAATCGAGAACCAAGCCTTCTACAAGTGAGTGGACACACGTGATGGGGACTCTCTTTATCAGAGCCAGGGTCATAAAAGCTACTTTTAAAGTAATGATGTGCAGGAAGTTTGAGAAACACTGAGAAAGGAGACATAAGATGACACAGCTGGGCTTCCTTATAAAACTCAGACCCCTTTCTGGACGTCTGTAATCCCTGGAGGGATAGAGTTGAGGTCTAGGAATGTGTTTTCAGCAGAGATGTCCAAGGGGTCGACCTTGTGATGTCCTTGGACAGCTCGCAGTGGCAAAGCAGTTAGGGGTCTTTTCGGGGCAAGGCTTGGGTCTAAAAAAGCCCCTGGGTATCTGACTTGAATCACGCTGACCCTGTGGAACCATTCAGAGCCATAGGAAGCCCAAACACAACAACTCCATGAAGGAACAGGCGCAGGCCAGAAAGGTCTCTAAGCCTTGGAGAGACTCTGGGGCTTGCTCCCCAGTGGATGGCCTGGTGCTGAGCTGGGGTTGGTGCCAGCCCTTCCTTGTACGTCACTGCCAGAGGTATTGCCAGTAACAGACCAAGTGTCCAGGGGCCTGAGTAGGGTAGCAGGAAGGGGAGCAAGGACTTGTCCGTTACTGATAAGCCAGCTTTCGGCCAAAGGCAAGAACTTTGATTACCACGGGATTTGTAAAGTATATGAGGCTTCTGTGCTGTTTTGATTAAGAAAGTGGTTATAAACTCATTAGGCAACAAAGAAACAGCCCATTGAGAAACTGGGGTGATGCCAGATAAAAGTACGTTTTACTAAAACCCTTGGTCTCATTTTAAAAATAGAATGCAATGATTTGTACTTTAGTAAGCTGTATCTTAATCAGGACAACGTAAGACAACGTCTGTGATGTATTCTGCCTCTGAACGGTTCTCCCTCCAGTAACCTGAAGGATCCTAAAGAGAGAACTGCTCTGAGCTGGAGGGATATCATTCTCCTTCCCAGTGAAAAGGCTCTGCTGCCTGCTGGGGGATGCTGGCTGGCAGAACTGGTCCTTTCCCTTGTAGGGCCGCAGCCCCAGAGGCTGTTTCTTGGGCAGGCTTTCTGAATTGCTTGATAATTTCTATTCATTTGATACCAGAATCAGGGATGAGCTGAATGGGCAGCCTGAATTAGAACCTGAGTGGGCTTCCTTCATCTCATGAAGAAGACACTCAGAAAAGACTTTTGCATGGTCAAATTTCCCTCCTGTTCAGTCCCTAGCTGTCCAAGGAAAGCCAAGAAAACATGTCCACACTATTTCTGAAGACCTTCATTTTTCTATTTGTGCCATGGGAACAGAACTGTGCTTCTGCACCTGTGACCGAACTCAAGTTTCTGAGTCTTTCCATTAATAACTCCCCCCACCCAACTAGTCCTGCCCACAACCTCACTGGAATCGGGCTGTTTTTCACTTTTCCACTGATTACTTAATGTTCTTTATTAAGTGCTAAAAGCCTCCAGCCTGGGTCAGATCCCCAGTTGTGCCAAGTCTTAGCAGCAGTCGCTCTGGCATCACCCTGAGCACCTTTCACATGCACATCCCCGGCCCCGCCGTTGGCCTCATGCTTTGAAAGGAGCCAGGTCAAACTCAAGGACATGCCTGGGCAAGACAAGGAGACACAGAGCCTCTCAGAGCCCTGAGACAGGTGGGGATGGTACATCCCAGAAGCTGCTACTCACGGATTTTGGGGACAGCTCCCTAAATACTGACTGCCTGCTCACAGCAGAGGCTTCAGACCCAGCTTGGTTCCCGTCTAGGTCAGCACTCCAGGCACCTCGGGGCTCGTTGTAAGCTGAGTCAGGTCTTGGCAGGCTTCACTCTGGGCAGTTCTTCCCAGCTTCCTTTTCTAAGTGTGAGAGGGCCATTTGGGATCAGAGAAGTCACCTAAGAGGATATCTGACTGTGCCCATAGCCTTCCAGAGCCTCCACGTCAACTGTCTGCAGCCTTGAAAGTGATGTTAATAGGCTTACTGGGAGAAGGGGAATGATTCCAAGTCCAAATAAATGACGGAACTCAGATTAAAGTTAACCTAGTTTGTTCATTTCAGGACTTCTCAGATTCTTTAATAGAACATACTTTATGACTCTCCAAGAGGGGGGATGAAATAGGAAGGGCAGCCCGTACTCTCTTCTCAACCCACAATTACCCAGACACGGACAGGTATCATCAAAAACTAGGACTGGAAGGGACTCCTAAGGTCAAGTCGTCCCAGCTCCATCGTTTTATAGATAAGAAGACCAAAGCCAAGGAAACGGATTTGCTCCAGGTTACACTGCTAACAAGTAGCCCAAAGTTTGATGAGTGGCATTCTACTATTCCCCCAGACCACCATCCCTAACATTTAGTCTCCGTCCCCCTCGTAAACCCCATGAAGCACTCTTGGGGAGCCCTCACTCTCCTGACATGAAAATGGGTTTCAACATGACGGTCCCCAGCACTAAGGCTGAGAGCAAGCTCTCAGGTCCTAAAGGAGAATCAGAGACAAGCTAGGCTGTGAAAGGCCTTTTCCTGAAGAGTTTCCTCAAGTAGCCTTTGGAAGGAGCTGGGAATGTGCTGCCTTAGCCTGTGAGGCAGCTGCAGGCCATCGGTCACACTGGACTTTGCCTTGCTGCAGGCTGGAGAAGTCAAGCCAAGTCCGCACAGTGTCCAGCAGCAATTTATTCTTTAAAGGGAGCCGGTTCCGATACAGGTAAATAGTGACAGTAAGTAACTGTTATGGACCTATTTTCAGACCCTCCTCTGGAGAACAGTGGCTCAGTGGTCATTATCCTTGAGAACAAAGAAACGGGGAACCTCCAGAAAAGCCTGAGGTTTCCATCCAGTTCTCCCTGTTTCCTGTCCTTTGACTGTTTCTTTCCTTCCCTGCCACAGTTTCAGGGCTTAAATCTGTATCTTCTGCCCTCAGAACAGCAGTGAAATAAAAACTGTAGCAGTGATTCTTTTCATGTCTGCCTAAAGCTTTCTCTATTTTTTTTTTGGCAATATTTCTGGAACAGGCTGGACAATGAGAAATCCCAAAGACTCAAGATAAAGAGATCTCTAAGCTAAGCTGTCAGGACATCTTAAAACTTACCTAGGAAGAAAGCCTTTCTCAGTAACCTAAACATAGGGAAGGGCTAGGCCAAAGAGGCCATCTCCCAGTTCATCAAAAGTATCTGAAGCTTTAGACAGGAGCCCAGTGCTAGAACACCACCTCATCCCTTGCTGCCTGTTTTATTATACTATTTATAGTGGCCGAGTTGCAAAGGAAGTAATGGAGTCAAGTGCGAAGATCAAACGGGAGCCACCAGAAATACACAGGTAGGCTGCCATGGACTTCCCCCAAAACCAGGTCCAGCTAAGATCCTAGAAGCTCCAAAAAGGCAGCAGTTTCAGGACTATGAATATTCTGGACGCAGTGGCTCTCACAAAAGGGGAAGGATAGGGGCGCTTGGGTAGCTCAGTCGGTTAAGCGGCTGCCTTCGGCTCAGGTCATGATTCCAGGGTTCGGGATCAAGCCCCACATCGGGCTCCCTGCACAGCAGAGAGCCTGCTTCTCCCTCTCCCTCTGCCTGCCACTCTGCCTACTTGTGCTCTTTCTCTATCCCTCTGGTAAATAAATTTTAAAAAATCTTTAAAAACGGGGTGGGGGGAGGATACACGGCAGGAAAGTGAAGAGATCTATTTCAGCTTAAGGCGTGGGGAACAGTTTGACCCTTGTATCCCTGAACCTTGACGTTCAGGTACTACACAAGGGATGGTATAGTACCCAGTACCACATCCTGGGTACTTCTCTACTGTCCTCCCAAATCCTGAAAGTGGTCATAGGCCATGGAGGACATGTCCAAAATGTAAGATTTCCTTAGTTCTGGAATCAATCCATTATAGAAAGCCAGGGATAGCCCCACAGCCCTATCACACTAGGTCTAAAATAGTTTTGAGATCTTTGCATTATGTGTAACTTTTTATCATGTATACCCTCCTAAACCAAGTAAGATCCAGAAAGACTGTGACTGGCCAAGACAGCTAGGGTTCACCAAGCAGCCTGATCTGAGAATGCGAGTTACTACTACCACCTTCACTGGCAGCCCTGCCACCAGCAGTCTCTGTCAGAGGTCAGAGCGGCTGCCGTATCAGTTTTCAGGCACATTTTCTGTAGCAGTGCTTATGTCAGGGATCTACTCCCTCACCAACCTGCCCAGAGACCAGTGGTACCACTGCTGCACTAAAGCAAGGTTCAGGTGGGTCTGGGATGTGAGGTGGCAGACGAGTCTGAAGCATTGTCTCTAGTTGGGATCCAAGGACTAAAGGCAAAAAGCAGATATTAAAGACCTTTTTTAAATAAATAAATAATACAAAACTTAACACAGCCAGACAATTCTAGCAGCTACTTCTCAACTCTGAGTCCTGACTACATCTGTCTGTGCACTGAATTAACCAAGTTCTCTTTTTCTTCAACCTCAGAGCAGGGATGGTTCCCAGCCGCAGCTGTCCCTCCATAACCCATGGCCCAAGGCTGAGCAGTGTCCCCAGGACCCGCAGAAGAGCTGTTCACATCTCCATAATGGAAGGTGAGCATAAGCTCTGCAGATGACGATGGGGTTCCTCTACATTTTGACCTGGAACACTTCCTCTCAGGGATCTTGAAAAGAAGTTGCACTAGAGACAGGAGCACATTTCTCCAATGGAAGAGAAAAGGTTTCATGCAGTGGCTGGGAACCAACAGGCACACAGTGAGGAGAGGCAGATGGACATCTGGTTTGGATGTGGGAGAAAAAAAAGAGATTTTTAGCATTTAAGTGGCTCTATCAGTGTAGGGATTATCAAGCCTGGGGAGATAAAGAATGGATTATTTCCCAGAGTTGAGCTATACCATCTCTCAAGAGCGGTTTCACCTTTAAAGCGCCCAGCAAACACAGCTGACCCCCACTGTACACCTAACCAGACAGGGAAGGACTGAGAGGAAAATGATGGGGGGTCTCAGAAGAAGAGCATTAACCACCAAAACTCCCAAGAAGGTACGGACATTTGAAACTGGTTCTCGCTCCATCAGAGACTCTTTCCTATTGTCTATATGGCACATAAATTAATACCACAGAAACTATTTGCCTTTTCCAGGGGGAAAGCTTTGGTTGCTATCTCTAAAAACAATGGGAAAATTGCAAAAATAGTAATATAAGACTACAATTTGAGATCATTAATTCCAATGAGCTGGGATGGTTAAAAAGATGACTGTACACTGGTTGGCCCTCCCCTCTGCTCTCAAGGTGCCAAGATACCACGTGTTGTTAGCACAGGCTTAGCCAGAGAGGATGCTCAGGTATGTTGATTCCTTTTATCCACTGAGCTCTGTGGGGCCCAGCTCAGCAGCTAGGGGCCAAATAGTGTACAGCCCATTTCTGCCCTGCAGCTGCCAACTCACACTTCAGAGCCACCCAACCCAAAGCCCAATGTCTTTGTAGCTTCACATCCTGCAGTTTTTGCAACTGTGTGATCCTCCCTACCCTGTGAGACTGTTCTCTGCCCTCTCTCTACCTCACTCTCTGAGAAGTCTGGGGTCCTTATACGGGCCTCCGGGAAACAGTCACATGCTAGGGAAGCATTACTTTTTATGGCTCTAAGTGCTTCTGACTGAATCCAGTCCCTGATAACGCTGGCCTCTCAGAGCTGTTCCTTCCCTGAAGCGCAGCCTGCTCTGTCTCACAGAGCTGACATTCTCTTCTCCAGCACAGGAGACACTGTGAAGGAGCTGCCATGGCCTGAGGTCAGCAAAAATCCTTTGCCCCGGTGGGTCTTCCATCCTTTCCCTCTGTATCTCCCTTGCCTGGCTGGTTTCCATGAAGAGATCAGCTGGTTTCCACTGAAGAAGTATCTGCCTTCCTGGGCCACCATGGGGAAGAGTCTGATTAAGATTCACACCAGAGTCCGAGTTCAGCTCCGGTTGACTAATCACTGCCTTCGGCCACTGAGTGTGCGCATCCTGAGGATGGGGCCCCGGCTCCAGGGTAGGCTCCTGACCACTGTGCCCCCCTGCCCACAGGGAGCCACCTCTGGGCAAGGCAAGCAGCTGGAGCACATCCAAGGTAAAAAAGACTCCTCTGTCAGCTCCCACCCATGGTACCCCACCCTGTCCTCCCAGAATAACAGATTTGATGAAGGGGTGGTGGTTTCTAGTGAACCCGAAGTTCCATACAAGACTAGCCTGACTTAGCAATAATAACTATGCAGGTGATCTGTTGAGGGAACAGAAGACTAACACTTACTAATTTTGTCTGTCAAGCAATGTACTAGAAATGCATACGGATCTATTATCTTATTTACTGAGGCAGTAAATTAGTAATATTTACTAAATATTACTTATTTACATATAATGTAACCACATTACATTATAATGTGGTTTTTCTCTGATATAACAGGCTTTGCCTCTGTCCTTCCCCACCAAGCATAGGGTTGAAATGGAGGCCAGGCTAAGTTTGACTGAAGCGCCTTCTGGCGGCTAAGCTGGTCATGCTTTGGAAGATCTGGCAGAGTTGTCTTGGTGAGGGGACAGCCTCTAGAAAGGGTATGAGGAGCCCTGTGCTGGGGGTGCTGAGGTTTCAGAGGAAAGGGGGGTGGAGGAGTGGGTGGGAAAGCAGCTGAACCAACACATGTGTGACCAGGGCCTAAAGGTTTCTGTTCTATCAGGGACTCATTACATACTACCAGGTATATATACTCATGCTGCTTACGCAAATACAGGAATAAAGGAGAAAAACTGGGGGAAAAAGATCAAAGGAGCATCAAGAGCTCTGGAACAAGGGACAAGCTCTTAATTTCACAGTATTTCACAAAAGTTTCTTGGGCAATTGGGATCTAAATCGCAGGCAGGTGTAGGCGATAGACTTAATTCATCTTGGCCTAAAACCTAACTACACGATCCATTAGCATCAGGAAACAGGCTTGCAGTCACCAGCCAACCACATGCCATTAGGCAAGCTCTGTAACCTCTTGCCTTCACGACTTTGTGGAAAGATGAAAGCACTTTAAAAAGTTTAAAACACTATACAAACTTAAAATTTTAGCACACGGGAAAACAAAATACAACTGGGATCATGAGGAGCTCCTGAAAAAAGCTGAGAGCTGTAGCAAATATACTGATGGTGAGGTGAAGGGGTGTATAGGTGGACACCAGGGGGCTGCTGTTGCCACTCCAACCCACTCATTTATAACCCAGATTCCAGGGTTTGTTCCCCTGGAGAATCCTTAAGTGTACCTATGCCAAAACGGGCTCCAGCAGGCTAGGCAGGCAGGCTGCCCACATACCTGTGGCTACACCACAAGAGAACCAAATGAAACCCACTACTTCTGAAAGGTTGCTGCCACCTTTTAAGAGAGACCCTTGGGCTCCAAAGCTAGCCCTGAACTGAAAAACTCGCTAATCAGCCCTAGTTAGGCCAAACTTTTACAGAGCTGGGACTCTGGTTTGGTCTGCAGCAATCAGGGTCAATTTCAGAGCAATGGAAAGGGGACTGGCTTCTCCTGCCATTGACCACAAAGGCAGGGAAAGCCAGAGCCACTCTGGCACCCTCAGGGTAGCCACGAATGGAAAATGCAGACATTGAACCTGAAACAAGAAGCCATTTCCTTGGGAACATTGTGATGTGGGCCATCCTTGGTGACTCTGGGCCCACATCCTCTGGCCTAGTGGCTGCTGTTTGTTTGACAGAGTAACCAGCTCCTGTTTTTCACTACCAGAGATTGAGCCTTGGAAAGAGAGAATGTTCCATCTGAGAAAGTAAAGAGATAATGGGTAATTTTAGGGGGCAGAGGACCCTTTCTCCTGACGAATGTAAGAAAATTTCCACCCTGACCCAACCTGATCTTCTCAGAGACCACTCTGCACTCTGTAGTGTTTAAAGATAGAGGAATTGCCAGCCTACTGTGGACCCAGCTCATTCTAAGGTAAAAAGAGAGCCAGCCAAGGGCTATTCCCAAAGAGCAGATAGGGCTTTCATATCCCCTAAAATCAGGACAGCTAGAAGTGGGAGGCTGAAGAGACCAATAGCAGCAATCTAAAAGATGACCTCACAAGCTCAAGGAGCTGCATGCTGGGTTGTTAGAAGAAAACGCAGTTCCAGAATCAATATTTGAGGAGGCCCAGTAAGGCAAAACAGTCTTCTCCTCCCCATTCCTGCCTCTCAAGGCCCTCAGCCCAAGGGCGAGTCTTGAGCTCCCTGAATTGTGGCCCCAGCTCTGAATCAGGGATAGTCTGTGGTTCAGATTGTCTTTCATTTGGGCCTAAAACCAGGCCCAGGACATTGAAAGCCAGAAAGAATCTTGAACAAATCTTGCCAAAACCCTAAGTACAAAGAAAAAAAAGAAACTTCCAACCACAGCCACCCTGATGTCTTGCTGCTTCTCTTATCCTATTCCTGATACATCAAAACAGTGTAGTGGCCACTGCTGCTGGTCACACAGGCTGTGCGGAGAGGCTTCCTTGCAAAATTTTAGTAACCATATAAAACAGAATGGGTGCTGCCTCCACCAGACAGCAAAGTGCACACTGGGACCCAGAAAGCCTACTCATATTCCTTTTGCCTTTCCAGGCCTGGAGTCCCTACGGGACAGTGCCCATTCCACCCCAGTGCGTTCTTCCTCCCATGGGGACACCTTCCTGCCTCACGTGAGAAGCAGCCGGGCAGACAGCAATGAGCGAGTCGCTGTGATTGCAGATGAAGCCTACAGCCCTGCAGACAGTGTGCTGCCCACCCCTGTGGCCGAGCACAGCCTGGAGCTCATGCTGCTTTCCCGGCAGATCAATGGGGCCACCTGCAGCATCGAAGAAGAGAAAGAGTCTGAGGCCAGCACTCCAACTGCTGCAGAGGTGGAGGCCCTTGGGGGAGAGCTGAGGGCCCTGTGTCAGGGGCACGGCAGGCCCGAGGAGGAACAGGTGAATAAGTTTGTTTTAAGTGTGCTCCGTTTGCTCCTTGTGACCATGGGACTCCTCTTTGTTTTGCTCCTCCTCCTGATCATCCTTACCGAGTCTGACCTTGACATTGCCTTTTTCCGCGATATCCGCCAGACCCCCGAGTTTGAACAATTCCACTATCAATACTTTTGTCCCCTCAGGCGATGGTTTGCCTGCAAAATCCGCTCAGTGGTGAGCCTGCTCATTGACACCTGAGAAGGCATGACTCCTCCTAATAACTAGCCAGGTGGACCAAGGAGCCCGGCTACCCATTCCCAGCAATGGGACCCATCGCGGAACCATCGGCACATGTACCAAGTCCTCCTCTCATGACTCAAAGTCCACAGCCTAGGAGGGTCATTTCCCAGAAGAAAAAAAGGATAGGCTCACGCCCTGTCTAAACAAACTGGGAAAACTCATTTCCTTCAGAGGTTCTTTCAAGAAAGGCTCAGCGACTCTGTTTCTCATCCTCCCAGTTTGCAGGATAATTTTTGGTTGTGAATTTTGATTTTTCATAGATGTGTATTATTTTCAAAGTATCAAATAAAAATTTATTTTACTATTACTGATTATCGCAGTAGTGTCACCTAGCAGATGGGCCACTAGTTGAAGACTAGAGAGCTGCTGTCTTCTGTATCCTGCAGGAGCTTTCCTACCGGGCTCCAGGGGACTCGGCAGGGGCAGGCCAGGGGTCTGGACAATGGGATCTAGGTTTTCTTGCCAGACAGAGTTTAAAAAAGTAAACATCCATGTAGAATGATTAAATGGAAAGTTGCTTCTTATGATGGTCTGAGTTGGATTTTCTTTTCCTTTTGTTTTTTTCAAATCTGAGCAGAGTGGGCATCTGAAGGGACCACCGCTACAGCAGCAGCAGCAGCAGGGGTGGGGTAAGTCTGTCCCCTTAGACTAGATCCTAGTGGGCATCACCATGAGTTTTGTATAATGAACTTATTAGACTTCTGTGATTTTTTTTTCTGAAGAACCTCAAGATTTTTATAGTGTTCCAGAGATAGGACTGTCAGAAATATTGGACAGAGTGTAGTTAACAGAAACCAGAGCAAGGTACCTGAGAAACTGTTGAGATTCAGACAGCAGTACCTATTTTGTACAACCCCCACCGCAAAAAAACTGTTTCAATTTATATTTTAACAACAAATGTTATTTTCTTATCAATTCATATTTTGTTTTTACTTTATGGATTAAGAAAATAGAGCCTGATGAACTAAACGATGCAACAAAGAAACTGATCCTGAGAATGAAAAGCTTCAGAAAATAGAATTCCAAGATCAACAAACAGCCTTGAAAAAGACCAGGAAATGCTAGGCCTACAAAAGAAACAAGGTGAATGTGGCAGAGACCAACACTTAGTTGTAGAAATACTGCCCCCTAGGGTCATCCTCTACATCAGGAAAATAAAAATTGTAGGAAAACAACGGCCATCCTTGCTGAGGGAAGCTGTGGAAGCATGCAGAAGCAACGCAGAGGAAGGGTGAGTGTGGGGTCCAAGGCCCAAGCTCTGCAACTCTTCACAACCACTCACAAGATCTTGTTTTCATCTCAGGGAGAGATTTCTAAGTCATCTGGGGCCTGAGGACTCAAAGATGGTCAGTAAACATGTTCCTGGGAACCCCATAACAGTGGAGCTGCTGCTAACATCCTATGATGTTGGGTAGCCCCCAAAGCAGAACAGACTGAGTCACTTGTAGATTTGCTACCTAGTTTGTCCGCTGAAGTAGCAGATTCATGTCCATGTATAGAGTATAACAGCTGTGGAATTAACAGGGGCTGCGGGGTGGGGGAGTGGATTGTGTAATTTTCAGTGCCCCTTCATCTAGACCAGGGGTTGGCAAACTACTTCTGTCAAGTTCCAGATAATAAATATTTTTTTAGTTTGGTTTTGTGAGCCGTACTCTGTGGCAACTACTCAACTCTGCCGTCATAGCACAAAAACAGCCATCCACAAGTAATACATACACAAAGGAGTGTGGCTGTGTTCCAATAAAAGTTTATTTATAAAAATAGATAATGAGCTGAATTTGGACCACAGGCCATAATTTGCCAACCCCATCTAGAAAATAAAACTCCTCCTTACCAGTATGTTAACAGAAAGAGGGCCAACTCTGCTCCCATTCCTGACTTGCTACAGATCCAGGACCATTTCCCAGTGGCGACACTGGGGATGCTTGTATAAAGGGTGCTTGAACAACCAACCAGCAAAGAGGTATCTGATGTCAAGATGAGCAAGATCAGTGTTGAAATGCTAAAATTCAGCCAGAATCTAAGAATGGAAGAAGAATGATCATTTCCATACCAGCAACAATTTGTGCAGAATTACAAACATCTATTTACCAAGTGACAAAGCAAACTGAGGGAGAGCCTAGTAAAAATTAGGGATCACTTAGAACCAACTAGCCACTGCCACTTGTCATCTCCACAGGAAAAGCTTTATAGAGCACAGGACTGAAGTGAAAAGTAACTCAGAGATGAGAAGGCTGTCAGGAGATAGGGGGCTGGTTTTAACCTGGATATCTACTGTCTTATGCAACATAGCAGATTATCTTTTAGTGTAGTGTTCCTACCTCAGTCTGTAGAATATGGTGTTTCTATGCAGTGAGTGATAGCCTTGACACTGACCTTTCATATTCACATTAAAGAAAGATGCAGTATTCCATTTCCTGGTACGTTACTTGTGTCTAGAGTTCTAACGAAACAATAGTCCATACCACCTTTAAGAGCTGGAGTTTGCTCTCTGAACGGAACTTTTGGGTTATTTTTTTCCAGGGCTTACCCCAGAAAATACAGATAGTAAAGTTTCCTTCGATTTGCTTTTCAAATAGTGCTTGAATAACAAACCTCCTTTGTTGGTGACTCGTCTTTTTTTTGGTATCTCCCCAGTATGAAACATTGTTCAAATTTTTAACCTGGTTTTACTGTGTTCTACTACGTCTCCCATTTTCTCTCAAAATTAGTTTGATCTCCTTGTAGAAAAAAAAACAATTTCCATAGCTTCATCCATCAGAGGAAATAAACTCTTTACTAAAGAATAGTGTACTGCATCTTTAAGCAGTAGAAGGTAAACTACCTGCAAATGTGAATTTCTTAGTTTCATTAAAAAGTATAGTTGTTAACCTTTCGTGTGCCAAAATTCTAAGTTACATTTTCCTTCAAAGCAATGTACTTTTTTCTACATATGCAGTATGTAGTTAGCATTAAATCATTGGTGCCATGAAAATTATTTTTAAACTTAAATAAATATTTAAATATCATGGAAGAGTGGACTCTTTCTTTTTTAACCTACAGCTTATCTCACTTTTTCCTCAAAGTTACCAAAATGTAGATAAAAAGATACCGGGGGATTGTTACAGCTGACTACTGTTCATGACTAGAATCATTTAAAATAGTCATCTGGCTTATGTCCATCTATTATTCTTGTCCCTCCCCCCAAATAAATACTATTAAGAACTTGGAAGCTGTAATAATGGAGTAATTTTAGAGATGAATTGGACCTCATTTTTCTCATGAGGAAAACCAAGGAGCGATTTTCCCAAGGCTACATAGTCTTAGAACCCAAAAGTGGAACCTAGATGGTCCAGGGTGCCTGGCTGGCTCAGTAGGTAAAGCATAAGACTCCTGATCTCAGGGTTGTAAGTCTGAGTCCTACAGTGGGTAAAGAGATTAGTTTAAAAATAATACAATTTAAAAAAACAAAAAAACCTAGATGGTCCAGCTTCTAGACCAGTGTTCTTACTCAACCCTGAAGTAAAAGGGAGAACAGAATGGTGCTACCACTATAGTAACCTCATAATTACAACTTACAAACTATATTCCTACAACATTATCTTACCTGATTATGTAACCATCACTTGGGCTACAGAAACTGGTAATGGTCTTCTATATTCCCTGAGGATAAAAGGTAAAACTAGGGTCCACTGTGCTAGTTTATTATCTCCCTGTTTTCAATTCTACCTGCCCTTCAATGCTCCATTGTGCTACCAGATCATCTTCCTAAAGCACCAATCAGGTTATATTACTCACCTCCAAATTTTCAGAAGTTCCTATCACCTAGAAAATGATATCTAGTAGCCTGTTCTAGTGGAAGGTTTTTGGGTTTTTTTAATGACAAAAGTCTTTGCTTAAAGTGATCTGCAGAATGAAAAGAACCACTGGATGTGATTCCCCATGATCCTAAAGCTTTAAAGCAGCCACTTTTCTTTGGATACCTAATGAAGAGGTCCCTACGTATATACCCTTTCAGGGCTCTAGCACCCACTCCCTCTGCTTAGGGTTCCTCAACCATAACCAAGCCCTTCTGCACGTGATTACATTGCTGGTTTTAGTTCATGAACAGGCTTCCTCTATACACTCATACAACTTGCTGATGGAGTGAAATCAAACAAGCAAAAGATACTTTTAAAATGTTTCCTCTCAAAAAAAAAAAAAAAGTTTCATCTTACAACTTCCATTTTAGGAAGAGATACCGTCAAATGTTTTACTCCTGACTAAATGTTATCTTCCTCACAAAATTTCACCTTTCATTTGAAAATCCAAAAACATTTATAGCCAAATGAACCCACATATGGATCTATGCTGTCCTGGAACTAAAACTCCTTACTGGCCATCAGCACAATACTACAAAGGAAAAACCAAAAAAAGTACTAAGTGAGAAGGTACAGCCTGACAAATAGGACACTTAGGTTTCTGGAATCTGGAGTTAGAGGGCATATATTTCTTCCTCTTGGGTTTGATACATAAGGCACATATGCCTGCCCTCCCCACTTCCCATGTACTATAACTGGCTGAAAAGATTTAAATCTTTGTATTCACAGCTCTCAAGCTCCTCGCTTTCCTGGAAAACTGCCTTTGCAAAGTCATCTCTGTGGAAAGGAAATTCAAAGACCTGAATACCAAAATAGTACTGGATCAACTCAGATTTTATCAATTCCTAATCATCTGTGGTGTCACCTACCTATCCACCTATGATGAGAACTATCTCCTTCCTCCTTAAAGTCACATAAAGAAAGGCTGGGCATCTCAAAGAAAATGACTCAAGTGGAATACAGAGCTTACATGCTTAAGGGATATAAAGCACAATCTAAAAAAAAGGTTTATCCCAAAAAGAGAGAGCAATCGAAATATACAAATAATTACAGAAGCCACACAACTTTAAGCAAGTCTCTGGGAGAAGTACCTTTCACAACAGCTTAGTTTAAGGATGTCCTAAGGGAGACAATTTTCCTTTATGTGCTTTCTAGATTTAAACAATTACTCCATTACAGAGCTTATCACTGAGAAACAAATCCCCCCCCACTCTTCTTCCTTCATTGCCTCAAGAAGACAGAACTCTATTGAGTGGAATTAAATATAAACAGCACAGTTTATGAAGCTAAAATGGAAAAAAAAAAAAAAAAACCACAAAAGTGAGAAACATCAAGAATTTGCTAACATTTATTGCAGAAACCCAGCAATTACCACCAAGTAATCAAAGCTTAAATGATGGTACTAATTTCAATGAGAGTATTTTTCAGTATCGTTTAAAAAAAAAAAAATCTCATAGAAGTTGCCACTCTGGAACCTGTGAAATGAAGTGGTATAAAAAAGGGAAAGGAAGCCTACAGGCTTCATTTACTATCTCCAGGGCAGTTTAATAGAAGTCAGCCTCACTTAGCTTCACTTTCCATTTCATAAATTAATTTTCCATTTCACTTACCAATTCCTATACTCCTATCATCAAGAAAATAGAAAACTCATATTACTTATAAACACTCACAACCTACTTAATAGACTAGGCCTCAAAATTAGACTTAACCTCTAATTACAGAGAAGGAAACTATACATGTCCTTTTATTTCTGTGATACATAATTTGAGAAGATATTTCCTCTTAGAATTCAAACATATTGCCAAAAATTATTTACAATAGTCTTTCTGTAGTAGTTTGGCAATGAAAAAAGTCAAGTGCTATCACACAGAAATGTTAGTCACTAAGTTAACTAGTGAACTCACATACCCTTCCAACAACAAACACATTCACGTAGCACTAACTTCTGAAAAAAAAAAAAAAAAAGTTTATGACAAAATGCCAAAAGTGGTTTATCCTAACATTTCCCCCCAATATGAATTAGGAATGAAGGTATTCACTTAATAAGGCTAATGAATCTCCTCTGGAGAGTTTAAAGACAGGAAGGCGTCTGGGACCTTCTAAGGCAAGAGTTTTCACTTCTTTAACTATGACCCACAGTAGTACCACAGTAATAAAGACCTATGTTTTACATAAGAAAACTCATATTCATATACACTTACATGTATGTATGCACATATAACTAGATTTCAGAAAACAACACTTATCCATGACATTTATTATTCTTTACTGTTTATTTCCTTTTCCTTTTTTTAAAGGCTGGTCAGGGCTACATTGATTTCATAGCTACAAACCACAGTCTGGAAAACACTGGTCTGAAGGCAATCTCACCCTGGATTACAAGGTCAGAAAGATCCAAACCCTGTTCCTAGAAGCCCTAGAATTCCTTGGCCATGCTTCAGGAGCCAGCCAGAGGAGGTAAAAGGGTCAGCACACAAAGACAGGCCCCTGCCCAAGTGAACTAAGGCTTCTCAACAAGTATCTTGGGATTTCACATAAAATTTAATTTAAAGGTGGGGGGGGGATTCTCCATTAAAAAAATTAAAAGTTTCGAAATCACGAAGTTAGATGACCTTTCAGGATCCCTTCCAGTGTTTGAGTCTAGAAATATTTATTCCAAACTATGAACTAAACCACAAATCCAAATATCACTACAGAATCAAAACCATATCATTAAACACAAAAACCTTTAATACTGATCATTCAAAGCTTTGTAATTTATAATGCTAGAATTTCTCAACATACTGCCTGATTAAAAGTGCTGAAGGCATCACAGCCTCCTCCCCTCAAATTCCTTTCCCAATCTACAGAAACAACTTAAAAGGTTTCTCCCTTACTAAACATAGAATTATTTAACTGTATACATTCTGCTCACAGTTCTTATTAATAAAGCAATTTTATATTCACTAAATAGAACATATTAAAAACAGGACAAGCCACATGAATTACTAGGCTCCTTAGACACTGATTAATTTGAACCAATTTTGGTGTTGCTAAACCAAACACTCAGCAACTTAATTCATAAAAACATGTATCTTTCCACTGGAATTACCTCCTGCCAAAATATACCGGGTTTGGTGCATAGTGTTGATGGAACACACAGAGACAAGGCACTCTCCACCAAAAAAAGAATGCACCTGCTTTCCTGTCTCATGGAAGATTTCCACGCGTCGTGGATGAGCCATGCTGCCAACTATGACACAGTCTTCTTGTTTAGGGTCCCACACAGCCTGGAACCTGGTCAGCCATCGCCCAGTGATAGTGTTGTGCCTAGTGAAAAAAACAATTTTTTTAAAGGATAGTGCTAAAAAACTCAAGGCAGCAATGGGCAGAGGGTAAACATGACATTATTCCCAAATGCTGGTATTCTCTGCCAAGTTTCTTTCAATTAAGTTACTGGGTTACCATCAGTCTAATTTCATCCTTCATATAAAAATGAAAATCAGGACAGAGATGATGTCTTCTGTACCTCTGAATCTCCACTGCCAAGTATAGTGGTTGTACTCAGTGGATGGTCACTGTCTATTAAAATAGCACCTTTTTTATTCACTATTTCTTAGCTCAATGGACTCCATGCCCTCCCTTTTTTTACACATACAAAATAGAAGCCCTAGAAGTAAAAAATAGACAATCTATATTATTGCCATTTTAATAGGATCTAAAATCCCGTATTTGTATTCCCCTGATAACCAAACCCTGAAATCATTTTAGATTCCATACAACTTTAAAGTAAAAAATACATTTAGGGCTCAAGGAATCACAAGGGAAATTAGAAAATATCTAACAAATGAAAAATGAAACAACATACTAAAATTTAAGGGATGCTATGAAAGCAATAGTAAGGGAAATATATAGCAGTGAACACTGAAAAAGAAAAGATCTCAGGGTGCCTGTGTGGCCAGTTAAGCATCCAACTCAATTTCTGCTCAGGTCATGATCTCAAGGTGGTGAGTCCCATGTCAGGCTCTGCCCTCAGTGGGGAGTCTGCTTCTCTCCTTCTGCCCCTCCCCCCCACTTGCACTCTCTAAAAAAAAAAATTTTTTTTTTTTTTAAGATTTTATTTATTTGACAGAGAGAAACACAGCCAAGAGAGGAAACACAAGCAGAGGGAATGGTAGCGGGAGAAGCAGGCTTCCTGCCGAGCAGGGAGTCCGATGCGGGGCTTGATCCCATGACCCCGGGATCATGATCTTAGCCGAAGGCAGACGCTCAACGACTGAGCCACCCAGGCGCCCCTAAAATTTTTTTTTAAATGGGGGAAAGCATGTGGGTGGCTCAGTCAGTTAAGCATCTGCCTTCGGCTCAGGTCATGATCCCAGGATCCTGGGATGGAGAACCCCACTGGGATCTCTGCTCAGCAGGTAGCCTGGTTCTCCCTCTTGCTCTGCCTCTTTGTGTGCTCTCTGTCAAATAAATAAATAAAAGCTTCAAAAAAATTTAAGAAATTTTTTTAAAATCTCAAAATCAACACATTACACCTCCAAGAACTAGAAAAAGAACAAACTAAACCAAAAGTTAGCAGAAGGAAGGAAATAATAAAGATTAGAGCAGAGCTAAATGAAAAAGGGGAACAGAAAAACAAAAAAGTTGGTTTTTTTTTTGAAATCAACAAAACTGATAAGCCCTTACCCAGATTAAAAAAAAGAGAGAAAATGCAAGTAACTGAAATGAGAAATGAAAGAGGACATTATAACTGTCCTCTTTCACAAAAATTGTCACAAAAATTAAAAAGAATTATATGAGAACAGAATGAACAATTATATGCCAACAGATCAGTTAACCCAGAAGAAATAGATAAATTCTCAAAAGCACCCAACTTACTAAGACCAAATCATGAGGAAATAGAAAATCTAAATAGTCCTATAACTAAGAAGATTAAAACAACAATCAAAAACTTCCCAACAAAGAAAAGCCCAGGATCAGATGGCTTCACTAGAGAATTCTACCCAACATTTAAAAAATTAACTCAAGGGAGCCTGGGTGGCTCAGTTAAGCATCCAAATCTTGATTTTGGCTCAGGTCATGATCTCAGGGCTGTTGAGACTGAGCCCCACATCAGGTTCTACTCTGGGTGTGAACCCTGTTTAAGATTCTCTCTCTCCCTCTCCCTCTGTTCCTTTTCCAGTCCTCTCTCTCCCTAAATAAATAAATAACACCAATGCTCATCAAACTCTTCCTAACAACTGAGAAGGAAGGAACATTTCCAAACTTATTTGGGGCCAGCACTACTCTGATACCAAAGCCAGACAAAGACCCTACAAGAAAATAAAATGACAGACTAGGGGCTCCTGGGTGGCTCAGTCGTTAAAGCGGTTGCCTTTGGCTCAGGTCATGATCCCAGGGTCCTGGGATCAAGTCCCACATTGGGCTCCCTGCTCAGCAGAGAGTCTATTTCTCCCTCTCCCTCTGCTTGCTGCTCTGCCTACTTGTGCTCTCTGTCAAATAATAAATAAAATGACAGACTAACATCCCTAATGAATACTGATGCAAAAGTTCTCAACAAAATACTAACAAAATGAATTCAATAGCACATTTAAAGGATTATACACCATGACCAATTTGGAGCTATACCTAAATGCAAGGATGATTCAACACACAAAACTCATTTGATATAATATACTACATTAACAGAATAAAGGACAAAAATATTATGATCATTTCAACTGATGCAGAAAAATCATCTGACAAAATCAATACCCTTTTCATGATAAAAATATTCAGTGAGCTAGAAACAGAAGGAAACTATCTCAACATAATAAAGACTGTATCTCAAAAGCCCACAGCTAAAATCATCCTCAAAGGTTAAAGACTGAAAGCTTTTCCTCAAACAGCAGGAAAAAGGCAAGGATGCCCACTCTTGCATTTCTATCCAACATACTACTGGAAATCTGGAAGAACTAGAGACACTAATCTAAATTCCAGGTGTTCACAACTGCACAGGTAGCCAGATCTTGCATGTGAGGCATCAATCACCATTACACCAACAAGCATTTGTTTGTTTAAAGATTTTTTATTTATTTGACAGAGAGAGAGAGATCCACAAGTAGGCAGAGAGGCAGGCAGAGGGGGGGGGAGCAGGCTCTCTGCTGAGCAGAGAGCCCCATGAGGGGCTCCATCCAGGACCCTGAGATCATGACCTGAACCAAAAGGCAGAGGCTTAATCCACTGAGCCAACCACATGCCCCTGCCAACAAGCATTTGATAAGGGGGATGTTCTGAGCAGTCACTTGATAATCAGTTGCACAAGAAAAAGAAATAACAGGACTATATTAAACTCAAAAACTCTGTGCACCAAAGGAAACAATCAACAGAGTGAAAGACAACCCTCAAAACAGTAGAAAATATCTATAAATCATATATTCAAAGAGAGGTTAATATGCAATAATATGTAAGGAACTCCTACAACTCAAAACAAAAGTGGGCAAGACTTGAATAGACAGTTTGACAAAGATATATAAATGGCCAAGAAACATATGAAAAAAATGTTCAACATCACTAATCATTACAGAATGCAAATCAAAACCACAATGAGATATTACCTCACAACTCACAATTAAAAGGGATTTTTAATCACTAATAAAAGCAGAATGATGAACATAAAAAGAAATTAGAACCCTGGTGCACTGCTGGTAGGAATGTAAAATGGTGCAGTCCCTACAGAAAAATATGGAGGTTCCTCAAAATATTAAAAAATTCCTCTTCCTGGGTATATATCCAAAAGAATTCAAAGCAGAATCTTGAAGAGATATTCACACACTCATGTTCACTGCAGCATCATTTACAATAGCCAAGATGTAAAATAACCCACTGTCCATCAACAGATGAATGGATAAACAAAATGTGGTATAGACATACAGTGAATATTATGCAGACTTAAAAAAGGAAGAGGTCACATGCTAGAACATAAGTGAACACTGAGGACATGATGTTGAGTGAAATAAGCTAGTCACAGAATGACAAATACCATGATTCCACTCACATGAAGTGTCTAAAGTAGTTAAAATCACAGAAATGAAAAAAAAAATATAAAATCACAGAAATGTAAAGTAGAAAGATGGTTGCCAAGGTCTGGAAGGGAGAGAGAAGGAAGAATCAATGTTTAATGGGCATAAAGTGTTTTTTTTTTTTTTAAAGATTTTATTTATTTATTTAACACACAGAGAGAGATCACAAGTAGGCAGAGAGGCGGGCAGAGAGAGAGGGGGAAGCAGGCTCTCCGCTGAGCAGAGAGCCTGATGCGGGGCTCGATCCCAGGACCCTGAGATCATGACCCGAGCCAAAGGCAGAGGCCTTAACCCACTGAGCCACCCAGGTGCCCCAATGGGCATAAAGTTTGAAAAAAGGAAATGAAGATGGGAAAATTTCTAAGAAAGGAAACAAACACATACCCTCCACAGACTATAAAATGCATGACATAACAATCAACATACATTGCACACTCTGGTCCCAACTTCATAAATACTGATAAAGAGGGATGTCTAGAAGATGACACTGACTAAAGCTGGATATAAAATACATACATTAAAAGTAGCAGATGCGAAAAAGAGGGCAAATAGAGAAAATAAATGGGAAGGTAGGGAAACCCTTTAAGTCCACAACAAACAAAAGGTACAAACAAAAGAGCTTTAGATGGACTCACAGCAGATAAGAGATTACAATTGTCCTTAATAAGAGAACATGAGTAATTCAAATTGGAATTAAGTCATTCACCTTAACCAAAAATAACCACCCAGCTGCAAAGAACAGCTACGGACTAAGAGATTGAACCCTTTAAAGATAGAGGGAACCTGGAAGCCAGAACCCTTCTGGATAGGAACTAGCAAACTGGGACACTTAAAATATGTAATACAAAAATTCAGACCTACTACATTGCTTTGACAATCAGATGTCTAATGTATGTACTTCAACATGTAGCTAATCACAATCCAGGGTCTACAGCATATGGAAACCTACCTGATGGTAGTGAGCAAAGGAACATCAGAGGATATACAGCTACTGTCAAAGATTCTGCAAAACAAAGATCAAGAACAAAGTAACACACTTTTTACTGTTTCTTAAAAATTTTCTGAAAGAAAATCAGTGTATTTAGCAAGTTTTTCATTGGTTTGTAACACGAAATATGATCGCTATTTTAAAATATACAAGATCAGGCTTTTACAAACTTCAGCTAAAATATTTAACAAAAATTATGAGAAATATTATAAAATTCAGAGCTTTATCATTTGGTAAAGAAATAATTTATTTCAACACTATTACACCAAATTTGAAATGCACATTATAAAGTAATAATCTGGATCCTATATTGAGATTCACAATTATAGATCATACATAAAGGGATGTGGTCTGAAAACGTACAAATAATCTCAAAGTTTTGCACATATCAAGAGCAATTTCCCCATGAGACTCATTAGCTGAGGGACTGAACAGTGTCATTTCCAGAAGCTGGCAAGACAATCACTGACCAGCAGCCATGGGAGTTCTTGTGGGATAGTTCGAAGAGTCCAGAAGCCTATACCAGGTACCCCAGCAGAAAGAAACTATTCACATTACACCACCTCCCCCCTTTTTCTTGCACCTAGCTATTCCAGTGTAGTTTCTTGGCACCTACAGCTTATTGCCTAATCAGATTACTAGAAAGCTAAATCATTAACAGCTAATGTAAACTCTGCAGTGCAAATGAACAGGAATGGTTAAAAGAGGTAGCTTATGAGACAAAGAAACTGTATGGATAGAAAGGAGATACTGGGCTGCCACTGCCTGGTGACTAAATCTCTTAATACACCCACCTGGTAATGCTCACAGACTTTACTAGAAACTAGACACCTGTCATAAAGTGAAGACCATGCTCTTCCCAAAAGAAGAGCCTAAACAGAAATTAGGTGCCTTTCTAGAGCTTGGCCCACAGTGTACATCCAACAGATACCTGTTGAATGAATAATGAATGAATTCCAGAATCACTTAAGGTAAAATTCTTATAAAATGATAAATGCTTACAATGCTAAGCAAAATCAGGAATTAAAGAAGAGAACAAAATCATTTCCTTTATGGTTGTATTAACATTCTCCACATTTTTTTGTCATTTTCTATTTTTGGTTCAGTTGGTTTAGATTACATTTTTATAGCCATTTTTAGTAAGTAGCTATAGAAAGGTATCAAAGCTAAAACCATAAAAACTGTATCCAGTGGTTTGTACAGAAGCCCAATTATTGCTATCTTTTCTGCGTGCCCATGGCCCGGGACTCTGCAGTTTCCACTCAGCACTTCATGTGTAGGGTAGACCCCCACTAGCCCCAACCTAAGAGTTTGTCCCTATGCTAAAATTATCTTTCTTCCAACATATCACAAGCCTGGTTTTCCTGGGACTTCTGGGATCATTCGGCGCTGAAAGGGAAGCCTGACATCTACTCCCTGTGATAGCTACAGACCTACCCTGCGAAACGCAAGGAAATTTCCAGACCCCAAAACTGCTGAAAAACCATCAAATACAAGTTATTGATTTGGCCAGGAACATAGAAATAGCCACAAAACAATAATACTAGCAATTTAATAGGGAGCAGTAGTAAACAAAGCTACTGGGTCACACAGTAGCTACAGACTCTTTAGATTTCTTAACAATGCATTTCTATCTCCCCAATTTACCTCAGCTTACAATCAGCACATGTGGTCACTACTCTGTTACCAGTAAGAGGTGAAAAATAGGCAGAAGCGATGCTCTTTGTGTGTTCAGTCAAAGAAATCAAAGGCTGGCTTCTCCTGGGATTCAGGTGCCTTGTATCATAAATATGAATATCCCTGTAAGGGGAGGAATAATTCTCAGTGTTGCCACAGTACATGTAGTGAGCTCCCAAACAGCACTGAATATACACACTCAAAACTCATTACACTGAGGAACACTTTGATTTGGAGTAATTTTACAAACACTGTATGGATAAAAAATGAAATATTAGAAAAATGCCATAACTACAGAATATATATGAAGCCAATGGATATACAGAGACAAGATTCTAGTTGGTTTTATCTCTCTGAGAAAAAAATAAACACAGACCAAGTTATAGGTCACATACAACCTTTTTTTTTTTTTTTTTAACAAGTTTTCTTCTCAAAAGACTAGAAGTAAATGCATATGGGGGCACCTGGGTGGCTCAGTCAGTTAAGTGTCTGCCTTTGGCTCAGGTCATGATCTCAGGTTCCTGGCATCAAGCCACACACTGGGCTCCCTGTTCAGGAGGGAGTCTGCTTCTCCCTCTCCCTCTGGCCCTTCCTTCTGCCCATGTTCTCTTTCTTTCAAATAAATAAATAAAATCTTTAAGGAAAAAAAAAAAAGTAAATGCACATGATGCCAAATTCAAAAGAATCTTTTTTTCCCCAAACGAATCTCTTTTTTAAAAAAAATCTTTTTTAAAAAAATATTTTATTTATTTGACAGAGAGAGAGATATCACAAGTAGGCAGAGAGACAGGCAGATAGATGGAGAGGGGGGAAGCAGGCTCCCTGCTGAGCAGAGAGCCCAATGCAGGGCCTTGACCCTGAGATCAAGACCTGAGCAAAAGGCAGAGGCTTTAACCCACTGAGCTACCCGGGCGCCCCTTAAAAAAAAAATCTTAATAAAACTTCAATTGGTGTAGAAAGAAAAACTACTTAGCTATATGGGTATCACAAAAATCAGCTATCTTTGACATCTAAACTATAGTAGTCCCTCGGGGCACCTGGGTGGTTCAGTCAGTTAAACATCCGACTCTTGGTTTCAGCTCAGGTCATAATCTCAAGGTCCTGGGATCAAGCCCCACATGGAGCTCTGCACTCAGCAGGATTATGCTGGAGGAGTCTCTCTCTCTCTCCCACCCCTCACCCCCATTTGTACTCACACTCTCTCTCTCAAATGAATAAATCTTAAAAAAATAAATAAATAGAACAGTATTCCTAACTTTAAAAGATCATATCACAAAACTTTATGAAGAACATACCTCAATCCTGCAGTGACAAAATACTGTCTATGCACTGGGTGGACATGAACAGTTCTTATTTTGCTCAAAGAAGAATTAATAAGTTTCTCATAGGAAGTTCCAGGTGTCCGTCTATCTACCAGTGATATATTTCCATTCCAATGTCCTACTATTAAAGTGGAGGCATCTTCTCCCAAGAAGTCAAAAGAGGAAAAGCTACTTCTTTCATCTCTATATACCTAAGGGTACAAATAACCACCAACGTATAAATTTTTTGGTAAGAAAGTTATAAAACACTTTACCTAATAATTTCATTTATCCTCCCATCATCCCACAGAAAGCACAGGGCAAAATGATCATCCCATTTTATAGAAATGGAAACTAAGGCACAGATCAGCTGTGAGACTCACCTACAATCAAATGGCCCATCCACCCATGTCAGGGTTACATGCCAGATCTCTTAAATCCAATAAACCTCAGTTGCAGATCTATTTTGTGACACTGGGAAATGAGCAAAATGTAAATTCTACCCAACTGAAATACCTTAATATATCAAGTAATTTTGCCAACCAAGTCCAAAAATATATGGCCAAATGCTCCTCACTCACTCACTCTTGGTAGAAATAAATAACAAATTTCTGACAACTAATCAGAGTACACCTATCAAAATATTTAATGCTTGAACCCTCTGACACAATAATATATCTAAGATATACATAAAGATGCCTATTGCAAGATTCCTATTGCATTAAGAAGCAACCTAAATGTCCACCAAAAGAGACTTGTTTAAGTAAATGATGGTACATCTCTACTCTGAAATACCATGCACTGCTAAAAAGTATGAGATAGATTTGTACTACAATCTATCCATACTACCAAGTGAAAAAAGCAAGCTGCAAAAAACTATGTATATAGTATGAATCCATTAGTGCAAAGAAAAAAAAAATCTACCTCTATTTGCTTCTAAGTATATGTGCACTTTCTCGAAGCATACCTAACAACAATTCTTAACAATGAATCACTAATTGCTGGTTTTTAGTTTTAATAAAAATTAATATATACTATTATAAACTGAGATTAACAGTAATATACTGAAGGTATCACAACCCCTATACATCCAAAAAAGCCCCAAATGATACCTAAAGTATTCAGTCAGTATATCAAAATGGCTAAGTGCAGAGCCTTAACTGCAGTGGAGTCAGACAGACCCAAGTGAAAATTCTAGCACTGCCATTCGTGTCCCTGAACAAGCCAATAAACCTCTTTACCTCAGTTTTCTCAACTGCTAAATGGGGATAACAATATTTATTTCATAGGGTGTTATAAGGCTTAATATATCTAAAGCACTCTCAGATTAATACCTAACAAAATGTAACTGTTCAATCAGTAATATCAGGGACACATTACTTATACATGCAACATCATGGATGAATCTTAGAAGTAGTATGCTAGGTGAAAGAAGCCATATCATATGATTCCATTTATTTGACATTTTGGAGCAGACAAAATTATAGAAACAATAATCCTATTAGTGGTTGTCAAGAGTGTGGGAAAAGGAAGGGGACTGACTACAAATGGTCACAAGGTGATTTTTTCAGGTGATGGAAACGTTCTGTACCTTGATTGTGGTGTCAGTTACACAGGTGCAGACAATTTGCCAAAACTTACATAACCGTACACTAAAAGGATAAATTTTATTGTATATAACTTACATCTCAATAAACCTGACTTTAAATATGTAAGTGGAGAAATCTTACAACTCAATACTAAAAAGATAGATAATCCAATTAAAACTTGGGCAAAGAATCCAACATATAGAGAAATCAACTATTCTCTAAAGATACAAATGGCCAATAAACAAATGAAAAGACACTCAGCATCATTAATCATTAGGGAAATGAGGGTCAAAGCCATAATGACATAAGACTTCATACTCACTAGGATGGCTACAGTCACCAACAGTAAGTGTTGGCAAGGATGTGGAAAAATAGGAATACTCATACATTGTTGATGAGTATGTAAATGGTGAAGCCACTTTGGAAAACAATTTGGTAGTTCCTTAAAATATTAAACACAGTTACCATATGATCAAGCAACTCTACTCCTAGGTATATATCCAAGCAAAATCAAAGAATATGTTCACACAAAACTTGTACATTAAACAAAAAACAAAACAAAACAAAACAAAACTTGTACATCAATGTCCATAACATTATTTTCAATAGTAGAAATGGAAACGACCCAAAATGGTCATCAACTAATGAATGGGTAAAATGTAGTATATACATACAGTGAAATACTATTCAGCCATAAAAAGGAAGGAAGTAATGACACATTCTACGACATGGATAAACTTTGAAAACATTATTATGTAGAAGAATGCAGTCGCAAAAGACTACAAATTGTGTGATTCCAGGGAGAAGAGGCAAGATGGCGGAGGTGTAGGAGGCTGAGATAGTGTCGGATCCCAGAAGTTCAGCTAGATAGGTATCAAACCATTCTAAAAGCCGGCAAACTCAACAGGAGAAAGAAGAGAAGAACAGCAGCAATTCTAGGGAGCAGAAAATTGACCGCCTTCCGAAAGGTAGGACGTGTGGAAAAAGTGAATCCAAAGCAATGGAAAGAGAGACCCAGGGGTAGGGGCCAGCTCCCAGCAGCAGCAGCAGAGCCACGGAGCACAAAATCAGAACTTTTAGTCAGCTCTGCTGAGGGACATCTCTCCAGAGGCTAAGCGGGGGGTTTAGCCCTCGTGGGAACAGTGTGGTTTCAGGAACCGTGAGGTCACAGAGGGACCAGGGAAGCCCAAGTGCGGCAGAGCTCCCAGGTATTGGGGGGGAGAAGCCAGCAGCAGAGAAGGAGCGGCGCAGCAACCTGTCAGCTTAGGCTTATCTTGGACCATGATCTGAGACACTGTCGGGCGGCTGCTCTTCGAGCGGGGACCTCACGGGAGGCAGCTCCAGAGACACCCCTTCCTTCCTACTCTGGGAGGAGCAGTGCAGGAGCGTGCAGCAGGAATCCGCTGGCTTTGGGGACTCCAGACGGGGCTGTGCGCGCCAGAGAGAGAGGTGCTCCGCCTCCGGCTAACTGAGCACAGAGTGTGGGCCGCAGACAAGGGAAACAGGAGTGATTGACCGCTTTCCTCTGAGGGCGTGCTGAGAAGTGGGACATCCACACCTGGGCTCCTCTGGGCTGGAGACTGGGAGGCCGCCATTTTCATTCCCGGCCTCCAGGGTGGTACAGAAAGCGCTCAAGGAACAAAGACTCCTGAGAGCGAACCTGAGCAAAGTGCTTAGCCCATCCTCTGACAAGGGCGGTACAATTCTGCCTTAGGCAAAAACATTTGAGATTCACAGCAATGGGCCCCTCCCCCAGAGATCAGGTAGAATATCCAGCCAAGACCTAGTTAATCAATCAGTGAAAACTGTGGAACTCCAGAGTATTTTTCTCTCTCACTCATCTACTCTTATCTTGATAAAATGACGAGGCGGAAAAACTCACCACAAAAAAAAGAAGAGACAGTACCGATGGCTAAAGACCTAGTCAATTCAGACATTAGTAATATGTCAGAAATAGAGTTCAAAATGACAGTTATCAAGATGCTAGCTGGGCTCTAAAATAACATAGAAGATATTAGAGAATCCCTTTCTAGAGAAATAAAAGAAATAAAATCTAACCAAGTTGAAATTTAAAAAGCTATTAACGAGGTAAAATTAAAAATGGAGCTCTCACTGCTAGAATAAATGAGGCTGAAGAAAGAATTAGCGATATAGAAGACCAAATGATGGAGAATAAAGAAGCTGAGAAAAAGAGAGACAGACAACTACTGGATCATGAGGGGAGAATTTGAGAGATAAGTGATACCATAAGAAGCAACAATATTAGAATAATTGCGATCCCAGAAGAAGAAGAAAGAGAGATGGAGTGGAAGGTATACTGGAGAAAATTATAGTAGAGAATTTCCCTAATCTGGCGAAGGGAACAAACATCAAAATCCAGGAGGCACAGACAATCCCCCTCAAAACCAATAAAAATAGGTCCACACCCGGTCATCTAATATTAAAATTTACAAGTCTCAGTGACAAAGAGAAAATCCTAAAACCAGCTCGGGACAAGAAGTCTGTAACACACAAAGGCAGAAATGTTAGATTGACAGCAGACCTATCCACCAGAGACCTGGCAGGCCAGAAAGGACTAGCATGATATATTCAGAGCACTAAATGAGAAAAATATGCAGCCAAGAATACTATATCCAGCTAGGCTGTCACTGAAAATAGAGGGAGAGATAAAAAGCTTCCAGGACAAACAAAAACTGAAAGAATTTGCAAACACCAAACCAGCCCTACAGGAAATATTGAAAGGGGTCCTCTAAACAAACAGAGCCTAAAAGGAATATAGAACAGAAAGGAACAGAGACAATATACAGTTAACACTCATCCTACAGGCAATAAAATGGCACTAAATTCTTATCTGTCAATAGTTACCCTGAATGTAAATGGGCTAAAAGCCCCAATGAAAAGACACAGAGTATCAGAATGGATAAAAAAAAAAAAATAAGACCCATCGATATGCTGTCTACAAGAAACTCATCTTAGACGCAAAGACACCTCCAGATTTAAAGTGAGTGGAAAACAATTTACTATGCTAATGGACATCAAAAGAAAGCTGGGATGGCAATCGTTGTATCAGATAAATAGATTTTAAGCCAAAGTCTATAATAAGAGATGAGGAAGGACACTATATCATACTTAAAGGGACTGTCCAACAAGAAGATCTAACTATTGTAAATATCTATGCCCCTAACATGGGAGCAGCCAATTATATAAACCAAGTAATAACAAAGTCAAAGAAACACATCAACAATAATACAGTAATAGTGGGGGACTTGAATACCCCCCTCACCGAAATGGACAGATCATCTAAGCAAAAGATCAACAAGAAAATAAAGCTTCTAAAAGACACACTAGACCAGATGGACGTCACAGATATATTCAGAGCATTCCACCCC
>CM053609.1:47556564-47574003 GCA_028646535.1 Procyon lotor
GTTTGGTGTTTGCAAATTCTTTCAGTTTTTGTTTGTCCTGGAAGCTTTTTAACTCTCCTCCCATTTTCAGTGACAGACTAGCTGGATATAGTATTCTTGGCTGCATATTTTTCCATTCAGTGCTCTGAATATATCATGCTAGTCCTTTCTGGCCTGCCAGGTCTCTGGTGGATAGGTCTGCTGTCAGTCTAACATTTCTACCTTTGTCTGTTACAGATTTCTTGTCCCAAGCTGCTTTCAGGATTTTCTCTTTGTCACTGAGACTTGTAAGTTTTAGTATTAGATGCCGGGGTGTAGACCTATTTTTATCGATTTTGAGGGGGGTTCTCTGTGCCTCCAGGATTTTGATGCTTATTCCCTTTGCCAGATTAGGGAAATTCTCTACAATAATTTTCTCCAATATACCTTCTGCCCTTCTCTCTTTCTTCTTCTTCTGGGATCCCAATTATTCCAATATTGTTGTGTTTTATGGTATCACTTATCTCTCGAATTCTCCCGTCGTGGTCCAGTAGTTGTTTTGTCTCTCTTTATCTCAGCTTCTTTATTCTCTGTCATTTGGTCTTCTATATCGCTGATTCTTTCTTCGGCCTCATTTATTCTAGCAGTGAGAGCCTCCATTTATAATTGTACCTCTTTAATAGCTTTTTTAATTTCAACTTGGTTAGATTTTTTTTTTTTTTTTTAAAGATTTTATTTATTTGACAGAGAGAAACACAGCAAGAGAGGGAACACAAGCAGAGGGAATGGTAGCGGGAGAAGCAGGCTTCCTGCAGAGCAGGGAGCCCGATGCGGGGCTTGATCCCAGGATTCTGGGATCATGACCTGAGCTGAAGGCACATGCTTAACAACTGAGCCACCCAGGCGCCCCAGATATTATTTCTTTTATTTCTCCTGAAAGGGACTTTATTTCTCCCAAAAAAAATTCTCTAATATATTCTATGTTTTTTTTCGAGCCCAGCTAGCATCTTGATAACTGTCGTTTGAACTCTATTTCCGACATATTACTAATGTCCAAATTGACTAGGTCTCTAGCCATTGGTACTGTCTCTTCTTTTTTTTGTGGTGAGTTTTTCCACCTCATCATTTAAGACAGGCTCTTCTGTAGCCAAGAGGAAAGATAGGGGGCGGGAGCAGGAGGAGGGAGGTATCCAGGTGGGTTCAGCTGAAATAGCAGGCAGTATTTGTTGGAATTCCTAGACTGTGAGATTCTATTCATTATTTTGTATCAGGGTTTATACCACTTACTTGGCAGGTTTGTGGGAAAGGAGGTGGCTTAACCACTCTCAAAGACCAAGAAAATTTCCCTTGTAGAGAATTACTCCTACTGTTCACCTTTCCCACTTCCCATTTTCCCCCCTTTCCCCTCAGCAGCCATTTCCTTATTCCTCACTCAAAACAATGTACTTCTCTTCAGTTTTGAGAAAATAGGTGAAAATCCTCAGGGTTTGGTCAATTCACCAATATGGATTTTGGTTGTAGGGGCAAGGTAGAAGCTACACCATGCTGTGCCCCCTCACCCTCTAGCTGAGCTAAAGAAGTACACTGCATTACTGCCCTAAGGTTTTTGTTTTGTTTTACTTACTGATTTGACTGCTTTTTGCTGATTCTATGAAAAACTCCAATTGCCCATTTTAATCAGAGTATACCAGGTTAACAGAGCTTCTAGGGGCACCTGGTTCAGTCAGTGCAGCATGGTCTCAGGGTTGTGAATTCAAGTCCCACATTAGATATGAAGATTACTTAAAAATAAAATCTTAAAGAGTACTTCTTACTACTTTAAACCTAACTGAATCCAGGACCAGTGTTTTGAGCCTAGAAATGACTCTCTGCACAGTGGACTGGAATAGGAAAACTGGAAATACAAGTACCAGTTAAAACTAGCATGGTATGGGGCACCTGGATGGCTCAGTGGGTGAAAGTCTCTGCCTTCAGCTCAGGTCATGATCTCAGTCCTGGGATTAAGCCCCGCATCGGGCTCTCTGCTCAGCAGGAAGTCTGCTTCCCCCTCTCTCTCAGTCTGCCTCTCTGCCTACTCGTGATCTCTCTCTCTAATAAATAAGTAAAATTAAAAAAAAAAAAACTAGTACAGTAGGGGCGCCTGGTGGCTCATTCGTTAAGCATCTGCCTTCGGCTTGGGTCATAATCCTAGGGTCCTGGGACCAAACCCTGCTTCGAGCTCCCTGCTCAATGGGAGGCCTGCTTCTCCCTCTCCCACTTCCCCCTACTTGTGTTCCCTCTCTCACTGTTTCTCTCTCTTTCAAATAAATAAATAATCTTTAAAAGAAAAAAAAAAAAAAAAAAAAAAAACACCAGTATGGTAATTCTAAAAGAGGAGATGGGGCCTTGGCTCAATATAATCCCTCTTGTTCATTCCTTTGCTGTCTATACTACAACCACACAAACATTATCTCAGGTCCTTAAATGTATCAGGTAGGCTTTCCCCTGCCTAAGGTCCTTGACATGCCCTTCCCCTCGCCTGAAATACCTTTCCCCTTTTCTTTACTTGGTCTACACCTACTTAGCTTTCAAATGTCATCTCAGTTCCTCAAGGAGGCTTGCCCTAATCCTCCAAATTAGGCCAGGCTCCTATCATGTGTTTTAATTTACATTACTTTTCCTTCGGGTCATTAATCACAGTATATAGTTCACTCCACTCATCAAGTACACAATTACATATTTGCCCATTATTTCATTAATGCTGTTTTGGCTGCTAAATTCTAAACTGTAAGAGGGCAGAGACTGTCTTTGCTCACAATGTTTAATTTAATAGCTGGGAAATCATAAGAATATAACATAACACAAAATAATAAATGGAATGAAGGAATGAATGGAAAAATGGGTGACTTTAAGGATAACAACTTTTGATACTAGATGATGCTAAGAATGACAGAAAGTTAAGAGGAAAAACTAAGGGAATGTCAAGTCAATTAAAAGGGGCAAAGGATAGTCTTCTCAACAAATGACAACTGGGGGACACCTGAATGGCTTAGTCAGTTAAGCGTCTGCCTTCAGCTCAGGTCTCAATGATTCCAGAATCCTGTGATTGAGTCCTATATTGGGTTCCTTGCTCAGGAGGGAGCCTGCTTCTCCCTCTGCCTTCTGTTCCCTCTGCTTGTGCGCTCTCTCTTTGACAAATAAATAAATCTTTAAAAAAAATTTAAAAAGATAACTGGATATTCATATACAAAAAATATATTTGGACCCTCGCCTCACACCGTATTTAGAAATTAATCAAGATGAATCAGCAAACTAAATGTGAAAGGAAAACTATAAAATTTTTAGGACAAAAAAATAGGAAAAGCTCTTGAAAGCTTGGGGCCAGCGGCACCTGGGTGGCTCTGTCAGTTAAGCAACTGCCTTCACTCAGGTCATGATCTCAGGGTTCTAGGATGGAGCCCCTCACTGGGATCCCTGCTCAGCAGAGAGCCTGCTTCTCCCTCTCCCTCTGCTGTTCCCTCTACTTGTGCTCTAATAAATAAAAATAACATCTTTAAAAAAAAAAAAAAAAAGCCTGGGATTAGACACAAATTTTTAAGATATAACACCAAAAGCACAATCCATTAAAAATTTTTGATAAATTGGACATCATCAAAATTCAGAACTCTAGCACTTCAAAAGACAGCATTAAAGGAAAAAAAGACAGCATTAAGAAAATGAAGGAAAGTCAAAGACTAGAAGAAATATTTGCAAAACATATCTAAGAAAGAATCTGTATCTAGAATTTACAAACTTTTCTGATTCAGTAAGAAGACAAACAACCTAATTAAAAATTAATTAAAGATTTGAATAGCTATTTCGCTAGATATCCAAATGGCATGAAAAGACGCTGAATGTTGTTAGTCACTGGGGAAATACAAATCAAAACCATAATGAAATACCATTTCACACCTACCAGAAAGGCCAAAATCAAAAAGACAATAATATACACTGGTGAGCATGTGGAGAAATTAGAACCCCCATATGTTGCTGGTGGGAATATTAAATGAGGCAATCACTTTGGAATGCAGTTTGGCAGTTCCTAAAAATGTTAACAAATTACCATAAGACCCAGTAATTCTACCCCTAGGTATCTTCCCAAGATTTCCAAACAAAAATGTGTACACAAATGTTTATAGTAACATTATTCAGAATGTCCAAGAGTGGAAACAATCTAAATATTAAGTGATAAAATGGATCAACAAAATGTGGTATAAACAGTGGAATACTGCTCAACAATTTAAAAAGAATGAAATACTGATATATACTAAAACATAAATGAATCCTGAAAACTTTAAGAGAAAAAAGTTAACATAAAAGACCACATACTACATGATTCTATTTATATGACATGTCCAAAAATGGCAAATATATGGAGATCTGCCTGGGAATAATAGTAATTAATTGTGGGATTAAATCTAAGTAGCCAAGAGGAACATTTAGGAATGATGAAAACGTTGTAAAACTAGAGTATGAAGGTAGTTTACAACTCAATAAACCTACTAAAAATCATTGAGTTGTATATTTAAAATGTGAAGTTTATAATATAAATTATGTGTTGATCAAGTAAATTTTTTTAGAAGATTTTATTTCTTTATAAAATAAAATCTCTCTGTCGAGAGAGAGCACAAGTAGGCAGAGCAGCAGGCAGAGGGAGAGGGAGAAGCAGGCTTCCCTTCGAGCAAGGAGCCTGACTCGGGGCTCCATCTCAGGACCCTGGGATCATGACCTGAGCCGAAGGCAGCCACTTAACCAACTGAGCAATTTTTTTTAAACAAGAGGAGTTGGGGGATGAGCACAAGACAGCAGAAGTACTGGGTTTTAGACTTACTCAAGCTGTTAACCTGATAGACAAATGTCTGGGACAACTAGAAAGTCAAAAAAGATACTAGACTACAGAGACTTAGTAATACAGATTTTCGAGCCACCAGGAAAAGACATGACAAAGGGACTTATACACGTCTTCAACTCTGTACAAATCAATCTACCCTGAAAAGATTTTCACTTGACTATGCTAATTTTCTATTTTTCCTTTTCAAAGTTTTCAACCAGTGATTTTTATCCATTGCTTTAATTTCTTCCACTACCCTATTCTTTTTTATTCAAAGTCTGTGTTTCTTCCTTATCTCATTGTTGAAGCTATTCTCTAAACAAACGGCACCCCATTTAAAAAACCAATGGCCTTTTCTCTAGTCTCATTCTTTTTAACTTTTTAACTTCTTACCTGCAAGAAGGCTTGTCAAACTGACCCATGAAACTCATCTCTTAGCTTGTACTACCTTAAATACTAATTTTAGTCTTCTTCCCACTTCTCTACTTGTTTTATTTACCAAATACTTTTACCTCCCACCCTCACTCACTTTATCGAACTAAGGAAGAACCTATGCTCCAAAAATAAGGGAGAACTTGGTATTTATTTCTCTCTTCTTCTCACAAAATCTGTTTATTAACCCTAACCAGCTTCAAGTTACCATAGTGTATTCATCTGCATTAATTGTCCTTATGGTATTTTTCAAGTCTTTGTTCTACTTTGCCAATAAGAAAATAAATTCAGAGAACATTTAACTTGGCTTTTCTCAATTTTGTAACCACCAAGAGCAATCCATACAGAATTATATGGACAATGAATGGAATTCAGTATCTCATTAAAAATGAATGGGATTATCCTAAGCAGATCCCTAGGAAGATATTTTTCCTAGTCTGAAAACTTTTTCTTTTTTTAGATTTTTTAAAAAGATTTTATTTATTTATTTTTGTTTGTTTGTTTGTTTGTTTATTCGAGAGAGAGAAAAGGAACAGAGGGAGAAGGAGAGTCTGCTGAGCAAGGAGCCTAACGTGGGGACTCCATCCCAGTACCACAGGATCATGACCTGAGCCGAAGGCAGATGCTTATAGACTGAGCCAACCAGGTGCCCCAGAAACTTTATTTTAAACATAATTAGAGGGTGCCCGCGTGTCTCAGTTAAGCATCTGCCTTCAGCTCAGGTCATGATCCCAGAGCCCTGGGATCGAGTCCCACATCTGGCTCCCTGTGCAGCGGGGAGTCTGCTTCTCCCTCTGCCCTTCCCCCATGCTCATGCTCGCCCATGCACTCGCTCGCTCTCTCACAAAAATAAAAATCTTATAAACAAATAAAAATGAACATAATTAGAAAACTAAGAACCTTGTGTATATTTTCATATATACATTTAAAGGTATAACCATTTCCTGGCAATTAATTTATGCTCAGATGACTAATAATATTGAAATTAAAAATGTTAGAAAGCCAACTAAAATTTCTCGATTTCTAAAATTTGGAATCACGAAGTACAAAACTATAAATCTCAAATACATCTACAAACACGCCGCTCTAGGCTATTTTCCTATAGACTGTTTCAGTTAAACTTTATTACTTTCAAAAAATTAACTTACCAGATCCCAAAGTCCAACTTGCCCAGATTTGGCCCCAGCTGCCACCAAAGTTCTAATTTCTGATGGGTGCAGAGCCACAGAAAATATTGCACCTTTGGTGACTTTATGAACAGTATCTTCATTAATGACCATGCCACTTAAATTGGCTTTATAGCTGAGGAAAAAAAGTTAAATTTTAGTAGTAAAACCAATCAGTAGTCAAAATAACTAAAAGATGACTCAAAAAAGAAAAGAGACAGGGTTAGTGAAAATAGCCTCCTAATATAATAATCAAGCAAATTAAAGAATGAGATACTATTTTTCACTTACAAAAGGTAGCAGGCTGCAGTTAAAACAAATACATTCATTAACAGTGCTAATGGCAGAGTAAATTCATACGATATTTTCAGAAGAAAAAAAGACTTTAGAAAATAATTCAGTACTGTATATAAAAGCCACAAAAATGTCCATCATAATTGATTCATTAATCTCACTTCTGGGGGCACCAGGGTGGCTCAGTGGGTTAAAGCCTTTGCCTTCAGCTTGGGTCATGATCTCAGGGTCCTGGGATCAAGCCCCACATCAGGCTCTCTGCTCAGCAGGGAGCCTGCTTTCCCCTCTGTCTCTGCCTACTTGTAATCTCTCTCTGTCATATAAATAAATAAAATCTTTAAAAAAAAAAAAAAATCTCGGGGTGCCTGGGTGGCTCATTCGTTAAGCGTTTGCCTTTGGCCCAGGTCAGATCCCAGGGGCCTGGGATCGAGCCCGGCATCGGGCTCCCTGCTCTGCAGGAAGCCTGCTTCTCCCGCTACCATTCCCTCTGCTTGTGTTCCCTCTCTCGCTGTGTTTCTCTCTGTCAAATAAATAAAATCTTTAAAAAAAAAAAAATCTCACTTCTGGAATGTATCCTAAAGAATTAACCCACGATCACGCATATACACTTAAACATATGTACACATATAACTAAATACACAACTAACCACATAAAACTAAACTGAATATAATTCCAAATACCACCAGTCAGAAAAAGTAAATGAAATAGTATGCAATTAATCAATAAATTAAAGACTCCAGTAACATTGTTTTGTAATTATAATATTAATGAAAAGCAAAATGCAAATTTATATATACACTAGAACATAATAAACTAAAAATGTACATGGATTCACTTATTAAATAATTTATCAAATAATGAGTGAATATATATTATGTACCAGGCATCATTTGGTTACTGAGACAATCCCTGCACTCATGAAACATATCATAATGGTATTGAATATGGCAATATGTGAAAGGAAATATACCAAAACAACAGATACTAGGGTAGAAATAGTATAGGTAATCATTTTACCTCATTTTCAAAAATTCCTGTAATGGCATATAATCTTTATAATTTAAAGACTGTAGAAAATATAAATCAAAGGCAAAGGATTTTAACTCACCTTTTAATGTTAGGTAACTCCTTCTCAGTATTCTTACTACTTGTCTGAAACAACGAAAAAGACCAAGGTACTAAGTTAATATTATGTACTGAAATTTCCTTAACAGATAATTCTAAAAGCTGTAAGCCCTCCCATGTGATACCTTGCCCACTTCTGCCCAAGTCTGTAGAAATCTTTTAAATAGTTGACCATCATCATCTCGATTTTCAGGAGTCATTTCTAAAGGCCCAGGAGGTAATAATGGCTGTTATAAATATAAGAAAATAAAAACTAAAATGAGAAATAAAATAGGTTAATTGTTGCTCTGCCCTAGAATGTAAGTTTTTCAGTACTTTATCTTCAGTACCAACATAGGTGACACATTGTTAGCATTCAAAAACAGTTGTTCAGGGCACCTGGGTGGCTCAGCCATTAAGTGGCTGCCTTCGGCTCAGGTCATGATCCCAAGAGTCCTGGGATCGAGCCCCACATCAGGCTCCTGGCTCAGCAGGAAGCCTGCTTCTCCCTCTCTCGGTCCTGCTCCCTCTGCTTATGCTCCCTCTCTCGGTGTTCGTTGTCTCTCTGTCAAATAAATTAATTAAATCTTAAAAAAAAAAAAAAAAACGGATGTTCAGTGAATGATTGCCAAGTGTATCCTATAAACTAATAATATAGATTACCCCATTTAATTCTCATAATAATCCAGTAAATGAGATACCACATTTTAAAGAGATAGTAATGAAACTTAGAGAAGTTACCTTGTCCAAATTTAGACTGCCAAGAACAGGAGTTGTTGGGAATGGATTCAGATCAGTTCAATTCCATTACTCAGAGTGAAGTTATTATTTTATGCCAGTGTCTTTTTAAATCATAGGTTGTAACCCATGGATCATGAAATCTTTTCAATATATTACAACCAGCAATGTTTTGTTTTTTTAAGATTTTATTTGAGAGAGAGAGAGAGAGAGCATGAGATGGGAGAAGGTCAGAGGGAGAAGCAGACTCCCTGCAGAGCTGGGAGCCCCATGCGGGACTTGATCCCGGGGCCGGGATCATGACCTGAGCCGAAGGCAGTCACTCACCCAACTGAGCCACCCAAGCGCCCTACAACCAGCAATGTTTTAATGAACAGCGAAAGAATAGAAAATTTTAAAAGTACATCACATGCATTAAGTATTAAGTATCATTTCACAAGTGTTGCTTCAGTTGTGTGGCATTAATGAGTTCAATGTAAATACATTTACCATGGGTGGAGGCTTTAGAAAAATTCGAAAGCTACTCTTCCCAAGCACCTTAATTTGCAATTAGCTCCCAAAGCACCAGTCTAGTGTTATCTTCTAATGTAAAATTAAGCACTTAAAGTATTAAAAACAGTGGGTGCACTTGAATAAAAAATATCAAAATATTATTTAGACAATAAACTTGATAAGTAAAATTCTTTTCACTGATAGTACAGTTATACTACAGCTAGGCGCCATATTATGCATTATTAATAACATTAATACTATCATTTATTGCTTACTTAATAAGCCCTTAACACAGTATAAAGAACTTTATAGATACTATTTCACTTAACTCCCACAACTCCTCTTTGAAATTTCTATACTGTTGCCACTTTAAATATAGGGAAACGGGGGCTCAGAAAGGTTAAGTAATTTACCCATAATTCCACAGCAGGTAAGCCTGCAAAAGTACAGAATTCAAGCTAGTCTTTATGATTTTGAAACCTTACTTACATTAAACAAGAATCAGTCAAGTATGTACTTAATGAAGTACAAATTAAAGAAATTTAATGACCTTTAAATCTAATTTCAAACATTTCAAATTTTTCAGTATCTTATTGAGTAATATATTGTGTTTGCATTTTCTCACATTTTCATCTGCAATTACTGTCGGCTGGGCTGGGGGTGCTGGTAATGACACTCCCAAAGGATCTACTTTTAATAATCTCATTGACCTTCTACATCCAGTCCCATTTTCTCTCTTCTTCGGCTTTTTCCTTAAAAAAGGGAAAAAAACTCAAGTTATAAAACAGTGATCTGTATTTGTTAATATTAAGGAGGTAACTTCCAGGAATGTATCTCATAGATATACTCGCATATCACAAAGACGTATGTACGTGACTACACGGATTCTAATTGAACATTTATGTTCCCATGCTTTTAAATAAAATCATAAATGTTCACCATGGAGAGGTGAGAGATGTTAAAATAAATCATGGCATACATCTCTAACAGAGTAACACGCAACCATTAGAAGAATGAAATAGATCTTTGCATGCTGATATGACATGACCACTAAGATAAAAGAAGCAAAAACAAGGTCTAGTACATGTTGAATATGCTTCCATTTGTTTTTTTTAAGAAAAAGGTTATGTACACACATACATTTGTACATGCTAAGATTACCTATTGAAGAATATACATGAAACTATTAACAGTGGTTTCTTCTAGGGAGAAGGCCTGGAGAACTAAAGTCTAAAATGGAAAAGAGATTTAAATGTTTCATTGCATTTCCTTCCATATAGTTTACTTTTTAAAATCATATACATACCCTACATTTTTATGCACTATTTTTTCATTTTAAAGAAGTAGTTCAGAACTTCCAATTTCCAGTTCCACAAACAATGAACTTGAAATTCACCACCCTGTCTTTTCAAGTAAAAGGGCGAACAGATTAAAAAATCAGTAACTCTTCTAGGATCCTTAAGAGAGGCAAGGACACAGTGCAAACTGCTGGCCTCAATACTGGAGAGCCAGACAAATATAAGGAATCATGGCTTACTGGAACAACAAGTCAAGAACAAAAACCACAATGGGAACCAACGCCAAGGTAGGAAAACCTAAACTGTAACAGACCAGTTGCTGGAGGCTCAGCATGGACAAGTTAAAAACTCCAGAGTGGTCCACACAAAAACCTACACATGGGTGTTTATAATAGCTTTATTCATCACTGTCAAAACTGGGAAACAGGCAAGATGTCCTCCACTAACTGAATAAATAAACTATAGTACATCCAAACAATGGAGTATTATTCAGCACTAAAAAGAAACAGATATGGCTATCAAGCCATAAAAAGACATGGAAGCATCTTAAATGCCTATCACTAAGAGTAGTGAATCTAAAAATGCTACATGCTATATGATCGCAAATACATGATCTTCTATTAAAGACAAAACTATGGAGACAATAAAAAGATAATTGCCACAGTTGAGGGTGGTAAATTGATGAACAGAGAAAACAGAATTTTTAAGGTGGTAAAAATACTCCATATATTATAATGATGGATATATGTCATTATACATTTGTACAAACCGATACAACATACAACACCAAGAGCAAACTCTAAGGCAAACTATGGACTTCGGATGAGTATGATGTGTCAGTGTAGATTCATCCTTGGTAATAAATGTACACTCCACTGAGTGGTGTTGATAATGGGGAAGGTTATGCATGTGTAAGGGAAGAGGAATATACAAGAAATCTCTATACCCTCCTCTTAATTTTGATGCGTAACTGAAACTGCTCTAAAAAAGTCTTTTAAAAAAAATAAACACTGAAGGGGGACTCACCCCAAGTATTTTGTGAGATTTACATCCAGGAACTCAACTAGGTCTTCAGTAAATACCAGAGAAAAATCCCTTCATGCTTCCCACAGTGGGAGGGGAAAAAAGAACCATTTTGAAATATACCAGAGCACACTGTTCTTCTTAACAAGGTCTGCCCTCAGGAGAACTAGTTAACCAAAGCCTAATCTGCTAGGGTATTACCAGAGTTTAACCTCAGAGACAGGAAAACACACAATTCCAGCCCACTCTTACTCTCCTCTCCCGCCTACCAGGGGAGGAAAGAAAATAAAACACCATAAAGTTCACAGTCCAGAAACAAAGGCTCCCTAAAAGACTGAGACCTAATCACAGGACTACAGAACAGCTTTCTTTCCCCTTCCACACATTACTAAAGGCCTATTTACAACAGTTCCTTTTTCCTAGTATATCATGTCCAGCTATCAAGAAAAAATTATAAGGCACAATGAAAGACAAACAACACAATTTAAAGAGACAGAGCAAGCTTTAGAACCAGACAGGGGAGGAATGTTAGAATTATCAGAACAGAAACTTAAACTTTTTTTTAAAGATTTTATTTATTTGAGAAAGAGAGCAAGTGAGCATGGGCAGGAGGAAGGGCAGAAGGAGAGAGAGAGAGACAAGCAGACTTCCTGCTGAGTGCAAAGCCCAACACAGTGCTCAATTCCAGGACCCTGAGATCATGATGGGAGCCAAAGTCAGATGCTTAACTGACTGAGCCATCCAGGTACCCCAATCAGATCAGGAATTTAAAACAACTATGAGTTATATGCTAAGGGCTCTAAAGGATAAAATAAACACCATCCAAGAACAGATACGCAATGTAAGAGAGATGGAAATCCTAAGGAAAAACCAAACAGAAATGCTAGAGATCAAAAAGACTAAGAAAGAATGCCTTTGATGAGCTTACTAGTACACAAGACATGGCTGAGGAAAGAATCCCTAAGCTTAAGGTATCTCAGTAGGGGGGCACCTGGGTGGCTCAGTGGGTTAAAGCCTCTGGCTTCAGCTCAGGTCATGATCTCAGGGTCCTGGGATCAAGCCCCGCAAAAAAAAAAAGGATATCTCAATAGGAACCTCCAAAACTGAAAAGCCAGGAGAAAAAACACTGGAAAACAGACGAAAACAAAAAACAGAGGGGTGCCTGTGTGGCTCAGTCCCTTAAGCATCTGCCTTCAGCTCAGGTTATGACCCTAGAGTCCTGCGATGGAGCCCCACATCGGGCTCGCTGCTCACTCCTCTCCCTCTGCTGGTGCTCTCTTGCTCTCTGTCAAATAAATACATAAAATCTTAAAACAAAAACAAAAAAAACAGAATATGCAAGAGTTGTGGTATAACTACAAAATGTTATGTATATAACATATACATAATGGGAATACCAGAAGGATAAGGAAAAGAGAAAAAGAGAAGATGTATTTGAAACAATAGTAACCAAGAATTTCCCCAAATTAATGTCAAGACACCAAATCACAAATCCAAGAAGCTCAGATTACATCAAGCCAGATAAATGCAAAAAAAGAAAACAAAAAAAAACAAAAAACAAAAAAAAAACTACACCTAGGCGATTCATTTCCACACTACAGAAAATCAAAGAGAAAGAAAAATTCCTGAAAGAAGCCAGGAGGAAGGGGCGCCTGGCTGGCTCAGTGGGTTGAAGCCTCTGCTTTCGGCTCAGGTCATGATCTCAGGGTCCTGGGATCGAGCCCGGCATCGGGCTCTCTGCTCGTCAGGGAGCCTGCTTCCCCCTGCCTCGTCTGCCTCTCTGCCTACTTGTGCTCTCTCTCTGTCAAATGAATAAATAAAAAAAAATCTTTAAAAAAAAAAATTAAAAGAAGCCAGAAGGAAAAAAACACCTTATCTACTGGTAAACAAAGAGAAGAACTACATCCATCTTCTTGTAAACTATGCAATCAAGAGAGTAGAGTAAAATATTTAAAATGCTGAAAGGTCACCTGGCTAGCTCAGTAGTCAGTAGAATATGCAACTCTTGATCTTGGAGTCCTGAGTTCAAATACCACATTGGGCATAAAGCTTATTTAAAAAAAAAAAATTAAGGGCATTTCTTGCCAGTATATGTGCCTTACAAGAAATGTTAAAAGAAGTTCTTTAGAGAAAACAAAAACAGATCAGAAACTCAGATCCACAAAAAGAAAGGAAGAACATCAAAGAAGGAATAAGGTAAAAAAAAATTTATTTTTCTTATTCTTAATAACAGCTAGCTCAAAATAACAATTGCAACGATGTATTTGGTTATGTACACTTATGTATATATCTTATGTGTATGGAGACATATATATATATATATACACACACATATATACTTGTATACATTTATACATGTGAAATGAATGACAACAACGATACAAGGGGCATTTTGTTATTAGGAGTTACTCACACTATACCCCACTCACACCCTGTAGTTGTAAACTATTAAGTGAAAGTGGACTTGAGTTAGTTGTATATGTATATTGCAAACTCTAGGGAAATCACTAAAAAAAGAGGGAAAAAAAGTATAACTGATACCCTAAGAGAGAAAATGACATCATATAAAATGGTCAATTAAAACCATCAAAGACAGAAAAACAATGTAGACAAAAGTAGGAACAAAAAACAAGGGCAATAAGTAGAAAACATTAACAAACAAGGTATATATACATACAAATATACCAATACTCATATTAACAAATATGGTAGTTATTAATCCAAATATATCAATATTCTCAACATCAATGGTCTAAATGCACCCATTAAAAGAGATTGTCAGAATGGATCAAATACAACAACCAAACATATGCTGTCTATAAGAAATCTACTTTAAGTATAAAGACACATAAAGATTAAAAGTAAGTGAATGGAGAAAAATACACCATGCTAACACAAATGGAAAGAAAGCAGGAGTGGATATATTAATTTCAGACAGAAAAGACTTCAAAGCAAAGGAAGTTATCAGGGATAAAGGGCGTTACATAATGATAAAGGGGCCAATTCTCCAAGACAACATAACATAATGCACCTAACAACAGAGACTAAAAACTATGTAAGGCAAAAACTAACAAAATTCCAAAAAGAAATAGGTACCTCTACTATCACAAAAGGAGAGATCCAACAGGCAGCAAATCTGCAAGGGCACAGCTGAACTTGACATATACCACCCATAAACTAGATAAAACAAACATCTATAGACCAGTTCATTCAAAAACAGAATACAAAGCTTAAAAAAAAAAAAAAAAAAATTCTTTAAAAAGGGGGGAGGGGCACCTGGGTGGCTCAGTCAGTTAAGCATCTGCCTTCAGCTCAGGTCATGGTCCCAAAGTCCTGGGATCAAGTCCCACATCAGGCTCCCTGCTCCATGGGGAGCCTGCTTCTCTCTCTCTCTCTCTCATGAATAAATAAATTTTTTAAAATTTTTTTTCTCAAAAACATAATACATATTTCCTCTCAAGCTCAGATGGAACATTCACCAAGGTAGACCACATTCTAGAGCATAAAACACACCTTAACAAATTTAATAGAAATTTTTTTAAGATTTTATTTATTTAAAAAAAAAGATTTTATTTATTTGACAGAGAAAGATCACAAGCAGACAGAGAAGCAGGCAGAGAGAGAGAGGGAAGCAGGCTCCCTGCTGAGCAGAGAGCCTGATGCGGGACTCAATCCCAGGACCCTGAGATCATGACCTGAGCTGAAGGCAAAGGCTTCAACCCACTGAGCCACCCAAGCACCCAAAAGAATAGAAATTGTTAAAAAAAGGAAAATTGTTAAAAAAAAGAAAATGTGCTCTCAGAACACAACTGAATTAAACTAGAAGTTAGTAAGAGAAAGATAACTAGAAAATCCAATAGATACAAATTAAACAAATAACATGTACTCGGGTTGGGGCGGCTCAGTCGGTTAAACATCTGCCTTCCACACAGGTCATGATCCCAGGATCCTAGCATTGACACCCTCATCAGGCTCCCCTGCTTGACAGGGAGTCTGCTTCTCCCTCTTCCCCTGCCTGCTGCTCCCCTGCGTGTCCTCGCACTTTCTCTCTCTCTCTCTCTCTCTCTCTCTCTCTCTTTCTCTCTCAAATAAATAAAAATCTTAAACAAACAACTAATCCATGGTACTGATTATATGAAAGCATTTTGTATACATTTGCATTTTTATTCTTATCTTTTCATCCTTACTTAGGTTTCCCTGGTCAAAACAATCCCAAGTTCCTGGTTTCTTCTCTGCAACATCAGGAATCCTATTACTTTTTCAGTCAGGAGCCTCATTATACTGACCCCAAGGCATCCTGAATGAGATCTGGATGATTCTAAGGATCATCGCTAAGGGAAATAAAATCCTCCCTAGTTCTGCTCAGGCTCCTATCCTTTCTACCACTCCAACCCTTCAAACAAGTTATTTCAACATCTTCTAGGTAATTAACTTGTCTTCTCACCCCACCCTGAAAAATGAAGGCTCAGTCCCTGGTCATCCATTGGAACAATCCAATTCAATAACACATACAAGAGTGCTGGGTGGCTTGGTTGGTTAAATGTCTACCTCCCATTGGGAGGGAGACAAACCATAAGAGACTCTTAATCTCATGAAACAAATTGAGGGTTGCTGGGGGCAGGGAGGTAGGGATAAGGTGGCTGGGTTATGGATATTGGGGAGAGTATGTGTTATGGTGAGTGCTGTGACATGTGTAAGCCTGATGATTCACAGACCTGTACCCCTGGGGCAAATAATATACATTAATTAAAAATAAATAAATATAAAAAAATAAATGTCTACCTTCGGGTCAGGTCAAGATCCCAGGGTCCCAGAGCCACACATCAGACTTCCTGTTCAGTGGGGAGTCTAATTCTCCCTCTCCCTCTGCCCCTCTCCCCTGATTGTGCTCTCTCTTTCTCTCTCTCGTTTGATCTCTCTCAGGTAAATAAATAAAATCTTTAAAGAAAAAAAGGGAAGAAAGCAATCTGCTAAATCTCAAAAGGATATGAAAAATATTTTTACCTAAATGAAAATGAAAACACAACCTAATAAAACATGTGGGATACAGGGAAAGCAGTGCTTACAGGGACATTTATAACAGTGAATGCACAGATTAGGAAAGAAGGTCAAAAATCAATCACATAAGTTTCCAACTTAGGAAACTAGAAAAAGAAGAGCAAATTAATCCAAAGTAAGGAGAAGAAAAGAAATAATAAAAGTTGAGCAAATCAATAAAAAACAGGAAATCACCAGAGGGGGAAAGAAAATCAACACAACCAAAAGGCAGATCTTTCAAAAAACCAATAAAATTTGGGGGACCTGGTTGGATCAGCTGCTTAGGTGTCCAACTCTTGATTTCAGGTCAGGTCATGATCTTAGGGTCTTAAGATCAAGCCCCATGTCAGGCTCCATGTTCAGCAGAGTCTGCTTGAGATTCTCTCTCTCTCCATCTGTCCCTCCCCTTGCTTGTGCTTGGTACGTCTCTAGTTAATAAATAAATAAATAAATAGACAGACAGACAAATAGAGATCAACAGAGGTGCCTGGGTGGCTCAGCCAGTTAAGCACCTGCCTTCTGCTCAGGTCAGGATCTCAGGGTCCTCTCTGCTCAGTAGCAAGTCCACTTCTCCCTCTCCCTCTGTGATCTCTCTCGTGCTCTCTCAAATAGTCTTTTTTTTTATTTCAATTTTTTTTTAAGATTTTATTTTTTTATTTGACAGAGAGAGAGAGACCACAAGCAGGCAGAAAGGCAGGCAGAGAGAGAGGGAGAAGCAGAGAGCCCGATGCAGGGCTCGATCCCAGGACCTTGAGATCATAACCTGAGCTGAAGGCAGAGGCTTACTTAACCCACTGAGCCACCCAGGCACCCCTAAAATAAATAGTCTTTAAAAAAAAATAATGAAAAGGACCAAGGCAAGATGGCGGAGGTGTAGGAGGCACCAAGAGCACTGGGATCCAGAAAGAGGCTGAAAACCACTCTAAAAGCCAGCAAACACAACAGCAGAGAGAAGAGAATAAGAACAGCAATTCTAGGAGCAGAAAATCAACCACTTTCAGAAAGGTAGGAGTGGAAAAAGTGAATTTAAAGCAACGGGAAGAGAGA
>CM053609.1:47574503-47593172 GCA_028646535.1 Procyon lotor
CAAATAAATAAAATCTTTACAAAAAAAAAAAAAAAAAAACACAAGGTTTCTTAGAAGTAGCCACATCTAAAACCTAGGCTTTCAACCTCCCAGTCCAGTGCACTAATGACTGACCTATGCTGTCCCACCAGAGGTCGTAGTTCTTACCTAAGACACTAAAGCGTAAATTGAATTCCTATGTCAAAAAAACACCACTAGAATTATCCTATCTTCCTTTCCCCTATCATTTTCTGCTCCATTAACTTTTGACATATGGTACAGTTTTATCTTATCTTGCACAAAAATTTGTCACTTTAAATGAAATACAATATTCCTGATAAGCAATAGAAGTCCAAAAATTAGATGCTTAATTCCTTAAACTGATTCAAACTATTATTTTCAATAGAACAAATGTTTATGTATCTTCTCTACTCCATCATTTTTCTCCTCTTAGTATTTAGAAGAACTATTATTCAGCTATAATAATCAATTAATGATGATTTTCCTACCCTCATATCAAGGGTCACTCAAATGCCGTATGTCCCACAGGCCAACTCCTTCTGGCACACTGTGCATAAATATGTAAAGGTGAGCAAGACACCATAAAGTATACGTAAACTCAAAAATATCTGCAATTAACTGAGACCAAAAAAAAGGGAAACAATAAGATTAGGGACACCTGGGTGGCTCAGTCGGTTAAGTATCCACCTTCAGCCCAGATCATTATCCCAGGGTCCTGGGATCAAGCCCCACATCAGGCTCCCTGCTGAGGAGAGGGCCTGCTTCTCCCTCTCCATGTCGCTCCCCCTACTTGTGCACGCTCACTTGCTCGCTCACGCTCTCTCTCTCTCTCTCTCTCTTGCCATCTCTCTGAGTCAAATAAATAAATAAAATCTTAAAAAAAAAAAAAAGATTAAGTCAATCCTCTCCTTGACAAATCAAAACCAAGAGCAAAATTAACCAAGGAAGTTATGTGTTCAACATTTAAAAAATAAAATTTCAATTAAACATACATAAATCCTGGATAACCTTAGCTTATCAGAACTTCGAATTTTAAAATAAGAAAAATTTGAATAAGCTAGTAATTAAATTCTTACCAGGCCTGGTGTGATCTCTTCATCACTGTCTAGATCCTGACTGCTTTCCATATCAACACTGACAATCACTGTATCCGAAGTGCTCTTGTGTTGTCGCTTGTTACTTTCAGTATAAACATCTAAGGATGATATTTGCAGAGTGGACTCTGTCTTGGAAGATGTGCCTTCCATCCTTGGAGTTAAAATCTTTTTGCAAGTTTTCCTTATTTCAGTCTTCTTACATTTCTTACATGCAACTTCATTGTTAAAATTCTTATCCAATAGGGATTTGGGGTGCTTAAATTGGTCTGGCTTGTAATTACTGAGTGAAAAGGGAACAAGATACACCTTAGGTGTTTTTCCTAAAACTGTAGTTTGTACTGGTCTCAGAGATACACAAGTGATGTTTTGATTTTCTTTATATTCATTCACCTATTTAGGTCAATAAAAGAAAAGAGAGCATTAGAATCCCAGGTCCTATGTCTTTTCTTACAGGTCTGTGTAAATAAATCTAATTCGTTATTTCATAACGAAAACATAAATCCAAAGTGATAGCCTGTAACGAAACTTTCTCCCCACCAAAATCTGGATACCTAAGTCATTAACCTGAATTTAAGTATTTATTATACTGGGTGTATTTTTATTCATGACTCTGCAAACCAATACTAACATAATAATGACTACATTTGTAACTGAGACTACCCCAACTGCCACCTTCCCAGTAACTGCAATTGTCTCCAGAGTAGGAATCCGACAGTAACTGCCCCAAAGGCAGATGTAGAGTCCCTAATCCCATCCTGTCCCTATTTCAGGCCTTATTGATAAGAACCTTCCCCAACGCTTAAGTTTCCATAGAGAAAAACGGCCGAGATCCCCGATTATCTTTTGAAACAACACGCCCGAAAAACCCGTTATGCTGAGAGATGCCCCAGGGAGCGGGAACTAGTTCCGGAGTGTGAAGGTGCTGAGTACGAAATCCGTGCCCTCCCGGGCCTGGTCCCGGCAATCCCTCACGAAACACTGAGGCAAGAGCACACCCGAAAGCAACAAGCGGTTTCTCACCTTCATCTGGAGTCGCTGTTTGGAGCCCACCGTCTCCTCACTGCCCACGCGCGACCCCGACATCTTTCCGCGGCTTTAGCAGCTGGCGTCTTCCCGCCAAGATTGCGGCGGGAGGCGCGGGGAGGGAAGGGGAGGATCAGCGGGGCTGGGGCGGGGCCTGGCGGGCGGCACTGACGCGCCCTGACGCCAGATGGCCGGAGGGGGAGGGGCACGCAGGCGTTACGGTCGCCTTGGTAAGCGTCAAGCTCACCAGCCTCACCCCAGACAAATGTTGTAGAAATGCGATTGGACCGAATACACATTTTTACCTTAGATCCCGGTACTTTCTGATGCTGCTGATGCCAGTATCTCGCTTTGAAAAACACTGGCGCTTCTGCTGAGAAAAAAACCACCTTGCCTTGCAATGTGAGCCTGGAAAAGATTCGGACGCCCTTAGATGCCGTATGAATAGATTGGCTAGAAAATCGAAAACAGGCAGCCTTTACCTAGGCCCCCGGGTTCCTTATAACCCCACCACCAGAAAATTATGCCGTATGGCGACCATATTACCTTCTTCCTAGGAAGGGAAGCATTTTGCTTTTTTTCAAGAGCTGGTAACTTCAGCTGTTTTAAATTTCACCTCATCATCTGCCCACCATTTAACTAAGATCCTAATGACCTTATGAAGCCCAAAGGCTGAGGAAAAGTGAATCAAATCATTTTTGTATCGGAGTAAATAAGATTTTAGTGCCCTGTATTTCTTACAGTCACAGCCATAGTAACCGTTTTTTTCCTCCCTATTCTCTGAGTTGCCCTGAGCCAAAACAATTGTTTTCCCATCATATTTACTCCCTCAGGACAGCATGGTTTTGGAGCTGTTAAGTTCAAAATACAAATTTCTACCTACTCTGTTTTAAAGATCCTTTTCTTTCTAGCCCAAAACTGTTTCTTTGGTTGTTTACATAGGCCCTCCACTGTTCTTTGCTCAAGACTTGCACAATTTCCCTTCCCAGCCTAAACCCAATTTTACAACACACGTGAAGTAATTTGAGAACTAATCATATTAACAGTAACATCAGGGCCCTCTATGATCTGATTCTTGCCAAATGTTCACCACTTCTTGACAAAAATTACTGATAAAATCAAGCTTTTCAGTGTTTAATATATACCTTACTATTTCTGGGCTGCAAGACTTTGTTCATGTTGTCCCATCTCTCCCTACCACACTTATGAAATCCTTTCTATGGTCAAATGTGTTCCGACTTCCAATAAACCAGTATTTTTTTTTTTTTTTACAAACCCAGCTAGTAAACTGTGATTGCTTCTGTTACCAAGCCTTAGAAGACTCACTAAATAAAATTCAAGCCTTTAAACAATATTCCATACTCCTTAGGGAGCTAAGCACAGTAAACACAGCAAGTGCTTAATATATTACTCATGTACTTATATACAAATACTGTCTAGCCAGGAATGTTTTAATAGACGGTCTTGAGAAACTGAAAAAACTGGAAAGCCAAAAAGCACACACTTCTGATTTCAGGCAATGCTCCAGGCCCCTTGGGGAATTTTTCCTTTTTTTTTTTCTTGGCAATGGCCTAAATCACTGCCAGCTGCCCTCGCGTGACGAAAAAAAATACCTCACCGCAACCTAATCAGCCTCATCAACTGAGCCAATCAGGTGCTATTAGCAGGACTTCTATTCTCATTAAACTCCAATGCTGAGCTTTCAAGAGTCGGGACAAACTGCCCTTCACTATCTGCTCAATTCCTTGCTCATCACTATCCCAGCTCCCTCGGGTTCAAACCAAGCTAACAAAAGATACCCGTAATTCGGACCTGCCTCTCCACAGGACTTTTAACAGCAAAGCCCAGTAGGAAGCAATCTCCCACCAGAAGCGACGTCCAAACACTGCAAGACTGAAGACACCAGCGCTGTCTATGAACATGCGCAGTAACAGACTCCACGCCCACAATCCCAGAATCCTCTAGTCCCATATTTCCGGTTTCTTTAGCTCAGCCGTAAGTGTTGTTGCTGTGTGTCGCGCACAGGTGTCCGGTACCTCTAGGTGAAGACGTGTTGTGTTTGGTTTTTTTTTCTGTTCGTTGACGTTGTTGCTGTTCACTGTTTGGAATCACTGAAGTTTCGGGAGTCACCGCCGCTGCCATCAACATGTCGGTCCCAAGCGCACTCATGAAGCAACCGCCCATTCAGTCTACGGCTGGGGCCGTCCCGGTTCGCAATGAGAAAGGTACGGTGCTTAGCTGTTTTCCAGTCGGATCTTACCTCTTCCTTCGCCAGCATACTCCAAACCTACCTCAGCAGACCACCCCAACCCTCCGACCCTTAGGACCTTGCCCCCTAATTTCCTCGGTTTTAGCCATCAAACTCGCACCCGATCGCGTTGCTTTAGGGGATGGGGGGTCCTATCGCCCATCTGCCCTCACAGCAAGCATCCCTCTTCCCTTGGCCTCCACAGATAAATTAGACTAATAAACATAGTGAATGCCTACTTTTGCAGGGCGTTGTGCGGGATACAGCCCCTCCTTTGTTATCCTAGCAGTCTGTTTGTGCTGCTTTTATAACACAACAGAGTGTCTGCCTCCCTCTACTGCATCATAAGTTCATAACGTCCTTAAGACAGGAACCATGTCTTATTAAACTTATTATTCCTTTCAACCAACGCTGTGACTGTATTAAGTTGAATACACACTTGAGTGAGGCAATGCCCTTAACCTTAAGGAACTCATATTGTAGTAGATGTGAGACATGCAAAAAGAGGCACATTCTAAGCACAGTGCCGTTCCTGTCACATAGGTGATATAAACCAAACGATATGGAAGGATAGAGATAATCTCTTCAGACTGAGGTAATCAAGGAAAGCTTCTTGAAGAAGGTGGCATATAAATTGATCCTTAAAGGATGAGTAGGATTCCAGTGCAGATAGAAGAAGGAACACTACATGTTTGGCTAAAGAGTCCTTTTTCAGGAAGGAATTTGGAAAACTATATGAGTTTTCTTTTTTTTTAATATACTGTACCTATTCTTGTGCAACTTGCCTTTTACCTTAAAGTGGCTTTTGATATCCTTTTATACATATACAGCTAATTCATTCATTTTAACTACTTATAAATTCCATTGTATAATTAAACCACAGTTTATTCCTTACTAAAGAATAGTTCGGTTTTTTTTTTTCTATCATAAACAGTGCTGTAGTTGTCCTTTTTTTTTTTTTTAAGTAATCTTTACGCCAGACGTGGGTCTCAAACTCATGACACCGAGATCGAGTCACATGGTCTACCAACTGAGCTAGCCAGGCACACTCTGTAGTTGTCATCCTTTTTTTTTTTTTTTAAAGATTTTTATTTATTTGACAGTGAGAAACACAGCGAGAGAGGGAACACAAGCAGAGGGAATGGTAGCGGGAGAAGCAGGCTTCCTGCCGAGCAAGGAGCCCGATGCGGGGCTCGATCCCATGACCCTGGGATCATGACCTGAGCCGAAGGCAGACGCTTAACGACTGAGCCACCCAGGCGCCCCTGTAGTTGTCATTCTTAAACACGTCTCTTCAGTACACTGTGTAAGGATTTCTCTAGGATAGACTCCTAAAAGTTTATCATCAGCCTAAATAGCTATTTCCACTTGCTCTCCACAATGGGTTGTGGGAGCATTAAGAGTTTGTATTTTTCCCATATATTCATCTGCACACTTGGTTGTATCAGATTTTTAAATTTTGCCCAATCTAATTATGAAATATCTCATTTTAATTTGCATTTCCCTGATTATTAGTGATACTAAGAATTTTCATGCATTTTTCAGCTCTCTAGGTTTTCTCTTCTCTGAATTACCTGTTTTTGTCATTTACCCATTTTTCTACTTAGTTTTTCTTCATCCCAAATCTGTCTTAGCTTTTTCTTGTTTTGTTTTGGTTTTTTGACTTGTCTTTTCACTTTAATATTGGGGCTTTCTGTTTCATAGGCATTTTTTTTGTTTTGTTTTTTATGAAGATTTTATTCATTTATTTGACAGAAAGAGATCACAAGTAGGGAAAGGGGGGAAGCAGGCTCCCTGCTGAGCAGAGCCCAATGATAGGCTTGATGCCAGGACCCTGAGATCATGACCTGAGCCAAAGGCAGAGACTTAACCCACTGAGCCACCCAGGCACCCCTTTCATAGGCATTTTTAATTTTAGTATTATCAGATTTATCAATTTTATCTTTAATAGCTTGTGTTGTATATTGTGTAAGAAATCCTTCCCTGTACTGAGATCATAGATATTCAAATTACTTTCTATCATCTAAGTGTTTGTGTATACTAAATGGGACTGAATATACAACTATGCAAGACAGATCTAATTTAAGAAGCTTATAATTCAGTAGGGATGTGTTTAAGATGTGTTTTTCACACATGGGTCTTTAATCCATCCAGAATTTTGTTGTGTATGTGTGTGTGTGGCGTCAGAGATCTAATTTTACTATTTACCTTGTGGTTAACCAATTGTCCCTACTGTTCCATTGTTTGACTAGCCTATCCATTCTCCACTGCTTCATTTGTTTGTTTGTTTTTAAGATTTTATTTATTCATTTGACAGAGAGGGCACAAGCAGGGGGAGCAGCAGGCAGAGGGAGAGGGAGAAGCAGGCTTCCTGCTGATCAGGGAGTCCAATGCAGGGCTCGATTCCAGGATCCTGGGATCATGACTTAAGCCAAAGGCAGATGCTTAACTGACTGAGCCACCCAGGCATCCCAAGATTTTATTTATTCATTTGAGCAAGAGGGAGAGGAAGAGCTGACTCCCTGCTAAGGAGGGAGCCCAACACTGGATCCCGGGACCGTGAGATCATGATCTGAGCTGAAGGCAGACTCTGAATCAACTGAGCCAACCAGGTGCTCTGAGACTTTATTTTTTTTTTACATCAGTTTTAGGTTCACATTTCCCGTATGTCCTCTGCCCCCACACATGCATAGCCTCCTCCATTATCAGCATCCCCCACCAGAGTGATACATTTGTTGCATTTGATGAACCTACATTAACACATCATAATCACCCAAAGATTACATTAAGGTTCACTATTAGCATTGTGTATTCTATGGATTTAGACAAATGTATAATGACATACATCCAGTTTTACGGTATCACACACAGTATTTTCATTGCCCTGAGAATCATCTGTGCCCTTCCTATTCATCCCTCCCCAACCCAACCCTTGGCAACCACCAATCTTTTTACTGTCTCCATAGTTTTCCTTTTTCCAGAATGCCATGTATTTGCAATCATACAGTGTATAACTTTTTCAAATTAGCTTCTTTCACTTAGTAATATGTATGTAAGTTTCTTCTATGTCTTATTGCCGGCTTGATAGCTCATTTCTGTTTAGCACTGAATAATATACCATCATGTAGACATACCATAGTTTTTATTCATTCACCTAGCAGGGGGCATCTTGGTTCCTTCCAAATTTTGGCAGTTATGAACAAAGCTGAAATAAATATCAGTGTGCAAGTTTTTGCATGGACATTAGATTTCAACACTTAGGTAAATACCAAGGAGTGCATTTGCTGGATTGTTTGGTAAGAGTATGATTAGTTTTATAAGAAACCACCAAACTGTTTTCCAAAGTGACTGTGCCATTTTGCATTCCCACCAGTATCAAATGAGAGTTCTTAGTCCACATTCTTGCCAGCATTTGGTGTTGTGAGAGCTCTGTAGTTTCGTTATTCTAATACATATGCAGTGGTATCTCATTTTATTTTGCATTTCCCTGACAACATATGATTTGAAGCAAATATGCTTATTTGCCATCTGTGTATCTTCTTTAGTGAGGTATGTTAAAGTCTTCAGCTTCACCTTGCTCTTCAGAACTGTCTTGGTTCTTTTTGGCCTCCTATTCTTCCATGTTATTTTAGAGTCAGCCTGGAGACTACTGTTAATAGAATTGCATTAAAATTATAGGTCATGCAGGGGTACCTGGGTGGCTCAGTGGTTTAAAGCCTCTGCCTTCGGCTCAGGTCATGATCTCAGGGTCCTGGGTTCGAGCCTGCATTGGGCTCTCTGCTCAGCAGGGAGCCTGCTTCCCCCTCTCTCTCTGCCTGCCTCTGCCTACTTGTGATCTCTCTCTCTCTGTCAAATAAATAAATAAAATCTTAAAAAAAAGAGAGAGAGAGATGTAATTTTGGAGGTTTGATAGCTCATAAGCTAAAAGAAAAGGTAGAAATTGATAAGATTAGAAGCTTGAGTTATATGGTGATGTAAAGGCTGCCATAGAAAAATTCCAGGGGAACTAAAAAAAGGATTGAGCAGCATTTTGATTTTCTGTTCCCACCTAAGTCACCATTATGTGCTGGGCACTGTTACAAATAATTCCCTTAAGGATATAGTTGAGGTAGAATAGCATGAATTTGTGATGAATGTAGTCTGCCTGTCTGGGAGGAATTTTTTCTATTGTTTCACTGCCTGTCTTCCTCCACTTCATTGTATTCAGGCTCACCTTCTTTGTCATTAGTGTTGGTATTCACAAGAATGTTTTCCCATGACTTGGTCTTGGCTGGGAAACACCAAGAGATGAATGAATGAATAGATGGTTGGATAGTGGCTGTCTTCTTCTGTTTGAACTCTTGTTACCAGGAGTATAGGGCTCTACCTGCAAAGGCAGAGGTTGAAAGACATTGGGAAAGAGGCTACTGAAACATAATACGTTACCTTTATCACTCAGGTGAGATTTCGATGGAGAAAGTGAAGGTAAAACGTTATGTGTCGGGAAAGAGGCCAGACTATGCCCCTATGGAGTCCTCAGATGAGGAGGATGAAGAATTTCAGTTCATTAAGAAAGCCAAAGAACAAGAAGCAGAGCCTGAGGAACAGGAGGAGGATTCATCCAGTGACCCTCGACTGCGACGTTTGCAGAACCGTATTAGTGAAGATGTGGAAGAGAGGTAATGACTAGTGTTATGTTTCCTTGGACCTGAACCCCTACAGGTTAGTTAATAACAACAAGAGTAATAATAGCTAATATTTGCACAGTACTCAATATAAGCTAGTCTCTGTTCCAAGTACATTTACTAATTCTTACAATCTACCCAATAGCCTTATGAGGTACGTATTATTATCCCAATTTACAAATGAGGAAACTGAGGCACAAAGGGATCAGGAAAATAACATGACCGAAAGTATATAACCAAGAAATGGCAGCCAGTAAATAGCAGGTTACCTCTGGTACAAAAACACTAATTAACTCACTAAGGGAATAGAAAACACAAACCATTAGTTGATTTGTTGGGGGGCAGAGGTCTTAATATTTGAGAAATTGATTTAATTCACTCACTTATTCTAAAGGCTAATGAGGGCAATGACACCAATGAAGTAGGAAAAAAGGCTTGATGATTGAATGGTCTCAGGTAGGAAAGGGAACCTCCCAATGAAGGATTTCGTACGTTGTGTATCAATTGAGACATTACCTTACAAAGTAGACCAAAGATCCCAAACTTGACAGTTCATATTGTCTCTGGAATTTTCTCAGGGAGCCTCTAGACCTACACAGTTCTGTTTATTTTATTAAGTAATTAGATCCAAATAATTGAATAGTTATGTCCTAATATTTAAAGGACATATAAATATGTCCAAATATTTATATTTGAAAAATATAATACACAAGACAAACCATAAGAGACTCCTAAACTCACGAAACAAACTGAGGGTTGCTGGGGGGTAGGGGAGTGGGGATAGGGTGGCTGGGTTATGAACATTGTGGAGGGTATGTGCTGTGGTAAGTGCTGTGAAATGTGTAAGCCTGATGATTCACAGACATGCTCCCCTCGGGCAAATAATACATTATATGTTAATAAAAAAGAAAACAAAAGAAGAAAAATATAATACACATAAAAGAAAAAGCATTTTTATTTCATTCTTACATAACCATAACTTATTAGTGGGTTTGTGTGCCTCATGAACACTGACTACTTCTCAGACCTTGGCACAGTCATTCATTTCCTGCTCCATATTGATCTGCATGCAGTAGTTGCTTTTTATACAGCCATCAAAAATCCAGTTTCACAAAGATAAAATGTCACTGAAAAGAAACCTAGTGTGATCTGATATTGAAACTGAACTACTTGGAGCTATAAAACCATCCCAGTGCACCCATGATGTTTATTGCAGTGCCTCATGATGCTTCGGCTTACATTTAATTTTTTAGGTCCAGCTTGACTATTTGCTCTGACACTTTGAATTGTTTTTTGTCTGCACCTCTGGCTTCAGTATTAATAAAAACAAATATAACCTCCAGGTGCTCTACGACTAAGAAAATGTGGTTGATGCTTTCTCATTTTATGACACTGGTGTCACACTTGAAGCTGCTGTTTTTCAGGTTGGCTAGACATCGGAAAATAGTGGAACCCGAAGTGGTAGGAGAAAGTGACTCAGAAGTGGAAGGAGATGCGTGGCGCATGGAACGAGAAGATAGCAGTGAAGAAGAAGAAGAAGAAATTGATGATGAGGTATAACAAAGGAAAATAGGAAGCTCTTACTCGCCCCAAGAAAAAGCAGGGGGGCTGTTCTCCTTTGTTGAGGTCCCAAAGGCAATAAGTTTGCTGCTTTTTGAGGAACTCTGATCCAAGGTTCCCTATTTGTTGGAGATAGAACTGAAAATAAAATGATGTAAGTTGTATTTACTCCTATCAGAATTTGTTAAACATGATGAGGGGAAAATAAAAAGCTGCCTTAGAGCACAAGTCATGGGGTTGACTGACTTGGACCTGTGCCTTGACAGGAAATAGAGCGGCGCCGTGGCATGATGCGTCAGCGAGCACAGGAGAGAAAAAATGAAGAGATGGAAGTCATGGAAGTGGAAGATGAGGGACGTTCTGGGGAGGAGTCAGAATCAGAATCTGAGTATGAAGAGTACACAGACAGTGAAGATGAGATGGAGCCTCGCCTTAAACCTGTCTTTATTCGAAAGTCAGTATCTCACAAACCAGGCCTGAATCTACATAGTTACTACTTTCCAGGTCTGAGAATAGAAGCCTCTTTTCTAACTCATGCTCTTCTGAAATATCAGCACTGAGTGAAAGTCTTCTGCCCAGTTCCCTACCTGTGCAGAATATTTGCTGAGGAATATCTTGGTGTTAACAGAGAGCCTGAATTGGTTTTCTCATCTCCCTTTCCAGTTAAAGAGCACATAATCTGCCCACGGTCCCATAAAGCACAAAATTAAACTTGAAGAGTGAACTCCCAATCCTTTCCTAATGACGAGAAATCCTACTGCTTACAGTCCAATAGTTTCTTGCTATTCAGGCAGTTCTCAAAGATGAATAGAGTTTTAATGCTCTGAATACCTGGGGTGACTCCCAGTTTTGGGTCTGGCTAAAAATAGAGCCAGTGATTGTTGGGCTTTGTCTGATTTAGATGGAACTTGAGTTAAGAGGACAAAGAGCTCCACTCTGAGGGCTTTGGGCAATTAACAGGACTTCTGTGCTGCAGGAAGGACCGAGTAACAGTTCAAGAACGTGAGGCTGAAGCATTGAAACAGAAGGAGCTGGAGCAGGAAGCAAAACGCATGGCTGAGGAAAGGCGCAAGTACACACTCAAGGTACTGGGAGTGGCTGTGACAATTGCACACGAGGCGGAGTGTATTTATGTTTGTCTGAGGAAAATAAGGAAAACCAAGAGGTAAATTGTTCTCCTTACCCAGATTGTAGAAGAGGAGACCAAGAAAGAACTGGAGGAGAACAAGCGGTCCCTGGCTGCACTAGATGCTCTCAATACTGATGATGAAAATGATGAGGAAGAATATGAGGCATGGAAAGTTCGAGAGCTAAAGAGAATCAAGAGGGACAGAGAAGATCGAGAAGCGTGAGTAATAAGACGGACCTAGAGTTTAATATCAGTAAAATGGAATGGGTTCCTAGTGGGGTAGCTCTGAGGCTCAACACAGACTGAAATCCATTCCAGCTTTTTTTACAGTTCTTGCAACTGAGTGAGTTTTCCGTAATTGGAATGTGGCTTATTACAATGAAATCATGGAAAAGAAACACTTTGTCAATATTTCTCTGATACAGTACCAGCTGATACTCCCTATAGTTTTCTAGTAGACACACAGACGTTACGCACTGTTATCAGTTATCTATTCTTGCATAAAAACCCAATCCAAAATTTCGTCACTTGCAACAGTTGATTATTCCTCACAGTTTTCAAGTTGGCTAAGCAGTTCCTCTGCTGGTTTCACCTGGGCTCTCTCATGCAGTTGCACCTAGCTAGAGGATTGGCTGGGCTAGAATGTCCAAAATGGCTTCATTCACATGTCCAGTAGTTAATGCTAGACTACCTTACTTCTTCAGTGGGCTAGACTGGCTTTCTTACATAACAGCCTCATGGCAGTATTTCAGGAGGACAAAAGTGGAAACTGGCAAGGTCTTTTAAGGTAGTCACATGTCATTTATGCAGAGGCAGAGGGGAAGAATTTGTGGCCCTTTAAATAATCCGCCACAGTCACTATTGTTAGAGCAGAATCATTTTTTTAGCTGCATCACCCATTCTTAAAAATTACTAGGAGAGGGTAATCCCAGATTACAAAGGGAAACCATCAATAGAAAACTCTGTCCTTAGCCTGCAGTTTCTAAGATTTCTATCCTGGGTTTCAAGGAGTCCATGTACCCTTTAAAATTGTATACAAAATTACATGTATTTGTATTTTTCTGGAGAAAGGGGATCGATGACCCCCCCCAAAAGGGGTCTGTCACTACAATCCTAATTAATGATGTTAACCCTTGGTTTGTGATATTAAGTACATATACAATTACTTAAAAAAAATAAAATGTGAACCTAGTTATATTAAATTCTGATTTTTTTTAAAAGCCAAGTAGGCTTTTTAGGGAAGGGGAATTACTAATATTGCAAAATCAAGCAGTAATAGTATGTCTGAACCTTATAAAGGCTAGAATCAACTGGAAGTTTGCAATAATGAAGACAACCTTACCTTTTTTATTTGTTGGGCTCCTGATCTTAATTCCTAACAGGCAGTGGTGAGAATTAAAGAAAGTAAATAAGGCTTGAAAGGAGATGAGACTGCATTGTGTTCAGATAATTTGAGTGTCTCTGAAGTTGGAATGATACTAATAAATAGTTTGTTCTCTGCACAGGCTTGAGAAGGAGAAGGCAGAAATTGAACGAATGCGAAACCTGACTGAGGAAGAGAGGCGAGCTGAGCTTCGGGCAAATGGCAAAGTCATTACCAACAAAGCTGTTAAGGGCAAATATAAGTTCTTACAGAAGTATTATCACCGGGGTGCCTTTTTTATGGTAAGTGAAAAGGGAGTGGGAAGGTTGGGCTATAGAAATAACTTAGAACTTTTGAGTTCTTCTCTTCCTTCAAGAATAAACTGTCTAGTGATGTTACTTCTACTTGCCAATGATCGGTTTTCTCATTTGCTTTTTGCCTCTGAAGAATATAAACCCAATAGGAAAAAGGACTGGCAACAGGATTTTAGAAGTAGCAGCAACTGTTCTCTCTCTTGGCCCCAGCTCTCAGGAGGAAATGGTGTAAGGGAAGAATTGAGGAACTAAAAATAGGGAGATAGTGAACTAGATACAGACTATTTAAATCCCCAAAATTAATTAGATGTCACTATTCATAGCCAAGTAAGAAATTCTGTTTATGCAAATATTTGGGAGGCAGAAATTTAATTCACTTCATTCTGAGTAAACAGAAAATGACTAAGCCTAACTAACCAAAAAAAAAAAAAAAAAAATGCTTTATTATCTAACCACTATGTGTAATACCCTCAAGATTTTGTTCTTCACCTAAAGACCAAGGTCAAAATATATCAATCTGTTAGCCCTGTATAAAGTGATGAGGACTTCTTCCAAATTATTTAGATTATACCAGTGATAATTTGTTAATGGAGAGAGATGTCAGGAAAAGGAATGAGAACTGATTGCACATATGCACATATTACTGTAATACCATTTGGTTTGTTAAGTTATTACCTGATGCTATATGAGTTTGAATCAAAAAGTAGACTTGTTTTTTTCAAACCCTAAATGTCCCTACTACAGCTAGATTCCTGCCTTTCACTGTAGATACCAGTAAAATCTAAACTTCAGTGGAGGGTTCCTTACTCGCCTCCAAAATCAATTTCAGTCTACTTAGCCAGAAATGTTTGCTTATTATGTAGAGCCCTAGCTCAGTAGTTTTCTAGACTGGAGTCACTGGAGATTATGAATTATTTCTTTACTTGTTTGAAATCATAAAGTTTCATCGCTTACACATTTGAGCAGCTTTAATAAGCTTCTGAGAGAAGCAGTTTATTGCTGGATAAGATACATAAGGAAAGAGTTATGTAGAAGTCTTTTGGTACACATACTCAGTGAACCCTCCTCATATGGATAAGGAGAGTGAAGTTAAAATACCTTCTGAGATCAAATGAGGGACTCAGCCTCTAACAAGTAGAAAAGTAGATCTCACAAAAACTCTTACTTTTAAAGCCTTTCTCTACCCAGATCCCCATTTTTTGTTTTAAGTGGGCTCCCAGAGCCCAACATAGGGCTTGAACTCACAACCCTGAGATTAAGAGTTGCATGGTCTAGGGGCACCTGGGTGGCTCAGTCGGTTGAGTGTCCAACTCTTGATTTCGGCTCAGGTCATGATCTCAGGGTTTTGAGATCAAGCCCCATGTTGGGCTCTCCTCTGGGCATGGAGCCTGCTTGGGATTCTCTCTCTCCCTCTCCCCCTTCCCCATCTCTGCCTCTCTCTCCCTCTCTTAAAAAAAAAAAGTTTTATGGTCTACCAGCTGAGCCAACCAGAAGCCCCAAGAGCACTACTGTTTGACACTGTTACAGGATATAAAATTATTGCCCTCAGATGACTTACAACCTAAAAATGGGGCTAAAGCACATACATACTATACTATGATATAAGGATGAGTAAAAATACTGTGGGGCACCTGGGTGGCTCAGTGGGTTAAAGCCTCTGCCTTCAGCTCAGGTCATGATCCCAGGGTTCTGGGATCGAGCCCCGCATCGGGATCCCTGCTCAGTGGGGAGCCTGCTTCCCCCTCTCCCTCTTCCCCTGCTTGTGTTCCCTCTCTTGCTGTGTCTTTCTCTGTCAAATAAATAAAATCTTTAAAAAAAAATAAGAAAAAAAAATACTGTGGGACTTCTGAAGAGGGAAATGTTTTATTTTGTAGGAAATGGAGAGAGACAACATGAAGGAGGGCACATTTAAGATGTGTAGACTTTCTGACTTCAGTAGTAGGAAGACATTCCAGGTGAAGGGACTAGGAGTAGAGGCAAAAAACATCATCTGTAAAGGGAATTGGCAAGGAGAGGTAGATTACAGCTTTATGGTCTTTGGGCTTGACTACTATAGAAGAGGAGTTGTGCTTATTTAACAAAACAGAATCACCGGAAGTTTTTGAGCAAGGCAAAGGTATGAGGGTGTGTTTTAGAAACATTAGTCTAGTGGCAGTGTGTAAGGTTGATTCTAGGAAAAAAGTATAATAACCCAGGGTATTAGAATTTATAAATGGCAGTTCATTATGTAAAAAGTTTACATAAATTCTGAATGTGGGTAATTGAGAAAATGTTGGCCTTATTAACAGGTTAAATCAGGAAGAGGCTAATTTGAAAAGGTTAAGGAAATGATTTTCACTTTAAATGTGAGTCTGAAGTCCCAACAGAATATCCAAGCTAAACTATATAATGGGCAGTAGACAATTCAGGATGAGATTTGAGAGGCTTCTACAGAGTTGAAGTCATATGACTGAATATATTGGGTGCAGAGAGAATATATCCAACCTTCAGGAAACATCCACATTTAGGAAGAAAAAAAAAGACAACACAAAGAGAAAGGAGTATTATCTCCTCAACTAGATGTAAGCTCTTGAATAGGTTCAGTACCCTCATTCTTTGTATCCCTTGTTGTAGAGATTAATAAATTAGTGGTTTGAATGTATGGGTAATAAAAACCATAAGATTGATAAGACTCTTTTTACAGGATGAGGATGAAGAAGTATACAAGAGAGATTTCAGTGCACCTACCCTGGAGGATCACTTCAACAAAACCATTCTTCCCAAAGTCATGCAGGTATGGACTACCTTAAGAACATGAGAGACAAAATTTATGTATTGAGGACTTGATGTTTGGTGCTATAACTCATCATCTATCTTTTCTTGATCAGGTCAAGAACTTCGGGCGCTCTGGTCGAACTAAGTACACCCACCTTGTGGATCAGGACACCACCTCTTTTGACTCAGCATGGGGCCAAGAGAGTGCCCAGAACACAAAGTTCTTTAAACAGAAGGCAGCTGGAGTACGAGATGTATTTGAACGGCCATCTGCCAAGAAGCGGAAAACTACTTAGAGTTCAACTACTTCCAGCTATGAGACACAAGGGAATGTCTCAGCATCTGGTCCTTGATTTGCTTTTACCATTATTTACATGGCCCCTGTATCTAGCCTATTGGACCTACTGCCATACTTGTGATACTGGGCAATCCAGTTTTTGAAGGTGCTTTGTGAGGTTTGGACTCATGCTGAGAAACCCACAGAAAAGCACTATCCAGGTAAGATCAGAGGCTCTCTCCACTTAAAACCATTTCTGAAAAATCTACATTTCATCCCAAATTCACCTGGGACTATTCTTTCTTTTTCCAGCCTCTTAGCTTGGGTTAGAAACATGGGCATATAAGTGGACAATGCTACCTTGTAGTAAATCTAAGCTAACAGATACCTGGTTTGGCATTTCTGAAGTCAGTTTTTCTAGGTGAACATATTTTTTGATCCATTTATATGTATATGTCAAGAAATAAAAGAATCATACACCAAGGGTGCCTGGGTGGCTCAGTCTGTTAAGTGTCCGCCTCTTGGTTTCAGCTCAGGTCTGGATCTCGTGGTTGTGGCATCAAGCCCCACATTGAGCTCTGTGCTCAGCTCAGAGTCAGCTTTAGATTCTCTCCTTCTGCTCTCTCTTTCTTGTAAGCAATCTTTAAAAAAAGAATCCTATTACAAGAGGTTTCTTATGATACTGGAAATAAAATGTGCAGGCTGACAAGAATCTACCTATTAAATAAAAGCAGAGAATTGTTGGGCAAAGGGTGTTTCACATTTTGATCGTCACTTTGATCTCAGAAACAAACTAAAAAGCTGGATAGGCTGTATTCTAAATGGCACCCAGATTTACTCCATAAGCAGATATATGTATGGTATTCTTTGCTCTCTAAAGTATAGCTGTATTTAGAACAAAAGTTGACCCATGAAATGGGGAAACAAAGTACTTAGCAGTATCCGCCACACCCAGCTTATATGTATATCAAGGAAGGAGCGTATAGTGTTCTCCAGGTTGCAATGCAACAATATCAAACTAGAGTTAAATTCAGTGGTTTTCCACTTAATATTTATTACATAACCACGATGCACATGGCAGAGCACTAGAGTCCTAGGGGTTATAAGGAATGACATTGAATTAGCGGGGAGGCTGTTTCTCAATAACATAAAAAGATGAGATGGCCAAGTTTTTTTCACCATCTTTACACTGCCCCACTGGAAGAAACATTCACAAATCTTTCATGTCCTAAAAAATATGAATATGGGGCGGCGCCTGGGTGGCTCAGTGGGTTAAAGCCTCTGCCTTCGGCTCAGGTTATGATCTCAGGGTCCTGGGATCAAGCCCCACATCGGGCTCCGTGCTCAGCAGGGAGCCTGCTTCCCAGTTTCTCCCTGCCTTCCTGTCTGCCTGCTTGTGATCTGTCAAATGAATAAGTAAAATCTTTAAAAAACAAAACAAAAAGATATGAATATAAATTACTATGAGGTAATAAGCACATAAAGATGAGTATAAGTCACATGTGTGTGCCAGATGGATACAATTTAAGAATTATCCTAGAGGGGGCGCCTGGGTGGCTAGTTGTTAAGCATCTGTCTTCGGCCCAGGTCATGATCCCAGGATCCTGGGATCGAGCCCCACATCAGGCTCTGTGCTCGGCAGGAAGCCTGCTTCTCCCGCTACCATTCCCTCTGCTTGTGTTCCCTCTCTCGCTGTGTTTCTGTCAAATAAATAAAATCTTAAAAAAAAAAAAAAGAATTATCCTAGAGGGGCACCTGGGTGGCTCGCTCAGTGGTTAAGTTTCTGCCTTCAACTCAGGTCACGATCTCAGGGTCCTGGGATCGAGCCCTGCATCAGGCTCTCTGATCAGCAGGGAGCCTGCTTCCCCCTCTTTCTCTGCCTACTTGTGCTCTCTGTCAAATAAAATCTTTTTAAAAAATTAAAAAAAAAAAAATCCTAGAGCTAAATTGAGAATAAAACACTGAAATTCTTTTAAGAACACATTTATAGCTGCTATTTGTGTGTCCACTCTGAGGAAGGTATTAGGCCAAGCTTTTCACATTTACCAACTCCTCAAGTTCTTAAAACAACCTATCAGGTATGTATCACCTTACAGTTGGGGAAACAAGTTCAGCAAGGATGAATTATTGGCTAAAGGTTGATAATTGTCTTCTCTCCAGGAAATGGAATGTAAGATACAGTGTTGTGGCAGTTCTGAATTCAATTAAATCAACTTCATAAAGTCATAGATTAATTCTGC
>CM053609.1:47593672-47608946 GCA_028646535.1 Procyon lotor
AAAGTGGCTTACGGGGCGCCTGGGTGGCTCAGGTCAGATCTCAGGGTCTTGGGATCGATTCCCGCATCGGGCTCTCTGCTCAGCAAGGAGCCTGCTTCTTCCTCTCTCTCTGCCTGCCTCTCTGCCTACTTGTGATCTCTCGGTCAAATGATGAGAGAGAGAGGGAGAGAGAGAGAGAGAGAGGAAGGAAGGAAGGGAGGGAGGGAGGGAGGGAAGGAAGGGAGGGAGGGAGGGAGGGAGAAAAAAGAAAGAAAGAGAAGAGAAGAGAAAAGAAAAAGAAAAGAAAGAAAGGCTTATGAACAAGATTGGTGGTATATAAACCATCCTAGAGACCCATGCCCTGGGCTTCAGCAACCTTGCTGAGATTCCAAATATACACTGAATACCACTGAAAGCTAGTCAGATGAATGACCCTGGCCTGCCCTAGCATCTGCATGTAAACATGAGGTACTCCATTCTGCACTGATCCTTCACATGTTTTCATTAAGGCCTGGGGGGTGGGGGGAAGTTGCTTAAATTCAGTTATATTACAACATGCAAGTTTCCCACAATAAAATACAGTGTAATATACGTAACACTCGATCCAAGATGATACAACTGCAAAAAAAAAAAAAAAATGCTACATCTTTATTGAAATAAAATAATCCAGTAGGTGGGTCGAAAGCACAAATCAGTTGGTCAGGGCAATAAGAGCCTCTACCACGTTGCCCATGTGTTCCCTCAAACTCCGTTCTGCTGCTGCTCTTGAGATCTCCATCTCTGTCATCTGCAGAAAAAGGATTGATGACGTTACCTAAGTCTCTTCTGGGGCATTAAAATGCCACCAAGACTTGCTGACTCAACTCATTTCAGTAAACAACCCCAGTTAAACAATGTAACCTCTGCCCATACACTAGGTAGGCATTACTACTCACTATGAGCTCCAGATCTTCCTTCTTAATGGTGACTTTGGCCAGTTCCTTCTCCCTGCAAGTATTAATGTACATTAGTCCTCATTCTCTACCTCCACCATTAACTCTCATTCTCAGCTGTGCCTTACAAATAAATGACTCCTGACAAACACTGCTGAGTGAAAATACAAAATGACTCTCACATCCTCACCTAACATCCCCATCCCCTCTCGAGTCTTTACAGAAAGCAGCAGGTGCTGTCAGGCCTTTCCTTCCACAAACAAGAAAATAGAGTAAGGTTGTAAACCTTATATATTCAGAAATCGGTGATAAAGTTGAATGGTACAAGGTACAAAGGCTTAATGATAGCTTTTATTTTCGTATGAAGATAGGAACTGGTAGAGCTGGCTGTGCTTACGGAAGACTTACCGCTCCTGTTTGGCTTTCTGTTCCCGGGACCGTCTGTCTCCAATCACGGACATGGCCTATGAGAAAAAACAGATCTCCTTACCACTCTGCCACCCACAATTCCCAATATAAAAGCCTGTCAGAAGCCGGGGGCGGGGGGGGGGGGGGGGTGCGATGTCTAATCATGATGACGAGTATATCAGGAACCAAGGCCTAGTTTAACTCAATTCACCCGAAGGTCACTTTAAACACAATCTCCATCAAGCTCCCTTTCACAAGCGGCGGGCTCCAGTGACGGTTTCCCTCTTGCCTCCTCTCGCCATCGGGACGGGAAGCCCGTCCTGGAGCCGGGATTCCAGTTACAACCCGAGAGGCCCCTCCGCTCTCAGCCCGCCCAGACACGCTCACGGCCAACCTCACCGTCTCCAGATTGGAACTCTGGATCTCTTTCTCCTCCGCGTAGTCGGTGACTCTCTCCAGGTCCGCTGCACCGCTGTCATGCTTCCGTGGCTTCTCGGGAGGCCGCTCCGGGGCGCTGGTCTCAGTCTCCAACTCCAATTCCACATCGCCCTCGGTAGCCATAACGATCCCACCGCGCCGCTGCACAGGCCCCGCCCCAACTCACGAAGACTTCCGGTAACTGCCCCGAAACTTCCGCCGGGAGAGGACGAGGCGGGGCTGACCTCGGGCCACACCTTCAGTACTGTTCTGGGCTCTAGAAACTTCAGCCAGGAAAGCGGGTCGCCTCTCCGACTTCTTTTTTTTGGGGGGTGGGGGGGATGTCCTAGTGTTGTTTTCTGCAAGGCCCTCTCCCACACCTAACCACTCCAGACCTTCCCAACAGACATCCTTACCTTCTCCTCACCTAGATTCTACCCACTCCATCCCAACCCTCCTCCCCTGCCCCCAATTCCGTTCACGCAGGAAGGATGACGTCTAATCCTAAACCAATTAAGAATACTAATCCACTAGAGGCCAGCACTGCAAACTGCTTCCTAATCTGGGGAGAAGGGCCTGTGTGACCTAAAGACCCTGGAGAGAAAGTAGCTTTACAGAGACATTTGCATTCACCACATTCTGGAGGTCAGTGTTCTTTTCTTGATGTCCCTCCCCATTCTTCTTTAGACTGGGTGACCACCCCCAGCACTGTGGCAGCCCATGGCAGAGGACAAAAGAAAGCTGCTACTTTCTCATCTACCTTCCATCTGGTGGACCTGGGCCTAATCCCTGGGACAAGAATGGTGGGTGCAAAGGCTGTCACAGGCCCCAGCACCTCCCTCCGCCAGACACAACGCACTGAAGTCAGCAGTATTATGAATCCTCCCTTCTATCAGGTGAGAGCATACTTGGGAAGAGGGGCTGTAAAGGTCCCCTGAGCAAGAACTATCTGAAAAAAATGGAAGGGAATGGTAGCTGAAGCTGGGGAGGAAAACCCACAGGAGCCAATAAAGATGACAGGCCTTCCTTTCACCTCTGAGGCCTTTCCGTTTCTTTGCCCTGACACTATATTGATCATTAAACCTCTCCTCCCACTTCCCAGTACCAGATCTGTAGGTCTACAGAAAGGTGAGAGGCCAGGTGTGACTTAGGCTTTTAGGAAGGTCTGCTCAAGCCTGCATCAGCTCTTATGATGAAAGCTCTACTTGATGTCAGTGGAAGGCAATCCTAAATAGCTTGGAACCAGATTCTGAGAATTCCTGAGTAAAAGGAGAGAAGAAAAGGGAAAGGGAAATTTTGGAATTCAGCCTCACGGGTTAATCTAATGCATACATTAATGTAAGCTTTTCCTCAGCAAATCTCCATCTTGCTGCTCAACCCCCAGGTGTCCTGCTGTGGGCCTGCTCCCTGTACCTGCTGCTGCCACTCTAGGTGGCCCCTTGTCACAGAGTCTTGTAGCCGCCTGTTCTACATCCTCCTCCATCTGGGGTCCTCAGCAGTCTGCTGCCTCCTGCTGTCAAGGACAGTAGTGGAAAGGGTCTGGGGGAAGGCACATGGGGTAAGTGAGAGGGTTCGGGTTGCAACAGGAGAAAGGAGAAAAAGGAGAAACCCTCAGACAAAAGATTCAGATTAGGGGTAAGGGACAAGTGAATGGATATACTCATGAGAAGCAGGTACCTCTCTATACATGATGATTTGCCCTGCCATTTCTCACATGCCCTCTCCCTCCAGATCCAGATGCCCTCAAGGTTGTGTGCCCATCTGTTTGGCCACCCTCACTGCCCAGTGCTCAGTGGCTCTGGAGCTGTGTACCGAGTATGTGCAGGAACTGCCACCTTCCACCTGCTGCAGGCTGTGCTGCTAGTCCAGCTCCACTCCCCCACCAGCTTACGGGCACAGCTCCATAACAGGTTTGTGTATATACACTTTGGGTGGGGTGAGGAGGGGGAGGGGAGTAGACATAAGCTGAGTAAAGGAAATTCCAAGATGAAGTAACTGTGTAAAAAGTCCAAAAAAAGCTTTAAGTTCCTGCTTCTGCCATACTTACTGTGTGACCATGAGCCACATACTTACCTTCTTTGAAGTTCTAGTTTCTAAAATGGAGATAACAGTGGGGTTATTATATGCAAACCCTTTGTGAACTGTGAAGCATTGTCCAGATGTTATTATGTGGTATCTGAGTGTTAGAATTTGGAATAGGCTAGGATGGGCCTGTTTCTAGACCCTCTCATGTGGGACTGATCCCTCCCCTTTCCTATACTTAATTGTCTCTTCTCTCCCCTTTCCTATAGTTTTGCTTTCTCCTTTGCCTTCCTTCATAGGCACTGTTTACTCTCGTTTGCCTTTTCTTGAGTCTTGTTTTGTCTCCTAACCAGCTTTTGGCTCCTCAAACTGCTGTTCCTGCTAGGTCTCTGTGCTGTTGCCTTCTGCATCCCTGATGAGCATCTCTTTCCAGGTACCTTCCATTTCATATCCTAATCAGCAGGCGTAAGCTAATAGACTTTCTAAGAAAAAGAGAGGGTAGGAAAAAAACAGGAGTAATGACATGGTCAGCTACATTTTCCCACTGGTGCCACCCACTTGCAGCCTGGCATTACATTGGCATCTGTGGAGGCTTCACATTCATCCTGCTGCAGTTGGTACTTATCACAGCCTTTGCCCATACCTGGAACAAAAACTGGTAAGGAGCACCTAACCCTAATGGCTCTTCCTGGGAAAGTTGTCTGACCTGGGAAGGTTATCCAACCCAGTGTGGTTGGACAAAAGGTATGACAAGTAAGTGGTCCCCTAACTTCCCACTAAGCAGTACCAAAAAGCTCAGAAATGACGACTCTGTGGGCTAGGTGCGATGGGTAGTCACACCAGTGTTCTGGGATAGGGGGAACAGTAATGGGTAAAGAGTTGGAACCCCAACCCACTGCCCACCTCCCACCCTTAGGCAGACTGGTGCAGCCCAAGACTGCTGCTGGTTCCTAGCAATACTGCTGGCCATCCTGGGATTCTACAGCATGGCAGGTGTGGCAGCTGTGCTCCTGTTCCGCCACTACACACACCAAACTGGCTGCCTACTCAACAAGATGCTGCTTAGTCTGCACCTTTGTTTCTGTGGCCTCCTCTCCTTCCTCTCCATCGCTCCCTGCATCCGCCTCAGTGGGTACATGCCTTGCAACATTCCAAATCTGGAAGGCCTTTAGTATAGAAAAATTCATTAGCTTCCCTAATCTTAGTCAATTGTCTGCTTCCTCCTAAGGGTGAGGAGTAGTACAGACAGGGGTGTGAGTGGAAGAACTACTACCCTGTAGACAAAAGCAATGATCTCCATTCTCCCCAGGGCAACCCCGTTCTGGCCTTCTACAAGCCTCTATCATCAGCTGCTATATCATGTACCTGACCTTCTCTGCACTATCCAGCCGTCCTCCAGAGAGTGGTAAGGACTGAACCTGGACTCCCCATGTTAAAACCTTTTTTGGTCCTGCCAAATCTTACCTCTTTGTTCTTACCACCTTTCTTCTGTTGCCCCTTCTCAGTATTCCTTGAAGGACAAAATCACACTTTGTGCCTGCCTGGCCTGAGTAAAATGGAATCACAAACACCAGATACTTCTCTGGCAGTGCTAAGTGCTGGCATCATGTATACTTGTGTCCTTTTTGCTTGGTGCGTAAAGGTATCAAGGGGAGAAGTGTGAGAGAATGGAGGATACCCAGGACAGAGAAGGATGGTCAGGAGACTGTCTGGGACCATGGTTTATTTGAACTTTAGAGCAAGACAAGAGTAGGGGAAGTTTCCCATAAACAGAAACAATTTCTAAAAATAGCACTTGTCAGATGATCTCTATTAGATGAAGGGAGTAGGGAGAATGACTTGAGAATTAAAAATATGTACAAAGGTTTTAAGGCCCTCACATGACGAGATTTATAAATATTTGGGGGAAACAGGCTCTGGGAATATAATACCCTCCTGAGGATTACCAATATGGACCAGCTAGCAGTACATGCTCTCAGGTAACGCCCCCTGCTATTTGATTGGACCTGTTTGAGAACTGTCTCTTCTTTCTCAGCAATGAGGCTTCCTACCTGGCTGAGGTATTTGGGCCCTTGTGGATTGTCAAGGTTTACAGCTATGAGTTCCAGGTGAGGATGGAGAGCTCAATATCCCCAATGCCCTTCACCCCTCACACACAGACAAGGACACACACACATCCTACCAACCTCTACCCAGAATGCTCAGATTCTAGCTGCTATTACCTTTTATTAAGTACCCACAATGTGCTAAGCACTGTGCTAGATACTTTACATTCATAATCTCATTTAATTTAATCCTCACAACAACCCTGTGAGGTAGGTATTTGCTCCATTTTACAAATGGAGAAATTGAGGCACAAAAGGTTAAACATCTTACCAAAGTTTTCATAGCCAGTTATATTCTGGAGCTAGAATTTGAACCCAGACGTGCCTCCACTTTTTATGCCAGACTTATCTTTTCAAAGGGGAGTTTCTTATATTAATACCCTCACATTCTTTAAAAAGTCATTCCAAAACATGCTGCGTTTTGTTTTACAGAAGCCCTCACTCTGCTTCTGCTGCCCTGAAACGGTGAAACCAAAGGAATGTAAGTATCATTAAGAATGTCCCAAAAAAAGGGTAAATTTCTGCAGAGTGCCAAAGAGCCCTGGAGCGCCTTCACAAAAGAAACTGGGAAAGGAGGGAAGAAGTGTTTCAGCCACAATGCTCCCAGCAGTTCTTCCCTCTCTCCAGGGCAGAGGGGTGGGGCTGCCAGGCCTGCTGACCGAGAGACCTCTCCAGCTCCTCCAGTGCAAGCCCAGCATCTCTCCTACAGCTATTCTGCCTTCCATTTTGTCTTCTTCCTTGCATCACTCTATGTCATGGTTACCCTTACCAACTGGTTCAGGTAGGATGGAAGTGGGCCTGGGATATACTCCTGAAAACCTGTTTTAGGAAGAGCAATTTAAGGCCAGTCCTAAGGGTCCTCAGGAGACATACACATGGGCCCACCATCATCTTTGGTGGGGAGGTAGGACAGGTCTGAAAGCTAAGGTCCTATGTATTCTCTAATCAAAGACTTTGGTTCCACAGCTATGAGGGAGCAGAACTGGAAAAGACCTTCACCAAAGGTAGCTGGGCTACCTTCTGGGTCAAGGTTGCCTCATGCTGGGCCTGTGTACTCCTCTATCTTGGGCTGCTACTGGTACCACTCTGTTGGTCCCCCACCCAGGACTCCCAGCCACCTCCTACATTCAGGCAACATGGCCTTCGCATAAGTACTACAAGATAACAGATATTCAGTCTAGGTACTGTTAACTGAGGTTCCCTTGAGATCATACTCCCTGTCTTGACTCAGGAACTGCCCAGCCCAGCAGATACCTCAAGGACACAATGGGCACTTATCTCCCTTTGAAGTCAATACTATGTCTGAATTTGAAGAACATGGCCATACATACTCTAATGTCACTGGAGCTACTGTTACATCTTTACCCCAGCTCAAGAACCTAACTCCCAAGTCAGCAGCTCAGGAATCACTGCTGATCCCAGCAGACAGTGCAGCACCAGCCCTTTCCTGGCTCTCACAGTGGAGATGGGGGCAGGGAAAGACCAACAGGGACTGAAGACTTACTTGGCTCTGCCTTTGGAGATAAAAAAGAAAATAAGCAGTTCAGCCCTGGGCACAGGGAGATAAGCAGCCCAGAACAAACCAGGACACAGAAAGAAAGAAACACAGAGACCACCCTAGGTTTTATCCTGATCTTGAGGTCAAAGGAAGTGGGAAGACAAAAACCACCCTCATTCCATGAAGAATGATAGAACAGAAGAGATTGTGAACACTAGAGAGCAGCCGACGGAAGTCAGTGAGCAGCAGGATTTGGGAGCCAACTTTCAAGCAGGCGAGCAAAATGAGGAAGAATGAGAAAGAGGGGCATAAACTTGGGTCTTGAAGCCTTCCCTCTTAGACCCTCAACTCCATCCTTGGGATGGTGTTCAAGGTCTGGGTGGGGGACAAAAATCACAGAAAAGAAGTTCCTATGGTTCTTAGAGGATTCCTCTACCACATACCTGGAGTACTTGTCTGTTTGCTGTAGTAAAATAAAGAATTTCCCCTGTGATGTTTCGCTTAGTCTACATATCTACAACCTTTTAGAATCTAAAGTTCTCTCCCCTTTTGGTGGGAAAGGGCAGCCATTCCTCCATCCCCATCCCCCCAAATCCCCAGTCAAACCAGGCGCTCAAGAAATTACAAAGCTACTTTTAATACTTTGGGGTGAGCCCCACAGGAATAAAAAACACTGGGAAGGGGTAACCCCCTCACCCCCAGGCGTGGCCCAGGGGGAGAGAGGCTACCTGAGGGGAAGGAAGCACAAAAGGGACCCGCTGCAGACTCAGGGCAAAGGGAATGCCATCGGTGCTGGGACCTGTGAGCACTACAGGAGAAAACGCGAGCGTGGTGGGACTGGCTCCAGGCACACAGGCGAAGGGCAAGAGGGTTGGACACGAAGCCACAAAGCTACTTGGGTTCCTCCTTCTTCTCGTTTGCCTTTTTCTGCTTCTGCTGCATGATCTCCGAGTCCCTGGGGGTAGAGATGATGGGGCACTGGGAGGTACCAGAGGGCAAAAAGGACAAGATGCAGGGGGATGAAGGGCACAAAGGATAAGATGGAAGTGGATGGGACAAAATTCAGCGTGTGCCTGCTGTATTCCCACCCTAGGAGAACAAGAGGAAGAGAGCTGAGGCTTAAAAGGCAATCAGTCTCTATCTGACTGTTGCCTAAGGGGTCAGAAGTCTGGCCACACTGGCCCAAGGCTATTCTTTGCTGAGTACCACACCCAGCAACACCAGTGAGAAGGTTGGGAGAAGGGAGGAGAAACTGAACACCAAAGAGGGCAGTAAGTACCGTGCTGTCATAACCACTACTGCATTTGAAATGTGAAGCTCCCTGCCCTTGCCCTTAAGGTCAGAATCAGGGGCACTCAGAAATCAACTGAGGGCAGGCACCCGCCCCAGTCCCTTCCTGTCAGGCTGCGAGCTAACAATTTGGAGGGTGGGGAGGAAATAAAACCCTAGAGGAAGCAATGCACTCTGCCCCTCACTAGTCCAGATATAAGCCCTGAGGTAGCTCTCTTTCCTGGTACAACCCTCGGTCTAGCCCAGGTCTCACCCCTCCCCTCCCTTCCCTTCCCCTCCCTGGGGCTACCTCTGCTTGCGGGCGGCAGCAGAAAGCCCGTCATCTCGGCGCTTTCCCTTAACCGAGTCGCTCTGCTTTTTCATATTCTTCTGGCGGGCGAGCTCGCGCTGGTTACCGCCTAAAGAAAGAAGGTAAAACGTGAGACGCGCGGGGCCTTTATGGCCACACACCGGCGACCCTCCTCCCTCACCAGCAGGGTCCAGCGCTTATTCCCCGGTCCCGACACCGGCCCATTTCGGGGCCTAGGCTGCTGAGTAGGGCGGGGGGATGGGGGGCGCTGGTGGCAAGCTGCCACGGGGCAGGTCAAACCGGGAGGTAGAAGGACGGTTCCGAGGAGTCCGCTAAAGGCGTGTTTCGAGTTTCAGGGCGGTACGGGGGTCCAAACCGGTGGTGGTGTGTGGACAGTTTGGGTCTCTATGGGGGATGGGCTGCGATCTGGAGTAGGGGGCTCTGGGCCTGGGCCTATCACAGGAGCGCTGGGCTTCTCGCCACGCCGCGGAAGGTCGCGGAGGGCCTTTGCTTGACTGGAGCGGGAGAAGGGGGAGGGGGTTCTCAAGAAGTGGCGGTGGGCAAAAGGCCGATTTCCGGCGCCGAGTGTGAGGGTCTCAACGAGCGCTTCCAGAGAAAGGCTTTGCTAGGGAAGCCAGAAGGAGGTCAATGCCAAGATTCGGCAGTTGTGTTTAGGGTGGACGGGGAGAAAGGGGTAAGAAGAGAGGGTCTCGGTGCTCACGGGTCATGGCGACGGCAGCGGCTCCGGCCTGCCTCCGTTGCGTCCCCTCGTTCTGTCCGACGTTGCAGGCCCCGCCCCCTTCTGCAAGCGTAAGGAAGTCGTCCTTTCCTCCCCGCCCCTTTGAACCCGGGCTCAGCCTCTCATTGGGCAGAAAGAAACACGTGGGCCTGAGGGCCAAGCTCCAGGTCGGGCGGATGTGGGGCGGAGGTTCGCAGGCCCTGTGCGCTGCGTGGGGCGGGGCTTCCTGAGCTAGGCGTTGGGTCGGGCGGGGAGAAAGTAGGACGGGTCACGTGGGCAGGGTGGGGGTGGAGGGGTGCGGCTGGCGATGTGGCGTTCCCGCGGGCTCGAGCACGTGACTTGTCAGAGTGACCTCACGCGGGGACCGTTTGGGACGCCGACAAACTCGCCCAAGGGGAACGGTAGGGGACGGAGGGCGGGGTTTCATGGGGGCCGAAATGGTTTAGCCTGTTCTGTATTATCAGTACTTGGCCCTGTTATTCAAGATTTACTCCCCACTAACCCCCTATTTAGACGCGAGTTGTTCACCTGTAAGGTAAAGTCAGGTACAAACGAAACTTTCAGAAACCCCCTTCCAACCACATTGTACCCTCACCGCCAACTCCTCCCATAGAAACTAGCAGCCAGAGGCGATTGAGTGGCTCAGTGGGTTAAAGCCTCTGCCTTCGGCTCAGGTCCTGATCTCAGAGTCCTAGGATCGAGCCCCACATTGGGCTCTCTGCCTAGCGGGGAGTCTGTTTCCCCTTCTCTCTCTGCCTGCTTGATCTCTCTCTCTCTCTGTCAAATAAGTAAATAAAAATTTAAAAAAAAAAAAAAAAAGAAACTAGCAGCCACATCCTGTGTGTCCTAAAACTTTAGTCCTGTTCGTTTCCCACAGAAATATTAAATGGGAAGATGGCAATAACTTGGAAGTTTTGGAGGACCCCAAAATCACAGACTATGGAGTTGGATCAGGGACTAAGAGACTGAGAAATGCACATACAGTGTCCATTTCTCCCTCTGGACGTTTCCCCAGTATATTACCCTATCTGCCTTGTAGAAGAATAGGCCAGGAAGCCTGGGCATTAAATTCATTCTCTTCCCCAGCTCCACTGTCTGTCTACAAGACCCCCCACCAGTCCTGAGGAACTCATTGGATAAAGGAGAAATGCTTAGGAAATATCACAGGAAAGGACTGTTTGTAGATTTTATTATGCGATTCTCTCCAGTTGGTGCTCATAGCAGAACCAAGCTGAGTCTGGAACTTCAGACTAGCTTCCCCCTCAACATAGACCTGATGGGAAGGCAATAAACTTCAGTCAGGGCCATCTTCAGTTTTTGCCAAACCAAAGTATCACTTGAACTACTATTACTTAAAATGTACCAAAGTTAAATAAAAGTTATAAATCAAACTTCATAATCCTTTAGTAAATTTAAAATCAGTGTCACCTGACCACAAACAGAAAGTAACTTTAAAAGTCAATACATTGAAAATGAAATATATCATCAAATTCTACCAAAATAATAACATTGTCAAAGATGCTGAGCCTGGGGCCTGCCCTCTTTCTTAAAAAGATAAATTAACAAGTTTTAGAGAGATAATAAGGCATGTCTTTGAAACAAACTTTTCTCTTCATACAGATTAAAAATAATATTTAGGGGCACCTGGGTGGCTCAGTCATTAAGCGTCTGCCTTCGGCTCAGGTCATGATCCCAGAGTCCTGGGATCAAGCCCCACATCGGGCTTCTTGCTTGGCAGGAAGCCTGCTTCTCCCGCTACCATTCCCTCTGCTTGTGTTCCCTCTCTCGCTGTGTTTCTCTCTGTCAAATAAATAAAATCTTTAAAAAAATAATAATAATATTTATATTTTCAGTGTTACTTAATGCTATGTCTCTATACTACCTAAAATTACTTCTCCTACCACAAGTACCATATGTCCCACCCTTTGATACATACTAAATGTACTAGATCAACATTGGTGGTATACATAACCTTGTACAAATCCTGACTCTGCTACTTACTGGACTTGATTTTAGACACTTATTTCCTCCATGCTTCAGTTCCTTTATATTAAAAATTAGGAATAATCTCTACCCCTTAGTGTTGTAGAAGAGATTAATACAGATACAAAGGGCTTGGCCCATAATAGGCATTCGGTTAATGTCTCCTCCCATCTCCCTTCTTCCAAGTCCTAAAACCTCCTTTTCCTTCTCTAAATTCCTCTAACCCTCCTGAGCCAGTATCGGAATGGCCTCTAATGATCCCTCCCTCCTGGTATTTATATCCTTGTGAAGTCCTTTGCCACACTGAATCAAGGTTGGTCTGTGACCAATAGAATATGGCAGAAGTGATGATATGTCACTTTTTTTTTTTTAGTATTTCAGAGAGTACTGAAAGAGAGCATGAGCTGGGAGAGGAGCAGAGGGAGAGGGAGAAGTAGGCTCCCCACTGAACAGGGAGCCTCATGTACTCCAGGATCATGACCTGAGCTGAAGGCAGATGCTTAACCGACTGAGCCACCTAGGTCCCCCTGATATGTCACTTCTGATGCTAAATCATAAAAGACATTGTGGCTTCTTCTTTCCTCTCTCTCTCTCTCTCTCGGATCACTGGCTCTGGGGAGAATCCAACTGCCATTTCATGAGAGGCCCATATGGTAAAGCACTGAGGCTGTGGCCAATAGCCAAGGGGAAGGGAAAATACCTCCATTTAAACTCATCACAAAAACTGAAAAGGAATAAATTACAGAGACGAGGACCTAAGGCTCTGAAACAGGCAAGATTTAAGGACCCCAGACACAAAGTCGGAAGAAGAGGAGGAAACTGACTTGAAGGGTGGGGACATCACCTGCAGACCTACAGCAGCAGTTTGACCACAACTCATAAACAGAATTTGGGCTGTCTGGTCTACCAGCCTCAGGTTCCTGAAGGAGCCAAGTCACTTGGGTCCCCTTGCATGTAAAGAGACCACAGAACCAGCCCCATGAAAAAACCGAGCCACATTGTGAATGAAATAGAATAGGATGAGAAAGCAAGTTCTCTTTGGCACCTGCTACCGCCTTATCAACTCCAGCATCTCAGGTGGGTGAGAGAGAACAGCCTTATAACCAGTCTCCTCTTATCAGCTCGCCCCACCCTGCCCCCTGACCAGAAGTCCGTTTTCAGTCCTGTCAGAACATGGACTGGTTGCCACACCCCTCCAGTCTAATTTTCCCAGGAGTTGCCCAAAAAAATGCACTCATTCTTTCAACACATACTTTGTTGTACACCATGTGCCAACTATTGTTTAGACATTAGGTATACAGTGACAAAAAAGCAAAAAAAAAAAAAAATATATATACACACATATATGTATATATGGATACATATATAAATACATATAGAGAGAGAGAACATATAGTGTAGACGGGAAACAGCTTATATATATATATATATATATATGCAAATTGATTGTGAGAGAAGATAACGGATTCTATGCAAGGATGATATTCAAAATATTTAACAGGGTACACAGCACAAGCACCTATCCATCAAAACAACTCTCAATATAATCTAAATGAATACTATCTGTGAACAGTTCTTCCACCTGTCCTGGTACGAAATCATAGTACTGCTAGTTCTGTGAAGGGAGTATACCTGTAGACCTTAACTTTGATTAGGGAAGTGAAGCAAGTGACATTTGAGCTGAAGCAAAAATAGGAGTCAGCTAGGCCAACGGAAGAGAGGCAGGGAGAACATTTCAGGAGAGGGGATAGCATGTGTGAAGGTCCTAAAGCCCTGCTCCCTCAGGCTAGCCCATCAAGAGCCACAGAGTAACAGGGAGTGCCCTCATGTCTCTTACCTTTGTTTCATCTTCCCAGATACATTGACATGACAGGAAATGGCCACCTATATGGTACCTGCCCTCACATCTCATAGCTTGCCACAAGAGAGGTTCTGAATCTCTTCCTTTATTTTTATTACTATTATTATTTTAATCTCTTCCTTTAGTTTTAGTTTTTAAAATTCCAGGATAGGATTCTGATAGATTGTGTATCTAACCTTGTGATAGGGAGGTAGGTATGGGGTAGGATATAATGGCAGGATATAAATAGCCCCGCGGGATGAGTATGGTGAAGTAACAGGTTTATCAAAGGAAGGGGAGTTTGTTCCCCAAGAAAGGAAAATATAGACAGATAAAACAAAAGATGTCCATTACATAAAGAAGAGAGCTACTTGAGCTGAATGGTGGCAGCAGAAATAGCAGTGTGTGGGGGCGCCTGGGTGGCTCAGTCGTTAAGTGTCTGCCTTCTGCTCAGGTCATGATCCCAGGGTCCTGGGATCGAGCCCCGCATCGAGCCCCGCATCGAGCCCCGCATCGGGCTCCCTGCTCAGCAGGAAGCCTGCTTCTCCTGCTACCATTCCCTCCGCTTGTGTTCCCTCTCTTGCTGTGTTTCTCTCTGTCAAATAAATAAAATCTTAAAAAAAAAAAAAAAAAAAAAGAAATAGCAGTGTGCAGCTTCAAGATATGTTTTGGGGACTCAGTGAGAAAGAAAGATACTATTTATTCCTGAGTTCATTCATTTCTTCATCAAATATTGTGTACGTCTGTTATGTATCAGACACTTCTAGGCACTGCGTATTCAGTGATGAACAAAACAGACATGTCTTTGACCTCAGGAAGTTAACATTTTAGTGGAGGAGACTGACAATTCACAAGTAAACCAAACAATATAAAATTACAATCTGCACTAAGTGTTAAAACAGAAAAGTTCAAGGATGAAGATTAATGGGAGATTCAATTCTGTGATGACATTTACACTGAGGTCTGGAGCCAATTGCAGGAAAAGTAGAAGAGGGTTCCAGTAGTATGGCTGAATCCCTAACATTCTTTACATCCCTTCGTATCAAGGAAAAGCAGTGTGGCTTTAGGAAATTCTCCCCCTCCACCCTTTATTCCAAGGGTGGTCCAAAATGGCTAAGTCAATCAAAGTAAACTCATCCCTCTTAATATGGATTGGTTGAGGAGCTCAGACCTAAGCCATTGTGTGCAACTATCACCTAGTGATAGTTATTGATTCAGGAGTTAGCATGTGACCTAACTTGGCCTGATCAGACCAAAGGGAAGGGTTTTTTTTCCATTGTGAGGCATGCACAGTGTTCTATCTCACTGACTTGAACAAAGAAGTAAAGAACCCCTACCACTCCTGGCTTCTGTGACTTAGAAGGGCCAGCTTTAGGTTGAAGCAAAATGAGTAGTAGAAGGAATCTCAGTTCTTGATGATACCCTTGGGCCACTGGATATATCAACCATAACATCTGTTCTACCTCTGAGCTTCCTGCTATGAGAACCATATTTTTTTGTGTAAGCTGCCTTGAAACAGATTTCTGTTACTTCAGCCAAATACATTTTTATCAGTACACAGGCAACAGAGGCAGCATATGCTAAGGCCCTGAGATGGGGAAAGCTTGAATAATTAGATGCATATCTAGCCCTGCATCACATAATGAAAGGATCCAATCAGATTATCTTAAAGAGCAACCAGCTTTACACATGCATACCAAGCATCCAGTCAACTTTTCAGTGCCTTCCTTGTAGAGATAAGTGGATACCTAAGAATCATCAAGCATTGGAGG
>CM053609.1:47609446-47732131 GCA_028646535.1 Procyon lotor
CTATATGTTTAGTACTATCAAGTCTACATCTCTAGCCCAGACATCTTTCACTATCTCCAAGTCTGTGTATACAACTGCCTGCTCCACATCCCGACGTGGATTCTAACAGACAACTCAACAAGTTCAGAACTAACGCTGTTCCACCTGCAGTCTTCCCTACCTCAGCTGATGACAATTTCATTCCTCTGGTTGTTCTGGCCAAATACGGTAGCATCCTCCTTGATGCCATTTCTCTCTCAAAATATTCAGAACCTTCTCCCACCTCATCTGTTACTGCCTGGTGCAAGTCGCCACCATTTCTAGCTCGAATTATTGCAAGAGCCTACTAACAGGTCATACTGCTTTTTATCCTTGTCACTCTACAGTCTACACTCAACACAGCAACTATAGTGATCCTTTGAAAATAGAGGTGATTTCATATTACTCCTCTGCTCAGAACCTTGCAGTGACTCCCTATTTCACTCAAAGTAAAAGCCAAAGTCCTTATAATGGCCCACAAGGCCCTCCAGCCCCTGATTTGTCCTTACTCCATTACCTTCTTGACTTCGTCTCTTTCTACTCTTCCCCTTTACTCACTTTGGTCCAGTTATGCAGGCCTCAATTTTTCCTTAAACACTCCACATACACTTCTGACTCAGAGTTTACAGTGGTTAGTCTCTCTGCCTAGAAAGCATTTCCTTTAGGGCATCGCTCAAATTTCATATTCTTCATAAGGCTTTCTCTTATCACCCTACTTAATATACAGTCAACCCTCTCCATCCTCCTCTGCTTCCTCCTCCTCCACTTCCAAACCCACTTACCCTGCTCTATTTTTTCTTTTAGCTATAGCACTTATCACTGTTTAACATACACTATATTTCTTTTTTAAGATTTTGTTTATTTCAGAAAGAGAGAGAGAGAGAGGACAAGCCAGGGGGAGAGGCAGAGGGAAAGGGAGAAGCAGACTCCCTGCTGAGCAGGGATCCTGGCACAGGGTTTGATCCAGGAACCTGGTGATCATGACTTGAGCTGAAGGCAGATGCCCAACCCACTGAGCCACCCAGGCACCCCAACATACATACACTATATTTCTTATGTTTATTTCTTAGATTTGTTTATGGTGTCTCCTTCCCCTCTAGAATATAAGTTCTCCAGGGGGCAAATGGGTGACTCAGTCAGTTAATCGACTCTTTTTTTTTTTTTTGACAGAAAGAGAGATCAGAGGCAGGCAGAGAGAGAGAGGGGGAAGCAGGCTTCCTGCTGGGCAGAGTCCGATGCAGGGTTCTATCCCAGGACCCTGAGATCATGACCTGAGCTGAAGGCAGAGGCTTTAAACCACGGAGCCACCCAGGTGCCCCTAATTGACTGACTCTTGACCTCAGTTCTGGTCTTCATCTCAGGGTCATGAGTTTAAGCCCCTCATTGGGCTTCACGCTGGGCATGGAGCTTACTTTAAAAAAAAAAAAAAAAAAGAATGTAAAGACTATAATCTCTCCAAACAAGAAATCTGTTCATTGATGTATCCCAAAGATATAGTACAATGTCTGGTACAGAGTAAGTGCTCAATAAATATTTGTTGAATGAAGGAATGAAAAGTGTGGGTGATATGCCTACTCTAAAGTTATTTTAGGAATTAAATAACATGCAAAGGTTTTGACACACAACAGACATCCAACATGTTAGATTCCTACCTCCCTTCTCCCTTCCCCAAATATCTTTCCCATTCACCTCTTATAGCACTGCTCCTTCCCTCTTCTCTAAAATTTTCACCATTCTAGGCTCTCCTTTGAGTTTAAATCCAGGAAAATCCAACAGAAGTCCACAGATGTCATCTGAGAAGAAAAGGAACCCTGAGAGACCAGCTTTAACTACTGCCAAACTGTTTATCAAATTAAAACAAATGGTCACCCACAGAAGCAGAAAGCCCTAAGGAGGTGGACAGGTAAATGTTTTTGTTGTTGGAGATTTACTGCACTGACTTTTCAAATTACCTTTATTGAGGTCTAATTTGCATACTTTTAAAAATACACATTTTAGGTGTACTATCTGATGAGTTTTGACAAATGTATAGGTAATTTGATTTGGGGTGGAGGGCATTAAGGGCACCTGGAATTATGTAGGTCCAGGGATTTAGCAGAGGGATCGTGGCTAGGAAAGGGAACTTCCGGGCTCTTGGAAAACATGCCCAAACAGGGACCAGTGGTCGTCAGGGCCGACCTGAAATTCCTGCGGTCTCAATCCACCAGAATCTGGACCTTCAGAATGTCTCACAACTTCGTGGCACTTCTTGGCCCTCCAGAAGGAGTGGGCCAGCTCCCTTTCACACCAGTCTCACCTGTAGGAGCCAGGAGCAGTGACCCGGGACTGAGTCCTCCTCCCTTCGCCCTGCAACTCTACTGCCACCACCCACACCCCTATCCCTGCCTACCGGTAGGGGTGGAAAAGGGTCCGCTCCAGCCCATGACAGCCAAATTTCACCGCTGCCGTGACACCCACTGGGCCTGATTTTCTCTCCAGCCGCAGTCAGAAATCAACTTCGGGCCCGCAGCCCTATTACAGGCGGGAAAAGCGAAAGCGCTGCACCAGGTGTCGGCGTCAGAAATACTCCTTAGGGTCCGCCATCCTCCTGTCCCTGGGGAGCTCTTGGTCTCTGAAGCGCGGTCTACAGAGCCAGCCCAGCAACCAGGCCCTGTGCCACCCTTCTGCGTCTAAAACCCTCTAGAGGTTGCAGGTTCAGCTTCACTTAGAGACGTCAACTCTGAGTTCAGGTTGACTGGGGAAACTGAGGCAAAACTGGGGTTGGGGTCTAAAGTTGGCCGCAGACTTTCCCCCCCCGTAACTGCGAGAGCCCCTTCCGAAAGCCCAAAGCGGTCCGTGCGCATCCAAGAAACCCGTGGGGTGGGTCCGCGCAAGAGTCTAGGGGAAAGCGAAGCTCCGCCGCCGCTGGGAAACCTCAGGGGTGGAGCCGGAGGTGGGTCCTGGCGGAGGGCGGGACCGACCTGGGCAACCGAGAGTGCCAGCCCAGCCCTGCACAGCACAGGTGGTGGTGGTGGTGGTGGTGGTGGTGGTGGCCCCTGCCTGTGGCTCTTGTTCTGCTTGCGCTCGACCTCGCAGCCATGGAGGGACCCCAGGAGCTTCTGAGTGGGAAGCTCCAGCTCTGCTTCACCCCCGCTGCCGGGACCAGCCTCCTGATGTTCAGGCTGAACGACGCGGTGCTGCGGGCGCTGCAAGAGTGTCGGCGGCAACAGGTGCGGCGGACCCCCGGCCGCGTCTTCCTAGCCTCTACCCCTCGGGATTTCGGGCCTCAGCCGGTGACCCTGGCGAAGGGACCTGGGGATGCCAAGAGGCATCCGCAGGCCCCGACCTCCCCACTTCTCCAAGTGAAGCGGGCGAGGCAGTCCCCCCACCCCCACCCCGGGCACCAGACATCAGATCCTGGGAATGCCACTTCACCTGCGTTCAGCTCGCATCTGCTCTCCCCGCAGGTTCGGCCAGTGATCGCTTTCCAAGGCAACCGAGGGGTAAGTAAGGGCCTAGAGTGTGTGAAAAAGGCGGGGTGCGGGGAGAACAGAAGTGGGCTCCGGGAAGGTGTAGTCAGGGCGGGAGGCTGAGAGCAGTCACGATCTGAGGAAGTTCCGAGAACACCCGAGTGGGGCAGAGGGGGCTGCTACGGTTGTGGTCCCAAGAGACTGCAGTTAAGGAGACTGTGCCTTCTCAGCCTCCTGGGGAACTCAAGCCCAGCTGCACCTGGTGTACTAACGAGCCCCGTGGGACCCATCTTCACTCTTAGGTTGGCTCAGGGAAGAATGGCAGTGGGAGGAAGAGGGAGGGGGTGACTTCATGGGACTTATGGTTCTCCTTTTGCAATCAGTATCTAAGGTTCCCAGGCCCTGGCTGGTCCTGCCTCTTCTCCTTCTTAGTGTCCCAGTGTGGCCAGGAGGGCCCAGGAGGTGGCTTGGACCTTGTGTGCCAACCCTTAGGCAGGTAAGGGGGAACAGAGAGCAGGTAAAAAGGGTTTGTGGAAAGTTGGGGAGGCTGATTTCAGAGGGGTTTAAAAGTTCTCCAACCTCCTGGGATTTTTCCACCACCCCTTTCCAGATCTGGGCCTAACCAACTCCACTGCCTGGGCCCGCTCAGGGATCGCCTCACTATTTGGGCAGCCATGGATTCCATCCCAGCCCCATCTACAGTTCAGAGACATAATCTGACTGCCAGTGCCCGAGATCCTGAGAGGTGGCAGAACACAGGCAACTACTCTGAAGACACAGTTTCACAGCCGCAGATGGCACTAAAAGAGGTGAGGCCAGACACTGTAGGTAGCTGGAATCAGGTGGGGCAAAGCCTAAAGCCCAGGGAGCCAAGTGCCCCTGCCACTTTCCCTGCCAGGTGCCAGTTCCAGTGGCAAGCAGCCAACGACAGTCACTCCCAGGATCCTCAAAGGAACACATGGCACAGTGGGAAGTGAGGTACTCAGGGCAGGGTGGGACTAAGCTGGGAATCCCTCGTGTCGTGTTCCTTTCTAGTCTCCACCCTAAATGCTGTAATAAGAGATCTTGGTCTTCATCTCTCCCATTCCTTCTTCAAATATCCTAGAAACCAGACCTATCTTTCAAACAGAGAACCTGAGCAGGCACTGCCTTCCTCTGCTAGCCAGAAACATTTGGACAAGGTAAGTTGTGATAGCAAGGGTTTTTCAGAAATCTTTGTCCAATCAGGCTAAGATTTTTAAATTAGGAGTCATTTTGATGCTCCCAGAGCTCATTCTATGAAATTATTTTTCACAAGGCAGGCACACTAGGCTTTCTGGGTTACTGTTTATGTGACATTTTTTCCAATAGAAGCGTCCAGCACCTACAACCACTCTAGGACTAAAAGAAAAGAGACTCAGAACTCTGCCTTTAGCTCCAAGTCCCCTACAAGGGCTGCCCAGTCAGGAACTGCAAGAGGGAGAAGATTGGGAACAAGAAGATAAGGATGAAGACATGGGCCCCAGGTTGGAACACAGTCCTTCAGTTCAAGCAGGTGAGTTGATGAAAAAGCCCTAAACTGCCTCGGTGGAAGGTGCTAGGTGGCTCACTCAGTTGGGTGTCTGCCTTCTGCTCAGGTCATGATCCTGGAGTCCTGGGATTGGGGCCCATGTTGGGCTCCTTGCTCAGTGGGGAGTCTGCTTCTCCCTCACCAGGCTGTGTTCTCTCTTTCTAATAAATTAATAAAATCTTAAAAAAATAATTAACTGCCCTCATGGAAAAAAGACCTATGTAATCGTTGTGTCGTCTTCCTTCCTAGATTCTGAATCCCCAAGCCCTGAAGAAGTACCAGATTACCTCCTGTGAGTCTCCTGCTACTTCCAATTTTATCCAACCTTGTGCATATGAGATATTAATATCAACTTCCTGGGAGCTTGATGCTTTCAGGGCAATGAAGTTGAAGGTGGCAACTCTCTGCTCCTGGCAGGCAATACAGGGCCATCCAAAGTGCAGAGCAGCAACATGCTTATGAGCAGGACTTTGAGACAGATTATACTGAATACCGCATCCTACATGCTCGTGTTGGGACTGCAAGCCAAAGGTTCATAGAGCTGGGAGCAGAGATCAAGAGAATTCAGCGAGGAACTCCAGAATACAAGGTAAGGACTGGACCCAAGATGGCTTTCTAGCTTTAGTGGCCATCAACTCCCTGCTAATTGCCCTTAAGAATGTACAGAGACCCAAGTGACAAGCAAATCAGCTTTGAGAGAAATATTAATCTCTGTCATTTAGTAGAATGAGATGGAAAGTTACTTCTCTCCTTTAAAAAAAAAATGAGCTTTTTTCTAAAGGCTATATTTGGTGCCAGCATTTGTTTGTTTGTTTATTTCAGGTGCTGGAAGAAAAAATAGTCCAGGAATATAGAAAGTTTAGGAAGGTAAGACAAGGTCTGGGAATGGTAGCAAGAAGGCAGAAAAGGTAGATCCTCTTGTTTTTGTTGGTTTTTTCTGACATGGATGCTTTTTCTCTGCAGCGGTACCCAGGTTATAGGGAAGAAAAGCGTCGCTGTGAGTACCTGCATCAAAAATTGTCCCACATTAAAGGGCTCATCCTGGAGTTTGAGGAAAAGAACAGGGGCAGCTGAAGCTGTCAGAGGGCTCTTTACCCTCTCTCTGCTCAATGAGATATGAAGGAACAAAGCAGCTATGAACTACATAGAGTGCAACTGTCTGCTCTTATTGCTGAGTCCATGGTGGCAAGCATGAGAGTTGAACTTCTAAATTCTTTACGGTCTTACTTTCATTGTTGCCATATTTTACTTTTTAGAGTTTGAGCACACTGCCAAGACTCCACAGCTGTGCCCAGGAGACTAGGAAGAGTAGTAGAGGCTTGGCTTCTTCATCTTTAGTTCATTTTCAAATCCTGAGAAATGACACCATTTCCAGGACGAGATACCTTGAGAACATTAGAATTTAGCCTAGTTGCTTCCCTAAAGAAATAGCAATGAGAACTTTTGGTAACAGAGTTAAAGTAACTTATAATACACCTAGATATAATGGGAAAGGGCTTGGTTGTTCCCCCTATACTGAAAGTGAATTATTTTACAAACATGGCTGAAAAATGAAAAGTGTTTGCTTCTGTGTCCTCTGTGTGAGTTTACATGCCTTCCTTTAGTCCAAAGCAGTGGTTCTTACCCAGGAATGTCTAACTGAAACACTTCTTGGGTGCTCTAAAAAATTAGATCCCCGGATCCCAGCCCTTAGGTCTTAGGCATCTTTACTTTTTCAAAGCACTAAGGATGATCCTGATATATATTTTGCTATTAGGGCTCTATCAAATCCATCTTATAATTGACAGCTAGAGATTACAATAGGAAAAAAGTTCTCTTTTTCAAAACATAGCAGTTGAGGATCACCTACAATTAGGGCTCCTATCTGAAATTATGCAGTACTGAAAACTGCATATAGGATTTGAATTTACCCACAAAAAGAGGGAAATTCATTTGAACAAAAGATCCCATCAGTCCTATCCTTTTTGTTCCTCATTGTTGCAGAAGAAAAGTGGATGCTTCATCCAAAACCAGGAATGATACCGTCTTCTGTCTTTCCCAGTCCCACTGGAGAGGGAGGTTAATCTAATGGGCCACACCCTGAGCTTTAGGGGAGAGAGCTGTACCCAGCAGTGTCAGCAATTCCTGAAACAAGTTGGGTGGAACCCCGACCTGATGCCACACCCATCCAAGGACATTTTTGGGCAGAGACTAGCCCTTGGGAAGTATAAACATGCTCAGCTACACGACAAGGGTAAATAGTAACCCATCCTTAGGGTATGGGTAGGGACAGAAACAGAGGCCAAAAAGAAAGTTCCCTCACCTACTCTAATCATCAGGCTAGAGGCCTGGGCCCTAACATGTAAGGGTAGAAAGTGATGAAATTTGGAAAGGATTTACAGGTGATAACTGTGGCTCCAGCAGCACTGACCAATATGGTAGCTACTAGCTCTGTGACTATTTAAATCAATGAAAATTTAAAATTTAAAATGTAGTTCCTAGCCATATTTCAAATGCCCATGTATTAAGCAATGAAGATTATAGAATTTTTCCCAACATTGCAGAAAGTTCTATTGGACAGTGCTGATCTAGAAAACCTTGGGTCCCCATCTCTTGGAAAAAAGACAGTTTAAAGGGGGCTCATTTATTGTCACTGTTCCAAATGTACAAAAAAAATTAGAAAATAACCCCCAACTCAATCCCCCCACCCCCACAACATTCCCCCTCAACACAAATAATTTTTCCCAAAACCACAAACATCAACTGGTCCTGGTATTTCCATAAACAGTGCAGCTAAGAAACAGTTTAGAGAAAATTTAACGGGATTCAGATTATATCCATTCTGTCCTCTCTGCCCTGAGAGTAATAATCCCATATGGGTCCCAGTCCTCCCCAACGGTCTTCCCATCTCTGGTGGAAGAGTCCTTTTACAAAGTGGCATTTTTGGCTGCTGCTTTAGAGATCCTCCTGTGCCTTCTTCTTCTTCTTGGTTTTTTCTTCTTGGATTACAGGGGGATTTGTTGCCTCTCGTTGTAGATAGCTAATAAAATCACTTAATTCACGGCCACCCTGAAAACAGAAAGATCACTCTGAAAATTTAGCGTTTTAAAGAACCTTGGATTTTTTTTCCCCAATAGGAAGACTTTTGAGTTTGTAAAAGCACATTAGCAACCACATATATTGACCATGAAATTCAAAGTTTCCAGCTAAATAAAACTCAAAGAACTGAATATGTGTGTGTATCTGTGTATTTGTGGGGAGATGAGACAACACACTTACTTCGTATTTCTTTGGATTTAGCTTCTTGTTGGCTGGAGAGAAGTAGATGGTAGGAAAACTGGGTTTAAAAAAAAAAAAATAAGTGTTAACTCATTCTAGGTGCCAGAATAACTCTAACATATACTTCCCAAAAACTGTTTCTGGGAATAACTTCTCATGATTTCTATTTCTATTCTTCTTTAACCCCCCCACCCCCCCACTTTTGGAAGATTTTATTTATTTGACACAGGGACAGCACAAAGCAGGGGAAGTAGCAGGCCGAGTCAGAGGGAGAAGGAGGCTTCCTGTGGAGCAGAGAGCCTGATGCAGGGCTCAAACCCTGAACCCTGGGATCATGACCTGAGCTGAAGGCAGATGCTTAACCAATTTAGCCACCTAGGTGCCCTCTTTTTCTTTTTTTTTTTTGGAGGGAGAGAGAGAGCATGTGTGCAAGCAGGGGTGGAGGGACAGAGGGAGGATGAGAGAAAGAATCTTAAGCAGGCTGCACACCCAGAGCAGAGCCAACCTGGAGCTTGATCTCACAACTCTGAGATCATGACCTGAACCAAAATCAAGAGGTAGCTGAGCCACCCCTCATGATTTCTCTCTCTCCTTTTTAAAGATTTATTTATTTGAGAGAGAGAGAGAGAGAGCAAGAGAGCATGACTGGGGGGGAGGGGGAGAAGTGCAAAGGGAAACAATCTCAAGCAGATGCCCCACTGAGTGTGGAGCCCAATGCAGGGCTCAATCTCACAACCCTGAGATCATGGCCTGACCTGAAATCAAGAGTTGGATGCTCAACTCATTGAGCCACCCAAGCACCCAATTTCTATTTTTGACCAGATACTATTCTCTATCAGTGGCTAGGTTACATCCTATCAAAACTCAGTAATATAGGAGAGCTCACAATATCTGTATATCTGTAATAGTAATAGGAAAGCTCATAAAATCTGTGGCAGTCATGAACTCCAAGCCAGGAAGGCATGAGTAGTTCTGTGCTCAACTGCAATGAGGGATCCACTCCCTAAACTATGCCCAATAAATGGTTTATAAGCTTATTTTTTCCCTATCAATTTGCCTAGACACTTTTATTAGCTTTTAATCTACTTACCCTCTGACTTCATATGGAGAAGGCACATCATTGGCTGTGGCATCCATCTTGGCTATGATAATATTTGGATCTTTTCTGAGCTGTTAATAAAAGGGTTAGATCTTTAAACTTTCATTTTTTGGTGACTGAGGGACACTTAGTCAAATCAGCACTTAAAATAACCTCATTTTTTTTTTTTTTAAGATTTTTTTTATTTGACAGAGAGAGAGAGGGAGAGAGAGGGAGATCACAAGTAGGCAGAGAGGTTGGCGCGGGGAGGGGGAGGGGGGGAAAGCAGTCTCCCTGCCAAGCAGAGACCCCAATGCGGGGCCCGATCTCAGGACCCTGAGATCATGACCTAAGCTGAAGACAGAGGCTTTAATGCACTGAGCCACCCAGGCGCCCCAAAATAACCTCATTTTTAAACACCCGAATAAGTTTCTGCTCAGGTAGGAAAAAGAGGGAAACTTGTACATTATATCTAGCTTTCTACAGTGTCCCTTTCCTCTCTTGGTTTCTCCATATTAAGACTATTTACAGCCACCTTCAAAATTACCTGGCTTAAATAAGACAGTACAAGGGCTAGAAGGGCTAGGTCAAGAGAAACATAATGGACTCATATAAGCCATTATCACAATTCAGAAGCCTGAACCCCTAACTACAATCTAGTCTGAGTGGAGTGGAAAGTCAGAATAGGTGTCTGAAGCACTGCACAAGTAGAGACACCGGAGGGCGGTCAGGAGAGACTAAACAGGAGACAGCTGGGAAGAAACCAGTACTTAGGTAATGAATTCATTAGGATAACTAATTTAGCCAATGCTGAAGATGTGTGTCAACTTCCAACTCAAATTTTATCTTCAGAATATGGTTCAGACTTACCTTCTCTCCCAGTTCTTTATACTTAGGCTCCAGATTCTTACAGTGACCACACCAAGGAGCATAAAATTCAATCAGTACATCTTTATTTTCATCATTCACTATTTCATCAAAATTCTCTGCTACCACTACCTGGAATACACCAAAGATCCGTTAGTTGGTAAGGCAAGGTGAAGAATAAAATTCACATGCTGTATTTGTTTCTGGACCCAAACTCTCTCAAATTTGATGTATTGTCACTGAAAATATGTCATTGAAACCAAAATCACATTTACAGAGTGTATTAAAGATGTTCTGGTCATTTCCCAAAAACCAACTCATTCCCATGTTTGTCACCTGTCAAACTTTGTTCAGGAAGCCATAATATTTGAAATAAGTGCTACTCAACTGTTCCCTAATCTCAAAGCAACAATTTTGAAACTATTCTTAGAGATTAGCTTGCTCTATCCTGAAGAGTAACTTAGTTCTAATATAAATACCATCCAAAATTCTAAGATTTTATACTTTTGCCCCTACTGAGCATTATGAGCTCTGCCAATGCTTATTTTATGACACAGGGAGGGGAGGACAAACAAAAACAAGAACATAACAGCCAACAAGATCTCACTTAGACCCAGCATTTTTGGAATAAAGAAATGAGGACAGTCAATTCTATTTCAATAAAACTAAGAGTACAGGAGGAAATAAGGACAAGCCACTATTTAGAGCCTCAATGAGGCTGTGAACACCTCACCTTTACTGGCCCATCATTGCTCTCTGGAATGGGCTCAGACTTCAGATATCTCTTCAGGCTGCCATCAAAGTAATCCTGCAGGAATCTCTCAAGAGCCTTGCCATCACGCCTACAATTAGAAAGACATGGGTCAGGCTTCTTAATCTTTCACTGAGAGGATTAAAAACAATTTCTTAGAATCGTTGCTATATATTCTAGCTTAAATTTCAGGTTAGAAATTGGAAGCTAAAAACAGGAGAAGCTTATCTCTACTGACTGAACAAAAACTACCTCCTTATATTTCTAGTGTGTTCTTTGTGGATTAGAAAGGTCAGAGAAGGAAGGAAACATTGGTCTTCTGGAAATTCACTTCTGCAAAAGAACCAGGTCTTTGTTACTCTAGAGAATACCACCCATTTATGGTATCTTGTTTTACTGATTTGCTCACAAGGAAGATTTTCTCTGGTTGTGGTTGCCCAATGTCTCAAGGTGAAAAAGTCATAGTTTTCCAGGGTTTTAAGACCTTTCCATTCCTTAAGTTTACCTTAGGCCAGGGTAGTATTCCAAGAAGAAAAGATTCTACAGGGATGGGAGGGATTGCAGTGGTCTAAAATTACATCAATCTCAAAGAGACTGTCCAGTGTTCTCTATCCACTATTTCTTTCTTTCTTTCTTTTTTTTTTTTTTTTAAAGATTTTATTTATTTGACAGAGAGATCACAAGTAGGCAGAGAGGCAGGGAGAGAAAGAGGAGGAAGCAGGCTCCCTGCTGAGCAGAAGAGCCTGATGTGGGGCTTGATCCCAGGACCCTGAGATCATGACCTGAGCTGAAGGCAGAGGCTTAACCCACTGAGCCACCCAGGCGCCCTCCATCTACTATTTCTAATGGCAGGGCAGAAACAATCATGTAAGTATCCCAAGCTGCTATCCTTTTGTTAGTTTTCAGACTTTATTAAGGATTATTATCCTTAAATACCTATAATTAATTAAATTGAGAAAAAAACGACAATTGTAGGTCTTAGCTAGAAGACCTATCCTCACAATCTAATGTTCTTTATAAATCCTTAGTAGTGTAAAAGGTTTTAAGTGTCTTTGCAGAATCAAATCCCAAATCCATGTTAACTTGTAACTCACGAGAACTCCTCTTGCATGACAAACTTCTCTCCTTTTGCAGTTCTGATAGCAACAACAGGAATCTCTCCAGCAGTGCTTTCCAAGCCAAAATCAGAAAGTTCATGGCTAAAGGTTTTGCGGCTAGCTACAGCAAAGCTGAGTTTGTTTCCAGCATCTAGGAATTTCTTTGCTACCATCATCACTCTGTGAGAAACAAGATATTTATGTCAAGATTTATACCATAGTGTAAAGCACTTGTAAAATCAAGAAGCACGATACTAGAAAGCAGAGACTAAATTTTCCAGTCCATGCTGCCCTCTAGAATCAGTCTGAACTATGTTCTTGGGCACCGACCAACACAGAATTGTGGTACACTCCAATGTCTTATGGAACTTCACCGCCACATTGGTGTTACCAATCAAATAGTCCATTCCCACTGAATCCTGATATTTTATGTAACTAAAATATTGCGCGCATAATGATTGATCTGAAAAGAAAATTTATAAAGATACAATGCACTAAGAGTTCCAATGGGCAAATAGGCACAATATTTTAAATATTTAATATTATTAGTTAATATTAATTGTCTAATATTTTATTAAGTATTCTAATTAGTATTAAAATATCAAATAACTATTATTATAGTAATTTATATTTAATATTACCAATTTATGGAGGTTATTAATAATTAATATTTCAATTACTTAATATTAATATTTAAATATTTAACCTCTATATTCTAGATCACATTTGCATCTTTTACTGGGAGGTTGGGAACCAGCTATGTCAGAAGGCAAAGGAACACCTATGGAAGAAATGCCCAACAGAATTTGGAAAGAGTTTGTTATTTGTCCTTACAGCTTCAAATGGTTTTTGGGAGTCAACTGTTCCCATTCTTATTGGTTCTCACATCATACACTCTAACAGGAGAATTAGAAGAAACTGTTTACACACTGTGTAAACCTATTTCCTAAGGGGAAAAATGATCCCTATTACCTGTTTCTCCAGTAGTTGGAGCCTTTCGCATTCTTTTCATAGTCCACATCATAGTAAGCCACAAGTAAGTCCTTGCCCTGTATCAAATCTTTATTGTCTTCTGTCATGTGAGGGCAGATCCCAAAACTGAAATAAATAATCCATTTCCATTATCAAATTTGGCAGGTTTCACTGTTATGGAATTATCACAAAGTAATTGACAGGACTTATAAAGGAAAGAAACTTTCAACATAAAGGATAAGTACTGAGCAGTATACCTTCTAGGAGTCCTAGGGTCCACACATTCCTGCTTTAATATAAACTTCCACTATTATTGTTCAATCCTTTGAATAAGGCTATCTAATCCAAAACATGGGTCTGCTTAATAACTGAGGTAAGGAAACTACAATCAAGCCAAGAAATTCCAAACAAGATATAAAAAGGTACTCACATGTTTTCTTGGATAAATTTTTTAATCTTGCCACTAGTCATTTTCTGTTCTATATATGCCACAGTCTTGTCTTCAAACTTATTCATTAAATGTGAAGGACGAAACAAGGTGATACCCCTTTAAAAAAAAAAAAAAAAAAAAGCTACCAGTAAGTAGGCAGCAGCAGGATGATCTTCCATCTTTTATTTAAAGCTCAGACTACTCTTGCTGCCACTTTTCCTGTCCCCATTTCAGCACATGGGGACTCTTTCCTGGGAACACAGACTTGGCAACATGACCTCATCAACGCAAAGGTGCTAATCACCTTAATCTCAGGTGCAATAATTGTGTATGAAGGCTTAATAAACCTTGCATTGGAAAGTTAGGAGACACTGGTTCTCATTGTAACACCATTAATTTTAAAGACTTTGTGCTAGGTATCAATTGAATCCTCTTGGGCTTCAGCTTTCTCTTCAGTACAAAAGGGGATTTAAGGAGGTTAGAGTAGATAATTACTTTCCAAACTCTTACAAACAATAACAGAACCCAACTCACACCCCCAAAATCCAGGATGTACAATAAAGTAGAGCTTATTATTGGAAGGTACCTTGCCTGGCACTCCCCTTGAAAATTCAACTCTCTCACATAGTAAAAGAACTACTTCAGTAGAGAAAATATCTTTAAGATTTCTTCCAGCTATAAAATTTTATAGGTAGGTATACAATTATAATGCTTAGGTTGAATTCATTAGAAATTCCTTTGTTCTATATTTCTCTTATCCCAACGAACCAAGTTTACCAATTTTTCCCTTTGTGGTACTACCTTACCCCTCTACCTAAGACAATCTCTCCTCACTCCACTGAACATTTGAAGCAAATTCCTTCTTTAATTTCTAGACTTGTTCAGCTAAAACTGAACCCCAATTTGGTTCTGAGTCACGGGTTTATATCAAGTGCCAGCTTTCCCAGAAAATACCACTATTCTAACTATTAATATCTCACCTCTAGGTTCTCCTTCATTCATTCCTCCTCCCCACACTACACACATCCCCACATATAATTTTTTTATTTTTATTTTTTTAATTAGAGACAGAGCATGAGCAGGAGGGGGAAAGGGAGAGGAAGAAAGAGAATCTAAAGCAGGCTCCACGGCCAGCATGGAGCCCGACGGAGGGCTCGATCCCATGACCCCGAGGATCATGACCTGAGCTGAAATCGAGAGTCAGACACTCAACCAACTGAGCTACCCAGGCGCCCCCAACCCACACACAATTTTATCACCTGTTTTTCTCTAGGCTTCAGTCCTTTAAGTCCGTATATTCTCTCTCCCTCTTCCAGTGTTAACCACTGACTTTATGTCAATTAAAACACAAGCACTTTAGGGTGTGTTTTAGGGTGGCTTAGTCAGTTACACGTCTGACTCTTGATTTTGGCTCAGGTCACGATCTCATCATGAGATCAAGCCCCACATCCAGCTCTATAAGCAGCAGGGAGTCTGCTGAAAATTCTTTCTCTCTCCCTCTGCTCTCCCCCCCACCCCCTAAGAAAACAAAAAACAAAAAACAAAAAACACAAGCACTTTATAGAACACAGGGAAACTACATAGCAAAAGGGAACCTAATACCAACATGCTGGGCAAGCAAAAATGTGACCAGGGCTAATACTGTGGGGTTTTTTTTTTAGTGTAATTACCAACTTCAGAGCAATTATTCTAAAAAAATAGAAATCTAGCAGTTTCAAAAGTAATCTTTTTAAAAAATATTTTATTTATTTGACAGAGAGAGAGAGATCACAAGTAGGCAGAGAGGTAGGCAGGGGCTGGGAACCAGGCTCCCCGCTGAGCAGAGAGCCCGATGCAGGGCTTGATCCCAGGACCCTGAGATCATGACCTGAGCTGAAGGCAAAGGCTTAACCCACTGAGCCACCCAGGAACCCCTCAAATATAATCTTTAATGACATTACAGCCTTGGTGTCCACAGAATGATTTTAAGACACACTTCATGTAAGGTCTTCTCAATAAGACTTCTAATCAGAAGCTGACAGGCCACTTTAAAGGCAGCCACAGTGAACAACACATCTAAGGTAACAGACTGATATGTGATGTGCTTACTGAGCCACAGTGGCTCCACATCCATTTATAGACTTGGTGTGCCTTAATCTAAAAGGCAGTCAAACCTACAACTTTGCATCTGGACTTTCTAGTTTCAAATCCTCATTCTGCCACTTACCAGCTGTTAAACCAGGCAAATTACTTAACCTCTTTGAGTGCTTTCTCCTCTATGAAATAATAACAGATCTGTGTCACCAGTTGTTAAGAGGATCAAATGAGTCAATAGTAAATGGCACATAGTAAACACTACATATTTTGTTAAATATAAATCAGTAACACTAACCCTTGGCACACTTTTCTTCTTTATATGCTCACCTGGAGTGATCTCATCTAGTCTCATGGTTTCAATAATTATGTAAATGTTTACCTAAAGTTTAGAACTTTCCCCAAATTCTAACCTCATTTATCCAGTTGTCTATTGGGTATTCACCACCGGGATATCTCACAAACTTTTCACTCACTACACCAAAATGAACTCATCATCAATCCCTTCAAATTTGTTTCATCTTTCTCCCAGCTTGAAGACGACTATTGTTGGCCCAGTCATCCAAGTTATATATAGAAACCTAGATTCATTCTAGATCCTCCTCTTTTCACACATGGCTAGGGACCAAATCCTACTGTTTACATTTTCTTATACAATCTCCTTCTCCATATCCCTAATGCTGCCTTCATTTGGTCTCTCAGTGGTCACCCTTAGTTTAGACTCTCACTGCCTTGTCATTCCTCCCCTTTCAAACTATCATCACATGGGTACCAGCAACTTTTCTTCTGAAACACAAAAATTACCTTACTTTCAAAGTCTTTCAACGACTCTCACATGTCTAAAAGAGAAAATCAAAATTCTTTTGAATGCACTTAAAATCTGCTTACCTTTCCCTATCACCTCATTTATAAATAATACTCCAGTAATACTCCTACCTCCTAATACTCCTAACCTCATTTCTAAATAATACTCCAGTAGTACTACAGGCTTCAACATTCCTAAGTCGTTTCACATCTTGGGGCCTTCACTTCTGGGACTCTACCTGGAATAATGTTTTTTTTTTCCTTTTCAAAAAGATTTTATTTATTTGTCAGAGAGAGAGAGAGAGAGAGAGCAAGTGAGCACAGCAGAAAGAGTGGCAGGCAGAGAGAGAAGCAGACTCCCTACTGAGCAAGGAGCCTAATGTGAGAGTGATTCTAGGACCTCAGGATCATGACCTAAGCCCAAGGCAGACGCATAACCAACTGAGCCACCTAGGCATCCCAGAAATAATGATTTTGAGGATTGAACTCATGACCCTGAGATCAAGACCTGAGCTGAGATCAAAAGTCAGATGCTTAACCGACTGAGTCACCCAGGTGCCCCATCTGCAATAATTTTTATCCCCACTGCCATAACCTGCTTGAAAAAACTTATCTTTCAAGGCACACCAAGAATCACCTCTTCTATGAAGTTCCTTCTGATACTACTCCCCACCCCAAAGAAAAAAAATCACTCCCTATTCCTCCAGCACACCCTGCATACATTTTTATTTTAACACCTATAATGCTCACTTAACACTTACATTTCTAAATACATTCACACTGTCTCTCCCCCTACAAGATGCACCTCACAGACGGCAATAATTCCTAGCACTTAGCTTAATAAATCTTTTTGAAGAACCAGGTTTAAAAATCACAGTTCATACAGTTAGTACTTGGTCCAGAAATTTATAAGGGTGTTCAACTCAGTCACTTACTCTCCATCATCATCGTATTTGTTCACCAGAGACTCCACATTGGTGTGTGCAAATCGATAGTTATCCCTCAAGTTGCTGGCTGCTTTTAGAAATTCAGAGTGAGCTTCACTGAATAAATCTTTGAAAAAACCTATACAAAAAACGTCAAACACAAGGAAGAAACATTAAGTGCCGAAACATGATCAAACTTTAAAATTCTTCTATTTTCTTTTAATATTTTTAAAAACTTATTTGTTAGAGAGAGGACAGAAGCAGGGGGAACAGCAGGCAGAGGGAGAAGCAGATGCCCCACCGAGCAAGGAGCTGGATGTGGGGCTCAAGCCCAGGATCCTTGGGTCATGACCTGAGCCAAAGGCAGACGCTTAACTGGCTGAGCCACCGGGGCAGCCCATAAAGTTATTCTCTTTTCAAAGCCTTCATTCTAGTCACAGGTAAGCAAAGTGAGACAGGCAACAGGACGGGTCTGCTTTGCTGTGACTACCTAGGATATCTGACAAAATAATACTTAGGATGAGAATTTTCCCTCTACTCTTAAAAAAAAAATTTGTCGGAAGGGAGCCAAGGGAGAGGATTTGTCAGAGTTCAAGCCTTTTCTAGTTTTTCACAATTAAACAGACTTGGGCAAACTGCTTAACTTCTTAGTGTTTCAGGGACTATTTTAGGTGTCAGAAGGATCAAATAAGACGGTATGTCAAAATAAACCACCAAGGGCGCCTGGGTGGCTCAGTGGGTTAAGCCTTTGCCTTCAGCTCGGGTCATGATCTCAGGGTCCTGGGATGGAGCCCCGCATTGGGCTCTCTGCTCAGTGGGGAGCCTGCTTCCTTCTCTCTTGGTCTGCCTCTCTGCCTACTTGTGATCTCTCTCTGTCAAATAAATAAATAAATATCTTTAAAAAAATAAATAAACTATCAATTATCTCACTGTATTTTTTGACTTGTCAGAACTTCAAGTCTAAAAAAGTGACTGAAACCTAAGTGTTTATTAAATGTCTGCTTATAGTTAACTCCTTGAAAATATACAGATTTAGTAAAATCCAGATGATAAGAAGTAGCTTTTAGTCAAATTTAAATTACAAACCATCTTCTACTTCCAGAAAGTCAGTTTTAATAATTACGAAATTAAGAGAAGCAAAAACACAGATTATATGTATAAATTTATCTTTTTAAGTCAAATACATTATACATTACATTTAAAACAAAAGAAAGAACACTCAAGATGTAGAATGTATTTACCTGCAAGTTATTTTAAGGATTAAATGATACTGTAACACCAGAGAAAGCAAAGTACACAAATCATAGCAATCTGATCTCAAGAACTAAATCCTCTACTACTGTGAAAATGACTTAAAAAGTACTCTGTTTCAGCCAGTAACAAATCAGTAGAGTACTTAGAAGAGAAAGAGGGTGCAAGAGGTAGAATATTATGGAGGAGGAACATTGTGTGGCCTGTGGGCATTTTGAGCCTATGAGTGGTTTTAGTGGACCCCAGAAGTAGTAGCTTAAGTCAACTAGGCTTAAGGGGTAAGATGATTTTTTGTGTTTTCTAAATTGTTTTACTTATCTAGCCCATTTCACCTCAATGGGAAAGTGTGATGTAGGTGAATCCTATACATGGCATAATTTGACCTATATATAGTTAAACCATTATAGTGAATATATTTATACCTCTGTGTGTAGTCACAGAGGCTTATTATTTACTAGTATCCTCCCATCCTAAAACCTTATCTTCAATCTTAACTACCCTATTGAGTTAAATCTCTGAGTTTGAGAGGCAATGGAAAAAGCTGAAGATATTTCTATTTTGGGTCTTTAACTGGAATTACATCTTTATTTGTAAGAACACAAAGCCACTCTAATAAAACCAATTTTTTCCACGTTATAGTAATGTTGACCTAAATCGGAGTTGTCTTTTCAACTGCTCCCAAGGTTTCCTAAACTGGTTTAAGTTTGTTGTTTACTCAGATACAGAGGGTTTTTGAAACCAAATTGATGATTTTGTTGTATAATCAAATATTTGCTACTCACCCACCACAGAAGCATCTTTCTCACTAATGAACTTCTCGAACTCTTCCTCACTCCTGAGAGGAACTGAAGCTGGTCCCGCCTGCTTCTTCAGGTGGCTGACGATTCCATCTTGAAAGATAAAAGATTACAGCAATGAAAATTTCTAATTTTTGAGAAGGCAATCATTCACATAATTCAAAACGCCAAAGGTTTAAAAGTGAGGCATCTGGGTGGCTCAGTTAGTGGAGCATGTGACTCTGGATCTCGGGGTTCTAAGCTGGAGACCCATGTTGAGTGTGGAGGGTATTTAAAAATATAATCTTTAATACAGACATATTAAGCATAAACAAGCAATTACATTTTAATTTTCTTTCTTTTCTCCCCAAATGGCAGCATACACCTATGCTACTCTGTAGTTTGTTTCTGTCATTTAATATAGTTTAAAGATAATTTATGCCAGTGTACATAAAGAGCTACCTCAGCCTTTTTTTTTTTTTTTTTTTAATTTATTTGACAGAGAGAAACATAGCGAGAGAGGGAACACAAGCAGAGGGAATGGTAGCCAGAGAAGCAGGCTTCCCGCCGAGCACAGAGCCCGATGCGGGGCTCGATCCCAGGACCCTGGGACCATGACCTGAGCCAAAGGCAGACGCTCAACGACTGAGCCACCCAGGCATCCCTACCTCAGCTTTTTTTATTATACCTGCATAGTCTTTCACTGTATGGATGTACCAGACAACATATGATGGACATTTGTTTCCTATTTCTTGCTATTATAAGTAATTCTGCAATAAACAATCTTGTACTAATGTCATTTGCATACGACTGAGTAGATCTGTAGGGCAAATTCCTAGAAGTGGATTCACTGGGTCAAAGAATACATGCATTTATAATTGTCAAACTACCTTCCCAAAGAGACTGTACTTATTTATACCCCTACCAGGGATCTATTAAAGTGTTTATAACAGTACAAATTAATAATGCCTTTTTTCATGTTATTCTCTCTGCCTAGAACACTCTAGATATCGTCCTGGCTCCCTTCCTCGCCTCTAGTTTTTTTGTTTTTTTTTTTTAATTTTAAAAACATTTTTATTTGAGAGAGAGGGAGAGAATGCACATGAGTGGGAGGAGGGACAGAGAGAGAAGGAGAAGCAGACTCCCCGCTGAGCAGGGAGCCCTCCTTTAGGTCTTTACTCAAATGTCATCTTCTCAATGAAGCTCTCCCTACTATCCCATTGTAAACTAAAACTCATTCACCTCCAATGCTCCTGAATTCGCTTCCCTAGCTTTATTTTTCTCCATAGCACTTTCATACTCTGTCCTTATTATTTTCATCTATCTATTCCCACAACAAAGAAATTCCAAAGGCATAAGGATTTTTGTCTATTTTGCTCAGTGGTATATACATACCTAGCTCCAGAAAAATACTTATTAGCACATGTCAGTTTGAGAAACATCCACTTTACCAATAAATTAAGTAAACAAATCCCATATTCTCAAGTAGCACAAAGAGTCACTTGTAGCCTTACATTTTAAAAGCAGAAAATGCATGAATTTGGCTAGCTAGTATAACGGTTTAACTATATATAGGTCAAATTATGCCATGTATAGGATTCACCTACATCACACTTTCCCATTGAGGTGAAATGAGCTAGATAAGTAAAACAATTTAGAAAACACAAAAAATCATCTTACCCCTTAAGCCTAGTTGATTTAAGCTACTTCTTCTGGGGTCCACTAAAAACCACTCTTAGGCTCAAAATGCCCACAGGCCACACAATGTTCCTCCTCCATAATATTCTACCTCTTGCACTCCCCTTCTCTTCTAAGTACTCTACTGATTTGTTACTGGCTGAAACAGAGTACTATTTAACTCTTACAACATAATCAAACCTATTCTGCATTTTTTCTAATGTTTCTTCCTTCTCTCTCCAGTCATGGACTTTTTTCCTTTCAAATATTTTCCTCAATTCTTCACATAGGAGGGGTTGCATTAACAGATTAATTGAAATTGAATATGATTTGTTTAGTCTCTAAGGGGATTATTAATACTATATCATGGTATAAATTTATAAAGAACTTTAACTTGCAGCTTTGATGTTCTAGTGTTACTTTTCTCCCTAAATATTTAAAATTCTGTGGAAGGTATAAAGGGAGTGCAGAGCAACCAATTTAAGCAGGAGGGCAAACAGGATAGTTCGCAGAGAAGTACGTGAACAAAATTACACATTCCAAGTAACCAAACATCCGACCACCTAGTCAGATACTAAGAAATTCTTAAATTTAAGAAATCTGTGTTACAGGCCAAGTGACAGTATCTGACCAGTATAACTGGGTTCACCTACAATTTAGTTAAGACATGTTCATGTTCAGAGAAACATTTCAGTAATTCTAACTGCTAATTCCATCCCAAATTGAACAAATAAAATCTGAATGGTAACATGAGGCTCTTCGTTAATACTTTTGAGCTCAGGAAATTTTTTTTTCCTTCTGTGCTTAGACATATCAAATTTTAAGTGTTGGCTGAATGACCTCAGGGGAGTCAAAAGTATTTTCTTATCCATTCAACAAAGAGTTACTGAGTATCTCCTGCATGTAAAGAGTCTGGGTGCTGGAGACAGAGTAGTAAATAAAGTAAACAAGGTCTCTGCTTTCTTAGACTTACACTTCAAGTAAATCCCCAAATAATAAACAAAATCTCCAAATAAATAATTAAAAAAACCTATGATAACCAGCACTATATAGAGAATTAAGAAGATGATGTGATAAGAAAATGACTGGGTGGCTACTTTAGGTCTGGTGTTCTGGGAAAGCCCCTGGGAGGTAAAATTTAAGCCGTGATCTGAATGACAAAAAGGAACAAGCCAAGCAAACATAGAACAACACTTCAGGCTGCGAGTATAACCAGGGCAAAGGTTCAGAGGCGAAACAATCTTCAGATGATACAAGAGTTAGGTAGTAGCCATGTTATGCAGAGCTTTGTATATGAGTAACAATCACAGAGACTGAAAAAACTCCACCTACCTAGAATACCCAACTGAACCCCTTTTCTCTTAGCTTTCCATCATGAAAAGGTAAATAAAATATGTGCCATTACTTGAAAGACTCAAGGCAAAACTGTCCAAAATATTTTTTCTCATTAATATAGGCCCTAGAGGAGCCAGTCTCCATTTGTCTTTCAAACTTCATCTGTCAGGGGCCCCTGGGTGGCTCAGTTGTTAAGCATCTGCCTTCAGCTCAGGGCATGATGATCCCAGGGTCCTGGGATCCAGCCCCGCATCAGGCTCCCTGCTCATCACAGAGTCTGCTTCTCCCTCTCCCCCAATCCTTGCTCATGCTTTCCCTCTCTTTCTCGCTCTCAAATGCATAAATAAAATCTTAAAAAAAGAAAAAAAAGAAAAAAAAAAGCATTTGCCTTCAGCTCAGCTCATGATCCCAGGGTCCTGAGATCGAGACCTGCATAGGGGCCCCTGGTCAATGGGGAGCTTGCTTCTCCTTATGCTATCTCCTGCTGCCCCATATAAATAAAAAATCTTAAGAAAAGAAAGCTTCATCTACCATCCATGCTAATTATACTCCAGCTGCATGGTCTTTCTGTCTTTTGAACTCATCAAGCTCAGTTATACCTTAAGGCCTTTTTGTACACCTTAGAGCCCTTTCCTCTGCCTGGAAGGCTCTGGCCCAGATCTTCTCAAGGCTAGCTCATTCCTATCATTCAGGTCTCAGCTCAAACGTTATAGATAGCCCTGATAATACTAATGATGCGGTACTCCCAAACACAGTCACTAGCATATCACATAGTTTTATTTGTCTCCTTTAATGCTCTTATCAACTAACTGAATTTATCATAGATATTGAAGTTAAATAAATTAAATAATTATTAAATAATTTTAACTGTGATAAAATACACATAAAATTTATTATCCTAACTATTTTTAAGTATACAGTTATGTGGCATTAAGCACATTTACACTGTTGCACAGCCACTCTCCAGGACTGTTTTCATCTTACAAAACTGAAACCCTACGCATTAAAAAATTCTTCATTTTCTCCACCCGTAGTCCCTAAGAATCACCATGTACTTTGTCTCTTTGCATTTTACCACACTAGGAACCTCATATAGGTTGCAGTGTCACGCTATTTTATCTTTTGTGATTGGTTTAGCATGTCTTTGAGGTCATCCATATTGTACCACATATCAGAACTTCCTTTTTGAGACTGAATACACCACTGTATTATACATATGTTTATATATAATTAGTAATATGTGCATTTTATATGTCCAGTTATCCACTGACAGACACCTGGGATGCTTCTACCTTTTTGCCATTGTAACTAATGCAGCTACAAACATGGGCGTACAAATGTATCTTCGAGACCCTGCTCTTAATTCTTTGGGGTATATATCTGGAAAGATAACTGTATCATTCAGTAATTCCACATATTTTTTTTATTTTCAGGAGCTTCCATACTGTTTTCCATAGCAGATACACCATTTTACATTTATGCCAACAGTGCAAATGGTTCCAATTTCTCTGCATCCTTGTTGACACTTATTTTCTGTTGCGTGTTATGGGATGTAAAGTAATTATCGATATATACTTTTAAACGTGGTTGTTGTCTTCTCTTCATTTCCCAGAATATAGGCACATAGAGTAGGAACCTTGTCTGTTTTGTTTATCAAGAAATACAGAGCACCTAGTATATCTAGAATACCTGGCACAGAGTAAGTGCGCAGTAATATGCCAAATGAAAAAATGCCAGTAGACCTTATAACTCAAATTCAAGTATTTTTTCTTTTTTCTTTTTTTTTTTTTTAAGATTTTATTTATTTATTTGACAGAGAGAGACACAGCGAGAGAGGGAACACAAGCAGGGGAAGTGGGAGAGGGAGAGGCAGGCTTCCTGCAGAGCAGGGAGCCGGAGCCCAACATGGGGCTTGATCCCAGAACGCCAGGATCATGACCTGAGCCGAAGGCAGATGCACAACAACTGAGTGGCCCAGGCACCTCAAGTTCAAATATTTTCTACATTATTTACATACTCTGTTTTAGAGATGTCTTTTGTTAGATACCAAATTGACCTCTTAGATGAAGAATTTTTTTCATTTTTTTAAGATTTTATTTATTTATCTGACAGAGAGAGACAAAGAGCACAAGCAGGGGGAGTGGCAGGCAGAGGGAGAGGCAGAGGCAGACTTTCCACTGAGCAGAAAGCCTGATGTGGGGCTTGATTCTAGGACCCTGGGATCATGACCTGAGCCAAAGGCAGATGTCCAACCAATTGGTCTACCCAGGTGCCCCCTAGATGAGACATTTTTAAGATTACAAGTTATGTTTATGTTGTATAGAAAAATGTCATGTTCCACTACAAAAACAGAGTACTTAGCAAATTCAGTTTCCAAAATGTAATCCAGGATCCTTACCGGCAGTCCTGGGCCCATCGTAAGCACCAGCTTCTTCACCATCTCTAAATATCTTCAGGGTTGGATATCCACTGACTCCATACTTATTACAGGTGTTTGTGTTGGCAGTACAGTCAACCTAAACATTAAAATATACGAACCATCTGTTATCCAGAAGCTTGTTGCAGGCTTCTCCTATATTCCCCAAATATTAAGACTGCTCAAATCATAAGATGATCAAGCAATTCTTTGCACACATACCACAGAACATATATTTTAAAGGCTGACTGGTGCTGGGCTAGTTATATCACAATCACCTAAAGAACTGGTTAAAATTTAGATTGCTGGACCTCCTACAAAATGCACAAATGACTATTTAAATTCTTCCTTCAAAATCTCTATTATTTAAAACAGTAGTCTCCTTCTTTCTGCCTCAGAATATGTAAGGAATAAATCACTTAAATGACTAACAGTATCTTTCCTACTCTGATAATGATTACTATAAAGGGGATGGATGAAGGTACATATCCTTTAGGTGGGGTGGAGTATAATTTGATTTGGCAAATCATCTAGTTATTAGCAAAGTACCAACACTTGAATATGCTCCCTGAGATAGTCTGATTATGGGCTAAACTCTAACAAGGTAGATCTAGAGAGACCTATCGGGAAGAAGGAAAACAATTCCTATTCAGTTAGCCATTTACTCTAAAGTCGGCAGTGCTATAGGTACCCTGTATATGTTATTTCATTTCCTCTTCACAAGATTTGGAGGTATGGTCCCAATGCTTTAACATCAACTGAGGTGGAGAAAAGTAATGTGTCCATAGTAACACAGGCTATAGTCACACAAGGCAGGAATTAAATCAGGACTGAACTTTCTCCCTCTCCCCCCCAAGGCAATCTGCCATAGAAACATCAGGATTGAAAGCAGTTTCCAAAGATAGTCCTATGTATGAACTATTTATCTGAGGCTGGCCAAGATGTGAGCTTTTATTTTTTTTTTTTTAAAGATATATTTATTTGAGGGCACCTGGTTGGCTCAGTGGGTTAAAACCTCTGCCTTCCACTCCAGTCATGGTCTCAGGGTCCTGGGATCAAGCCTCACATCGGGCTCTCTGCTCAGGGGGGAGCCTGGTTCCTCCTCTCTCCCTGCCTGCCTCTCTGCCTACTTGTGTTCTCTCTCTGCCAAATAAATAAATAAAATCTTAAAAAAAAAAATTTTATTTATTTCTGAAAGTGTGCGAGCATGTGGGCAAGGGGAGAAGCAGCGGAAGAGGGAATTTTTTTTTTTTTTAAGATTTTATTTATTGCTTTGACAGAGAGAAACACAGCTAGAGAGGGAACACAAGCCGGGGGAGAGGGAAAAGAAGTAAGCTCCCCGTGGAGCAGGGAGCCCCATGCGGGGCTTGATCCCAGGACCCCGTGACCGTGACCTGAGCCGAAGGTAGATGACCAACGACTGAGCCACCCAGGTGCTCCAGAGGAAGAGAATCTTAAGCAGGCTCCACACTCAGCACAGAGCCGGAAGTGGGGCTCAATGACATGACCCTAAGGGAAATCAAGAGTCTGACACCTAGCCGACTGAGCCACCCAAGTGCCCCAAGATGTAAACTTTTATACTGCAGCAACTATGGGTTTACTATAGAATGGCAGAATTCTAGAAGCATTACTATGATTGTAAAAGCAAATACCAAGTTTATAGTTGACCAGTTAGTTACATACTTACAACATCCTGTCATTTTCCTATTCCTATCACTATGAATATCATAAGGTAGTTTAGGCAACTCATTTATTCAATAATTTTCCTCTGACCTTGATGACTATACTTTCCATATTTGCACCTTAATTCTCATTTACCATACATTTTACTTCTTTCTTATTTCAGTAATTCTGTTTCACTACTTTTATTCTTTAGAAACCATAATTAATAGTCAATTGTGTATTTGCTCAGAAATTAGTGCTCTCTTCTTAGTACCATAAGAGTAGAGAAAAATGAATGTAAATTTTACAAACTACTATTTAAAATACCCCATTTCTGTTCTTTTTTTTAATTTGAATTTTAGCTAGTTAACATACAGTGCAATATTGGTTACTGGAGATGGGCCTGGGTGGCTCGGTTGAGGGGTGCAACTCCTGATCTTTGCTCAAGTTATGATCTCAGGGTTGGGAGATCCAGCCTAGTATCAGGCTCTGTGTCAGGCTCCCAGCTTAGTGGAGTCTGCTTGAGAGTCTCTCCTCCATCTGTCCCTCCTCCCACTCATGCACATGCTCTCTAAAATAAATAAAATCTTTTTTTTTTTTTTTTAAAACGGAGAGACACAGTAAGAGAGGGAACACAAGCAGGGGGATGGGAGAGGGAGAAGCAAGCTTCCTGCTGAGCAGGGAGCCTGATGCAGGGCTCCATCCCAGGACCCTGGAATCATGACCTGAGCCAAAGGCAGCTGCTTAACAAATGAGCCACCCCAGGGCCCCAAATAAATAAAATCTTTTTTAAAAAGGGGTTTCTGGAGAAGTCAATGATTTGTTGCTTACCTATAACACCCAGTGCTCCTCACAAGTGCCCTCCTTAACACTTATCACCCATCTGGCCCATCCCCCACCCGCCTCCCTCCATCAACCCTCAGTTTGTTCTCTACCCTTAAAAGTCACTTATGGCTTGTTTCGCTCTCTCTTTTTTTTCCTTTCCCCCTTCGCATGTGTTCATCTGTGAGATCACATAGAAAATACCCCATTTTCTTTAATGAAGAATCTGCTTAGACTCACCTTTGCTAATGGGACTATTCCTTTTAATCTGGTTGCTGCAGCTTCATACTCAGGGGCAAGCCTCTTGCAGTGTCCACACCTATATAAATACATTTAAAACAAAAAAAGCCAAATTCTCAGTTTAATCCTTCAAGATTGTTAACTGTGTTTCTCTAGGATGAACCTCAAACTATAATGTTACTTTTGAACTAGTAACTGCTTCTAAAAGCAAAACATCACCTGAGCAATAGCCATTACTGATAAAGTAACCAGAGCTCTCAAGAGGCCAAAAGTACTATCCCTAACCTGAAGTTGACTCTACAGGACTAAGCTTAGTTCAGAGCAGCTGAACTGCTCAATTAAATACTTTCTCTATTAAAGGTATAACTGAGCATTGAACACTATAGTCAGAATTAATCCCCACATAAAAGAGGGAAAGGGCTCAGGCCCTCTGGACCAACTAATGAAGATAAAATAAAGAGCAAGGTAGCAACAATCACATTTCTGGTAGTATTTCCCAAAAGGCGGCACTTTTTTTTCCCTTAGGAAACCAGCTCTATGAATCTTAAAAATACAGTGACTGAAACCTTATAAGGTTCCAAGAATGATATTAACTCTTTAAAAATCACCATCTAGTACTTTTTCTCCACTCCTTCAATAGCAATCCCTTTATCCAAAAGCCCAATTTGAGGGGGTAGCAGAATGAGGCCCAAAAGGCATTCATTTGCTATAGATACTTTAGCAGCTGTTGGGAGTCTTTTTTTCTTCTCAACTGAGTTTCAACACAGCATTAAAATGATATATTTAAGACAGCAAGCCCTATTTTTACAGCTACACAGTTCATCTGGCTGTAAGAACTGATGGGGATAAAACATTGTCAGAATATTTTCCCAGAGGGCCATCAGAAACACCTGCTCCTAGCCTGGCAAGTCTTCAGAGTCCCATAGGCACACTGTATATGCAATGGGGGGAGGGGAGATACTCCTTCTTATCAAGGTAGAGCTAGCACCAGCTATGTCATCTCTTCAAAACCCACTGGGTTGCAGAGGGACCACTTTGAGAAGGTAAAGTAGTTCTGTAACTTCCCCACAGAGAGCAAAAACAGAATTAGAAAACAGAAGGAAACATGGAAGAAACTTAACTTTATATATTTCACAGCCAATTGTCTCAAAATTTATTTTATTAAGTGATGGACAAATAACTTGGACACGTTTTGCCCCTAAAACTTATTTAAAACAAAAGACTGTAAGAGCTTATATTCTTTAGGGTCTTTAGGAGTTCTGTTCAAAAATAATCATTAGAAAGCTTAACTGAAGGAATGGTGATATGGGGAAAGGATGTAATAGGCTTCAGTTGTACTGGCTTTAATTTTTAGACCGGGTGGTGAATAAATGGTATTCCCTATATTTCATGGATGCACATTTTACCATATCTGAAATTGGCATGTGCCCTGCAATTGTGTCATAGTTCCAATGGTAGGACTTCCTTCTTTGTGAGACATGAAATAAAGATTCACCTCACAATTCGTGGCATCTTACATGTATATGGAATATGGTATTATTCATTACATCCTCTTTATTCCTTTTATATTGCAAAATAAATTAAAAACTCATGTATCGGGGCGCCTGGGTGGCTCAGTCGTTGGGCGTCTGCCTTCGGCCCAGGTCATGATCCCAGTGTCCTGGGATCGAGCCCCGCATCGGGCTCCCTGCTCGGTGGGAAGCCTCCCGCTACTATTCCCTCTGCTTCTGTTCCCTCTCTCGCTGTGTTTCTCTCTGTCAAATAAATAAAATCTTAAAAAAAAAAACAAAACAAAACTCACGTACCTGCATTCCAACAAAACACAAATCCTAAAAGATTTCATAAAATAATCAATTTATCTGAGAAATTCAACCTTTGGAGAACATAAGGGCTCAAAGATTAAAAAAAAGAAAAAAAGTTGAAGGGAGTAAAAATTGGATCTGGGCCTTTAAAAATTTAAGGCTTCAGCCAGGACCTGTCCTGGGGTATTTTAGATAAGGGGAATAGTAGCGCAAAGGTAAAATTACTAGAGAAAATGATAGATTCAGAGAACTGTGGAGGGCTCTGCTTGTTGTTATTAAGAGATAATAAATGTGTTATGTGTATTAAGACTACATCAGTCAATAATATATATAACAGGAAGGGGGAAAATAGACATAAAAATAAAAGCCACCTAGAAGATAATACATTTGACATGGCAGATAATGAAAGCTTGGACAGGAGTGACAGCAATCAGAATAAAAAAGAAACAGAAGAGAGATTTCAGTTGACTATGTAATTATCAAGAAGCCAGAGGCAACAGATTTAAGAATAGTTTCACCTCAACCATCTCAAAACATTTGAGGAGAAAAAAATAGTATAAAATAATTAGACTGGACCAGTGGATGTCAACCCAGATGCATATAAAAAATACCCATGGAGGGAACTAGGGGTGTAAGGGAGATATGTGTGTTAAGTATCAAGGCTGGGTCTGAAAACCACTGTCCTAAGCATTTGCTGCATGCATAAGGTCATCGAATGCCCAAAGGAAGGACCTGTATAACGAGTTCCAGAGAGACCAGAGGAGAATGCCTTCTTCAAATTCATCAGGAATGGAACTCAGGTGCAATTTGAAGATTAACCACCACTTCTTTCACCCAGTCCTAGATAGTATTAAAATAAACAATTCCATCACCTTCAGGGATGGCTTCTAGCAGTAATACTGAATCCCAACAATCATTACTTCGTGTGACAAATGTCTCTTACAGAAAAACTGATGCAGTCCTTTCCCTATAGGAACACCAGTCTGGAAGGAGTGACAGACAATTTTAGGCCCCAATTGAGAGGCGGAAGCAGTTAGTTGTTCAAGGAGCTAAATCTTGTTGAAAAGATCAATTTGGGGTGGGAGGATACATCAAAAATTCCAAGTAAAGGAATCAGCATGTATAAAAAGAAATATTTCATTTTATACTATCCATACAGTTTTTTTCGATACGTACTCCAGAAACATTGTATATCAAATATCATTTAATACTAGTGTTCTAGAGGGTAGATCACAAATCTACAACATAAGTAGATGTTGAGGACTTAAACTTAACGTAGATCAATAAATTTTCAGATACTATCGCATTTAAATAGTGCTATTTATTTCCCCAGAGAAATTCATATATTCCCATTCTTACAAATTACACAGATGATTAACTCCATAATGGAAATATGAGTCTACAAAGTCAAATGCAAAGAAATCTTTCACTTTCACTGTAAAACTTAAGTGCAAAATATACCCCAAAACAAATGAGATGAAGAACTTGCTCAAAATAGGTCAATTTTACTTTCAATAGGATTCTTTAATTGTTCCTATCTAACTTGTGAGCTAGTTCTGATCTGTTCAAAGGATTACAGCAGTCAGAAAACATTTCTAGCTGAAGTATTAATAAGTAAAAATAGTTGAATGTGGAGAAATCAGGACATTATCAACAGGAAACTTCCTTGATTCCAAATTAGTCACTCAGAAAACCGATCCTGCTTGCTGGCATTGTGGAGGATTACCTTACCTTCTAGACCAATTAAAAGCAGACACCACAGGAGGGATCCACCCAATTTTTGGGACAGTTTAGTGCATGACAGAAGATGCAGTTTTTAGAGAAGCACATGCAACAATTTAAAGTAGTAAAGAATACCTTCAATTGGGGGTAAAAAAATCTGCTTTAACCTAATAGTCTAGCCCATCAGTCTCCAGGAACTGACTTTATGTTGACCCCTGTAGTCACAAAAGCACCACCCAGTTTTGATACAACCCCATCCAGCCACTCTAAGTATAGTTACACCTTTTCAAAGTTAACAGCAAGGTTATGTGATTGGGAAGTTGCTTCCAAGATCTGACTTCTGAAGATGTATAACTGAAAGACCACCTACAATGTGTAATCGGTACTACCAGCTGGCCACAGGAATGCCCCGCTCATAAAATCCGTCACAAGCTGAAAACAAAATTTGTTGCCTCTAACACATCTTTCTAGTTCAGGTGGTCTTCATTACCAGACTTCTAGTATTACACCCTCCACCACCACCTCCCCCACCCCCGGAAATCCGCTGAACCCTTGCTGAGTGAAGACAGAGTTAGAAGCAAGTAAAAGTTATACACCAACTTTTTACTGATACTTTTGAACACAAGTAATTTTTAATTAATGGTATTGCCGCAGGAGGAACAAAATTAAGCAGTGTAATCAGCATGAACATACTGAGCCATCCCAAGCCTGAAAAATAATCATGGCTCTCTGTAGTAAAGATTTGGGACTTCAAATAAAAAAAAAAAAGCAAAAAACAAACAAAAATCAGGTCTACTGAGTCATAAATCCTATTTGCTCTTTCCCCCCACCCCCAATTTTTTGAGTTAGTTGTATCCTAAGAAATTCACACCCTTGTTCAATTTTATCACCCTGAATTAGACTATTTCTCCCCATAATGGTTACTTTTCCACTGGAGTCTTTTTGGACATTTTTCAGAAATCCTAATTAAAACCGACCCTTTAGACAGATTTCTGACGGCATTACTCTTTTCACCTACTCTTTTCGACGGGATTCTGTTGGTGCTGAAATGTGATTAGCTTAATGGAGAAAATGTGCACTATGCCAAATAATTGCCGGCCTCAAGAAAGCGCTTATGACCATTCTGCAGCCATTGAGTGACCTTGGCTAGAAACCAATGGGTGCGGGGCGTGGGGCAAAAAGAAAGGAAGTACTCTGGGGCCCAGGGCCTCTGCACTTGGTGAACATTCACTTCCGATGTAAGGCCTTGGGACGCCTCATTAGTAGGATGGAGAGCATTAACATTGACTCTGCCTGAAATTGTAAAGACACCGTTTGGAGGATGGAGAGCATTAACACTGACTCAGCCAGGAAAGATACCAATCTAAGCGGGGTAGGGGGTGGTTAAACCTTCTCCAAGTAGGATGTGCCGCAAGAGCAAAGAGGTAAGGATGTGGCCCTGCGTGAGCGGGGCCTTGGGGTTTTCTTCCCGGGTCTCGCTCCCAGGCGATCAGCACCGACTTCACCTCTCTCGGAGAGACAGCTCGGCTCCCCGGGGGTGGGAAATCTGCCGGCGGCAGCCGGGCCTGCTGAAATGGTGGAGGGCGCCGGCGCTGCGTAGGCCCAACCGTTCCCGCGCCTTCGCCCCCGGCCCGGGCCTCCCGCCCTCCCTCCCGCGCCCCGGCTGAGTGGCCTCACCAAGGGGCGAAGAACTCGACGAGCATGAGGCCCGCAGAGCCCGTGTCGGAGATGCGACTCTCGAAGTTGTCGTCAGTGAGTTCCAGCACGTCGGAGGCAGAGGCGAGACCGGCCGCGGCGAAAAGCAGCGCCACGCCGGGGAACAGCGCTCGGCAGCCGGGGCGCATGGCTACGAGGTGAGGTTGGGGGCGGCCGGGAGGGTCGGGGCTCGGCGGGGAGTGCGGAGGCCGGCCGCGACCACGCAACCTGTGCTTGCGCTCGCGCGTCTGGCCCAGGCGGACCTGCAGCCGGAGGTCCCAACCCCCCAGCCCGGCTCCGGTCGCAGTGTGGCAGCCGCCGATTGGCTGCGAGGCGCCTGCGTCGGGCGGGCGGGACCAGCTGGTAACCGCCGAGTGGCCGGAGCGCGGGGCGGGGCCGAGGCGGCGGGCGCCCGGGCGAGCCGGACTGGGAGGGGTCCTGGGCCGGGGGCTGGGGCTGGGCCTGGGCCGGGGCCTGCGGGCGAGCCGGAACCCCGGGAGCAAGTGAGGTGGAGTGGGGCCGGCCGGAGCGGGGCGGGGCCGAGCTGGAGGTGGGGCGCCGCGGCGCTGGGAGCCGACCCCGAGCTCATCTTTTGTGGGGAGAGCTGAGTTCTGGGGGCGCCAGAGCCGGAGGCGGAGACGTGAAGACAGGGCTGAGTGAGCGGAAGAGAGCCTTGGCTGAGGTGAGGCCCAGAAGTGGGAGTTGAGAGATGGAGGCCGCACCCGAGGGACATAGTTGGGACAAGACACGTTTTCCAAATGTCAGGCTGCTACAATTTGTCCAATTCCTCTTGGTTTGCCTTTTGGAGGCAGCCCTAAGTCCTCCCACTGCCCCTCCTCACTGCACTGCCCAATTACCTCGGGTCCGGGTGCTGCTCCGATATCCTCTTTGTCCTGCCCCGGGACGCCTGCCCTGTGGCTGCTACTTTTAATTAGGAACGCTGTCACACAAGTGAAGGTGCTTGGCCACTTAGTCTACTGCGCAACGTCTCTCTTACAACTCTTAGCTCCCTTTTGTTTCAGAAAACCTTGAGTCTTGGTACAATGTGTTTGACTTCTTTAAGGTCAAAGAGGGTGGGAGAAGGGGAAGTAAACCTCTCAACTCTGGTGCCTCTCCAAGAATGAAATGACACTTGGTTTTTCCATTATTTTACAGACATGGCCACCAGCCACCGAGCAGGACACGTGCAACTGCCCCGAGCTGATGCCATTCGTTCACGGCTCATTGATACTTTCTCTCTCATCGAGCATCTGCAAGGCTTGAGCCAAGCTGTACCACGACACACAATCCGAGAGATAGTTGGTCAGCAGCCTGTTTCTTAACTACCAGGGATTTAAGACTCCTCACCACACCCTCCCAAGAGTAGAAAGCAGAGACTATTTTAACGGTGAAAAATTCAGGGAACATTGGCTTGCTTGCTAGTTTGTAAAGGATATCAAGCTTGATAAATCAAAGGCTTTGTAAAGAAAGTTCTTTTTTTTTTTTTTTAAGATTTATTTATTGATTTATTTGACACAGAGAGAGAGATCACAACTAGACAGAGAAGCGGGGTGGGGGTGGGGAAGCAGGCTCCCCGCTGAGCAGAGAGCCTGATGCGGGGCCTGATCGGAGGACCCTGAGATCATGACCTGAGCCGAAGGCAGCAGCCTCAACCCACGGAGCCACCCAGGCGCCCCAAGAAAGTTCTTTGAATCCAGGAGATCGCTTACTTTTAGACTTAGGATAACGACTAGCCCTGGCCAACTTGAAAGTTTCTATGAAGGACACTAAAAATTTTGAGGGTTGAACCCTCTACCTTTATTCTTAGGCATGGACAGTGTTGGTCATAAGTGATATATTAGCTCTTATTCCAAACTAATGTTACTCGAGTGAGAAAGAATAGCAAGGCAAGCCTCTGCCCTAGGGGACCCATTATGTAACCAGTATCCCTGCCCCTGGTCCTGCCTATTCTTCATATTCCCCAGAGACTTCTCTTTATATGTATCCACTGTCCCCTTTTAATTTTTGGTCTAGATCCTTCAGGTCAGAAGAAGGTTATGTTGGGAGATCAACACCAGCTGGTGCGCTTCTCCATAAAGCCTCGACATACAGAACGAATTACACGTGGCCGGAGGCTGATGAGCAGGCTTCGAGTGCGCTGCAGTCAGAGGCCACCTCTTTCCTTGTGGGCTGGTTGGGTCCTTGAGCGTATCCTTTCATGCCCCTCATTTTTATCCCGTGCCTTTACTGCCTCTCTTGCCTTATCATCTGCCTGAAGACTTATTTTCCCTTTTCCAAACTCCATTTTCTTCTCATCCTCACTGGTTCTATTCTTGCCTTTATTATATCACCTGTGTAAGAAAGAATTCCACTCCATATGTTTCCTTAAGAGAAAACAGGTCCTCTCTTCACAAACTTCATCATTTTTCTCATCTTTTTGAATACGATTGTACTGATGGTTGAAATAGGTAAGAACTGACATTGAATGGAAGAGGAAGTGGCTATGGGTCATTTTTCCTATAAATTGATCTTTTTTTATTTTTGAATGTTACTTGAATTGTGATAGGGACAATTATATTAAGTCTCTTGGAGTAGGATTTATGCAACTGCTAAGATGTGGAAATATTTGGAGGGCTCTCAAGAGAGTAGTAAGATATAAGGTAGTCTAAAAAAAAAATAGATATAAGGTAGTCTAGAGTATAATAGATTCATGGGCAACCAAAGATGTGAAGACCAGTTATATCTGTTTAGTTTAATAGTTGTTTAAATTAGCCTTTTGTATTAGAGATATTGGTGCCTATCAGTAAGTGATGCAACATTTACATTTTTTACAAGTATGTTATATATTAAGTATGAATAAGAAACCTCACAAAGTATGTAAAGTTAGATACAACTAAAATATTAGATGAGCCAAAAATGATTAAAGAGTAAATGATTTTAAAATCAGTCCTAAATTATACGAAATGTATTAAAAGCAAAAGAACACCTGGAAAATCAATGAGCTCATATAATTATCATCTCAAACAAACTGCTCAGAAATGATGAAAAGGGGGTGCCTGGGTGGCTCACATGGTTAGGCATCTGCCTTCAGCTCAGGTCATGATTTCCAGGTCTTGGGATCGACCCCGAGCCCCACGTTGGGCTCCCAGCTCAGCAGGGAGTCTGCTTCTTCCTCTCCCTCTGCCTAATCTTCTGCTTGTGCTCTCTCACTCTCTCTCCTTCTCAAATGAATAACTAAAATATTTTTTAAAAAATGATGAAAAGGACAGAGGTACTCACTCCTTGTTTCATCCTCATTGTTTCGGGGAATTTTCCCACTTTAAAATAGTCTTTTGATGTAATCAGTTCAAAGATATTTAAATTTGCAACAATACTTGACATCACTGGCCCACTACAGTGTACTATATACTTTGAAGTATTTATTTTTTTAGAGAGAATAAGAAAGAGAGTGTGCATACATGTGGAGACGGCAGTAGCAGAGGGAGAGGGAGAGAGAGAATCTTAAGCAGGCTCCACGCCCCAGCATTGACTTGCACTGTGGTGTGGGGCTTGATCTCAAAACCCTGAGATCATGACCTGATTAAGAGTCAGATGCTTAACCAACTGAGCCACACAGAGATACACCCATACCTTGATGTATTTTATTTTCTCCCAATTGTGGTGAGGATTTTGAACTAAGTCACCCGCATTTCCTATTTCTTGTATGATGACTGGCATGTATTTGCCTTGTATAGTCTTAAGCCTTGGAATAAAGTAAACAGCCATAAATGTATAGGATTTCCTGGATCTAATGGGCAAATCACAATAGAATAGCACTAACCATTCTAGTTGGTAAAACAGTTGGATATGAAACATGATCACTGTGCTACAGGATAGGTGGATTCCTTGAGTGGACATTATCTGGCAAGTTCAGCAAAATTGTATCTTATTAAGTACATTCTCATGGTAGAAAGGCAGGAGGGACTTTGCAAAAGCAAAGAATTTGTGACTAACAGATTTCTTTGAACAGACTAATTCATGTGATAAACATTAAGACTGTTTAGGCTTTAAAAAAAACCAATTTTCCAGATCATAGAGAATGTTGTTATAGATAGGGGGAAAAATAGTAATTAACAAACAGTTCTCTAGATCAAAGCTCCCCAACCTTTTTTTTTATTTTAGAGAGAATATGCATGCCTGGAGAGGTGGGGGGAGGGAGGGGCAGGCAGAGGGAGAGAGAATCTTAAGCGGGCTCCAAGCCCAGCCCAGGGCCTGACATAGGGCTCCATTTCATGACCCTGAGATCATGACCTGAGCTGAAATCAAGAGTCAGACACTTAACCAACTAAGCCACCCAGGTGCCCTATCCCCAATCTTTATGGTCTTGTGATTTTTGTTTCCCAGTAATATAGCTATAAACTGGAAAACCTCCTTAGGAGTTTAATCATTCCATTAGTTTTATATGAGATAAAGAAGCAAGTTGAAGTAGAAGTAATATTTTAGACTAGCATATTATTAAATATCGTATTTTAATGTGTATAATTTTTAAAATTATAATGTTAGCACATTTTTACTTTTACCATTTTGTAAGTGATTCATGCTGCTTTTAAATATATGAAAAAAATAAAGTAAATATATGATTTGACCATAAATGAATTTTTAAAGGCTGTTATATATTGTTGGGGTCAGGGATCAAATATGTTTATTTTATGTATTATATGTTTTTTAATTTAAGTTTTTGTTTTTTTTAAACATTGAGATAAAATTGACATATAACATTAATTTCAGGTTTCATTATGTATTATATGTTAAGTACGTATTATATATTAAGGTGTAGGAGGAAATTTAATTATGTGTTAGGGTATAAAAAAGAAAAAAACTACTTTCACAATGATATTGGTAATTCTACTTTTCATTTTAAGCATCAGTTTGACTTATTTTTATAATTTTCACATTTTGTTTCCAAATGATGAGAGGGAGAAAAGAAAGAAGACTTGACTCATTTGCAATCCATTTTCTGAAAATAACACAAGTGTGAATAGTCCTTATTTCCAAAAACAACAAAAAAATCATGTATAACGTCATTATAATTTTTTACATTGATTTTGAGGTTCTAGAGATATCTTGATGTGCTATATATAAGAATTCTGCAAGTTTATCTCAAGATGATCTTCATCAGAGTCTATAAATTACATTCATCTGATCAAAAACTTTACATAGTGTTAGCGTTCCTTACTTCATTGTGGATATAATGAGCCAAATCTTTTTCTTTTCTCCTCTCATCATTTCTTATTTTTTTTTTTAAAGATTTTATTTATTTATTTGACACAGAGAGAGAGCACAAGCATGCAGAGAGGCAGGCAAAGAGAGAGGGGGAAGCAGGCTCCCCACTGAGCAGAAAGCCTGATGTGGGGCTCTATCCCAGGACCCTGACATGACCTGAGCTGAAGGCAGAGGCTTAACCCACTGAGCCACCCATGCGCCCTCTCATCATTTTTTTAAAAAAATACATGATTTGTGCACAAATTAATTTTTAAATGACATTATTTGTTTGGCGTGGGGATCAAATATATTTTATGTATTATGTTTTTATTTTTATTTTTTGTATTATATGTTTTAAAATTTAATATTATGGATATAACCAGCTAAAAAAACCGTTATAATTCAAACTGTTTAAGTAAAATTGACAGCTGTTTGTGTTGTTCAGAGTGATTGAATATGTTCTTCTAATCTCCATTAACTGCCAAGGCTATCAGTCATAGTGCATTTGGAGGCTCTCAGATTGTTCTGTTTCAAAGGGAAGCATATTAGGGGCACCTGGGTGGCTCAGGCCTTAAGCATCTGCCTTTGGTTCAGGTCATGATCCCAGGGTCCTGGGATTGAGCCCCACATGGGGTTCCTTGCTCAATGAGAAGCCTGCTTCTCCCTCTCACACTCCCCCTGCATGTGTTCCCTCCCTCCCTGTCTCTCCCTCTGTCAAATAAAAAAATATAATCTTTTTAAAAAAGAGAGAGAAACATATTAAATTATTTAGCTTTTAAAACTATTTTGATTTCAGTGGGTTTTTTTTCCCCTATAGTGTGTTATACATCCATTAAATGCATAAAAGAAATGAAGAGGGTTGAAAGATGAAGACAATAAGCTGAGGAACAGGGCGCCTGGGTGGTTCAGTGGGCTAAAGCCTCTGCCTTCAGCTCAGGTCATGATCTCAGGATCTTGGGATCGAGTGTTGGAGCCTGCTTCCCCGCCCCCTCTGCCTGTCTCTCTGCCTACTTGTGATCTCTCTGTCAAATAAATAAATAAAATCTTAAAAAAAAAAAAAAAAAAAAGCTGAGGAATAGCAATTAGCAGATAACAGGGTTTTAGAGAGAATGTATAGAATTTAATTTGCTTTGCAGGACAAAATCTGTTTTAGAGAAGAATGGGAAAGTTTTAAAAACTAACAAAGAGCCAAATATTTTTTTTTTTAAGATTTTATTTATTCACTCGACAGAGGGAGAGAGATCACAAGTAGGAAGAGAGGCAGGCAGAGAGATAGGGGAAGCAGGCTCCCCGCTGAGCGAGAGCCCGATGCGGGGCCGATCCCAGGACCCTGAGATCATGACCTGAGCCGAAAGCAGAGGCTTTAACCCACTGAGCCACCCAAGCACCCCCTAAATAATTTTTTTAAAAGATTTTATTTATTTATTTGCCAGAGAGAGCACCAGCAGGGGGAGCAGCAGGCAGAAGGAGAGGCAGGATCCTCTATGAGCAGGGAGCCCAATGTGAAACTTGATCTCAGGGCCCTGGGATGATAACCTGAGCCGAGGGCAGATGCTTAACCCACTGAGCCACCCAGGCATCCTAAGAACCAAATAATTTCTTAATATAACTCAGTATGTCTCATGAATCTGGCTTCTTGTTCCTACTTCCCTTATCAAGCACTTTACATATCATGGCTCTACATCTTCATTCAAGGCCCACAGCTTCTTTGTGAAATTTGGGACTGGAGTGCCAGTGTAGCAGAAGAGTGGTGATAGTGAAAAGAACAATCCTTTGATTACTGTGTGACCCCCGAGTGGGAAGGCAGTGACTTGCAGCTGTTAGCCACATTGGTACCAGCAGAAGAGTCGTAGCTATTTTTCATGGTCAATCCTGTCCTCCCCTGTATTGCACAGGTTGAAAAAAATCAATGTTAAGAAGAAAAACAATGAAAAATGGAAGTAGCAGTAGGCCCAACTGTGGTTTATAATAGTTTCTGATCATTCTGTAGATCATTCTACAGAATGTACCATTCAATTTCCCAATTCCTTAACCATTATTCATCCTTTGCTCTACTCTCACAGAATTGCTTGAATCCTCAAACACCAAATCGTGGTCACTCAAGCTGACTCTGGAGGTGGTAGCTTGGTTCATCTTGCTTATTTTCATCTTGGAGATCCTTCTTATGTGGCTATCCAGCTTTTTCCTCTTTTGGAAGAATGCCTGGAATGTCTTTGACTTTGTCGTCACCATATTGGTAAGGATAAATATCCTGAGGATTAGCTTGGTGGGTTGAGGAATGAACCTGGGTGAATCAAAATGACAAGCAAAGCTAATTAGATCCCCAGAAGAATGTCATTATTTTGATATTTTTTTCTAAAACTGAAGTCAGTCATTGCAGGATATGTTGATACTAGGAGCAAGACAGAATCTAACCACAACATTAGCCCCAGCAAGAACATCCACCAGTTACTAAGCACTTACTAAGTGCCAGGCACTGTTCTACAATATTTTCTCACTTGAGCTCCACAACAACCCAATGAGATAAGCACTGTGTTTATCCCCTTTGAAGTGCAGAGTCTAAGTAATTTAGTAGAGGAAGGCTCAACTGGAAACAGTCCTCAGAGGATGCTATTCAAGGAATAATGCCCAAGGAACTATGAAAAAGATGAGATAAAGAAGGGGTATCTGTGCATGGGTGTTTTGGGTACATTTTACTCATAATCTGTGTGTTTTCCACAGTCCCTGCTTCCCGAGGTTGTGGTGCTGATGGGGGTAACAGGCCAGTCTGTGTGGCTCCAGTTGCTGAGGATCTGCCGGGTGCTAAGATCTCTCAAACTCTTTGCAAGATTCCGTCAAATTCGAGTCATTATTTTGGCCCTGGTGAGGGCTCTCAAGGTGATCTGACTGTTGCAGCTAACCCAACTGGGCAGGGTGGATAAGCATGGGAATTTAACATAAAACAAGGCTGGGTGGGTCAAAGAGGGACCAAATGAAATGTTATTGGATGAGAAAGGGCTGGGGACAGCTGCTGTGTTCTAGAGATAACCAGACTAGGGAATGGAAGTGAGGGTTTTGTGGGAGGATTGCCAGGGTGGGCTTGATTCTGCTGTAGATGGAATCAGCCTAGTCTGGCCCAGCTCTGACTCGAGGTCATGGCCTCTAGAGCATGACCTTCCTCTTGGTGTTGCTGCTCATCTTCTTCTACATTTTTGCTGTGACTGGTGTCTACTTCTTTGAGGATTACACCCGTTCAACTCGCCAGGACCTGCAGTACCCCATGTTCTTCTCGTAGGCGGGGCAAGGGGGTTCGTGGGGAGGGGAGAGTTTGGGCAAGAGACTGGGAAGCTAGTTCAAAGTAAGTAATACAAAAAGTATAGTCTACTGTAAGTGGAATAGAACACAATAAGGAGAAAAAAGAAAGCAAAGAAATAGTGAGTAGTATTAGCTCCGATTTTGAGGAAAGGGTAACTAGTTCCAGGTTTGCTTTAGATTTTGAAATTTAAACATCCCCTCCTCAACCATCTTTAGATAGCAGTATACTCCAGTGACTAAGCTCTAGTTTCTATACCTCACTTACCTCTTTTGAAAAATGGAAATAACAGTGGCACTACCTCATAAGAGTATAGGAATAAAAGTAATGCATTTTTGCACTTAGCACAGATTTTGACACAATGTAAGTGATCAACATATGCTACTAGGACTCTCAAGTCACTGGTTTTACCCCAGTGTAGGTGTGGGTTACACATACACATACGGAGACTCATTCAAAATTAAAATCCTGGGGCGCCTGGGTGGCTCAGTGGGTTAAAGCCTCTGCCTTCGGCTCAGGTCCTGATCCCAGGGTCCTGGGATCAAGCCCTGCATCAGGCTCTCTGCTCGGCAGGGAGGCTGCTTCCCCTTCTCTCTCAGCCTGCCTCTCTCCCTACTTGTGATCTCTCTCTCTCTCTCTCTACCAAATAAGTAAATAAAATCTTAAAAAAAAAACAACCCACAAAATTAAAATCCTGATAAGATCTTTGTCTAGAGAACAGTGATTGCCAGTAGAAAGTCAATTGGATTTAGATGAGATAATATTATTTATGAATTGGAATCCAATCTTGTCTGCACCTTTTAGGCTTCAAACTAACAGGTAGCTTTGTAAGAGTATTGAGTTAGGGGGCATCTGGGTGACTCAGTGGGTAAATGGGTAAAATCTTTTTTTTTAAAGATTTTATTTATTTATTTGACAGAGAGAGTGAGAGAGATCACAAGTAGGCAGAGAGGCAGACGGGGTGGGGGGGAAAGCAGGCTCCCCTGCTCTCACTTACCTCTCTCCAATCAGAGAGCCCAATGCAGGGCTTGATCCCAGGACCCTGAGACCATGACCTGAGCCGAAGGCAGAGTCTTTAACCCATCGAGCCACCCAGACACTCCAATATATAAAATCTTTTTTTAAAAATAAGTATTGAGTTAGGAGAGTCCTAAATATTCATCCAATGCAGGTTCTGATATTTTCAGTAAGTTGTATGTGGAGGACTAGGAAGGAAAGAAGGAAAATTCAGATACCTTCCTGAGATCTTTTGTGGCATAGTCATTATTATTCATTATTTGGGATCACGTGTGTATGTCACATATCTGTCCATTTACTTAAGAATGACTTCATACCAAAGAACTAAATAGGAATGATGTTGGCTAAATTTTTAAGTGATCCTCTGTTTGGTGAAGTCCATAGAACAATGAAGAATGAACTTAGAAAAAACAGTTGGTGATTCATTCAATCTTCAAAAATTCAGCCAGTACCTATTTACTGAGCACCTACTATGTTCAGGCACTAATGGAATAGTGAGAATAGTGAGAAATATTGATGGATTATTCATGATAAAGGAAAACCTAACAGAACAACTGCAGACTGAAGAATGCTTAGCTAAAAAATTGTTAGAGAAGAAGCCAAAGTCAGAACAAACTACAAATAAATGTTCTTATGTTGCTTTAAGAGTAAGAAAATACTGTTTCTTAGAGATTTAGATCTCTAAATCTGTTCTTTCTGTACCCATACCTCCTTTTTCTCTAGGAACCTGCTGAATTCCTTCGTGACGGTGTTCATCCTCTTCACCATGGACCATTGGTACGCACTGCTTCAGGATATCTGGAAGGTTCCTGAAGTCAGCCGTGCCTTCAGCAGCATCTATGTCATCCTTTGGTTGTTACTTGGTTCCATTATCTTTCGAAACATTATAGTAGCCATGATGGGTAAGCACAGAAGAGGGAAAACTTGGTTGTGAGGGGTGGCTGGGAAGAAATTAGGGTGAAAGCTAGGATTGGGAGATTATGTATGGAGAGAACCTGAGGGAGCAGGTAGGCTTGGGGCCTGAAATGGATATTTCACTTGGTGTCTCCCCACCCAAGCCCTCTCCCCAGGTCTAGTCACCACCATCTCCCAACTCCTAATGGCCCTTTGGGGCAGTTACTAACTTTCAGAATATCAGGAATGAACTGAACGAGGAGATCACCCATCTGGAGGTTCAGCATAAAGCCGACATATTCAAGCGGCAGATTATCCAAAGGTCTGCTGCCCCATTATCAAACTCAAGTTTAGCTCTGAATGGTGTCTCAACCTCATTCCCTGTTTCTACTCCTTGTCCTTGACCCCATTTTTTCCTTTCCTTCCACAGAAGATTTGCCCCAGTATTAGAATTCCCCAGCTCTCAAATATTGCCTGATTCTATATTCACCCTTGGGACTTTCCTACTCTTTTTTACCTTCTTACATCAATGTGTTCTCCTCATTTTTCTTCACTTTATGATCTTAATTGTTTTCTTTTTTCCTTACCATGCTCCTGCATCAATATAACTCTCTTCACTCTTCTGTGTTTTTTGCTTTGCAGGAGACAAAACCTGTCCCCTGAGGCAATGAGGTCAAGCCTAAGCAAAGCGGGTGTCAGGTTAGGAGTGTAAATGTGAACCGGGATGGACAAATGTGAAGGAGAGGGTAGAAAACCAAAGATGAAGGTTGACTTTGAGAGATAATCCATTTATTCAATAACTATTTATTGTAGTAGGTTAAATGGTGCCCCTCCAAAAGAAATATCCATATCCTAACTCTCTGAACCTGTGAACATGATTTTCTTTGGTAAAAGGGTCTTTGCCAATGCAATTAAGGATCTTGAGATGCAATCATCCTGGATTATTCAGGTAGGCCCTAAATGCAGTGACAAAGGCCCTTATAAAAGACAGAAAAGGAGAAGACATAGACATTGAAGAGAAGATGTGAAGATGGACATAGAAATTAAAGAATTAGAGAGAGAGTGATACAACCACAAAGGAAGTAAGGAATCTTCTCCCCTAGAGCTTCCAGAGGGAATATGACCCTGCAGACAGCTTGATATCAGACTTCTGTCTTCCAGAATTATGAGAGAATAAGTTTCTGTTATTTTGAGCTACCAACTTTGTGGTAATTTATTACAGCAACCATAGGAAACTAATACAAATACCTTCTTTGAAACAGATGTTATTCTAGACTCTGAGTGTTCAGCAGTGGACAAGAGAATAGAAAGAGAAACAAGAAATGCATTCATCCATTCAAAAAATAATTATTTTAAGGGCACCTGGCTGACTCAGTTGGCAGAGTGTGTGACTCTTGATCTTGGGGTCATGAGTTCAAACCCCACACTAAGTATGGAGCCCACTTTAAAAAAATAATAATTTATTATGTATATAAACATTTTTTAAATTAAGTAAACTGTGCACCCAACATGGAGCTTGAACTCATGACCCCAAGACTGAGTCTCATGTTCTATTGACTGAGCCAATCAGGCACCCCACGAAATAAGTATCCAATACTCATTAGGTGCTTGGGCTATATAAATGAACAAAATAAGCAATGATGCCTGTTATCATGGAGCTTACGTACCAGCAGGGGGGAAGAGACAATAAACAATATACAAAATGAGTACATTAATATATTAAAATATGATTAGCATCATGTGAAAAAATAGAATAGGCAAAAAGGGATTGGAATATGGGGGGGAGGATTGCAGATAGGTTATAATTTTAAACAAGGTAGTTAGGATGGCTGCATTGAAAAAGTGACATTTGATAAACAAAGACTTGGAAGAAGGGAGGGGATTTCTGTGTGGTTATCTATGGGAAGAGTGTTATAGGCATAGGGAATAGCTGATGTGTTTGAAAAACAGCAAAGAAACCACTGCCTAGAGCAGGGTGACCAGTGGGGGAGAGTGATAGAAGATGAGGTCAGAGAGAGAATGGGGACTTGATCCTGTAGGGCTATTGGGGCCACTGTAGGGACTTAGGCTTTCATTCTGAGTGAAATGGAGAGCAACAGAGTGGAGCAGTGATACGAAGTGAGTTACATTTAAGAAGGATTACTCTCGGGGCGCCTGGGTAGCTCAGTGGGTTAAAGCCTCAGCCTTCGGCTCAGGTCATGATCCCAGGGTCCTGGGATTGAGCCCCACATCGGGTTCTCTGCTCAGCAGGGAGCCTGCTTCCCCCTCTCTCTGCCTGCCTCTCTGCCTACTTGTGATCTCTGTGAAATAAATAAATAAAATATTTAAAAAAAAAAAAAGGATTACTCTTTGGGGCACCTGGGTGGCTCAGTCGGTTAAGTTGCTGCCTTCGGCCTGGGTCATGAACCCAGGGTCCTGAGATCAAGCCCTGTATTAGGCTCCTTGTTCGGTGGGGAGCCTGCTTCACCCTCTCCTCCCAACCCATGCTCTCTCTTGCAAATAAATAAATAAAATCTTAAAAAATAATAAGGATTACTCTGGTTGCTGTGCTGATGATGCATTGTGGAAGAACAGGGGAAGAAGCAGATGAGTTAGAAGCCTAAAGCTATCCAGGCAAGAGGTGATGATGGCTCAGACCAGAGTGATACCAGTGAGAAAAGATGTATTTTTAAGGTAGAATCAAGAGGATTTCTTGGTGGATTGGATGGAATATAAGAAAAGAGTTGAGAATGACTCCAAAGTTCTGGCCAGGGTAGCTAGAAGGATGGATTAGCTGAGATGGGGAAGTCTGTGAGTGGAAGAGTTTTCATAGGCAAAGAGTTCAGTTTGGGTTGAATTTGGGATGTCTATTAGACATTCAGGTGGTGATATGTGAGTAAAAGTTGTATATCCAAGTCTGGATTGAGGAGTGAAATCTGAACTAAAGGTTTAAATTTGCATTTAGAAGACATTTAAACTCAGGAGAAGAGGGATGCCTGGGTGGCTCAGTTGGTTAAGCAGCTGCCTTTGGCTCAGGTCATGATCCTGGGGTTCTGGGATCGAGTCCTGCATTGGGCTCCTTGCTCGGCGAGTAGCCTGCTTCACCCTCTGCCTCTGCCTGCCTCTCTGCCTGCTTGTGTCCTCTCTCTCTGACAAATAAATAAATAAAATATTTTAAAAATAAATAAACTCAGGAGAAGAGATCACCAAAGGAGTGACTGTCAATGGGGAAGATAAAAAGTCCAAGAGCTGAGCCTCGAGGCCTCTCAAGAGATAGAATGGCGGGTGTGTGTGTGTGGGGGGGAGCAATGCTATAGTTGTAGTGAAATGGGCATAGACTTAGAGAGCGAGGAGCTAAAACTTAGCAAAATAAGGTGAAGTGTGGAATGTGGAAGCCTGAGTAAAATGGAACACAGAAGCTATGTGGTGAGGGGCACTAATAGGGATTTACCACACGGGATTGTTGAAGTCAGAAGTGCTTAAAAGCTTGAATTTTGGGAGTGATTTGGCCCTTATGACCTTAAGTCCCAGCTTCAGGGGATGGCAAGGGTCAGGGCCAGCATAATGAAAGAACTAGCCACATCTCATAAAAGTATTTGAAGGAATAAAATTTCTCCTTTCACTTGTAGAGATGCCGGTCAACAAAGGGAATCTTTGGACTTATCAAAAGCCTTTGAAGAAGAGTCTAAACACAGTGCTGATGAAGAGGGTTCAAGATCATATACACTGAAAGCAAAAGAGGCCTTGTCAAAAATAAAAAAGTCCTCATCTTCCTCTTCCTCCTCTTCCTCTTCCTCGTCTTCCTCTTCCTCCTCGTCTTCCTCTTATTCCTCTTCTTCTGAGTCCAGATACGTAGACTCCATTGGTAAGCAGAGTTTCTTTCCTTTGAAGTCAGACTCCTCCAGGAGACATCCCAGTCTTAATAGGAGCTCTCCCACTCTATCTACTTCCCAGTTTTCTCCACTAGTCTGATTTTCTGGTCTTAATTGCTTTCTTTGTGCTTTCGTTCATTCCCCCTGTACTTCTGCTTCACTTTGGGTAAGTGTGGCTGTGGCTGTCTTTGCTTACTGTAAAAAGTGGTCTCTTGGTGATGTTCCCTTTTCCTTCCCTGATTCCTGTTCACTCTTGCATCCCTGCTTTCCCCCACACACAATAGGATCTATTAGCTCTTACCCAATTTCCACAGATCTAGACATGTTTTTAAGAAGCATTCCTTCCTCCAGGTCAGTTGGACTGGGAGACTCGTGTGCACCAGAACCTGCCTGGGCTGATGGAAATGGATCAGGATGACCGGGTTGTTTGGCCTAGAGATTCACTCTTCCGATATTTTGAGTTGCTAGAAAAGCTTCAGTACAACTTAGAGGAGCGTAAGCGGTTGCAGCAATTTGCAGGTATGGATTTAGGGCAGTCATGGGGACCAGGGGTTAAGTACGTTGGAGTAGCAAGTGGAATAGCATATAACCGGGGAGGAGGAGGAGGGTGTCCACTATTTCGGCATTTCAGCCTGTGAATTTACACTTCCCACTTCAAAAGGTGGTTCCTTGGTTTGGTATGTCACATTTTTATGTCCTGATTTCTTTTTTTTTTTTTAAAGATTTTATTTATTTGACAGTGAGAAACACAGTGAGAGAGGGAACACAAGCAGAGGGAATGGGAGCGGGAGAAGCAGGCTCCCTGCCGAACAGACAGCCCGATGTGGGGCTCGATCCCAGGACCCTGGGATCATGACCTGAGCCGAAGGCAGACGCCTAACGACTGAGCCACCCAGGCACCCCTATGTCCTGATTTCTTATAATCTAGAGAGAACCTGAAGTTTTGCTTCTCCAGTAGGGAAAAACCTAAATGCTATGAGGTCTCAGAGCTTGTTTCCCAACTGCCGTTGTTGGATGATGGGTTCTTGCTCCATTTGTGCAGTCCACTCCCTTTTGGACCTGTTTCTGCTTTCTCGAGGGCACGTTTCAGACCTCAACAGTAGGGCCTTACCCTCAACTTGGGTAGCAATGGGGATTAGACAGTGAGCAGAGAGCTCGCAAGTGCCCACTGCTCCCAGCCCCCAAAAAAGGTTTATGAATTACAGGCTTTTCTTTCTTTCAGCCCCTTCTAGTGACAGCCTAGGCAGAGAAAGTATGTGTATTATTTAAATAGTAGAGTTAATTTAAGTGGAAAACTACTTGCTCAAAATTATTTCCCCTAAATTTCACCACTGAGAGATGAATTGGGGTTAATGAATTCTCCCTCTAAAAATACAAAAACTGGAAAAGTTAGGGGCCGTTTTTTATAATTTAATAGGGAGCAGTGTTGTCTTCCTCCTACCTAATTGAAGTCAGCTCAGTGTGAAAATAACAATGAGGGAAGAAGAATGTGTGTGTAGTAGGCACAGGACAGCAATCAGAGGGATTTATACCAGTGAAACATGGACTTCAGAGCAGGATGTCACAGACAGGCTTTGCCTGCTGCAGAATGTTGCCTAAGGTTAATCCTGCTTTTTCCAGTTGTCCTCAGCCCTGCCTTCCCACTTGTTTTCTGGGTAGAAATAGGGTGAAAGAGAGGAGAAAGCAAAGTAGCTTCTTTAATCTGGGTTAATTGATCTATGGCAAAGAGTATTGACTCATAGAGCTTAATGAAAGTAAAGGTCAGTAAAGATTTGTGTGGGGTCCTAGAAACCAGAAAAGCAGGGTCTTCAAACATTTGGATGTCCCGAATATTCTTTGCTTCATAGCCTCACAGTCCTGTTTCTTTACAGTGCAGGCTCTGATGAACTTTGAAGACAAATAAAGCTGACAATGAATGGCTTCGATTTCTTTGGTAAAAATTAATGAAAGGAAGAGTTGGAAATGGAGAATTCAAAGTATAACTGAATAATAAATACTGTTGATAATTACTTAGTGGTCTGTCTCTGAGATGGCTGCAAAAATTAGTTCAGCTGCCAGTGGGGAGCATGGTTCTTAGTTTTCTACTCTTTCCACAGCTCCTGAATCTCACTTCTCTCTTGACTTTGTCATTGTAACCCCCACTCTTCCTCCCTCCCTGATGGGTACAGGCCTCTGGGGCTAGTAGGGTAAAGAGACCCCGGGAGCTATAGGGTAAGTAAGGTAAGTAATGGAGAACTATTATTTCCATTGTCCATTCTATGATCATTGCTTCTCCTATGCACCATTAACTCATCAAACATCGGGGCACCTGGGTGGCTCAGTTGGTTAAGCCTCTGACTCTTGATTTCTGTTCAGTCGTGATCTCAGAGTCGTGAGATGAGCCCTTTGTCAGGCTTTGCACTCAGCACAGAGTCTGCTTGTCCCCCTCCCTCTGCTCCTACCTGCCACTCATGCGTGCTCTCTCGCTTTCTCTCTCTCTCAAATAAATAAATAAATAAATAAATAAATAAATAAAACAAAAACCCCTTTAATCAAGTATCATTTGATTAAAGGATCCCTTTATGGGACACCTAGGTGGCTCAGTCAGTTGAGCATCTGGCTCTTGATTTGAGCATCCAGCTTAAGCTCAGGTCATGATCTCATGGGTCATAGGATCCAGCCCCATGTTGGGTTCCTTGCTCAGTGGCAGCAGGATAGTCAGCTCTGCTTGAAATTCTTTCCCTCTGCCCCTCCCCCCACTCACTCACCCATAAGCTCTTGCACATTCTCTCTCTCTCTCTCTCTCTCAAATATTTTTAAAAAGATTTGTTCTCAGAGAAAGCATGGGGAGGGGGTAGAGGGAGAGCAGACTCCCTGCTGAGTAGGGAACAGAACCCTAGGATCATGACCTAAGCCAAAGGGAGACACTTAACTGACTGAGCCACCCAGGCACCCCTAAATAAATATTTTTTTTAAAAAGGGTCCCTTTAAAAGAGGGTTCCTTGCCATTGCTCCTGGCAGTGATTCCGTTTTGTAGGAGTGTTCAAATCAGTAACTGTCCCATAGATTTTTAGTGTTAGGAGACTTCAGAGTTCATTTATCTCCCATCAAATCAGGAACATCTTTTAGAATATCACTGAAAGGGGGGTACCCAACTTATGCTTAACATTTCTAGTTACTGGGGATTTATTATCCAGAAGGGATCCCAGTCCATTGTTGGATGACTCAAGTCTTTACAAATATTAAACATCCTGTCATTGAGTGCTTAGCATGTATGAAGATATATATATCATATGTATATATAATTAATACATAAAAAAACACTGAGTTGGGGTGCCTGGGTAGCTCTGTTGGTTAAGCATCTGCCTTCAGCTCAGGTCATGATTCCAGAGTCCTGGGATGGAGCCCTGCTTGGGGCTCCCTGCTCAGCAGAGAGCTTACTTCTCCCTCTTCCCCTCTCCCTGCTTGTGCTCTCTCTCTCTTCATCTGTCAAATAAATAAATAAAATCTTAAATTTAAAAAACCCACTAAATTGTACATTTCAAAATGGTTAATTCTGGGGGCACCTGGGTGGCTCAGTGGGTTAAGCCTCTGCCTTCAGCTCAGGTCATAATTTCAGGGTCCTGTGGTTGAGCCCCGCATTAGGCTCTCTGCTCGGCAGAGAGCCTGCTTCCCCCTCTCTGCCTACTCATGATCTCTTTCTCTATGTCAAATAAATAAATAGAATCTTTAAATAAAATGGTGAATTTTATTTTATGTGGATTAGATCTCAATTTTTTTTAAGATTTTATTTTTTAGGAATCTCTACACCCACATGGGGCTCAAATTCATGACCCCAAGATCAAGAGCCATATGCTCCACCAACTGAGGCCTCCAGGCACCTCTAGATCTCAATTTTTTATTTATTTTTTTAAAAGATTTTATTTATTTGACACAGAGAGATCACAAGTAGGCAGAGAGGCAGGCAGGCAGACAGAGAGGGGGAAGCAGGCTCCCTGCCGAGCAGAGAGCCCGATGTGGGGCTCGATCCCAGGATCCCGAGATCATGACCTAAGCCGGAAGGCAGAGGCTTTAACCCACTGAGCCACCCAGGCGCCCCCCCCCCCCAAAAAGTATCTTAATCAAGAAAGTCGAAGACTTTACTGCAAAAACAAATTAATCCTGAAACCTTAGTGGCTTAACACAGCCTTCCTGTGCTTAGGAACACTAGAAAGAACTTTAGCACTAAGTATGAGGGCCATTTTAAACAACGAAATCGCCAGAATAAGAACAAAAATGTGAAACTTGTGGCACTAAATCGTGAAAAGGACACTGATTTCTAGAATGAGAAGGCAGTGGAGTATAGCCTTGTGTAATCTCAGCTGGGGACACGCATATCGGGGGACTACACACAAAGTTTAGGTTCACAAATTTTAATTTCAGCTACAAAAGGCAAATCAAAAAGGGAGAAAAATAATTGTAATTTACAAAGGGAGGAATGTGTTCTTGTCAGACAGAGTAGCCTAGGACAGGTTTGGGGCAGTGAGGATGTTTCATGTTTCCCAACTTCTCTGGCTCCTTCTGGGTCCCTCCCTGTCAGTTGCCAGATGACAGAGCACTCCAGTCATCCCCACCAATCTTCTCCATTTCAAACTTTAGCAAGATACACGATTAATTCCTTATTCTGGATCTCTAATTTCAGTTTGTTTCTGTTTTTCTTTCTTTCCATTTGGTCATTCATAGATTGGAACTCTTTTCACTTTTTTTTTTTAATATTTTATTTATTTATTTGACAGAGAGAGATCACAAGTAGGCAGAGAGGCAGGCAGAGAGAGAGGGGGAAGCAGGCTCCCCGCTGAGCAGAGAGCCCGATGCAGGGGCTCGATCCCAGGACCCTGAGATCATGACCTGAGCCAAAGGCAGAGGCTTTAACCCACTGAGCCACCCAGGCGCCCCACTTTTCTTTTTTTAATATTTTATTTATTTATTTGACACAGAGAGAGATCACAAGTAGACAGAGAGACAGGCAGAGAAAGGGGGGAAGCAGGCTCCCCGCTGAGCAGGGAGCCTGATGCGGGGCTTGATCCCAGGACCCTGAGATCATGACCTGAGCCGAAGGCAGAGGCTTTAACCCCCTGAGCCACCCAGGGGCCCCAACTCTTCTCATCCTTGTTGGACTTTACCAAACCCCAGCGAACTCAAACGACATGGGTTTGAACTGCACAGTCCACCTACACACCGTTGTTTGGTTGGTTTGTTGGTTTAGATCAATACAGTACTGTAAATGTATTTTCTCTTCCTTATGATCTTATTAATATTTTCTTTGCTCTAGTTTATTAGAAGAATATAGTATATAATACATGCAATACATAAAATATGCATTAATTGGTGGTTTATGTCATCGGTAAGGTTTCCAGTTAACAGTGGGCTATTAGTAGTTCAGTTTTTGGGTAGTTAAGATTTTTTGCATGGTGGGGGTGGGGGGTGGTGCCCCTAATTACCTGCCTGTTCAGGGGTCAACTATATAACCAGTAACCTGCTTATAGCGAATAGTTTGATACATTAGCTATAAACCCTAAACACTTTACCCTCAGTTGGCACATAGTCTGAATCCTTGGTGGCAACAGGATTGCTCCATCATCATAAGGACTGCCAAGCATTTCCCAGCCTGGATTGAGGGAGTACTCATTGTTCCTCTCTCTGTTTGAACCAACTAGTTTCATACCTGTTCTTAAGGTCTTTCAGTCAAGACACTACTTCCTGGTAAGAATCTCTGTATTAATCAGGGCTCTTTAGTTTAAAATAAAATAATTCATAATGACCTAGCCTGATAACAATAGTAGTAACATTTAGTGAATGTTTATTTTGTACCAGTGCCTGGCATGTGATAGGTGCTTACTCTTTGTTGGACGAATGCCACATGCCGTGCTAAGTACTTTAAATGCATTATCTAATTTAATCCTCTCAATGAGTCTATACTAATATCTCTCTTTTTTATAGAAAAGAACATTCCAACACAGAGAGGTTAGAAACTGTGCACAACACATAGCTAGTAAACATTGGAGCCAGGATTTGAACCCAAGCCATCTCATTTTTTTTGCTATGCTATTAGCAAAAAAGGAAGATTTATCAGGAGGGTTGTTACACAACCAAGGGCAGAGATTCAGATGGATTGCAGGATGGGCTGGAACCAGGAAATAGAAAACTATTGGGAATCCAGGCCATATTCTTTGATTCTTCTCTCTGCTTTCCAGACTAGATGTGGTAACTTTGATGGGCAAAGGGAAAATATGAGCCAAGGAGTGCAATAGATCATTTCACTAATCCAGACTTTTTATTTGTCTTAGAAAATCCTAGCACTGCCCTCAACTTTGGAGGTCTGGCCAAGTCATTCCATTTTGTGTGTGTGTGTGTGTGGGGGGGGGGGTGTCTCAATTTTATCACTTATAAAATGAGAAGTTTTTACCACAGGATTCCCTCAGGTCTCTTTCCAGTTCTAAAATTCTACAATCTTAAGTGAACCTTCTAGGGCAGAAGCTCATTAATAATAGATTTGAATGTGTGGGTTTGGGGGATAGAATAGAGGAGGGTTCTGAGGAAAGAGGGACAGAATAATGGTTTAAGTGGAGCCTCAGTGTTGAATTACTATTTAGAGTTGGTATCAGGTAAAGGCCTTTGGGGATATACAAATGGAGGACAGAAAAAACTCCTCTCCTTGACTAGACCCAATTATTCTGAAGGGATCTCTCTGATCTATGAGCAGTACTGTGTGTGTGTGTGTGTGTGTGTGTGTGTGTGTGTGTGTGTGTGTATGTGTGAATTAGCCCCCTTGCACAGTGATGTAATCTGGCTTATCTCTTTTCTCAGCTCAGAATTTTCTACAGGGCTTTCACCTAGGCCACAGGAAGAGAGCCAGAAGGCGAAAAACCCAAACATTTGAATGGCCGGGTGAGCAAGTCACACATTCATAAAATGAGAAGTCTGGTCTATGAAATCTCTGAAGTCTTGCCCCATTCTTAGCATTTTGTGGTACTTGGACTAAATCGAAAGCAGCTCTCCTCTTCCTGAATGTTATGTCCTTGGACCAGACCTTGGCCTTTATTCCTCTTCTCTGTTTATACCTGGCTGCTCAGCTTCTTTTTCTGGGTCCCCTTTCTTCCTTGACTCCTTCGAATCCTACTCGCTTTTTAACTCCTTTGGATCCTCTTTGTTTTCTTATATTTTTCCGCAGAATGCCACCCCTCAACCAGATTACACCTCTACCTGCATCCTGGCTCTTAACCGAGGCTATCTCCTTGGGCTCCTCCAAGGGCCCCCTGGGATCCCCTATAACTGGTCCCTCTCACAGAAGCACACCTTTTTCCAAAGCCAGAGGATCAGGTATTAAGGGGCTCAGGTGACAAACCTGTCAGGTTACAGATATTGTTTCCTGAAAGACCACACTACAGTGTCAGTGGCAACTTGGGCTGCCTGCAGTGCCTTGCCCTTACCTGGCTATCCCACGCAAGGTGAGAATAACCAGAACTCACCTCTTACCAGTGCTCACCTGGAAACATGGCTCTGAGCCTCTGGCCTCTGCTGCTGCCGCTATCCTGTGCAGGTGAGAGGAACAGCGAGCAGGGCTGGGGATGAGGGGATGGTGGCTAAAAACAGACTTAAGAATTCAGAGATTAACTGGTTTCTGTTAAAGACAAAGGAAGGGGCACCTGGATGGCTCAGTCAGTGAAGTGTCTGCCTTTGGTTCAGGTCATGATCCCAGGGTCCTGGGACAGATCTTGCATTGGGCTCCCCGCTTAGTGGGGAGCCTGCTTTCCCTCTCCCTCTGCCACTCTGCCTGCTTGTCCTCTCCTGTTCTTTCTCTGTCAAAAAAAAAAAAAAAAAGATAAAGGAAGATGGGCAGAGACTGGAGCTAGGGAGAAAGCAAAGGTTAAGAAAGCAGGTCAAGATTTCCTGTAGGCTGATTCAATAAAGGGACTCAGCTCACCATCCCCCTGAGCCTCACCTTTAGATCCAAGCTAGGGCTGGGTTCCAGGGCAAGTCTGAATTGGGTTCTAGGCTCTTCCCCTTGAGTGAGCTCCTGTTTCTCTCTTTACAGTGACTCTAATCCCTACTGGGATTCAGTCCCTGGACCCTGGTCTCTCCCTCCTGAAGTCACTGCTCTCCACCATGGATCAGGCTCCCCCTGGGTCCCTCAGCCGCTCACGGTTCTCCGCATTCCTAGCCAACATTTCTTCTTCCTTTGAGCCTGGGAGAATGGGGGAAGGACCCGTGGGGGAGCCCCCACCTCTCCAGCCCCCTGCCCTCCGGCTCCACGACTTCCTAGTGACACTGAGAGGCAGCCCAGACTGGGAGCCAATGCTAGGGCTGCTAGGGGATGTGCTGGCACTGCTGGGACAGGAGCAGACCCCCCGGGACTTCCTGGGGCACCAGGCAGGTGTGCTGGGTGGACTCGCAGAGGTGCTGCTAGGAGCCTTAGTTCCTGTGGGACCCCCTACCCCTACCCGGCCCCCATGTACCCGTGATGGACCCTCTGACTGCGTTCTTGTGGCTGACTGGTTGCCTTCTCTGCTGCTGCTGTTAGAGGGTACACGCTGGCAGGCCCTGGTGCAGGTGCAGCCCAGTGTGGACCCCAGCAATGCCACAGGCCTTGATGGGAGGGAGCCAACTCCCCACTTTTTGCAGGGTCTGTTGGGTTTGCTCACCCCAGTCGGGGAGCTGGGCTCTGAGGAGGCTCTTTGGGGAGGCCTGCTGCGCACAGTGGGGGCCCCCCTTTATGCTGCCTTCCAGGAGGGGCTACTCCGTGTCACCGACTCCCTACAGGATGAGGTCTTTTCCATTCTGGGGCAACCAGAGCCTGATGCCAATGGGCAGTGCCAGGGAGGTGAGTGCTGCCAGGTCTGGGGCTGGACTGTGTGTGGCAGGGCAAAGAAGGGGTGAGACTGGGGGAGTCCTCTTCCTTACTATTTCCCTCCTAGGCAACCTTCAGCAGCTGCTTTTATGGTAAGTAACTCTCTTATCAGGAGAGGAGTTCTGATTGGGCCTGGGAAGTCATCAGCCTCCAGAGTGGAGGAGAAAACTGATGGGAGGGGTGTTGTTTAATGGTTTTGGAGCATGACTGGGTTGGGGTCCCAGCTCTACCTTTATGTAGCCGTGTGACCTTGGGGAGGTTACATTCTCATTCTATGCCTCAGTTTCCCTACTTATAAAATATAGATAATATTAGCCACCATAGAGTTGTCAAAAAGGATTGAATGGGTTGATACCATATGTGTAAGTCACTTAGAACTGTGCCTCGTACATAGTGTTTAATAAATGTTACCTAGTAAAGTTAGGATATGGGAAGAAAGGACAAGACTGGATTCTTCCGTCCCTTACTAGTTCAGTACACAACAATGCCAGAGCACAGTCAGATTTCCTCAGGTGCTTGGCAGACTTCCTGATATGAGGCCAACCGAGGGTTGGACTTAAGCTACCTAAAAGCATATGAAGAAAGGAGAAAGAAGGGAACCAGGTGGACAGAAGGAACTCCAACTGAGCTCCTCCTAGATGATTTTGTGCCTTGGCAGAACAGATCTCTCTCTCATTTCTGCCTAAACCAGTAACATCTATGCTCCCAGGAACCTTTTGGAAAAGCCTATGCTTGCTACCCCCCATGCAGGGCTCTGGGCCAGGGTCAGAATGTTCAACTGGAGGAAATGTAAACTGACCAGATGCTGCCTGCTCCTCCCTCTACACCCAGGGGCATCCGGCACAACCTTTCCTGGGATGTCCAGGCGCTGGGCTTTCTGTCTGGATCGCCACCCCCACCCCCTGCCCTCCTGTACTGCCTGAGCACGGGTGTGCCTCTGCCCAGGGCTTCCCAGCCCTCAGCCCACATCAGCCCTCGCCAACGGCGAGCCATCTCTGTGGAGGCCCTCTGCGAGAACCACTCAGGCCCAGCACCACCCTACAGCATTTCCAACTTCTCCATCCACTTGCTCTGCCAGCACGCCAAGCCCGCCACCCCGCAGCCCCCTCCCAGCACCACTGCCATCTGCCAGACAGCTGTGTGGTATGCAGTCTCATGGGCACCAGGTGCCCAGGGCTGGCTCCAGGCTTGCCATGACCAGTTTCCCGATCAATTCCTGGAGGCAATATGTAGCAACCTCTCCTTTTCAGCCCTGTCTGGCCCCAACCGCCGCCTGGTAAAGCGGCTGTGTGCTGGCCTGCTCCCACCCCCCACCAGCTGTCCTGAAGGCCTGCCCCCTGTGCCCCTCACCCCAGAGATCTTCTGGGGCTGCTTCTTGGAGAACGAGACTCTGTGGGCTGAACAGCTGTGTGGAGAGGGGGGTCTGCAGGCTGTCCCCCCCAGCAATCAGGCCTGGGTTCAGCATGTGTGCCAGGGCCCCACCCCAGATGTCACTGCCTTTCCCCCCTGCCACGTTGGACCTTGTGGGGAACGCTGCCCAGATGGGGGCAGCTTCCTGATGATGGTCTGTGCCAATGACACCATGTACGAAGCGCTGGTGCCCTTCTGGCCTTGGCTCGCAGGCCAGTGCAGGATAAGTCGTGGGGGTAATGACACTTGCTTCCTGGAGGGTCTCCTGGGCCCTCTTCTGCCCTCTCTGCCACCGCTGGGACCATCCCCACTGTGCCTGGCCCCAGCTCCCTTCCTGCTTGGCATGCTATCCCAGTTGCCACGCTGTCAGTCCTCTGTCCCAGCCCTTGCCCACTCCACACGCCTACACTACCTCCTGCGCCTGCTGACCTTTCTCCTGGGTCCAGGGGCCGGGGGGACTGAGGCCCAGGGAATGCTGGGGCAGGCCCTGATGCTCTCCAGTCTCCCAGACAACTGCTCCTTCTGGGATGCCTTCCGCCCCGAGGGCCGGCGCAGCGTGCTGCGGACGGTTGGAGAGTACCTGGAGCAAGAGGAACAGCCGACCCCGCTGGGCTTCGAACCCACTGCCAGCCCCAGCTCTGTTATAAACAAGATGGAGCTGCTGGCCTGCTTCAGCGTAAGTGATCTGCCAAGATGAAAGCCCGGGAGCAGAGGGGAGGGCCTCCAAATGATTTCTCTAATGCTGAGAGGGTAACAGTATAGTATACTATAGTGGTTCAAGCACATAGCTCTGGAGTCAGACAGGCTTGGGTTCACGTCTTAGCCCTACGATCGATCTTGGACAAGTTATTTAACCTCTCTGGGCAATACTTGTTTATCTATAAATGGGGGAGGAATAATCATGCCAGTTTTTTGTAGGGTGGCTATAAGGATTATGTAAGATGAGACATGCTGTGGGGTTATGTATATAGCAAGATACATAAACATGCAATAAATGTTATCTCATTTTTCTGACTCTTTGACTCTCCCCCTTTCTGCTCCAGAAGGGAAAAGGATCAAGTTGGAGGACTCTAATTCTGTCCGTAGAGAGTGAGAATTGGAGGCTGGCAAAATAGAGGAAGATTAGGCAGAAATGAGAAAAATTCAGGGCAACTAAAAATCAGAAGCCTTGGGTTCTGGGTTCAACTATGTCACAAATTAGTGTGGTGTTAGGCAAATTACCTAATTCAGGTTTTCTGGGCTTCTATTTATTCTCTTTAGAGTGAGGGGGCTAGAATGCGTAAATACTGTAATCCATTCATCAGTTCCCTGTTATATGTAAAGCACTTTGCTAGGTTCTGCAGGGTATGTAAAAATTCCTTACTCCACATTGGGGCCCACCTTTCTCAAGCCCTGCATCCAGTTAAATGATTTTAGACATATTCATAGTAATTTGGTTCCGATCTCCAAGTATTTATTTATTGAGCCAGCAATGGACCTGGCATGGAAAAGGATACAGGAAAAGTTAGAGCCATCATCCCTGGCCTAAAAGAGTTTAATATCTGAGGAGGCACACATCCTAGCTTCAGATGAACGACAAGCATCCTAGCAAGAGGAGTTGGAGCTCCTGGGGAAGCTTCAGGAGGGACAGAAGAGATAGCTCTTGGCATCTTGTCTGTCTCCCCACCAGCCTGTGCTGTGGGATCTGCTCCAGAGGGAGAAGAGTGTTTGGGCCCTGCAGATTCTAGTGCAGGTAACAGGTGGAGGGGCACATGGGTGGGCTGGGTCACAACCCAGGGAGGCCGTGTCCACCATAACCTCCCACTCCTAGGCATACCTGCACATGCCACCGGAAAATCTCCAGCAGCTGGTGCTTTCAGCAGAGAGGGAGGCTGCTCAGGGCTTCCTGACGCTTATGCACCGTTCCTGGGCCCAGCTGCAGGTGGGCATTGAGGAGGGGGAACCGGGGTAGAGGGAGAAATCTAGGAATCAAGGGCACTTGGAACCCAGTGTGCAGAGGGCTTGCCCACTGGAAGGAGGGTCTCGAGAGGAGATGGCAAGGATACCGAACATTTCCAGAGCCAGCATCCATTGCAGTGCCCCCCACAGGTACCACCGTCAGAGGAGCAGGCCCTGGGTCGCCTGACAGCCTTGCTACTCCAGCGGTACCCACGCCTCACCTCTCAGCTCTTCATTGACCTGTCACCGCTCATCCCCTTCCTGGCTGTCTCTGACCTAATGCGCTTCCCACCATCCTTGCTGGCCAACGACAGTGTGTAAGGACCCCATACCACCCCTCCTGATCCTGTCAGGGTCATGCTGACCCCACCAGCCTAGGGCAGCCCCTTCCTGAGATCCTCTCTGTTAAAATCAGGGAGAGTCTCCTTCTTGCCCATGACAGTGGGGCTGCAGAGAGCCAGGGGACAACTGTCTGGAACAGGGCCAAGGGTTGAGACCCATGACTCTCCCCAGCCTGGCTGCCATCCGGGATTACAGCCCAGGAATGAGGCCTGAACAGAAGGAGGCTCTTGCAAAGCGCCTGCTGGCCCCTGAGCTTTTCGGGGAAGTGCCTGCCTGGTCCCAGGAGCTACTGTGGGCCGTGCTGCCCCTGCTCCCCCACCTGCCTCTGGAAAACTTTCTGCAGCTCAGCCCTCACCAGGTAGGACATGATCCTCTTAACTTGACCAGCCCATCTTGTGCTAGGTGGGACAGGAGTCAGTAGCATGTCTTCTGGTGGGCTCCTCCCCAAAAGTGTCCCACAGTGACCCCAACACAAGCTGCCCCATCTCATCTCAGATCCAGGCCCTGGAGGATAGCTGGCCAGCAGCAGGTCTTGGGCCGGGGCACGCCCGCCATGTGCTACGCAGCCTGGTGAACCAGAGTGTCCAGGATGGAGAGGAGCAGGTGCGCAGGTGAGTGGTCATGGGGTCGGTGATCAAGGCTGATTGGGAGAGAGGCAAGGATGGCTGCCGTGGTGGGTTGGGGTCCTAGAAAGTCAGGGGCAAGAAAGTAGGGGACCAGGAAAGAAAGAAAGGCAGGGGACCAGGCAGTACTGGACTCCAGGACAGAGGCCTATCTTTGGCACCCATATTTCCTAGTTTAGTGGTCAGAGGGCCTACTCTCTGTACCTACATGGTCCCCACCTTAGCGCCAGCCTCTGTGACCACATGAAGGCCTCGTGCCCTTCTCAGGCTGGGGTCCCTCGCTTGTTTCCTGAGCCCTGAGGAGCTGCAGAGCCTGGTACCCTTGAGTGATCCAATGGGGCCGGTGGAACGGGGCCTGCTGGAATGTGCGGCCAACGGGACCCTCAGCCCACAAGGACGGGTGAGCACCTTGGCACAGGCCTACAAGATTCCAGGCTTTCCTTGAGTCAGGGTGAAGGACTCGTCCAGTCATCTTAACCACGTGAGAGCAGAACAGTGTCAGCCCTCCCCTGACCTCTGCCACCTCTGTTCCTTTATCCATGGTCATTCTTTTTTTTTTTTTTTTTTTTTTAAAGATTTTATTTATTTGACAGAGAGAAACACAGCGAGAGAGGGAACACAAGCAGAGGGAATGGTAGCGGGAGAAGCAGGCTTCCCACAGAGCAGAGAGCCCGATGTGGGGCTCGATCCCAAGACCCCGGGATCTGACCTGGGCCGAAGGCAGACGCTTAACGACTGAGCCACCCAGGCGCCCATCCATGGTCATTCTTATCCGTTACCACCTGTCCGGACCCTATGCCATTTGGTTTATGAGACCCCAAACATACCCTTTGACATCTTCAACCCAATCTGTTCCTATCCCGGCCCTGGTTCTAAGCCCTAGCCCAGGCCCTGGGAAATCCAAATGTGGGATCAGACAGGAAGTTTAGGGTTCACTTGTCTTTTCTCTCCAGTCCCAAACCTTCTTTGGTTACAGGTGGCATATGAGCTTCTGGGAGTGCTGCGTTCCTCTGGAGGGGCCGTGCTGAGCCCCCGGGAGCTGCGAGTCTGGGCCCCTCTCTTCCCTCAGCTGGGACTCCGCTTCCTGCAGGAGCTGTCAGAGCCCCAGCTAAGAGCCATGCTTCCTGCCCTTCGGGGAACCAGTGTCACACCCGCTCAGGTGGGCCTGTCTCGCTCTCTGGTGTCCACCCTCCAGGCCCGGGGCCCCAGTCAAGAGAATTATATTCAGGGATACCATCAGCTCCTCCAGAGCCTCCTCCTTTTTCCCTGTCCCAAGGAAGACCCCCCGCTTCCCCCCTTCCTCAGATCAAGAAGATCCGGGATCCAGACTAGTCAGTGGGAGTGGTAGAGAGGGAGCTGGAGGTTTTGGAGGGCAGGCCCTCGGGACCTCTTTCAAACCCGGCTGCCGGGACCTGAGAGCTGTTCTTTCCTGTCCCATCCCACCTTAGGCTGTTTTACTGCTTGGACGGCTCCTCCCCAGGCATGATGTGAGTAGCAGCACCTTCTCTGGGGGACAACATCCCCCAGAGATCCTTATCTCCCTTTCCCTGGCTCCTGCACCTGCGCCTGTCTTCCCTCTAAGCTCCCCGCACCTGCTGCTTGCTGCACTGGGTGGGATTGCTGTCTTCCCTGCAGCCCTGCCTCTCTTCTTCAGGACTCTTGTCTCTCTCGCTCCCCAGCTGTCCCTGGAGGAACTCTGCTCCTTGCACCCTCTGCTGCCAGGCCTCAGCTCCCAGACACTCCAGGCCATTCCTAGGCGAGTTCTGGTTGGGGCCTGCTCCTGCCTGGCCCCAGAACTATCACGCCTCTCAGCCTGCCAGACCGCAGCGTTGTTGCAGACCTTTCGGGTATGAGAGTGGCAGGGAGGATGGGACACTCAGGGATGTGGGCTCGGGAAGGAGGAGGGCATCTTCCCTGTGGCCAGGGAAGGCCTCCCACACCTCCTTACTTCCTTATGCACACACACACACACACACACACACACACACACACACACTGCCAATTCTCATGCAGGTGAAAGACAGAGTTAAAAACATACGTACGCCAGGTGCCAGTGCAACTGTGTGTATCCCTGGTCAGGTACGTGTGGCATCTCCCGACTAAACTCCTCTCCGTGTCCCAGGGCAGTTTCATATGGCTGGTGCTGCCTCACACACTCCCTCTGGGAGTCCAGGCTGGCTCTGTGCCCCCCCTCCCAAGATATTAGTAGCCCTCTCCAGTTCCAGAGAACAGGAAAGCATGATCCACAGTGGCCTAGAATGTCAAGGCCAACCACCCTGCTTTCAGATAGAGAGACCAAAGCTCAGAGAGGACTTTAGTCCACCAGGTGCCCAAATAGCAGCAAGACTTGCCCACAGCCAGCTTCGAGATGAGGGCTCTCAGGTGTACTCCACTCTAGTGACACGGGCCATCCAGGCTTATCCTAGCTTTGGTCCCTTCCTGCTCCCGCGTCTCCCCTCTTACCTATCACTACACTGCGACATGCACATCGCCACCGGCAGCCCATCCCCACCACCTGGCCAGACTGCCTGCTTCCCCTGCTCCCATTGAAGCTGCTGCAGCTGGACTCCCAGGCTCTTTTGGCTAACCGAAGGCGCTACCGCCAGCTGCCTTGGTCTGAACAGCAGGTAATTCTCCCCACTTACCCCAGGACTACCCTTTGTGTCCCACCTCTTTTACCCAGCAGCCCTAGATTGGGCCTGTTAGCCCGAGCATCCTTTATACTTTATAATGTGACTTGCTTAGCTCATTCCTTCTCCCTCCTCCCTAATCCTCCATTTCTCTCTCTGTCTCTGTCTTTATCTTTCTCTCGGAGAGGAATGTGCATTAATGTGCATTTGGGAGAGTAGGAACCTAGTGGGACCCACAGAGTGGGGAGGCAGGAGTGCGTCCAAGGCATCTTAAATTCTTGGGCAACTATCTCTGCTGGGGCACTGCTCCTCTTTTTTTCTCTCGTAGGCACAGTTTCTCTGGAAGAAGATGCAGGTGCCCACCAACCTGACACTCAGGAATCTGCAGTGAGTAACTTGTGTTGCGCAATAAGTTTAATTCGACTAACAGTTTTTGAGCACCTACCATGTGCCAGGCACCATGTGATATGCAATGGGAGATGTAGGGATGAATGGTGCATCGTCCCAGCCTGTGGGCCTCCTCTTGGCTCCTCCTCCCTTTACCTTCTTGCCCTTGCACGGGACCACAACTACCCTGATGAGTTTAAGGGATTCAGAAAACCTGGGTTCAGGTCCTGGCCCTGACATGTGTCTGTGATCTTGGGCAAGTCATTTAACCTATCTAAGCTCCAGCTTTTTCGTCTATAGAATGAGAATTAAAATAGTACCTACCTCATAGGATGTGGTTGTAAGGATTAAGTGAGACAAGGCATATAAGGTACTTTATAGAGTGCCTGGCCCCATCCAAGCTCCCAATAGACGTTTGCTGTCGTTAGTTTGATCCAGTTGATCAGAACCAGTTTAATCAGAACCACTGGCCAAGCAGAATAAACCGGAATAAGTATGTATCCACAGTAAAAGGATCATGGATTTTAGAATCTAAAGACCTAGCTCTAGGCTCAGTTTTACATGTTTGCAATAGAATGATACGGGGAACGTCGCTTGACCTCTGTGAATGTTTATTTTCCTCTCTGATAAACAGTGATGATGTGGGGGAGCCCATGAGAACATCTGCGGAAAATCATTTCTCAAACTATAAGTTATTGTAAATGAGCGTCTGTACTTATGTCCAGAGTGTTGATACAAGGAGCGGACAGACGATGGCATGTGTTGAATGAGCATCTGTCCGCTCACACACCTACAGGGCTCTGGGCACCCTGGCTGGAGGCATGTCGTGTGAGTTTCTGCAGCAGATCAACTCGATGGCAGACTTCCTTGAAGTTGTGCACATGATCTATCAGCTGCCCACTGGGGTTCGAGGGAGCCTGGTGAGAGGGGGTGCCTAGGCGTTGTTAGTTGGACCAGGGAGGCAGGGACCCTGGATACAGAATCCAACCCCCATGCTTAACTCTGTCCTGATGTGTTTCTCCACCCTGTCCTACAGAGAGCCTGTATCTGGACAGAGCTACAACGGAGGATGACCATGCCAGAGCCAGAGTTGGCAACCCTGGGGCCAGAACTGAGTGGGCTAGACACTAAGCTCCTCCTGGATTTACCGTAAGTGCTCCAACTAGAGATACTGGCTCCTTAGAAGTCTCAGCTTGGGTTAGAAGATCTGCCCTTAGGAAATGCCCTTAAGGTGGTGGTTTTCTTTCTGATGGTTCCCTGACATCAATTATAGCCCAAAGTGGAGGATTCTATTCAAAGTTGCTCTATGTATTTGACTGGATCCCAGAAGAATGGCCCCAACATGGAACAGCTGAGGGTGGGTGACGCTATGATGTGGCCTGCCAAGCAATCATAATATAATAGGCTACATTAATAGAGAGAGAGAATCTAAGCTGAGGGAGGCGATGGTCCATTTCTGCCCTAGAGGACTCTAGTCTGTTTAAGCAACCATGTTGTCAGGGTGTTCAGTGGAGTACAGAAAGAGAACATGTATGAAACATGCATGATAAGTGCCTTCAAATACCCCAAAGGCTACCGAATAGAAAATAGATGGGCATGCTTCTGTAAGGCCCTATTGAGCATCACAAGGATGAAGGAATAAAAATCAGAGTCCTGCAAAATATAAGGAAAATTGACGTAATGAATTCCCAACATCAACCATTCAAGAGCTGTTCAAGCCTAGGCTGGATGATCCCATAGCAGGAATGTTGTAGAGCACATTCAAGTATGGGTAAGGGTTGTGGGGAGAGAAAACTCATGAACCTGAGTCCTAACACAGACTCTAGGAGTTTATGAGAATCTCTCATAGGCTTCTTTTTCCATTTTACCCCCATCCCTGCCCCATTGCCATCTGAACTGTAAGTCAGGGTAGAAAAAGGCTGGTGTTAGCCTTCCTAGGGATGAGGTGATGATAAAACCGGTTGACTCCATCCTTATGTTTTTATAGGTCTTTCCACAGATTTTGGCCTTTGTGCTGCATGGCCTAGTTCCAGTTCCAGAATTGGCAACATTTTGTATATACTGAGTATAGAATAACACTTCTAATTTGAGGGGCAAGATGGCTTTTAAAAAAATCCATTCAAATCTGTTTAAATGTATTAGTTCTTGGAGATAATTTAGGATTCCAAGGACCTAGATAAGCTGAAAGATCCTAGACCATGAACTGGAAGACCTGAGTTCCTCATCTATGAAAAAGTAAGAAAAACACTTCTCTTACCTCAAGATCTTGTTGTAAGGATCAGATGAGAGAACACCCAAAAGAACTCGGTAAACCGTGTAGCACTATGCAAATGAGAGGACCTCCTCCCAACAAGTAGAGGAAGGGTGGCACTGTGGAAGAGAAGAACTGGGAGTGAGATCCATCACCTCTGGGAACCTGTTTCCTAATCTATCAATGGGGGGAAATTTTAATGATAGTTGATATTTGGGGCTTTGGGTTCCATACCAGTGATGGTAGGATCGCTGGTCATTTCTTCTTGGGAATACTAGAAGTATGTCATTCCTTTTGTTCTCTCCTTTTAAACACTATGATGTGAATTGTGTCTGGGGCAATTTAATATCAGATCCTGTACAGGGCCATAAGGTTTGTTCTGATGTTATCTTTTTTGTCTGGGCAATGTGGCATTCTGTGGTCCCTTTTCAACAGGGCTCATTTCTGAGGGCCCCCGTTGTCAAATTGCTATAGGGTCCGGCTGATGGATAGACTGTCCAATGAATCTATTATGTTGGTGGTGGAGCTGGTACGAGGAGCTCCAGAGCAGCTGCTGGCACTGACCCCACTCCACCGGGTAGCCCTGGCAGAGAGGGCCCTACAAAACTTGGTAAGAGTCCAACTTACCAGACTCAAAGCTGTTGCCTGGATAATTTTTACCTCTTAGACAATGCTGTTTGTCTTCTAGGCCCAGACCCACAATTTTGATGCCAAACAGGTTCTTGTCCACAAGGCCCTAGCCCCTAGATCTACCTCCAGGTTCCATTCCTTGAGAACCTGCTTCCTATTTCTTGTCCACATTCATTGGAATCCCAGAAATCCCTTGGATTCCATCTCCTAGCCTTTCTGCCCCCTCCTATCTGGGCCCTTGAGTTAAGAAAGTAAACAACGGCAGTGAACATTGTAGGGTTTTGAGTTGGGAGCTGGAGGGAGAGAAAAATCAAAGATTTTGATGTCTTGATCAAAGAGTCTGGTTGTTTGAGTCAGAGATGCATTGTCCCAAGGCCTGATGCCCCTCTCTAGGCTCCAAAGGAGACAACAGTCTCAAGGGAAGTGCTGGAGACACTGGGCCCCTTGGTTGGATTCCTGGGGATAGAGAGTACACGACGGATCCCCCTACCGATACTGCTGGCCCATCTCAATCAGCTGCAAGGCTTCTGCCTAGGAGAGCCATTTGCCACAGAACTGGGATGGCTCCTGTCACAGGAGCCTCTTCTTGGGTATGAACCTTCGGGAACTTTCAATTCTAACTCATCCTACATCCACCCTCTTAACCACCATCATCAGCGGCAGCTCATTTAATACACTCAAGGCTCCTCGGAGCCCTGAGTCCCCAGTCCTAGCATGTCCCCTTTTCCCCTTCTTTTCCCTCACAGTTCTCTCAATATCCCAGCCCCTGATCTTCTTCCTGTCCCCCAGGAAGCCAGAGTTGTGGAGCCAGGGTGAAGTAGAACAAGCTGGACGCCTAGTACTCACTCTGTCTACTGAAGCTATTTCCTTGATCCCCAGGGTGAGGTGAAGGAACAAGGGAGTAAAGGGAGAGAGGGGACTGGTGAGATGGTTCTGGGGAGCTAAGGCCAAGGAGGCTGAGGGCGAGGAATGTGAAGCCTGAATCTGGGGGAAACTGCTAAAAAGAGACAGGACTTTGGAATTACAGCTGCAGCAGCTGGCCCTCACCTTCCTAGGTCTCTGCACCCTCCATCTCACTTCTCACACAGGAAGCCTTGGGCCCAGAGACCCTGGAGCGGATCTTAGAGAAGCAGCAGAGCTGGGAGCAGAGCAGAGTCGGACAGCTATGTGGGGGGCCACAGCTTGCTCCCAAGAAAGCAGCCTTGGTAGCTGGGATTGTACGGCCTACTGCAGAAGATCTCCCAGGTGAAACTACTCAGATATTCACATGTCTATCAGGGTGTATAGGAAAGAATATCCAGCAATGTAATTAGAAGTTTAGGCTGTAGGTATGATGTGCCCTTTGAGTAGATTTACACACTTTCTGTTCTCTGGGCTTGGGTTTTCTAATCTATAAACCAAAGTGGTTAGAGGGATGAGCTTCAAGGTCTTATCTAGATCTAGGGTTCTATAGCCCTAGAAATTTAGAACCCATTGCATTTTTAGCCCAGGACTTCCCTTTTCCTATTCTCTTATCCCTGTTAACAGTGATCCGGCTTCTAGGCTTGGCTCTATGCTAGAGAATGGAGCTGTCTGCTGGGAAGATAGTTAGGATGTAGGCAGGAGACCCTCTGGGGCCAGAGAACTGGGTTCTGATCTAGACCTGCCATTAAATCCCTAGGCAACCTTCCTCAGTCTTCCATTTATACAATGAGGGACTTATCCTCTCTGGTCACTTACTTGTTCTAATATCCTTTGAGTCCTTTACTTCTCACACTATAGTAATCCTTTGGCCCATAGTGTCCACATTGCCCTATGCAAAGGTTGGAGGTGTCATTCCATCTATAGATATCTCTTGGGGCATAGTTTTGTTTTACACTAACTCCCCGTGCCTGCCTTACCCCTTCAGAACCTGTGCCAAATTGTGCAGATGTACGGGGGACATTCCCAGCAGCCTGGTCAGCAACCCAGATTGCGGAGATGGAGCTCTCAGACTTCGAGGACTGCCTGGCATTATTTGCAGGAGACCCAGGACTTGGGCCTGAAGAACTACGGGCAGCGATGGGCAAGGCAAAACAGGTTAGGGATGGAGAGACCAACATGAGGAAGCTGGTTGGGTGCAATAAGGGACACAAGGGAATGGATAGCCAGGTAAGGGAAACAGGAGATTAAAGAATTAGAGAGTTTGGATCCTGAGTAGGGAGTCAGAGGGGATGAGTATGGAAGAAAGGAAGCTAGCGCAGTGGGTAGAGGGAAGAAAGCAGTAATTACCAAGCTTTACTGTGTATCAAAATTATCCAGGCAGCAAGTTTTTAAAATGCTGATGTCAGAGTCCCATGCTAGACTCACTGAAGAATCTTCTTGGTGCTCTAGGGATCTGCATTTTGACAGGTATTCCCGGTGAGTCTGGTGCACATAAATGTTTAGAACTCGTGGACTAAGAGTCTGCTGTTCTTCCCTATTGAGACTCTAGCGACTTTCAGTAACATCTGAGTCAGAGGAACCTTAAACCGTCCTCGTTTTTCAGTTGAGGAAACTAAAGACCCAGAGAGGCAAGTGATTTGCCTTCAGTCACACGGCTAAGATCAGAGGCATGACTAAGACCCAACATTCTGACACCTAGATCAATGCTTTTCCATTCACATTGTTCTTCCCTTTCTCCTAGTTGTGGGGTCCTCCCCGGGGATTCCGTCCTGAGCAGATCCTGCAGCTGGGTCGGCTCTTAAGAGGTCTAGGAGAGCGGGAACTACAGGAGCTGACCCTAGCGGACTGGGGAGTGCTGAGCACCTTGGGGCAGATAGATGGCTGGAGCTCTGTCCAGGTAACACCTTTCCTTTTCCTACTACCTTCCAAACATCCATTTCACAGATCCAGGCCTCCAGGTCACCTAAAGCCCAAGGAATGTTTTCCTGTCACCCTGCCTGGCCATTCTTTCTGTTTTTAAATACCCCATACTTGTGGCACTAGGAACTCTATGATTTATTCACTTTGAGGCCCTGAACAGGTAAAACTCCCTCCTGCCTGTTTTCCCTGGCCTTCTCTCTTTTGGATCCTCAACCTTCCCCATGGCTATTGGATCTTCTGGTCTTAATTATACAAGTGTACAGTCCAGTAGCACTTGTCACTTCCCTAATCCCTTCCTCTTCATGAATTCCCCATGATTTCTCTCCTCATTCTGTACCCTCCATCCCCATCCCAGCTCCGGGTTGTGGTCTCCAGTTTCTTGCGGCAGAGTGGCTGGCATGTGAGCCACCTGGACTTCCTCCACCTGACTGCCCTGGGTCATACGCTCTGTGGACTTCGGCCGGAGGAGCTACGGCATATCAGCAGTTGGGAATTTAGGTCACCTGGGGGGGTAGGGGTAAGGGTGTGGGTGGTGGTGCTGAGGTGAAGGTGGACTCACTGGGGTTGGAAGGCTCATGAAGGAATGGTCCCATGGAGGAAGGGACCTCACTTGAAGTTGTCTGTACTCCCTTCTCACGACCATGGGTCCTATCACTGTTGCTGAATCTTTCTCCCTTCCACCCTACTCTTCCACAGCCAAGCAGCTGTCTTCCTGGGCAATCTGAATCTCCGGTGTTCTGAGCAGCAACTGGAAGTTCTAGCCCAGCTCCTTGTGCTACCTGGTGGTTTTGGCCCCATCAGTAACTGGGGGCCTGAGATTTTCACCGAAATCGGCACAATTGCAGGTAAGGAGGCTGGACCATGGCTGGTACTAGTTGTCAGGGGTTGGTTTCTGTACCATGGCTGGACTGGATAGAGGACTGCTCTGGAATTCTTAAGGTGGGAGTCTGAGAAGGTATTTAGGTAAGAGATTGGAGATGTGTTGGGAAAGGTGTATGGAAGGGTACTTTGGGAGAGGTTGGAGAAGGTTTGCAGGTTTGAAGAGAAGGGGGGAAGGCCGATGTAAGGTAACATTTGAATGCCCATCCCACTTGCTTCAATAGCAGGGATCCCAGACCTGGCTCTTTCAGCACTGCTGCAGGAACAGATCCAGGGCCTTACCCCTCTTGCTATTTCTGTCATCCCTGCTCCTAAATTTGCTGTAAGTATTGATGGGTTGGGGTATGGGGTATCCAAGAAGAGCCAGGGCCCAATGGGGGCTACAGTGAATGCACTGATTCCTGTCCCCACCCCTAGGTGGTGTTCAGCCCCACCCAGCTGTCTAGTCTCACAAGTGTTCAGGCTGTGGCTGTCACTCCTGAACAAATGGCCTTTCTGAGTCCTGAGCAGCGACAAGCTGTGGCATGGGCCCAGCACGAGGGGATGGAGAGCCCAGAACAGCAGGGTGAGTTCCCAAATGCATAGCCTGACCCTCCAACTCCGGACCCAGAATCTGACCCTGAACTTAATGCTCTCTGGCTCATAGGACTCACTCAGGGAGATCCCTGGAATAAAGGGATCTAAGCAGATAGCTTCCATCTATCACTGGTTCCTGGCGAACAGAGCTGTAAAATCCCTCCCATTCTCTGTCTCATTATAGGTCGAAGCACAGCCTGGGGCCTTCAAGACTGGTCACAACCTTCCTGGGCCATGGCATTGACCATCTGCTTTCTTGGCAACCTGCTATGAACCTGTCTCTACAGTTAAAGAGAGAGATTGTTGGGAAGGAAACTTTAATAAAGTGGAAATGCATTCTAATTATCCTCAGGAAGCCGATGAGGAATATGGGTAAAATGCTAATGCCTTCCACCCACCTGAGAATCAGTGTTCCTGGCATGCCATATCTGGAGTCTTCTTTCCATCATAAATAACCCCACTGCTTCTTTTCCTTTCCTGGAGGCTAGTCCCTCCTCACCCCGATTATGAGAAATAACACAGACAGCTAGAGCACAGCAAGGAGTCTTTACTAGGACAGAAGGGAGTTGGGGGCATCCAAGGCAAGTGGAATTGTCCACATTAGAATGAGCAGAAGTCCTGGGGATCTTGAGTCATCTTCTTGGAAGGGGGAATTAATGCTTATTGTGGACAAGAGGTGGAGGGATGCGGATATCCTGGCCTCTCTCCAGACGCCGTTCACAATCAATCAAATAGTTCACTCCATCGATGACCAGCTGCACCAGCTCCACCTGGAGGACACTAACCCTTGATCTCTGCTTCCTGTAACTTGAGTTTCCTTCTTTAGCACTCATTTGCCTGCTGTAGGAACTCCTTTCCAGTTGCCTCCCCACTCAACCTGAATTTCATTGCAGATTCCTGGGGCCTAGTCACCGTCATATTTCAACTCCCACAGACCTATACCTCTCCTTACCCTAATCCCTAAGGATCTCACCTCTGACTTGCCCAGTCGGTCCAAATTAGAGATGTCAAAGACACTGCCTGTGGCAGCTGTGTCCACTCCTCCAGTACCACGCTTTTGGAGCCTTAAGTTCTCCAGGATCTTCGGGAAGCGGCTGTCCTAGAGGGGAGGAGATAGGGGTTGGGGGCAGGGTCAATAGGGGGGAGAGACTGGTTTTACCCTGAAGTGCTCAGGGCTCTTTCCCCTGACATTTCTAGCCAAAATATGTCTGGCTTCTTTCCAAAATGCTCACCGCCTCCCAACCACACACAGCCACCGTCCTCACTCACACTCCACTCTAACCCCACAATTCCTTTACTTTGCTTAGCAGGGGCAGTTTGATGTGCACTCCTGCCCGAAGTCCGGTGCCCAGGTTAGATGGACAGGTCAAGATGTATCCCAAACGTTCATTCCACATGAACTCCCAGCCACGCTCCTGGATTAGCCGCTCCACCTGAGTCCATAAAGGCTCTGTTAGTGAAAAGTCAGGGATATGTGAACCCTCCCTTAGCCAGACCTACAGGAACTCTAGAAGTATATCTAGAACCAGAAACTGGGGCTGTGAAAGAATGACACTGCAGGGTGTGTGTGTGTGTAAATAGTTATTATGCATACAAGGTAATTTTGATGTTGCAAGCCCATAATGGTGTGATTACAGCAAAATATCTTACGTGTGGAAGAGAAACTTGGGAGAATGATGTGTTCAAGATGATCTAGGGAAATGAGTGGGGGTGGTAGACTGAACTGAGAAAGGGATGATTATTCAATGAGCTCAGCATGCATGGATTATCTTTGCTTTGCTAATGAGCCTAGAGTTTGGAAGGGTTCTTTCACACATCAATGAGGGTGTAGGCTTTGCAACAGGAAGAGGCAAGAAAGCCTTCTGTTAGCTGTGGAAAAAGCACATGTGAGAAGGCAGAGAGAAAGGTGCAAATAGTCCAGAAGAGCCCGGACTCATAGTTAAGGGTGTGTGTGAGGAGGTTGGGAGGGGAGTAAGAGAAGGGTGTTTTGTTTCACTTGAGCATCCTAATCATGGAGATGACCATTAGAGTTCAAAATACAGGAGATCTGCCAGCGTGATGGACATGAAAACTACCTAACATGAGTAAAGGGAACCCTATTCATAGTTCAGAAAAAAAACTATGGCATAGGAGGTGTATCTAACAGGATGGACAAGAGGAATCTCTTCCATCTAGAAAAATAATAGGAGCTAACACTTATTGAACATTTATTATGGGCCAAGCATTTTATATGCATTGTCTCATTTAATCCCTACAACAACATAAAATGTAGGAAGCCTTATTATCCCAATTTTACAGATGAGAAACCTGAGGCATATCATTTGAAAAGCATTTCCCTACCCATTTATAGTCAGAATATATTATGTTATTTGCCAAAAACAATAAAAACTTCCCAGCTAGAATCTAAAAGAAGAGGAGCTCTCTGTCTTTACAAGCCCAAAATAGAATTGTATATATGAGAACATACAATAAGAACTGGGTTTAAAGGGATTTCTAATCTAGAATAGAATATGGAGACCTAATCCATATAAGAAGGAGGAATTCAGTAGAGCCACACATTTTGGAACTTAAGCCATTCCAGCTTCCATTTTCTCTGGTCTCCCTCCTGCTCTCAGCCTAACACCCAGACATGATACTTTAGCAAGAATGACAGAATCCAGAGCCAAGACCTACTTTGGCACTGGGTGGTTACAGTGGAATCATGAACACACCAATCTTCCACTCTCTACCTTGATCCAGGCTCAAACTTTTCCTTATCTGAACACTCAACAAATCCCAGGCACTGAGTTACTCCTTTGTCTTATATGGCAACTGCTTTATTTACTACTTTAGACTCATGACATTCTTTCTCTCTCTTCTTGGGTGACCATATATCCTGGTTTTCCCTGGACAGTCCTGATATTGTCCTGGAGGGACTGACGGTGGTCCCCCTTTGCTATCAAAAGTGCCCTGAGTTGGTTGATGAATTATACAGTCTAGTCTTTGGTTTTTCCTTATGTCCTCCCACCTAGTTCCCTTATACATTCTTCTCCAACCTCTTTAAGGCCTCGACAGAATCTTTCAAACACTTTCTTCATGTTGCCACCCTTCTCCATGGAGATGACCCGTGTATGATCCTCCTCATTCACCCAGATCAAGAAGCTCTTCTCATTGTTGTGCCTGAGAGCAGAAAAGAAGAAATGACAGGGATCAAGAGGCAGGTTCAGAACTGGAGGAGATAGAGGAATAAAAGGGACTTAAGGGGCATGGGGACAAAAGAGGTAAAATAAGCCTCATACCAGATCCCACGAGCATCTGGCCAGTCTCGAGCCATGCCTGCTGCAGTCAGCAATGGGGACACAGGCTTATCAAATAGGAAGTGATCCTGAGGCAAGTAAAAGGACTTGGTTTAAAAACTCCACAGTAGCCCCTAGGCCTCTGTTTCATCTGGCCCACCCTCCCCTCTGACTCTTCTTTCCATCTGCTTCTCAACCCTGCTCCCTCTCAAGGCCCCTCACATCAATCAGCTGCTGCTGTTCAGCCTCTGTCATCTCACTGAGCCGATAGTAACGTCCAGCCAGGTCACCCTTCAGGCCACTCAGTGCATCCACTACCACACGTTCCACCTCTCGTCGCTCTGCCCGAGTGCAGGCTGGAGGAAGACTGAGTCCGCGGATACTTCGGCCAGTTCTGACTCTCGAGGACAATACATACCTCTCATCAAAGTAGCCAGAACGGATCTAGGGAGTGAGAGAAATTAATGTAAGTCACAGAAACACAGTGGGTGGGAACTGAGGGCCTTGGGGAAGGAGAGACCTTAAGGACTGTAGGGATCCTCACTGCATGCATTGGAAGGAGTCCAGTTGGCAAGTACTCCAATGGAAGTGGACATTAGGAACCCTCCCTCAAACCACCTACTTTGGGGTACAGTCACTCTCATCCACCCTCTCCTCTCCTCTCCTCTCTCTCCTCTCCTCTCCTCTCCTCTCCTCTCCTCTCTGTATCTGCTGCTTCTTAAGATATAGTTCCTCCCCCCACACCAAGACTAAAAGCTCAGCAGTCTAATGTCTCTGAGTCAGGAAATAATTAAGATGAAGGGATTAGAGAAACAGAGTGTTGTACATAAGGCAATGAAAATCAGAAGGGGACTGTCTGACCCACCTTGCTGGCATCCAGGTCAGTGTTATGTTTCATTGTTCGGGGGTCATATCCATTGTGTCGCTCTTGTATCACGGGATCAAACAGCTCAGCAAACACCTGATGAGGAATTAAGAGGGAGAGGGTGGTTAAAGAGAGGGGATCTCTTTCCAGGCTTTAGCTGTGGATTGATTTCACTGTGGATTGGTCAGAAAATGTATGGAAGGTCCAGCCTTAAGGGAAAGTGAAGGGTCTGTAGGGGGAAGGAGCTGGGATTACTGGGAAGATGAGTTGGGTCACCAGGGAGACTCTGGGGGCCCCCTACCTCATAGGTCTCCTCATCTCCAGCTACCATGCCCACAGTCTTGATGAAGGGGTGGCCGGGGTTGTCCACGCCAGTCTGGATACACTGATCTAGCGTCCAACCAGTGGGTGTGGTCTTGTCGCAGAGCCGGGCATAGACTGCTGGGGTCAGGTGACTGGCCATGCAGTTGTTGTGCTTTCGGAGGTCTGGGTACTCAGCGCTAGGGAGGGGGTACCCAGTAACCAAGGAGGGAGGGCACAGGGGGCCTAGACCCAGTGCAGTCAGCTGGGAGCTATCCAGCTAGCCATGTCTGGCTTTGCTCCTTGGGAGGAGGGGAGATTAGAGGGAGCCTAAATCTTGGTAATCTCTTTACAGACTTTCAGGGTTTATTCTTTCCCAACAGTTCTAGGTTCCTCTGGCTGATCGGCTCAATTCCCCCAGATTTGCTCAGTTCTTTCCTGACGTTAACACAACATTAGGGATGGGGGAGGGGAAAGACCAAGGAGGGGAATTCAGGAAATGGGGGGAAACAGCAGGAAAGCGAAAAGGATAGTTCCTGATTTCTCAATTAGGTATTTGGGCAGAGTGGGTGCAGCCAGAACTCACAGGGCCAGAGCGGGTCTTGGGGGCGGGGACTGCGGGTTACAGGTCCCCAGGAATGCGTTTAGCCTCACGGTTTTGGCCTCGATCTCTAACCCACAGAGGTCTCCAGACTGTACAGCATACCACTCCAGAGCCTTCGTGATTATAACCCTTCTCTGCTGCCCGGGTCCTCATCTCCATCCCCATGTCCGTTCCCGTCATCCCCCCCCCCCCCCGCGCCTCAGACACTGATACCTCGGGGGATACAGCCTTCGTCGTTCACTGGCAGCTCTTACAGGTTCCGGGCGGAGCAGAATCCCAGCAGCTAGAGACCCAGCTCCAGCCAAAGCCAGGAGCCTGAGCCCGGGGCGGGCGGACAGCAGACGAGAGAAGGGACCAGCCATGGCTTGAGGGTCCGGCTACTCAATCCCAGAGCGGGAGCTGGCGCAGGGCAAGAACCGCGAGGGAGGATGCAACCAGGAGGACTGAGGGCCGGAACTGGATGCAAGGCTGGAGCCGAAATGGGGGCTGGAGTGGAGGCTGGAGAGGGAGATGGAGCGTGTTCCAACCAGACTGCAGGAGAGGCGCAATGAGCTAACGGCGGGCGGTGGAGGAGAGGGAGGCCCCAGCCGCAGTCTCCAGGGGTGGGGCTCACGCAGGCCCCGCCTTTCCGCCTGCGACCGTGCTAGGTGTGCGGGGGCAGAGGTGGTAAGCACCGCCAGGTAGATTAGGGGACCGGAGCTCCCCAACTCTAGGCTGGGGACGCGGGCCCACCTGAGAGGAGGTCGCCCAGATTTCAGCACCAAGTACAGGACAGCACCCGAGGGGACCCGAGAAAGCCGAACACCCTTCCCCCAAGCTTCTCCACTTAATCGGGAACCCGATTCGTCACTCTGGGTGTGAAAGGGTGACATTGCACAACCTCTTCTCTAGTTTTCGGCCTTCCCCAGTAACCTCTTCATATTCTCAGGGGAGGCGGCCGCGGGAGAAACCGCAGAATTAAGTACAGATACCAGAGAAAGACAGGAAGAAAGCACACAGAGGCAGACAGTGGAAAAGACGCCCGGTGGCTCAAGGTCACCTTTTCCTTAGAACCAGGAAGAGGACTAAGGCGCCCTTCTGCCACACCTGTGCTATTCTTACAAGGTTGTGGAAGGATTACCTGAGAGGAACCAGAGAAACATTAACTCTTATTCCATTTATATTGTGTTCCCAACCCCCACCCCCGCCCCCCTGCCTGAAGCCCTGTCCTGCCTCCACTTCTCATGATCTCTAGCTTTTCTCCCCCCCCCTCCCCAACCTCTACTTCACCTTTGATCTTTTAATTTTTCGTGCTTTACCCAGGTTCAGAAGTGTTTGCTGCCCGCAGGACTACCTCTGAGTATTCTCTGCAAGCTTGCCTACCTGTTGGTTGCACTGGATATGGAGCTGGGGTTGGGCTGGGAATCGTTAGTTTCCTCTTTCTCCTCTCCCTTCTCTTCCCTCTTTGTAGCTTCCAGTTCCTGGGCTGGAGGAGAGTGTAAGGTGAAGTGAAGGGTGTGGTAAGATGACGAGGTGTAGGAATGGAACAGGCAGGCACAGGTCTCTAAGCACCACAACTATTGCCTCTCTTGGCTCCCTGATGCTGTTTAATACAGAGTGTAAAGGGGAGTGGTGTTCAAGGGCCTAGGTTGCCCAGGAATCTCTGCCTTCCTACTGGTCCTCTGACCTGTCCTTTCAAAAAGAGTGTATTCAGATTTGAGAGGGTGTGTCCCCACAGTTCAAAGTGTGACTTAGGTGTGACTTGACCTTTGTCCTGGCAGGAAAGAAAATGATTGCTGGAGCCAAAATAGAGATGTGGGGCTTCAGCATGGAAGTCAGTTAAGGTGGGGTAGGTATGGTGGTGTTAGTCCCTTATCTCAGCTATCTTGGTTGCCCACAAGATAGTAAGATACTTGGAAATCTTATCTGAGAAAGAGAAATTCACTTTATGTGGTCCTCTGGCCCCACTGATGAGACCCCACTGAGATTACCTTTATTCCTCTCAGGCTTCCCTTGTGTTCCTTTTCCTCCCTTTCTCATTTTTGGGTATCCTGAGAAGCCATCCACCTCTCTTCTGTGTCTGTCACTTAATTCCTTCTTCTGGTAAGAGAGCAAGTATCAGAGAACAGATAGAGTTCTATAGTTAGAGTCACTTTTGGAGAGATGGAAAATGTTACCTGTGGGCTCATTGTCTAGGTTAAGGAGTGGTTATGAGCAAGCAAATATAATTACTTGGAATGGTGTATATTTACCCAGATAAAGAAGGTAGATAATTTTCCAGAGCAGTAGGGTTGTTATTTGGTTGAGAGGGTGGTTACTAAGATTAAAGAGGTAGGAAACAAGAAGAGAGAATTACAGTAGGAAAAATAAGACTTGCTCAGAGGAATAGAGAGAGCATTCAAGTTTGGAGACTAGCTGTCCAAATTTGAATACTAGCTCCGCTGAGAAAAGACATGTTTGTGTATACTTTTCTTATTCTCTATGAGCCTCTAACTGCCACATAATGTATTAATGCTCACTTTAAAAAATTATCCTATGGCATGCAGGAATAATTAACATACATGTATTTGATTTCTTTAATGATAATGATATCAATACTAAACATTTATAAAGCACTTTACAATTATAAGGAACTCCTTTATATGTTATTTCATTGAATTGGATTATTCCAATGGATGGCCAGGGACTGAGCCTACATTTTTCAGGAGGGGTGAGAAGACAAGCTCATTACCTGGAAGATGTTTTAATAACTTGTTTGAAGGGTTGGAGTGGTGGAGAGAACATGAGTCTGAGCAGAACTGGGGAGGATTCTATTTCCAGTAGGGACAGTCCTTAGAATCATCCCTATCTCATTCAGGATGCCTTGGGGTTGGTATAATGAGGCACCTGACTGAAAAAGTGGTAGGTGAGGTTGCAGAGGAGAAACAGGGAACTTGGAATTGTCTTGGCCAAGTAAGGATGAAAAGAAGAATAAAACTGTAAACGTATACAAAATGCTTTCATATAATCAGTACTGTATGATTAGGGTTTTTTTTTAAGATTTTATTTATTTACTTCACAGATAGAGCCTGAGCACAAGCAGTGGGAGGGGCAGGCAGAGGGAGAGAGAGAAGCAGACTCCCCATGGAGCAGGGAGCCTTTGGTGCTCCATCCTAGAGTCCTGCGATCATGACCTGAGCCAAAGACAATGGTTACCCGGTGGAGCCACCCAGGTGCCCCTGATTAGGTTTTTAAACCACTCTTTTCCAGACAGAGAAATGGAGGCCGAGGGAAGTTCAGTGACTTGTCCAAAGCTGCACAGCTATTAAAGGCAAGACCACAATTCAAACCCAGGTTTGTCTGGTTCCAAGGCTGGAGGAGGGATAAAGAACAAGCCCAGTGTGGAGATGGAAACCATCTTTTCCAGTCTTCACTGTCCATCCATTTTCTTGTCTTCTCCATAAATGAGTCTCTTTGTTCCTTCCCTTAACTTTCTGATTTGTTTTTCTCTTTGTCTCTTTTTGTCTCCAGTCTATTCCTCTACATCTGTTAACATTTTCAACCTACATTTATTGGCTCTTTAAGTATGTCATACTCCTTTTGTTTTGTTTTGTTTTTAAAAAAAAACAAAACAAAACAGAAAACCTGGTTTTGTTCTCAAGGATGTGCAGTGGCACAAACTGTACCTCTTTCTCTGCACTTGCTTCTTCCCTACTCTTGGTTTCCTTGTAAAGTTTCTGTCAAAACCAAGCATTTGGGCTGTGCCAACGCAGTTAGAAATCGGAGAAAGGGGAGCATCACGTTGCATTCCCTCCCCACAACCGCTAGGGGCCACCCTCCTCCACGCAGAAGTGCGGGCCAACGCAGCCTGACTCTGTTGCCGGTGCGCGCCCTCCGCTGATTGGTGACACCGCAGAGAAGCCGCACTTTGATTGGTCTGCTGTCAGGTGTCGCTGACGGCAGGTTCGGCTGCGCGAGCGCAGGGAGGCGGGTGAGCGAGGGCCGGGGGCGGTGGGGGAGTGGCTGGGGGCTGGGGGCGGTATCTGAGGGGGTGGGCTGGGTAGAGTGGGCTCGGTTGGTGCTGAGGGCAGTGTTTAGTACCCGCCGGAGGCAGCTTCGGAATGAGGCCCGGCGGAGAGGCCTCAATGTCAGCGTAGGGAGAGTAAGGCGGGGGCGGGCGGAGGCTGGTGGAGTCGCATCCGAGGGCGGTATTCGTGACCGGGAGCTGTGTGAGGAGACACACTGGAGGGGATCAGCAAGAGAAGAGAGGGGTTTGAGGATTTGCGGGAGGAAGAGGGAGTCCTGCGTGAGGAGCGGAGGCAGCAGGGGAGCGGGTCAGGGTTGGGAGGTCTGCCTGAGGAAGGGTGGAATGGAGTCGACGCGGGAGTGGATCGCCGCAGGCAGGGGGTGTTGCAGAGAGGAGGGGACCCTGGAGAGAGCTAGTGTGAGGACAGAATGGATCGTAGGCATTCTTTGTGGGGAATCATCGAGGGTTCGATATAACTATGTTCCCAAGTGTGGTGACTCATCTGCAGGTTTGGAGGGCTGCTACATCCTGGAGAATCACTGAGTGAGAGGATTAGTTGGATTATTTATTGAATTAGTTGGTCCGTGGTGGGGGAGGGGCAGCACTGTTGTGAGTGGTAGGGGGGATCAATGGAGAGTCATTTTAGCAAATTAGGGGAAGAAGGCAGTATGGGTGGGTTGATAGAACAAGGGCATCGGCACAATTCATCAGTGTCAGAATATGGGTATGTGTGAAGGAGTAAGCATTACATCTAGAGGGAATTTAGGTGGGAAGAAGAGCGTGTTGGTGGCCCGAGGAGTTTTACCATGTTGGAAATATTCTGCCTGGACCGTGTATTGATGTTTCCCCTTCACCACGAATGGTGCCCCCTATTAAGTGCATGTTGATTAAGGAAATTAGAGGACTCCTGAAAACAGCTCTGAATTCTAAGGGATAAAGAAGTTAGTTTACCCTCTCTTCTACACCCTCTTCAGATCAGATTTAACGTCCGTGTTTCTGAGATTATCCATCTGCCCCACCCTTTCTCCTTACCTACCTACCTTTTCCCCACCTCTGACCCTCCCTTTTTTTCCCCATCCCTTTGCCTTTATTCAGGCCGGAGTTAGACTGCCCTTCAGCCCTTTTGTAGAGCGTGAAGTTTTCTTTTGTTTCGCAACAAAGTATTGAAGGAGAGGGGGTTGGGGAGAAGGGCACCGAAAACGGGAATGGCTCTTGGAATATTACATCAAATCCCAGCCTCTCAGAGGTACATCTAAATAAATCCTGGCTTATATCATAGCTATTTCTGTCAGGCTTCTATCTTTGCTTTGTTAACTATGAATTTAGGCCTTTCCATCTCTCTTTAGCCCCGTATTTGTGAACAGACTCTTCTTTATCATTTTACTCCCCCCCCCCCCGCCCCGTTTTAAAGTTATAATAGAATTTCAGGAAAATGACTATATACATTCAGTAGAAAACCAGGAAGGACTTAATGGAAAAAAAGGGTGAAAGATTAGAACTCTTAGACATGAAGGAAAACCCCTGCTTCAGATAAAGGATAAAGGGTGCAACAAAATTCAGCTTGCTTAAACTATACAGGGACCTTGGGAATGCCACAAATCATGGATGTTGGGTCAGGTCGCTAAAAAGGAGTTCAAGGAAATAGGCCGTTAATGAGGAGGGGGAGTGTATGTATAAAATCTGGAATAGACAACTGGAAATGTGTTTTGTTTTGTTTTTTAAGATTTTATTTATTTACTGAGGCAGTGAATCAGAGAGAGCACAAGCTGGTGAGGGAGAGGGAGAAGCAGATTCCCCATGGAGCAAGGAATCTGACATGGGGCTCAATCCCAGGACCTGGGGATCATGACATGGGACTTGATCCCAGAACCCCGGGATCATGACCTAAGCTGAAAGCAAACCCTTAAGTGACTGAGCCACCCAGGCACCCCGACAACTGGAAATGTTAAGTAGAAGGAGCATGTTGTGGTTGGCTAGTAGAGACAAACAGGTGGTAAAGACTAGGAAGGTGGTCAAGGTCTGCATACAGGTTAGCTCTAACTTTCTAAACAAAGCTGCAAATCCCACTTACAATTGAAGGGTTTAAAATAAAAACACCAAGTAATTGTTGAAGATTATTTAAAAAGTCCGTAAGATGAAATCCATTTACTAACGGGTGTTTGTGGCTTTCATTAGGGTCATTGGTTAGTGCTTCTGAGAACTTTTGGAGAATGAAAAATTGCTGCTAGGTGACTCAATTTTATTTTTGGAAAAAAGCAGCATACCCTTATCTCTACAATTTAGTATTAACAAATGTTAACCTTTTGTGTATTTGCCTTAGATTTTTTGAAATATTTCAAAAAATTGAAATAAACGTTACAGATAATGTTATAAAATCCCACTCTGGTCCTTCTCACTTCCATTTTCCCCTCAGAGGTAACCATTACCATGACTTAATGTCTTTTTTCCAGTTCATATTTTTAGGCTTTTACTAATTATATATACAGTCATAAGTATATGTAGTATTTTTTACTTATGCAAACTGAATTATACTGCATGTATATTTTTGCAGCTTACATTTGGAAATTGTCCATATTGTTACAACTTTGATTCATTTTTAAAAATTGCTGTTAGATTTAAAAATTGCTGTTATCATTTGTATGTACTACACTGCATTTATCCATTCTACTTGTGATCTCTGAGTTTTCAGTTCTTCCCGCTACCAGCAGTGAGGTTATGAACATCTTTGCCCATGTCTTGTTATGTAGGAGAGTTTTTTGCAGCAGAAATTCTCAACTTTGACACTACTAACATTTGGGACTGGATAATTCTTTGTTATGGGGAAATATCCTATGCATTTTAAACTGTTAAGCAGCATCCTTGGCCTTTACTCATTAGATGCCAATAGCACCTTCTCAGTTGTGACAACCAAAAATGCTTCCTACCAAATGTCCCCTGACCAGCATAATCACAATTAGTTAAGAACCAGTACTGTAGGTGTATGTATGCAGAAGTTTCGGAACTACTAGATTGTTCTAGCTCAAGTGTAAGTCTTAAGATACTCTTACTGATTATGGCTCTAGACAGAATTTTATCCTACTGTAGCTTCTGGTGTAAGGGACCTTGGCCTAGACCAGACTTGGGTCTGTAGTACCAGGACATGGTAGAGAGAAAACTGATATTTCGATCTGATATTGGATTGGAGGCTCTTGTATGGATGTCTGTATCCTCAACCTCCCAGTCAGCAGTAGACCTCTTTCCTTGACAGATTTTTCTGGACTTGGGCATTTGTCTTTTAAAGTGGAACATGTGAAGGAGGGACAGGAGGCATAGAGGATTTTTTTAATAATTTTAAAAAAAGATTTATTTTTTATTTAATTGAGACAGAGAGAGAGAGCATGAGAGGGGAGAGGTCAGAGGGAGAAGCAGGCTCCCCACTGAGCAGGGAGCCCGATGTGGGACTTGATCCTGGGACTCCAAGATCATGACCTGAGCCGAAGGCAGTCACCCAACCAACTGAACCACCCAGGCACCTGGCATAGAGGATTTTAATGTTCTGATATAAGCTAAGAACATAGGGTTCCCTCAATAAATGTTTTCTGAGTTAATCCTTGGTAGGAATGAAGATGGGACTTAAGGTCAAAGGCAGTTGAGCTCTCACATTCCCTCTGACCTTTAATTAAATTCCTGAATTCAACACTACTGTGGGGAGATGGTGAAGGGATAGGAACATTTTGGAATGAATCCAAAACTGGAAATGTCACTCCAATCTTTTCTTCTGGTAGGAATCAACATTAGCCTTCCATGAGGAACTGCCTTTTCTACTTTCTGCTGGTGTTAATGGTGTTTCCTGCTGGCAGAATCAGGGACATGCCAGCACTGTAAGGGTTAACCTGCTTATCCTCTCACTAGTCTCATGGTTGAAGGTGGGGTGAGTGGAGAGGAAAAGGGAGACCTTCCTTTTCTCTTAGGGATCTTTAGTCATGTCAAGTCATAGCCTGTCAAGTCATAACCCACGTGCCTCCTTTCCTGTTGCTCCTTCTTACCATAGTTTTGTTCCCTGTTTCCCTCAGTCTCCTTGTGGTTCCCTCTTTATTTTATTATTCCCCATGCCCCATTCCCACCTACTGCCATGGGGTTTGGATCCTGAGCTAATGGGATACCCTCCGTTGCAGAGCGGGATGAGTGGGTGCTCCGGCGGGGATGTGGTCACTGCCGGCCAGTGAGGGCGAGAGTGCCACGGCCCACTTCTTCTTGGGAGCTGGAGATGAGGGGCTGGGCACCCGTGGAATAGGCATGAGGACAGAAGAGAGTGACAGCGAGCTCCTTGAGGATGAGGAGGATGAAGTGGTAAGACTAAGGATGTAACTTGGTGTTGGGACCCCTTTCATAGAGAGTTGAGATTCCATTGGTTGGAGACACTTCTCTGCTCTTTCCAAATGCATAGATTTCCTGTCATAAACAGGCCCTATCCTGATTAAGTGGAGAGGCAGTAGAGATTGGTTATATTACCTCTCTTTGAATCCCCTGCCATTATGCTCTCATCCTGTTGTATCATGGTTATTGGTCCTCTGGCTCTTTTGCCCGAGCACACATTTCCTACCATGGAAAGATTCCTATTCTTTAGGTAATAGGAATCCCTACATGTACTCCACTCTAGACCTAAGCTAGGAGACAACATTTACCCCAAAGGTCCAAAGTCCTGGCAAGAAACTCTGTGCCCAAGAGATGAGACAGTGTTCCTTGATAGGGATGGTCGTGGAGGGAAGTTTCCTAAGTTCCTGACGGTACTTCTTCTCTATAGCCTCCTGAACCTCAGATCATTGTTGGCATCTGTGCCATGACCAAGAAATCCAAGTCCAAGCCAATGACCCAAATCCTAGAACGACTCTGCAGGTTTGACTACCTAACTGTTATCATTCTGGGAGAAGATGTGATCCTCAATGAACCTGTGGAAAACTGGCCATCTTGTCACTGCCTCATCTCTTTCCACTCCAAAGGTTGGAGTCTGTGAAGGAAAGTGGGAGGGAATAGAGCTGGGAATGCTGGACTGGGAAATTACTGTCAAATAGTACAGAGGTCATGAGCTCTTCCTGACACACTGGAGAATAGTGCAGAGGGGTTTGCTTTCCCTTTATCATGGAAGAGTTGCTGGGGGTGGTTTAAAGGCCATATGCAAGCCTCAGGATCTAAGGCTCTGAGGGTCTCTGCCTGAACTGCATCTCTGGAAGGCCCCTAAAAATAATATCTTTTTCCTGATGGATTTTCTAGTCTTGGGAAGATGGGCAGGAGGATAAGTGATGGGTTCGATGGGTAGAGGAGTTTAGTGGCAACTTTAGCTTGAATATATCTCTCTGTTTTTCTTGCCGTTTTTTCATTCTCTTTCATGTTTTTTCTTTGATCTATTTCCTTTCTCTATCCCAGGATTTCCTCTGGACAAAGCTGTTGCTTACTCCAAGCTTCGAAACCCCTTTCTTATCAATGACCTGGCTATGCAGTATTACATCCAGGATAGGTATAGCTTTCTGTTCATTGGTGGGATGGGTAGCCCCAAGATCATGTCTGTTTATAGAGCCCATTCTGGGAGGGTCAGAGCCAAACAAACATGCTTAATTTTTGTATCATGCTCTCTTGAGTTCTGTACCCTGGCATCTACTAGTTCCTGAGTAAATGAAATCCCTAGCCCCTTCCCTTGGTCACCATCCCTCACCTCTCCCAGCTAATTTATTTGGGGGCAACAGGAGGGAGGTGTACCGGATCCTACAGGAGGAGGGTATTGATCTGCCTCGATATGCTGTGCTCAACCGTGACCCTGCCCGGCCTGAGGGTGAGTACCTGGCTTTGCCCACTCCTGCCCTGCCTTGCTTTCTGTGGCTTAGCCCAGTTGTCCATCCTGTAGACATCTCCATGTACTACTTATCAAAGTGAACCTTTGGTTATTGGGTTATGGGTAGAGTTAGAGCTATGGGTCCTTGAACAGAGCCTTGGACCTCTTATGTACATGCTACTATATTTATATACCATATAAATATAGCCCATATCTATTACTAATGTATGATCATAGAAATCTGGGGGCTGTGGAGATTAAAATTCAGAGAAATGGGAGTTGGAAATATTCTATAATTCTCAACCCTGGAAATGACCACGTACCTGTCTTTTAGAATGTAACCTGATAGAAGGTGAAGACCAGGTAGAGGTAAATGGAGCTGTCTTTCCCAAGCCCTTTGTGGAGAAGCCAGTGAGTGCAGAGGACCATAATGTTTACATCTACTACCCCAGTTCAGCTGGAGGAGGAAGTCAGCGCCTCTTCCGTAAGGTATGGGGGACACTTGAGCATTTGGGGAAGTCAGATAGGTAGAAGGACAAGAATGAGATTGTGGGGAGGGAAGCTGGAGGATCCACAGTGTGGAGGCAACATTTTTTTTTCCTTTTCTTCCTGAAGATTGGCAGCCGAAGCAGCGTTTACTCTCCTGAGAGCAGTGTCCGAAAAACAGGATCATACATCTATGAGGAATTTATGCCAACAGATGGCACTGATGTCAAGGTTATGGTGGATACAGGGATTTAAGAAGTCATAAATGTCTGGGTGGGATGGGGTGCTTGGGAAGCAAGTGGAGGTGTAGGGAGAGAGTCATAGAAAATAAAGCGTGAATGTGATTTGCTTTCATATTCAGGTGAAGATAGTGAGAGAAGTAGACCTTTACATTGTTACTATCAGAGCAAGGGCAAGGGTAGTGTGGAAAATGGTATAATGTTGGTAAGTTATTTCTTAACGAGGACTAGATAATAGATCCCGAGGCCCAAAGGAAACCTTCATAAAGATATTTCAGTGGGACTCAGTAAGAAAAATGTCACTCTCCTTGTTCTTTGTACTCAGGGGTTTTTTTTGGTTTTGCTTTTATTCTGAAACTAGTTTTCAGACCTAGTGCTCATATTATCTTCTCATATGCAGGATGAGCAGTGGGCATACTCAGTGATGCTATGTACCTGCAGGTGTATACAGTGGGGCCTGATTATGCCCATGCTGAAGCCAGAAAATCTCCAGCTCTGGATGGGAAGGTTGAACGAGACAGTGAAGGGAAGGAGATTCGATATCCAGTCATGCTGACTGCCATGGAAAAGCTGGTGGCCAGGAAAGTCTGCGTAGCTTTTAAGGTGGAGGAGGGCCCCTCGTGGGTGGTGCTATGGAATGAGGGCATAAGATAGGAGCAGGGATCTGGGAACAAAGAGTGGCTCTCTTGTTCTCATCTTGCCTCTTTTCACTGCAGCAAACAGTTTGTGGTTTTGACCTTCTTCGTGCCAATGGTCACTCCTTTGTGTGTGACGTCAATGGCTTCAGTTTCGTCAAGAATTCGATGAAATACTACGATGACTGTGCCAAGATTCTGGGGTAAGGGACACAGAGGTCTGGACTGGGCAGAATGGGTTAGAGAAGAGAATTAGAAAGCTTTTGCTTTATTTTAAATATAAAAAGGACTTAAGAGTGAGAAAGGAAAATAGGAAAAGGGCTCCTTAGCCCTCTTGCCTTCCTAACGCTGTACTGCCCAGTTAAAACTGTTAACAGTTTTATATATACCAATGTGTCTTCTTCTACCATATGTAAGCAAACTATATTTATTGTACTCAATGTGATCATACTGTAATACTGTTTTAAAACTTTTCTTTTAAAAAAATTCACCACATGATATTTAAAAATGTGGAAAGAATGATGAATGTGGTGAGTATTCATGTATTCACCGTCAAGCTTTAGAAATAGAATATTAAGAATTGGGGTGCTGGGTGGCTCAGTTGGTTAAGTGGTGGACTCTTGATTTCTGCTCAGGTCATGATCTCAGGATCCTGGGATGGAGCCCTGTTTCAGGTCTCCCTCTTCCTCTGCCCCTCCCTCCACTCACATTCTCTGTCTCCAAAATAAATAAATAGATATTAAAAAAAGAAGAAAGAATATAATTGAGGCCCCAGCCTACCCCTTGCTAATTATATCCCTCTCCCTCCCACCCAAGTACAACCACAATCCTTAATTTGGTGTTTGTCATTCCCATGCATTTATTTATTTATTTATTTATTTATTTATTTATTTATTTATTTAAAGATTCATTTATTTTAGAGTGCCTATGAGAGAGAAAGTGGGGGAAGGGGCAGAGGGAGAGAATCTCAAGCAGACTCCCCACTGAGCACAGAGCCTGATGTGGTGCTCAATCTCAAGACCAATGAGATCATGAGCTGAGCCAAAACCAAATGTCAGACACTTAACCAACCAAACCACCCAGGAGCCCCTGTCATTCACATGTATTTGTTAATACTTTTACTACATCTATGGGGCAACTTAGGGGCGTATGTTTTTAGACTTTATATAATGTGTTCTTCTACAACTTGCTAGTTTTTTTGAACTTTAGTCACACGTGTGGTTCTGGTTCATTCACTTTCATGCAGTTCTTCATGTTTCTCCTTCTAGGAACACCATCATGCGGGAGCTTGCTCCACAGTTCCAGATCCCATGGTCCATCCCCACAGAGGCTGAGGACATTCCCATTGTCCCTACCACATCTGGCACTATGTGAGCAAAAGTATAAAATCTGGAATAACCTGCTTAAGGCGCCTGAGTCAGAGCAGTGGTTACTTTCTGATGCTATACCATCTGACTAGTGGAGCCTGGTTGTCTTCAGGCATTATCCTTGACCCTGCCTATATGCCTAATCTCAAGATAGTTTTTCCTCTGTTCTTTGACATGTCAAATAAGATAAAATGATGGTAGTTGGTATGGAGTAGGTTGGAGGAGAGTTTCTAACAACATTCTCTATCTTAGGATGGAACTTCGTTGTGTCATTGCAATTATCCGTCATGGGGATCGTACCCCCAAACAGAAAATGAAGATGGAGGTGACACATCCAAGGTAGGAAGAACATCCTAATTTAGACAGACGGGTTTTTGTAAAGGAGGTGGGGATGGGGCAGCTCCCCGGTTTTAACTGTCTCACTCCATATTGAAGATTTTCCTTATTTCTTCAGATTTTTCAGTCTGTTTGAAAAACATGGTGGCTACAAAACGGGTAAATTAAAACTGAAGCGGCCCGAACAGCTACAGGTAATGTGGTGACTGTAGCTGGGAGGAGCAGTGCTGCGGGAGAGAGAGAGAAAATAGGATTGGGGGCCTCAATGAGAGGCCAGCATGAAAGGGTAACTTGCCGGGACTTGGCCCCCTGCATGGATATCCTGTTATTTCCTCTAGGAGGTGCTGGATATCACAAGGCTGTTACTGGCTGAACTGGAGAAAGAACCAGGTGGTGAGATCGAGGAGAAGACTGGGAAACTAGAGCAGCTGAAGTCTGTGCTGGAGATGTGAGGAAGGGAATAGGAAAGGGGAGCCCATGACAGTGAGAACTGGGTGCTGGGGTAAAAAGTAAACTATGAGTTTATCCTGCAGGTATGGTCATTTCTCTGGTATCAACCGGAAGGTGCAGTTGACCTACTACCCTCATGGAGTAAAAGCTACTAATGAGGGGCAAGGTAAGATATAATACTCCCTTCCCATTGCCATTCAGGTCTCTTATTCTTAAACCTTCGGATGACCTCTACCTCAAATCACCTTTCTGGGCTTCTCAGAAGACCTGACATTTAGACGTCTCCACTATTTTCCTTAGATGAGACCTATTCCTTGCCCCTTATTCCTGCAGACCCACAGCGGGAGGCCCTGGCCCCATCTCTACTGCTGGTACTGAAGTGGGGTGGAGAACTGACTCCTGATGGCCGTGTTCAGGCTGAGGAGCTGGGGCGAGCTTTTCGCTGCATGTACCCTGGGGGACAGGGTGAGTATTTTGGAGATAAATAGCAGGGCTTAGGTTCAGATGGTTAGAGAATAAGTTGAGGGAATGAACATTTAGAGGCAATGGGGAAGTTAATGGGGGAAAGAGTATTCCTTCTTCCATTTGGGTATTTATAGCAGCCCATTCCAGTTCCTCCCTTTTACCCTCAGGTGACTATGCTGGCTTCCCCGGTTGTGGGCTACTTCGTCTCCATAGCACTTTCCGCCACGATCTTAAGATCTATGCCTCTGATGAGGGCCGTGTCCAGATGACTGCCGCTGCCTTTGCCAAGGTGAACACTTACAGTTGTCCCACAATCCCAGATTCCATTAGGTAGAGAAACCAAGAGTTTGGAGAACTAGTTGGAAAATGTCAGGATGTTTATGTGCTGTCTCAGAGAAGTTTCTGCTTGCGTCTGATCCATTCTGTACTACTGAGAATGAGCTGAGAATAATTAGTGGCTAGGCCCCTTGACCTATACTCCTCCTCTCCAAGCGAGCTCCCATTTGATTTCTGGGACCATCTAGGCCTAGAGGAAGTAGACCGGAAGGAAAACTAATAGATGTTGTGCTTCCTATCCAGGGCCTTCTGGCTCTAGAAGGAGAGCTAACACCCATTTTGGTACAAATGGTGAAGAGTGCCAACATGAATGGGCTCCTGGACAGTGATGGTGATTCCTTGAGCAGCTGCCAGCATCGGGTGAAGGCTCGACTGCACCATATTTTGCAGCAGGATGCACCTTTTGGTCCTGAGGATTACGATCAGGTTAGGCTCTCCCTGTTTTTGTGCCCAACATACCCCTATCCCAAATTCCGAGAATTCTAAGTAGTAGTGATCAATAATGGTACTTACTACATGGTAGGCACTGCTTTCCATACACTATCTCATTTAATCCTTATCCTTTGAGGTTAGTATGGGTCTATAATCTCTTATCCACAATTTCAGAAACAAAAAAGCTTTGGCACCAAGATTCATTCAGTAGCAAAACCTGACATGATAAGACTATTTTAATTCCTGTTTATTTTGTTTAGTGTAAATAGTCGTATATTGTGTTGCAGAAATATAAATGTGTTTGGTTATGCCCTAAACCCTACTGGAGGTATTATATAACATGTGGCATATGTACTATATTGATTTCCTAAAGTCTGAAAAGGTCTCAGTTCAAAAACTCAGCAGGTTCCAAGGATTCTGAATGAAATGTTTCAGTTATTTATTGATGCATAAAAAACTATCCCAAAACCCAGTGACTTAAAACAATATCCATTCTATTATTTTACTCATAATTCTAGGCTCAGCTGGTCTTGACTGGGGTGTCTCATAAAATTGCCCTGATATTGGCCAGGTTTTGGGGCTGAAATATTTGAAGGCTTGGCTGGGTTGCTGAGATGGCTGGACTTTCTCCTCCTTCTTGCTCTCCCTATAGTCCTATAGGGGATCGAGCCCCCACATTGGGCTCCCTCCTCAACAGGAAGCCTCTTTTCCCTCTGCCACTCCTCCTGCTTGTGTTCCCTCTCTCGCCGTCTCTTTCTCTGTCAAAAAAAAAAAAAATCTTAAAAAAAAAGATTTTATTAATTTGTCAGAGAGAGAGAGAGAATGTGAGAAAGAGAGCACAAGCAGGGGGAGCAGCTGCACAAGGAGCCTGATGTGGGACTCGATCCCAGGACCCTGGGATCATGACCTGAGCCAACGGCTGATACTTAACCTACTGAGCCACCCAGGCATCCCATAGTTAGAGTTCTTAAATGATAGCTTAGGACACCCCAGAAGAAGAGCTTCCAAGCTGTTTTATTTTTTTTAAGGATTTTATTTTTTTAATATTATTTTTCAAATTGTATTTATTTGAGAGAGAGAGAGCATGCACACACCTGGGGGGAGGGGCAGAGGGAGAGGGAGAGAGAGTCTTTTAAACAGACTCTGTGCTGAGTGTGGAACTTAACACGGGGCTCAATTTCACAACCCTGAGATCATGACCTAGCCAGAACCAAGAGTCAGATGCTTAACTGTGCCACACAGGTGCCCTTCTTTTTAAGGTTGTGATCTCATGGTTGTGAGATCGAGCCCCATATTAGGCTCCACACTCATGGGGGTTATGCTTGAGATTCTCTCTCCCTCTCCATCTGCCCCTCCTCCTCATGCTCTCTCTCTGAAATAAATTTAAAAATATATTTTATTTTTAAGTAACTTCTATAACCAAATGTGGGACTTGAACTCACAGCCTTGAAATCAAGAGCTGAATGCTGTACCAACTGAGCCAGCCAGGTGCCCCTTCCAAAGTCTTTTTAAAAAGTGTGGGCCCAGAGGGGTGCCTGTGTGGCTCAGTGGGTTAAAGCCTTTGCCTTCGGCTCAGGTCATGATCTCAGTGTCCTGGGATCGAGCCCTGCATTGGGCTCTCTGCTCAGTGGGGAGCCTACTTCCCCTTCTCTCTTTGCCTGCCTCTCTGCCTACTTATGATCTCTTTCTCTGTCAAATAAATAAAATGTTTTAAAAAAAAAATGTGGGCCCAGAATTAATTAATACAGTGTAACTTTGTGGTTCTGTTGTTGTTTATTGGTTGTAAGCAGTCACAGGGCCAGTGCAGATTCTAGGCAAGGGAAGGTGACAAAGAATTAATGACCATATTTAATCCACCATAAGAACTGTGGACTTGTACCACTTTTCTCCCATTTTACAGGTGAGAATACCTGGGCTCAGAAGAATTTAAGCAACCTTTCCAAGGTCACCCAGCTAGTATGAACCCGAGGAGTCTAACCTGAGAGCCCAGGCTGTTAGCCACTATAGTGCGCTGCCTCCCATAGTATTAATCATAGTGGATGCTATTACCCAGTGTCATCTTATTTCATATGTATCCAGCCACGATGGACTGGAGATCATAGTCCAGACAGCGATTTTATACCATCCTACCACTGGTAGCTCATTTCTAATGAGTTCTTTTTTTTAAAGAAAATATATTTTTTAATTGTAGTATCACAGAAAATTGAGTCATTTTTTTTAGATTCTTTTTTTCTATTATTTTTAAGTAATCTTTTTTTTTTTTTAAAGATTTTATTTATTTACTTGACAGAGAGAGATCATAGGTAGGCAGAGAGGCAGGCAGAGAGAGAGGAGGAAGCAGGCTTCCTGCTGAGCAGAGAGCCTGATGTGGGGCTTGATCCCAGGACTCTGAGATCATGACCTGAGCCGAAGGCAGAGGCTTTAACCCACTTAGCCACCCAGGTGCCCCATTTTTAAGTAATCTTTACACTTAACATGGGACTCGAACTCAACCTCAAAATCAAGAGTTCCATGCTCTTTGAGCCGGTGGGGTGCTCCCCACTTGAGTCATTTTTAAGCATACAGTTCAGTGGCATTAAATATGTTCAGAGTATCGTGTAACCATTTCTGATAGGTTCTTCAGGGAGTTAAGTAGCTGTGCACTTTGCCTGGAGAATGTCATCTTTTGTATTTCCTCTGAGCAAGATTTGATAAGGGCAGGACCTCACTCTCTTATGTTCCAATCCATTGCTCAACGTCAAACTCAAAAAGCTAAAGCACTTTTTCTTTCTCCCTTGCTTCTTCTTGCTAGCAAAAAGGATGTAGGTTGAATGTGTGCATTCTACCCACAACCCTCTTTTTCCTTCTCCCTTCTTCATTGACTGTCAATGTCCTGAAAGCTTGAGCTGGAACCTCACTCTGAGGCAGGACTTCTACTCTAGGTCAAGCTAGCATTTTGTTAAGAGGAATAAGATTTTGTTATCTCTATTACCCACTCATGAAATATTCTGTGGGGATTTTGAAGAGTTTTGGTTGAATTTTTATTCCCAGCACTTTTCTCTCTCTTTCTCTTTCTTTCTTTCGAGAAAGAGAGCGCACACAAGCAGGGTTGGGGGAGGGGCCAAAGGAGAGCAGAGAGAGACTCTCAGGCAGACTCCACACTCAGTGCAGAGCCTCATGTGGGGCTCAATCTCACAACCCTGAGATCATGACCTGAGCTGAAGTCAAGAGTTGTATACTTAACTGACCGAGCCACCCAGGCTACCCTCCCCAGTATTTTCCATGTGCTTATTATTATTATTATTATTATTTTTAAAGATTTCATTTATTTGAGAGAGAGAGGTGGGGGCGAGAACAAGAGTGAATGAGTGGAGGGAGGGAAAGGGAGAGAGAGAAACCCAAGCAGGATCCATGCCCAGTGCAGAGCCCACATGGGGGCCTCAACCTCACCACCCCAAGACCACAACTCAAACCAAAACCAGGATTTTGATACTCAACCAGCTGAGCCCCCCAGGTGCCCTGACCTAAGGTCTTTTGTTGGGGGTTCTAAAATACACCTGAGGGGTGCCTGTGCTGGACATGGAGCCATGGAGCCTGCTTAAGATTCTCTCCCTCTGCCTCTCCCCAACCCTCTCTCTCCTCTCAAAAAAAAAAAAAAAAAAGGAATCTGGGTCTATTTTTATCTCCTCTGGATTCCAAGACTTTTACTCTCAACCCTTCTTAGATGACTGTATGTTAGAGTAGTCCCCTCATCCTAGAACTGATAGTATGCCCTGTAGCCTATGAATCCTCATTAGAGTGAGCCTACAAAACAGATCTTACTTGCAGGTACTTTCTGTAATAAGCTCACAGGATTCTGGGCAATTCATATAGAGCCTATCTTGCTTTTTATCTCTCTGTTCCCTGTAGCTGGCTCCCACTGGAAGCACTTCCCTCCTCAACTCCATGGCTGTCATCCAGAATCCTGTGAAGGTCTGTGATCAGGTATTTGCCCTGATTGAAAACCTCACTCACCAGATCCGGGAACGAATGCAGGACCCCAAATCTGTAGGTGGGTATGAATAGTACTATCTTCCCTTCAAGTTTTCAGGTATGGATGGGTTCCTCAGGCACTCATGTGTCCTCTTCTAAATGTCTGAGACAAGGCAATCTCATCCCTCTGATTCTACTGCAGATTTTTTAGGGTCTTTTGTTAGAGGTAAAATCTTCTGTTCTTTCTGACTGTCTGTCTTCCTTCCAGACCTGCAACTCTACCACAGTGAGACCCTAGAGCTCATGCTACAGCGTTGGAGCAAACTGGAGCGTGACTTTCGACAGAAGAGTGGGCGCTATGATATCAGTAAGATCCCTGACATCTATGACTGTGTGAAGTATGATGTACAGCACAATGGGAGTCTGGGACTTCAAGGCACAGCAGAGTTGCTACGTCTCTCTAAGGCATTGGCTGATGTGGTCATTCCCCAGGTGTGTCTCCTAGCCTAGGGGTATGGGTACTGGGAAAGGAAGGGAAGAAAAGCAGAAAGGAGGGATGGTGTGGGGACCAGGGGAAAGAAACTTAGAGAAAGAATAAGTTGAGTTGCTTTAATTCTCAGGCTCTGCTCTGGCTCTGAGTAAGTGCAAGAGGCTAGCTGAGGAGAAACCTGGAGAGGGGGAATGTGGTGGATATGAAAGAAACCCTAGACCTGAGGTGAAGAAAAACACTGAGCCTAGGAGTATGAGGCAAGAGGGAAACAAGATTCACTGAGGTACTTATTCCTGGCCTGTGGCCCCTAGGAATACGGGATCAGTCGGGAGGAGAAACTGGAAATTGCTGTGGGCTTCTGTCTTCCACTGTTGCGGAAGATACTACTTGACCTGCAGAGAACCCACGAGGATGAGTCTGTCAACAAGCTGCATCCCCTGTGAGGGAGGGCTGGGAGGGGTGCTGGATGGAGGGAGGGACGTGTCAGGGAGCCCTTGGGAGAATACTGACTTGGACAGCTTGGGGAAGGAACGAAGAATCAAGGGATCCTGGGGTGGAAAGGAGAGTATTTGAGATGGGAGGAAGGAGTTTGGGGAGGGGTGGGAATAGGATTATGTGATGGTGTGAATGACTTAGATCTTATCTCAGGTACTCCCGAGGGGTGCTCTCCCCAGGCCGCCATGTTCGAACACGTCTCTATTTCACCAGTGAAAGCCACGTCCACTCCCTACTCAGTGTCTTCCGTTATGGGGGACTTCTTGATGTAAGGATCTTTCTTCCTTCAATCTATGAACGTTTTTCCCAGCATATTTTTACTCTCCTCCTCATGTTTCTTTTTTACTGCAAGCTTTCTCTGTTCTCTGTCTCCCTGCCCCTTCTTTGACTCCCTTGTTCTTGGGCATTAGTTTTCCTTTCCTTGTGTTCTGTAGGAGACCCAGGATGCACAATGGCAGAGAGCTTTGGCTTATCTCAGTGCCATCTCAGAGCTCAACTATATGACCCAGATTGTCATCATGCTTTATGAGGACAACACACGGGTGAGGAGCTAACAGGGTGGGGTGAGGAGGGTGCCCCTTCTTTATTCTCCTTCCCATTTTAGAAAGAAATTTTCAAATCCTTATAATTTGTAGAATTCAGCTAGGTGTGATACCCAAGCACAGCATGTCACAGAGAGGAATGTGGAGGTTCCTACTGGGACAGATACAGTGTTTGGGGATGGTGTTGAGCCAGGGAGATAACCTAGAACGTAGCTCTGCATTAGGCAGGGTATAGCATTTGGGTTGTTGTTATAATGAGTCTTTTTCTCTCAAACATTGTTACATCTTTTCATCTGGCTCCACAAAGATAAGTGTGGTGTTGTATGTATGTGTATGTTGTATGTATGTATTCAGCGTGCTGCTGTATGTACTGTAGCAAAGCTGAATGACTGTGGGAGATGGATGGAAAGAGTTGTGGAACTGGGGGTTAGAAAGTCATGTGGGGTGGTAGATCTCAAATGGTGGAGATGAGGGAATGAGGATCCTTTAACACTAAACTATAGTTAAGGGAAAGATATAATAGATCAGCCCCAGAATGGAGTAAGATATTGAAACCTCAGCCCTGGGAGGATGTATCCTCTGACTTCCTCTCTGTTGTCCCTGTGTGGTTTTCCACCACCATATCCAACTTTTCCCGCTGTCCCTTCATCTGTTGATGCTCCCTAGGATCCCTTATCAGAGGAGCGGTTCCATGTGGAGCTACACTTCAGCCCTGGAGTGAAAGGTGTTGAGGAAGAAGGCAGTGCCCCAACTGGCTGTGGATTCCGTCCAGCTTCTTCTGAGGTGGGTCCGAGTGCTGGGATTTCAGATTAGAGGATTTAGGAACCAAGTAATGGGAAACTTGGAAACAGCATAAGGAGGTAAAAGGATTGAGGAGTCTGGGATTAGGAGGCTGGAGGCAATTAACACTTTTCCCATCTATTCCTGTCGTTGGGTAGAATGAAGAGATGAAAACAGACCAAGGCAGCATGGAGAACCTGTGCCCAGGGAAGGCATTGGATGAACCAGACCAGGCATTGCAGACTTCACCCCAGCCCCCTGAGGGCCCTGGCCTCCCAAGGAGATCACCCCTCATTCGGAACCGAAAAGCTGGCTCCATGGAGGTAATGGAAGGGGCTTGGGAGAAAGAAGTGGTGGAATTGTTCATAGGGCAATATCCATGAATCCTCTGAATGCCCTTGGGGGATTCTTGGGACCTTAGGCAGAATCCTCCTGTCCCTGGTGAACATGTTTTACTTAATTTCTCATTCACAGCTAGTCTCCCAGTAAAAGCTCCTTTAGGCTGGTTGCTACTTCTGAGATTAAAGAGATGCTAGTGAGAGGTGCCTGAGAGATAGGATTTTAAGAGATGAGCTTGAGGAGGAGGTCTCTAGATGAATTTGAAAAGGCTGTTCTTTAAAAGGAAATATAGTAGAAACAGCATGAACTCTGGGCTAAACTCCCAGTCTGATACTTAGAAGCTGTGTGACCTTGGACAGGTAACTTCTCCAGGCTTCAGTTTTTCTTCTATGTGACATAAGCAATATCTACCATAGATGCTCAGTAAACATTAACTATAATAATAAAACAATAGCTATTAAAGGCCAGGCTCTCTCCATCTCTTTGTTGCCTTGGGAAAAATTATAGCTCAGACAGGAGCAATTATATGATACTTTAATATCATCCTTTTAGGGTTATCTGCACTCATCCTAGAAAGGGAAGCAAGTCTGAAGGGCTCTCTGTCTTCCCTCTGTTCTGATGAGGAGGGTTATCAGCCTGGGCCTGTGTCCACTATTTTTGGAGTTTGTCTTTAGGCCTGGTTCTAGTTCCCTAGCCTAGAAGGAGGAACTATTGTAAATGTCACATTGTGTCCAGCTAACTGTGCTGATGTTTTTGTTCAGGTCTTTTTTCTTGGAAAGATTTTTTTCCCCCTCTTTGGCTCAGTGACGCTCTTTTTGACCCCGTGACTTATCCCTGTCTCAGGGACTCTGACTATCTGGTGTCATGCTTTGACAGATAAATCTGTTCACCTGGCTCTGTACCACCTCTTTTTCTTAAAGGAATTGGTCTTTCATTTTAAGAATACCTCAGAAGAATCTATAACTAGCTTAATAGGTTCAGCCAGAGGTTTTACAGGTCAGATTTTGGAGAAAGCTGAGAAGACAAACTACTGTCTGTTTAATCTTTTCTTCCTGATTATTTTACTGTAGGTTTGATGTTGTGAATACTCAGAGCTTCTTTAGGAGGGGTATGCATCGTTTTCTCCTTGAGGTATAAGTTAACTTAGTGTCCACAGTACACTAGTCCCCTACAGACTCACGTGGATTGATCAAGTGGACAAGAATGATGTATAGTCTTCCAGCAGTAAACTGCTTCTCCACATCTAAATGTCTTCCCCATTCACATGGTCTGCCAGTCTCTCTGGCACTGTTGTGTTTAACCCTTTTTTTTCTTCTGGTTTAATCAGTCGAGAGACATAGGCAAAGCAGAGCTCTCTGTATCATCTCTCAGACTTGATGAGTTGGCTTTTTTCTTTCAGGTCTGTAGGAAGCTTCCTGTTGGAATCACATTTCTTCCTTTTAGTTCCTTGTGTTGCTTTTACCATGGCTCATCCAGGATGGTGGTTACCCAAGATATGCTCCTCAGCTTTGCAAGAAAATCTTCTCTCTATTACTTGGTCACACAGCCTTTTAATATTAATATTTCTTTCCTTATTCTATAGGTATAGGCATTGGTATTCTTATCCCTATTGACTACAACCCTTCCCCACCCATCCCTTCTCCTCTTATCACTTCAAATTTTTGGACAGTTTTAGAATACAGAATCTGTGACCTTCATAGCAGCTGTGCCCTAGGTGATCATCCTCTCTAGGCCTAGAACTAGCTCTACCCAATGGGCACTGGGGCTTTTGGGAGCCTGGGAGTTAAAGGAGCTGTGACCGGCTTTCCACCCGGTCTGATTGCAGGTCATGAACATGCAGTGCACGGGGAACCTGGACCTGATCCCCTTGCGGGGACGGCGCCGCAGGAGGTCAGGAGACCTCCCCAGGCCTTCCCCAGCCATCGGCCTACAGCCCCGGGCTGTGTCCACCACTCACCTGGCATCCTGCACACAGGTGTCCCTCCCTGCTTCATCTTCCTTTCCTGCCTCTGTCTTTGCCTTTTGGGACCTAGGGACTCAGAACACTATCTGGGGGTGCTGGGTATGTGTGTGTTGGGATTCGTGTGATTAGACCCTTGTAGCCTTTTTAGAAATGTCTCCAGATATGGAGGGGAGGGTTTCCTGGTACAGATAAGAAACCTAGTGTGGTTGCCATAACCACAGCTGTCCCATGGAAAGAGGAGAAGGTAGCCAGACTTTCCTTCTTATCGTGGCTCATTTATTGCGATTGGCTTTCTGAGTCCTATGGAGGGATACATAAAATTAAGGAACCTTTCTCTGCTGAGAACTGAGAATGGTAGAATAATGATTTCTCAGATTTGGGATCGAAGGGCTATGGGGACAGGCATCTCGGAAATACAAGTGCCATCTGGTATATAGGATTCCCTGGACAGTTCCATCTGCAAAGTACAATCTCCATTCCCTTTTCATTCTTTTTTCCCATTAAAAATCCTTTGGTTCTTCCAGACTTTCTGACATTGCTTGGCTTTATAGGGGCAGGAATTCGGGACCTGGGTTTTAGACTTCTTGGTTGAGGTGGCAAAATGATAATATAGAGTCCTTTTTCTCCAGGTGCTTTCTGAGACTTCATCCTCGAGGCCTGGTGGCTACCGGCTCTTTTCATCTGCACGGCCACCAACAGAGATGAAGCAGAGTGGCCTAGGTATGGTTTTCCAGCATTTCACCTGCAGTTGGGAAGGGGTGTCTGTCTGTTCTAAAAGGTTTTTTTGTGAGAAACCTTAGACAAGGGAGTTGGGGTCATCTAGTCAATGGAATTGTTGGGCGGGGCTAGGGAGGATGAATTGGGAGAAGCCATGTTTAGGTGTGAACTTTGATCCCAGATGATTGTTTCCATTCCAGGAAGGTGTTTGTCTTTCGGTTTTTTACACCCACCCCCATTTCTCTGGCTCAAGGGCATTTTTCTGGCTTCCCCTCTCATTCCTTATCTGTCCTCCCGGTCTAGCCCAGACCTTAAGGGACCACGGAGACTCTGATACTTCAGAGTTATCAGAGACAGAACGATAGAGGTACTTGTGACCTCCTCATAAGTGTCCTATTCCTCATTTGGAGGACTTGTGCCATGTCTTCCTCTGAGACCTATGTTTATTGTATCCCTGCTCTGGCCCCTCCTACCTCCATGCCCTCTCCTTCATCCTCTCCTAATTCTGTAATTTTTTTTCCTTCCTTCCTGAAATTTGAGGGACATATCTGAGACTGGTGTAGTGGCAGAGGCTTCTCTCAGGACTTTGAGGGAATGTCTCTTGATTTTTTTGATTCCTGGAGAGGGGTGGAGAACATCATTCAACCTTTCCTAAGAACACAGACTGCAGGAAGGACCAAGCCTCAGAGGGTATTGTATTCTTTGGATGTGGGGAGTGGTCCTTGGGGGGGCTCTCTTTGAATACAGGGCTTTGTGAGCCAGTAAGTAAAACTGGCAATTTGAGACAATTGTGTGGGGTCTAGACTTGGTCCTCTGGCTTCTATCTTGTCCTATTATTCTTTATCTCCTCTGATTTTTCTGTTACTTTTGTCCTTGACATCCAATTTCCGGGCTGCAAAATGGTTAGCTTTGGGACCAGCAAGGGGGAAAAAGGTTTTGGTAACTTTCCTGGCTAATTTTATGGGAGTAGGCTGCCTTCTAGATCCCTGAAATGAGGTAGATGGATTGGGGCATGAAAAATAAATGACAAATGTATAGATCTGTGACATGGACTTCTCTTCCCAGAAGTTTCAGTAAAGAATTGGTTTCAGGTAAGCTGGAAATGAGGATAGTTGTGTCTGGCTCAGTTAAGTAGGAATGCTGTTAGGAAAAAGACAGAACTATGAACGTGGGGCTGGTTGACAAGTGGTGGTGGTAAGGTAGATACTACTGTCTGAGATGATCCTGGGACTGGACAGGACAGGACTGGCAGGACCGCACCAGAAAGTTATTTAGGGAAGGAAGTAAATGTAGAACAAAGCTCTGGTGGTCTGAGATAAAGCCAGCTAGTTTCAGCTTCTCTGAAGAAAAGTAGACATATTTAAAAGCCTTTATTACTCTCTGGAACCCCATTCTAGAGCCAATTTACACATGAAAGGTAGGAAAAGTTGCTGCATAGAGCAGCAATCTTGAATTCCAGATTATTAGCCATCAGAGTTTTTTTGATTTCTATAGTGACCTTGAAACACCGGGGCCCCTGAAACCCTTTGTGGGCTCAAAGGAAGGTGACCTTTTTTCCATTCTGATCATCTCTGCTATGTTAAGTTCCCAAGCCAAACCCAAGTTCTTGGCTAAGATGGATTTGGACATAGGGAGCCAAATCCCATAAACTTGGCTATCAATCTTATCTCTTCCTCCCATTCTGTCCTCATGAGCTATAGTAGAAGAAGGGACTGTAGAGTCCCAACCCTATTCTCAGCCGTACTTGGAGCATTGACTAGTTTATTTGCCTCAGAGATTTTTAAAGTTTTATTTACTCCTCTGATTGGCAATAGAGCTCCCTTTGCTTTCTTTGAACTTACCTGTGTAGGCATCTGACTTTGAGCATAGGGCTTATAAGGCAGTGAAGTTTGGAGAGCAGAAAAAACATGGATTTTTTTTATTGTTTCCTATTTACCAGCTCCTCCTTCTTAATAGGGTCCTCAGCACATAGTAGGCATGCCCTTCATGTAATCATCTGACTCTTCACAGGTCTTCAATTTGTGTCTGTCTTCACTTCTTTCTTCTTGGTGAAAAAATAGTTATTTCTTTTCTAACTGAATGCAGTTGATCTTCAGAATCAGGAGACATGGATTCCAGTCTAGTTTAGCTTCTAGGAAACTATATGAACTTGAGCAAATGAGATCCCATTTGAATCTCAGTTTCTTCACCTCTAAAATGAGAAGATTGTACTGGATGATCTTTGAGTCTCTTCCAGCTTTAAAGATTCAGTGAGTCCCATACGTCTTTTCTTGAGAAAAGTGAAAAAGGCCTGAAGAGAGATAGAAGGAAGGGAATAGAAGGACTTAGGAGGAATGGGAACTTACGTGAATTTGGAATTTGAGCTGAGTGCTCAAAACCTAGTCTCTAGTTTCAAAGTTCTTTCCTTTTAGGTCTATAAGGGACTATAATTCTGGGTTCTTCGAATTCTATATCCAGGTTAAGGAGCACTGAATTAAATCTAGAGAGATCTACCTATTCTTTTAGCTTTCCTAAGATGTACCTGGAGAGCATAGTTCTACCTCTTTCAGTAACTTTGAGTCCCCTAATATGACTAACCCAGTATTTGTAGTTGCCTCTTGTATCAACCATGTAGATCTTCAGCAGAATCCCTACCTTGCTTGCCCAGTGTAGCTATGGACAGTAGTGAAATCTGTTTGTGGTTATGTGTAGTGGCCACATAGGGGTGGCTCTGAGTGACTATGTGTGTGTGTCTTCATGTGTCATGTGACGTTATGTGTACTTCTGTGTGGTAATTGCAGCTTTGTGTGGCTACTAATGCACTCCCGGCCTTGCAGGCTCACAGTGCACAGGGCTGTTCAGCACCACAGTGCTGGGCGGCTCCTCCAGCGCCCCGAATCTTCAGGACTACGCCCGCAGCCATGGCAAAAAGCTACCACCTGCCAGTCTGAAGCACCGAGATGGTATGTGGGTGGGTTTTGGGGGGAAATTCTTTTCTTCATTTGTCCCCCAGCACAGACACAGCTCAAGAGCCATTCACACTTGAGATGGTACTGACACTGGACTTACAACAAGTTGCTTCATCAATTATAGAGGGGAGAAGGAGCCAAGACCCCATCCACCCCTCCATTTGCATTCCCTCTCAATGCAATAAATACTACTTATTTATGCTTATCCCTTCATAATCTCCCACATACAGCCCTGCTACATCAATTTACTCCACCTCTATATTCTTTCCTGGATTCTGGCCTGTAGGAGTAAGGACCGAGGAGGATAATCCATGGTCAGGAAAAATGCAGTGGAGTCTTGACTCAAATCTAGGAAATCAGGGATGGGGAAGTTGCTCAGCCAAGGCAAGAAAGATGATACGGAAACAGATTGGGGGAAGGGATGAAAGGTTTTACACAGATTTTATTTCCAAATGACCAGAAAGAGGATGTGGTGGTGAAATTAGGGTTGTCTGTGGGGCCATATTGTGGTAGAGATGACACACAGATTCCTACAAGGAGATTGTACCAAAGGAGAAGATTGAAACGTGTAGTCAGGAATCGAAGTGGGGGGTGGGAGCAGGTCATATACTGACTGTAAAGAACAGAGTCTATTGCGGGCAAATTCCAGAGCAGAGGGTGGGGACAGGGGTGGGTATAATCCCCATGATGTCTTTTCTCCCCAGAGCTCTTGTTTGTCCCGGCCGTAAAACGATTTTCTGTGTCGTTTGCAAAGCATCCGACTAACGGTACGTTTGCTTCTGACTCAACGTCATTCCCCCTTATCATGCCACCTCCAGACACTTAACCTCTGAGTTCTGACACTGACTTTGCCTCTGCCTTCCACTATGTTGACAACGTGCTGTCTCTGAATGAACCACTCACTAAGTGTCCCTCGGGGCATACCCTTTGTTGTGACAGACTTTAGTCTTGGCTGCAGCCTGGCTGCCCTATCTGTGTGGCAACTCAGGGACTTATGTCCATGGTCACCATCATCACCATTCTGTCAGCTTTTTCAGCATCATCCTCAAAACATTAATTAAACCCTTCCCTTTACCATCACATGACTGCTGGGCTTTGTACAAATATAACAGTGGTTCTTCTTAGGAAGAGAATGGTATTTCCTGTGTCATCTCCATGTCTTCTTTTTGTCCCCCCTACTCCTCAGCTTATACAATTTTGATCTTTCTGTTTTTTCTCCAACTCTTTGTTGGAGTGAATGACTAATTTGTTTCTCTTATGGAGCAATGCTGCTGCAGTTCCCAGTTCACAAACATACCTCTAAGGGTACTGGTCTTGAGTTTATAGTTTTCTATCACCATATTCTTATCGCCTGTCATTGTGTGTACTTTATGTGGCTCTTGTGCTCCTGACATCTGCTTTATGTTACTACTAACTTAGGGCTTGGGCCTAGAAAACAGGAGCCCGGATTGATTTGGGATAAAGAGAAATATGGGAGTAGGAGGCAGGAGGTAGAGGAAAAGGGATTGTACTTTGAATTATACAGCATAAATTACCACAGTTTCCCTGTAGCCCCAGTCAACCCAAGACAGTGGTATCTCAGAGAAGCTTGAAGTGGAAGTTGAGATGTCTCCTGGGAATTCTGGGGGAGCTTAAGAATGAAGAATATTTCAAAAATATTGAAGAACTGGTCTGGCCATACTCAGGTGAGAGTGTTGAGAGATCTGTGTAAACCAAAAACTGCAGTGGCATCTTTGTAGGGTGTGGCAGGGCTTACTCCCTGTTTTATCCTTTATATTCTTAGTTTCTCTCTGCCTTGTATCTTGTTTTCAAGGTAAATCCAGTTTGCTTTACATGGTTTTCTTCTGTCCAAGCACTAAGTTTCTCCAAAGGAGGTAAAATTAGCCTGGCTTCCTGGCTGGAAAAAACTCCTTAGCCAATGACAACTGCTAGATTTTAGCCCAGTCAGGCCCAGTTAGGCCATACCTCTCCACTAGGCACTGCTGAAATTTCCCTAAGTTGGCTAACCCAACTCCAGCTCCCATTTGTGCCTTTGATAGGAGCTCCCCTTTCAGAGTCGCGTGGCTGTGCCTCCACATTTAGTTTCAAATTCTTCTGGCCTTTATGTGCCACAGTCATCTCCAGAGTAGAACCTCATGCACCAGCCCAGCCCTATAGCTTGGGACTTGGACTTAGGAGATGTGTTACTTAGAGTTAGACTCTAGTACTGGGAACTTGGGCTTCTGAAATCAGAGTTAAATCACTGATCTCCTAGTTCTTAGGCTTTGTAAGAAAAGATACAGATCCATAAAGCAGATCCTCAAATCTATATATCTCTAGTTCCCTGAGGCCTTGATTAGTAGCCTCACAAGTTGAAGAAGAGATGAATTAATTCTAAGAAAAAGAAGAGAAGAAGAAAGACCTGGATAATTCAGTAGAGTACAGGAGAGTATATTCAAGATCTCCTCCAACACCCCGAACACTTCCTCAGGGGACTTCTGGCCATTCTTCTTTATGTAATTGAGTTTGGAAGCTAAAGTACTTGAGAAGCCAGATTCTGGGATCTCCCTGTTGGTATCAGGATAAATTTGGAGCTATTATGTCTCGTGCTGAAGATTATCTAGATTTAATTTGTCCCTCAGGTCAATATGAGGGCTCTATCCGATGGTCAAATCTTGCTTGACTGATCTAGCAGTTACAGAATGGATGCTCTGTCTACAAATGCTTATGGCACATAAGTGACAACAATACGCACTCTACTGTCCCATCATTACCATCTCTTTGCTGTGATGTCTCGCTTTGAAATAGCAGCTGGAAAACCTAGACCTAGCTTTGGAAAGGAGGCAAGACAGTTCTGGCTCCTTACCTTAATGAGAGAGCATCTCTCAGCCATCCCTGCTGCAGTAATGGATACAGAGTCCCCTGAATCCTGAGATTTATACAAATATTTCTTTAAAATTTGTATATTTGGACAAGAGTAAGGGCTGATTAGTCAGTATCTTCATTTTCACATATTGATTCTGTTTTTTACATACTCTATCTTAAAGGACCTTTATACCTGGTGTCCTATCAGTCTCCTTTGCCATCTACCTAACACCAGCCCTGTTTATGGCTATTGTAGAGTCTTGTCCAGAAGGCCTGGCCTGAGCCTTTAGGAGCCTTTTTAACTTCACCCTTTTAACTTTTGGCCTTAATACCCTATACCATTTTTGACCCTCTTCTCTAAGTGACTTTGAATCTTTGCATCTCTATACCAACTTTATAAATACGTTGGTCTGTGAAGCAGGCCCTAAGTAAGGTTTGTCTAGGAACGAACATGGACCCTAGAGTGCTAATCAAGACTCCAGCCACAAAACTGCCAGCTTACCTCCATCCAGAATGATGTGATTGCTGTCTGTAAGCACTGACTTAATTGTGCTCAGTGAAAGAGGGGAGGGCCTTGCTGTATGACGAAGCCTCACTAGCCCCTTCTTTCAGACTCGGTGTGTTCTTTCCTGCGAGAGATACCCAGTTGTTCTGACCATCTCTGCTTCTCTCTTAGCTCACCTTGGAGCTGAGTGGCCTTACCTCCCAGTAATGCTTGTGCCACTCAGTGCCCTCCTCATTATCTCTCCCTCTTCTCTTTCTTTATCTTTGTGCTTCCTGCCGTGGTTCCCCCCATCCCCTCCAGAGCTGCTGGATGACCAGCACCCTGTGGTCCGGTTGCTGCGCAGTTTTTCCTCTGACTGTCCAGGGGGCCGGCCAGTCTCCTTGGATGCCACGCTGGCGCATCACCTGCACCAGTGCTCCTACCACCTGCGCCTCTTCCGGAACTGGCTGCGCTCAGGCCAGGATGACCCCGAGTGCCTCTACGGTACCCCCTGCCACCAAGCTGGCTGCTGCCACTGCCCGGGCTGGGACTGACTGCTTTGCTTATTGCACTTCTGGCAGGAGAGCCCACCTGTTCCTTTCTCTGATTTACCCTAACTTTATGTGACTTGCATTTAGTTGCTTGGATATGGGATTGGAGCCAGACTGCCTGGTAGCTGTAGCATTGGCTGCTCCTCCCCTTACCGTTCTCCTTCCTTACCGCCTTCTAATGTTACCTGTTCCCAATTCTGTTCCATATAGGAATAGTCTCTTGCCCTGAAATCTGTTCTTGTCTCTTTAACCCACTGCTACTACCATCCTCAAATGCAAACGTTTTTCTAGTAGCCACTCCGAGGAGCTAGAGACTGTACTTCTCTGACCCTCCTGCCACAGAGTACAGGGGGATATTGAGGCACAAAGGTCTTAATTGAATCTTTGAAGCAAACAAGGGCCAGAGTTGGAAGACGGTCAGGTATAATCCTTTTGAATTATAGGCTTTAGTCGTGAACAGGAGGCTGTGTCTTACATAGATATTGCTGTCCTGCCTACTCTGTTTCTTTAAGGAGTTATAAAGAGACATAGGAGAGATTGCGGGCTGAAAAAACGCTTGGTATGTATGCTTCTTGATCCTCCAATAAGGGCATTTTTTTCATCAACAGGCCCTGGGATTAGGGTTCTATATTTAGGTTTACCCTTTACTCTAACCAGACTGGTGAACCTACATTGAATTGTTGGGTTCAGACAGAGAATCAGTGTTTATTCTTCTTCCCAGAGATTTGCCTCATTTTCCTGATGGAATAGAAAAATCCTAGCAAGTCTGGGGTTTTCCAGTGAGAGCAGAAGGGAGAAGCTTTGATGTGATGGAAATGACCAAGAAAGAACTTCCATCCCCCAGCCTGTTCATGCATGTGGTTTTCCTTGGCTGAGCTTCACGTGTATTGCATGCACTCCAGCTTGCTTCCAGATAGTCTAGCATTTCTACCCATATCCTAAATCTGCATGAATCCTTCTTCAGATTCCATGCCCTCCTTCTTAATCCGGTTCTCTTTACATGATCCCTGAAATCTGCTGTTTCTTCCCAGCTCCATGACCTCCCTACCTCATTTAGACCTTCAATTTCACCCCTTACCGCTGGACTTTTGTTTTATCCCCCTAGAAATAACAAGAGCAATGTAGGTGCTTATCCTATTGGGATTCTGTTGATTTTTCCATGGGTCATTGCAGGCTCTCCATGGGTAGGATGAGAGGTAATTTGATTCACTTGGAGGCCTTAGCAGGTAGATTTCTTAGGAATCTGGAGGTGAGAAACAGACACCTGTAGGGGCTCTAAAGAGTTCCCTCTCCTGAGATCTTGGATACCCCTCCAAAAGCCATGGATTCTCCTGATGGCTCTCAGGGACTCTCCATGCTTCCTTGGACAGTTGGGGTGTATCTGACAGGAATAACATTGACTTTGCCCTTCTCTTTTCTAACAGGATTTGAAGGGTGTTCCATGGTGCCTACCATCTACCCCCTGGAAACACTGCATAATGCCCTTTCCCTTCGGCAAGTGAGTGAATTCCTGAGTAGAGTCTGCCAGCGCCATACTGATGCCCATGCACAGGCATCTGCAGGTATGGAGAATATTCTTACCTTGTACCCCTGTCTCTGTTCCTACTCCTATCCTTCCTAGAATATGAGTAGTAAATTAAAAAGATAGATGCTCCAAAAAGACACAGAATTGACTTGAAAAATTGTTTAATTGCGTAGGCCAGTTCAACATCGTAACTTCCCAAGTTAATTTATACATTTAACATGATTCCAATAAAAATGCCGATGTTTTTCTAAAGTCAGATGAATTGAAAAGTTTTGAAATGAAATGTTTTGTTTTAAATTTTTTTTTATTAATTTGAGAGAGAGTGTGTACACGAGCTGGGGGGAGGGGCAGAAGGAGAGGGAGAAGCAGGCTCCCTGCTGAGCCTGGGGCTTGATCCCAGGACCCTGGGATCATGACCTGAGCTGAACTTAACCAACTGAGCCACTCAGGCACCGCAGAGTAATGAAAAAAGTTACTAGCCCTATCTGATTTTATAACATTCCATAAAACTTCTGTAACAAAAACACTGTTGTGTTCATATATGAATAGATAGGCCAATCAAACGAAATAGAAAATCTAGAAATAGATAAAATTAGCATTTCAAAATACTGGGGGAAAGACAGACTTTTTTCCTTACGATTTTATTTTTTTATTTGAGAGAGAGGGAGCGAGCATGAGGGGCAGACCGAGAGGGAGAAGCAGACTCCCCACTGAGCAGAAATCCCGATGTAAGGTTCGATCCCTGGACCCTGAGATCATGACCTGAGCTGAAGGCAGATGTTTAACTGACTGAGCTACCCAGGTACCCCAAGAAATAAGTAAAGTTGGCACAGCCGAGTGGTCATTTGACAAAAATTAAAATTGAATTCATACTTTGTGCTATATACCAAGATAAACTCCATATATTTCAGAAATCTAAATATAAAAATTAAGCAATAAGTTGTTCCAAGGGCTTATCCTTGCACAGAAACACCAAAAGATCAATCAAAAGCTATCAGAATCAGCTTTGTCAGACTCTCAAAATAATCAAAAGTTTGCAGCAACCAGGAAAATGCTAAATCAAGAAAGAGGCAACCTAAGAATGGCAGGAAGCTTCCCATCATTTTTTTTTTCTCTTATCCTAATTTCTCCCCCAGTTCAGCAGCACTCTTAAAGATGGCAGGACATGGTCTTGTTTTGAAACTCTGGTCTCTAGTTCCAAAAGGAGCAGAACAGACTTTATTCTCAAAGAATTGTGTTTGTCTATTCTAACTTACCTATTCTAATTTGTCTAACTTGAAGAACTGTCCCAGCGTCCTTAGCTTTGTTTCACTGAATCAGGGCAGGAAAGTAGCTATGCAGAAAGTGTTCCCTGGGGGCGCCTGGGTCGCTCAGTGGGTTAAAGCCTCTGTCTTCGGCTCAGGTCATGATCTCAGGGTCCTGGGATGGAGCCCCGTGTTGTCGGGCTCTCTGCTCAGCGGGGAGTCTGCTTCCGCCTCTCTCTCTGCCTGCCTTTCTGCCTACTTGTGATCTCTTTCTCTGTCAAATAAATAAATAAAACCTTTGGGAGAAAAAAAAGAAAGTGTTCCCTGAAAACATTTTAAGGCAAATGAACAACATACTGCTGCCTGGGGCAAAAATTGTAATTGAGGCAAACAACAGGTGTACTGAAAGCCTGGAGTGAAAACTTTGGTAGAGTGTTTCTTTGGAAAATTAAGGCATTCAAGGGATGCCTGGGTAGCTTAGTTAAGTGTCTGCCTTCAGCTCGGGTCATGATCCCAGGGTTCTAAGATTGAATCCCACATCTGGCTCCTTGCTCAGTGGGGAGCCTGCTTCTCCCTCTGCCTGCCGCTCTCCCTGCTTGTGCTCACACTCTTGCTCTTTCTCTCTCTGACAAATGAATAAAATCTTAGGAAGAAAAGAAAGAAAAAAGAAAAGAAAAGAAAAGAAAAGAAAGGAAAAGAAAAGGGAAAATCAAGGCATTCAAAGCCCCCACATATACTGGGGAATTTAGAAGTCATGTGCTTGCCTAGGGAAGGACACATGCACAGAAAACACATGAGACAACCCTAAGATTTTCCCTCTGCCCAAACTCTGGACTCAGCACAAGCAAGAATTGAAGGCTAAAAGGGATTAGTAAACAGTCTAGCTAAGTGTTGAAGCAATACCTCAACACAGAACCAATCTGCAAAGACAAAGAACCCCTCCCCCATCCCCCTTGCCTCCTTTCCCCCATCTTCCTGTTCACCACTTTTGGTTCTTGGCAGTCAAGGAAATCCTTGTCAAAATACCAGCCGTGGGGCACCTGGGTGGTTCAGTTGGTTAAATGTCTAACTTCAACTCAGGTTGTGATCCTGGGGTCCTGGGATTGAGCCCCATGTTGGGGAGTCTTTGGGGAGTCCACCTCTTGCTTCTCCTCTCTCTCTGCTCCTCTACCCCTGCTTGTGTTGTCTTTCTCTCTGTCTCAAATAAATAAAAAACCACTAGCTGTGAAATAAGCTAAAGAAACAGAGATTTCAGAGACCACATATGACAAAGACGGACTTCACAAAAATAGTTTAGAAAAGTCACTAAACAGCCACAGCCTATAACAAACAATCAAAAGAAACCATGAGGTGGGGGGAATAATCTGATATTTAGAGTTAACACAATTATAATATTCAAAATATCCAGTTTTCAATAAAATATTATAAAATATGCAAAGATACAGGACAGTATGGTCCATCTACAGAAGAAATGAAGAGAAACAGTTGCTAAAGAAACACAGATGTTAGACTTACTGGGACAAAGAATTTAAATCAGCTATTTTAAATATGTTTAAAGAGCTAAGGGAAATGATAGAGAACTAAATGAAATCAGGAGAATGATGTCTCAGCAAATACAGAATATCATTAAAGATATAGGAAATATAAAAAGAAATCAAACAGAAAATCTGAGAGTGAAAAGTGTAACAGAAATGCAAAATTCACTAGAGGGTTTCTTAGAAGAGAAGAGCAGGCAGAAGAAAGAGCAAAATTAAAGATAAGTCATTTGAAAGTGTCTAGTGTGAGGAGGAGAAAGAAAAAAAAGAACAAGAAAAAAAATTAACATGGGGCACCTGGGTGGCTCAATGGTTTAAGCCTCTGCCTTTGGCTCAGGTCATGATCTCAAGGTCCTGGGATCAAGCCCCGCATTGGGCTCTCTGCTCAGTGGGGAGCCTGGTTCTCCCTCTCTCTGCCTGCCTTTCTGCCTACTTGTGATCTCTCTCTCTCTGTGGCAAATAAACAAACAAACAAACAAATAAATAAATATTTGAAAAAGGAAAAAATTAACAGAGCCAGAGAAATCTGTGGGACACCATCAAGAATACCAACACACACAGGCACCTGGGTAGTTCAGTCAGTTAAGCATCTGCCTTCAGCTCAGGTCATGATCCTGGGGTCCTGGAATCAAGCCCCATATCAGGCTCCCTGCTTCTCAGGGGGCCTGCTTCTCCCTATCCCTCTGCTGCTCCCCCTAGCTCGTGCTCCCTCTCTCTATCTCTGTCAAAACAAAACAAAACAAAAAGAATACCAGCATGTGCATGATTGGAGTCTCAGAAGGAGAAGAGAGAGACAGAAAAAATATTTGAAGAAATAAGGGCTGTGAAGAGCGCTTTCTCTACTTGGATAAAGACACAAATCTATACATCCAAATAGTTCAAACACCAACAAGGATAAATTCATAGAGATCCCTACTGAGATATACTATAATCAAATTGTCAAAAGACAGAAAATCTTGGGTGCCTGGGTGGCTCAGTGTGTTAAGCCTCTGTCTTCGGCATAGGTCATGATCTCAGGGTTCTGGGATTAAGCCCCATGTAAGGGCTCTCTGCTCAACGGGGAACCTGCTTCTTCCTCTCCCTCTGCCTGCCTCTTTGCCTACTTGTGATCTCTTTCTCTCTGTCAAATAAATAAATCTTAAAAAAAAAAAAAAAAGAAAATCTTGAAAGTAGCAAAAGCAAAGCAATTTATCACATACAAGGGATCTTTAATGAGATTAATGACCAATTTCTTTTTTTTTTTTTAACATTTTATTTATTTGACACAGAGGCAGAGTGAGAAGCAGGCTCCCTGCTGAGCAAGGAGGGGCTTGCTCCCAGGACCGTGGGATCACAACCTGAGCTGAAGGCAGGCGCTTAACCAACTGAGACACCCAGGCGCCCCTAACAACCAATTCCTCATCAGAAATAACAGGGGCCAGAAAGCAGTGGGATGACATATTTAAAGCTAAAAGGGAAAAAAAAATGTCAACCAAGAATTCTTTAATCTAGCCAAACTGTTCAGAAATGAAGAAGAAATTAAGACATTCCCAGGGAGCACCTGGGTGGCTCAGTTGGTTGAGCAACTGCCTTCAGCTCAGGTCATGATCCTGGAGTTCCAGGATCGAGTCCCACATCGAGTCCCACATCGGGATCCCAGCTCCGTGGGGAGTCTGCTTCTCCCTCTGACCTTCACCACTCTCGTGCTCTCTCTCCCTCTCTTTTGCTCAAATAAATAAATAAATCTTAAAAAAAAAAAAAAAGACATTTCCAGGTAAACAAAAGTTGAGGGAGGTTTTCCCTAGTAACACTGCTTTACAAGAAATGCTAAAAGCTTTTTGGGATGAAATAAAAGGACACTAAATAGTGACTTGATACCATACCAAAAAATAAAGAACTCTGGTAAGGGTAATTACATTGGTAAATATAAAAGTCAGCATTTCTGTATTTTTGGTTTGTAACTCCTTTTTTTGTTTCATATATGACAACATACAAATGAATAAAATAGTCATTACAAGTCAGTATTAATGGGCATATAATGTATAAAGATATAATAATTTGTGACAATAACATAAGGTGAGGACTGAGCTTTATAGGAGCAGAGTTTTTGTATTTTATTGAAGCTAAATTTGCTATCAATTCAAACAAAATTATTATAAATTTAGGATGTTAATTGTATCTCCATGGTAACCACTATGAAAATATCTAAAAAATGAACAGAGAAAGAAATAAGGGAATCGAAATGGGTACACTACAAAAAAATCAATTAAACACAAAGATGAGGGGTGCCTGGGTGGCTCAGTCGGTTGGGCATCTGCCTTCAGCTCAGGTCGTGATATCCATGTCCTGGGGGTGAGCCCTACTTTGGGCTTCCTGCTCAGCAGGAAGTCTGCTTCTCTCTTTCTCCCTCTGCCCCTCCCCACTGCTTGTTCTCTGTCTCAAATAAATAAAATCTTTAAAAAAAAAAACCCACAAAGACATCAGTAATGGAGGAAATGAGGAACAAAATGAAGTCTAAGATGTATAAAAAATAGTAAAATGGCAGAATCAAGCCCCTCCTTATTAGTGATTATAATGTAAATGAACAAAACTCTCCAATTAAAAGGCAGAGATTAGCAGAATGGATTTTTTTCTAAGAGTGGATTTTTAAAAAGATTTGTTTATTTTAGAGAGAGCGAGAGAGAGCTACTGGGGGTGGGGGGTGGGGAGGGCCAGAGGGAGAAGGAGAGACAGTCCCAAGCGGACTCCCCAGTGAGGGTAGAGCCTGATGCAGGGCTCAATCCCACCACCCTGAAACTACAACCTGAGCTGAAACCAAATGTAGGATACCCAACTGACCATACCCCCCAGGTGCCCCAGCAGAATGGATTTTTTAAAAACATCATCCAACTATATGTTGTCTACACAAAACTCACTTTAGATCCAACAGTACAAATAGGTTGAAAATGAAAGAACATGGGGTACCTGGGTGGCTCAGCAGGTTAAAGCCTCTGCCTTCAGCTCAGTTCATTATCTCGGGGTCCTGGGATCAAGCCCTGCATCGGGCTCTCTGCTCGGCGGGGAGCTTGCTTCCCCCTCTCTCTCTGCCTGCCTCTCTGCCTACTTGTGATCTCTCTCTCTCTCTCTGTCAAATAAATGAATAAAATCTTAAAAAAATGAAAGAACAGAAAAAGATACTCCATGCAAATAATAACCAAATGAGAGCTGAGGTAACTATATTAATGTTAGACAAAATAGTCTTTACGTCAAAAATTGTTCTAAGAGACAGAGGTCATTCTATATTGATAAAAAGGTCAATTCATCAAGAGCATACAAAAATTATAAACATATACCCACCAAACAACAGAGCACCAAATACATGAAGCAAACATTGACAGAAATGAAGGGAAAAGTAGATAACTCTACAATAGTAGTTGTAGACTTCAATATCTCACCTTTAATAATAGATAAAACAACCAGACAGAAGGTCAATAGGGAAACAGAAAGCTTCAATAACACTATAAACCAGCTAAACCTAAGAGACATATAGAACATCCTACCACCAACAAAATACAGATTCTTCTTAAGTGCACATGGGATACACCATATGGTAGGCCACAAAAAAAAGTTAAATAAATTATAAAAGATTGAAATCATACAACATATCCTCTCCAGCATAGTGGAGAATAGTGCTAGAAATCACTAATGAAAGGAAAATGAAAATTCACAAATATGTTGAAATTAAACACATTCTTAACCTTGAGGTCAAGGAAGAAATCACTTGGGAAATTAGAATATACTTTGAGATAAATGAAAGTGAAAGTGCGACATTCCAGAAGTTATGGAATGCAGCAGAATCAGTTCTGAGAGAGAAATTTATAGCTGTAAACACCTACATTTAAACCCAGGAAAGATCATAAACCAAAAACCTAACTTTATACCTTAAGGGACTAAGAAGAGAAAAGCAAACTAAACCCAAAACTAGTAGAAAGAATGAAATAATAAGAATTAGAACAAAGAAGTAAAGAATAGAAAACAGAATCAACAAAACCAAAAGTCAGTTCTTTGAAAAAAACCAACAGAATTGACAAACCTTTATTTAGCAGACTAAGAAAAATTGAGTGTTGATGCAAATAACTAAAATCAGGAATAAAAGTGGGGACATTGCTACTGACCTTACAGAAATAAAAAGAATTAGAGCAATATGGGGGCACCTGGGTGGGTCCATCAGTTAAGAATTTGCCTTCAGGGGTGCCTGGGTGGCTCAGTGGGTTAAAGCCTCTGCCTTTGGCTCAGGTCATGATTTCAAGGTCCTGGGATTGAGTCCCACATCAGGCTCTCTGCTCAGTAGGGAGCCTGCTTCCCCCCCACACTCCCCCCCCCCGCCTGCCTCTCTGCCTCTTTGTGATCTCTCTCCGTCAAATAAATAAATAAAAATCTTTAGAAAAAAAAAATTTGCCTTCAGCTCAGGTCATGATCCCAGAGTCCCCATATCTGGCTCCCTGCTCAGTGAGGAGTCTGCTTCTCCCTCTTCCTGTGCCCACCCCACCGCCTCTGCTCATGCGTGCATGCACTTGCTCTCTCTCTCTCAAATAAATAAATAAATATAATTTTTTAAAAAAGAGCACTACGAACAGTTACATGCCAATGAATACATAATGAATACAATGAATACATAATGAATACATAACCTAGATGAACAAATTCCTAGAAGCGCATAAACTACAAAAATTGACCCAAGAAGAAATGGAAAATCTAGACATAATCTATAATACAGAAAAAGACTGAATCAGTAGAAAAACTTTTCAACAAAGAAAAGTCCAGGACAAGATAGTTTCACTGGTGAAATCTACCAAACAGTTAATAAGAATTAACTCCAATTTTTTTCACACTCTTCCAAAAAATAAAAAAAGGGTGAAACAATTTCTATGAAGCCAGCATTACCCTGATATGAAAGCCAGACAAAGACACTATAAGAAAAGAAAAATACAGACCTTGTATAGAAGCAGAAATTCTCCGTATTTTTTTGGGTAGGCTCCATGTCCAATGAGGGACTTGAGCTCATGACCCTGAGATGAAGACCTGAGTTGAGATCAAGAATCGGATCCTTAACTGACTGAGCCAGCCAGGTGTCCCAGAAGCAAAAATTCTCAATAAAATACTAGCTAACCAAATCCAAAAATGAGTTAACAAAGTGAGATCTATCTCAAGAATGCAAGGATGATTAAACATAAGAAAATCAGTCAGTGTAATATACTACATTAAAAGAACGAAGGGACAGCTCAGGTCATGATCCCAGGGTCCTGGGATCGAGCCCCGCATCAGGCTCCTTGCTCGGCAGGAAGCCTGCTTCTCCCGCTACCTTTCCCTCTGCTTGTGTTCCCTCTCTCGCTGTGTTTCTCTCTGTCAAATAAATAAAATCTTTAAAAAAAAAAAAAAGAACGAAGGGAAAAACTCAAAATCATCTTAGTTGACTTAGAAAAGCATTTGATAAAATCCACCACCCTTTCATGATAAAAACAACCAGCCAACTAGGAATGGAAGGGAACTCCCTCAACATGATAAAGGGCATTTATGAACAACCTATAGTGCACATCATACTCAATAGTGAAAGACTGAAAATTTTTCCCCTATGATCAGGAACAAGACAAGGATGCCCATATTCACCACTGCTTTTCAACATTGTACTGGTAATTTTAGGCAGAGCAATTAGGCAAGAAAAAAAATGGCATAGAAATTGGAAAGGAGAAAGTGAAACTATCTCTATTTGCAGAGGACATGATCCTATATAGAAAAAATGCAAAGACTCCCCAAAAAACCTTCCAGAACTAATGAACAAATTCAGCACAGTTGCATGGTACAAGATCAACTCATAAAAATCGATTTCGTGTCTCTGTACCAGCAATGAAAAATCCAAAAAGGAAATTAAGAAAACAATACAATTTATAATAGCATCCACAAAATAAAATACCTGGGAACAAATTTAACCAGTAAGTTTAAAGACTTGTACACTGGAAACTACAAAACATTGCTGAAATAAAAAGAAGACCTAAATAAGTGGAAAGACATTCCGTGTTCACAACCCCCAGTCTTTTTAGACATTCTTTCCCCTAGTAACTCCCCCCTACATTAGATTTTAATACTACAAATATACAATATATATCTGCTTATGGTCTATGGTCATGTGATGGACCACAAACCAATGGAATATCTAAATTTTTTTTTACCCTCACCAAGAACCAAGTTTGTTGGGGCAAGGAAAGTACAATGTTGTCCTGAGGCATGTTGTAACAAAAGCAAGGAAGCAATCCAGCCTGAAGAGGCTCTTACTCACCACAACTGAAACGTTTTATACTTGATCTTAGTCAAAAGACCTAGAAGTGATACAACTAAAACATTTTAGCATTCAAAAGAATAATTTACTGTAATTGATTAAGTACGCTGAAATATAAAAATCCATGAGCTCATAATAAATAATAAGTAAATAATTCTACAAAAAAGAAAGTAAAAATAAAATAATTCTCATCTGCCAATTTGGAAAGTACTTTTCACCACCTCTTTTCTCTGAAAACTAATTAAAAGGAAATAAACACTTACTCTTGCCTTTTCAGTAGGAACTGCATTTCAGTGTAATCAAATATCCCCAGAGGGAAAGCTCTTTTTTACCGAAAATATGCCAGCTAATAAATATTGGAGGATTGGTAGAATTAGAAAATCCCCACTTGGGGTGCCTGGGTGGCTCAGTTGTTCGGTGTCTGCCTTTGGCTCGGGTCATGGTCCCGGGGTTCTGTGATGGAGCCCCACATCAGGCTCACTGCCCAGCAGGAGGCCTGCTTCTCCCTCTCTCACTCCCCCTGCCTGTGTTCTCTCTCTCTCTCTCTGTCACATGAATAAGTGGAATCTTAAAAAAAAAAATAGAAAATCACCACTTAAATAATTAAGGATCATCAATGGATACTAACACAATTAGGTAAAATGTTGATGGGGTTGCATGGTGCCAAAGGATTACTTCTAATCGGAAGGAAAACTTTATGATGAGATCTTGTGGCTACCACTTTAACCCAGTTAGTAAACCTAGCTTTACTTAATGGGGCAGTGAGACATTATGTCCTTCTAATAATGATTTTTTTAAAAAAGATTTTATTTATTCATTTGACAGAGAGAGAGAGAGATCACAAGTAGGCAGAGAGGCAGGCAGAGAGGAGGAAGCAGGCCCCCTGCTGAGGAGAGAGCCCAACTCGGGACTTGATCCCAGGATCCTGAAATCATGACCCAAGCCAAAGGCAGAGGCTTCAACCCACTGAGCCACCTACGCGCCCCCTAATAATGATTTAATATAAAGTACATAGGATCATTATTTGGTATTTTACCAAAGTTATTTAAATTAAATCATCCGGGGTGCCTGGGTGGTTCAGTGGGTTAAAGTCTCTGCCTTTGGCTCAGGTCATGATCTCAGGGTCCTGGGATCAAGCCCCACATCGGGCTCTCTGCTCAGCAGGGAGCCTGTTTCCCCTCTCTCTCTGCCTGCCTCTCTGCCTACTTGTGATCTCTCTCTGTGTCAAATAAATAAATAAAATCTTTAAAAAAAATAAAATAAATTGAATCATCCAATCAAGCCTTTTATATCTAACTTCCAGTTTATAGGAAATATAAGCAATAGTGAAACAAGTTAAATGATTCTATGAGGGAGCAATCAGACAAATCCAGAATGTGAGATATGATAGATCTTTTAGATAACTGATCTGTTCTTTTTTCAAAAAGTCACTTTGAGAGATGTCTGGGTGACTCGGTTAAGCATACAACTCTTGATTTTGGCTCAGGTCATGAACTCAGGGTCATGGGACCAAGCCCTGCATTGGCTCCATGCTCACCAGGGAGTCTGCTTGAGATTCATCCCCTCTCCCTCTGCCCCTTCCCCTGCTCATGCTTGCTTGCTCTCTTAATAAATAAATAAATAAATATCTTTAAAAAATCACTTTGAGGAAAATAAATGGTGGGGGGGATAATATTCTAGATTAAAAGAGGCTTTGGAGATATAACAAAATGTAATGCATGATTCATGTTTGGATATTACTATAAAAGACATTTGGGGGGTGCCTGAATAGCTCAGTCAGTTAAGCCAGTTAAGTCGGTTAAGCAGGCAAGGAAGCCTACTTCTCCCTCTCCCTCTGCTGCTTCCCATGCTTATTCTCTCTCTCTCTCTGTCAAATAAATAAAATGTTTTTAAAAATAAAAAAATAAAAGACATTTGGGGAATAATTGTGGGAGACTTGAATATGAATTGGGTATTAGATGATATTAGGGTATTATTTTTAAATTTTGTTAAGTTTGTTAATGGTGTGTGACTATGTAGGGAAAATTCCTTATATTTTAGAAATGCATATTGATGTATTTTGAGGTGAAATGTTTCATAATGTCTGTCATTTTTAAAAAAGAACTTCTGCATGAAGAAATGGGTGAAACAAATATGGCAAAATGTTAACACATTGATGTGGTAAATATAGGAGATGAAGATATCAGTATGGATTGTATTACTCTTTCAATGACTTTTTTTAAAGGAAGGGTTGGGGAGGGAGCAAAAAAATGTTTGAAAATATTCATAATATAAATTTTAAAATATTAAAAACAATTTGTGTGAAGGGTCCTTAGGAAATGCTACTTTTCAGCCTGAGAATGTGTAAGCTGGTTTTGACTTACGTTGAGAACTATGATTCCTGAATGCTTCCTCAAACTCTTTTTTTCCTTCCTTCTCTCTCCCCGGTCTATCCAGCCCTCTTTGACTCTATGCACAGCAACCAAGCCTCAGATAGTCCATTTTCCCCACCTCGTACTCTTCATTCACCCACCCTACAACTCCGGCAGCGCTCTGAGAAGCCCCCTTGGTGTAAGTAATTCTTTTGGAACTGCCTGGAGAAAGGCCAAGAGGGATGGAGGGATTGGTGAGTGAGAGACCTGTCCCATGAGGGAAATGAAGATGAGGGTTGAAAGACCAAGAATAAGCAGTAGAGGAAGAGCCTCATCTGCTGTTTCCAAGGTGAAGGGAGGATCTGTTTACCCTTTCTCATTATCTCCATTCTCCATGAACCCTCTGTTTCATTGGAGGGGCTCCTAGAAGGTGGTGTCCCAGAGGGTGCTTGGGAGAACAAAGGACAGAAACTTCATTTTCCTCAGATTCCCATTTGGTCTCTATACCTTTCTCAAGTATAGATGACTTGAGAGGCTACCTGACTATATAGAAAAGCTGGAAGAAGGAAACTAGAATTTGCTACTACTTTCTACATGTCCCTTTTCTCAAGTTGTCTGTTCGCAGCTGTTAGTTCAAATTGAGGTGCTGCTTTTTCCCATCTCTTCTTTATAACCTCTAACCTATCACAGGGTACGCCTGGGTGGCACAGTTGGTTAAATGTTTGACTCCTGGTTTAGGCTCAGGTCATGACCTCAGGGTTGTGAGATTGAGTCCGCTTCCGATTCTGTCTCTCTCTACCTCTGCCCTCCCACTGGTGCTCTCTAAACAAACAAACAAACAAACAAACAAATAAAATCTCTAGCCTATCGATAATTTTCCTTGGTAACAATGTTAATAGTGGAGTCACAGGGACTTCTTAGGTTAATTGTAGGGAAGTGGAGATCCTGGTGACAGTCAGAGGGAGGATAAGGGCCAGAGACACCAGTAATGGAAAAATACTTTCCTTATTCAACCTGCCTCCAGGAAATAACTAAAATCAAACATGGCTTTTATTATTTCATTGTATAGGAGTGAAGCAAAGATTCATATTTCAGCATTGGGTTAAATAGTTGCAGAACTAGTACCCTGAATGCAGAAGAAACATTCCTTCCTGATGCCAAGGGCTCTTCCCCCAAATTTCAAATTATCTTACATTCACCTTGCCATTGCTCTTATCTCTCTCCTGGAATGTTTACAGGTTTTGTACCCCTGGAAATCTTTTTTTTAAATAATACATATATTTTAAAATTTGAGTATAGTTGATATGCAATGTTATATACAATATACTAGTTCAACAAGTCTATACATTATGCTATGATCACAAGTGTAGCTACCATCTGTCACAATATAATGCTAGTAAAGTACTATTTACTCTGTTTTCTATGCTGTATGTTTGTTCCTGTGACTTATTCATTCCATAACTGGAAGCCTGTATCTCCCATCCCCTTTCGCCCATTTTGCCCAGCCTCCCACCACCCCTCCCCATCAGCTTGTTCTCTGTATTTTACGTCTGATTCTGCTTTTTATTTATTTGTTTATTCTTTTTTTTTTAGATTCTACATATAAGTGAAACCAGTAGTATTTGTCTTCCTTTATTTCACTTAGCATAATATCCTCTAGGTCCATCCATATGGTCACAAATGGTAAAATCTCATCCTTCTCGTGGTTGAGTAATATTCCATTGTGTGTGTGTATCTGTGTGTGTGTGTGTATACACACATATATACATCTTTTTTTTTTTAATACATTTTCTTGATCCATTCATCTATTGGTGAACACTTGGGCTGCTTCCATAACTTGGCTATTAGAAATAATGCTACAATAAACATAGGGATGCATATATCTCTTGAAATTAGAGTTTTCATTTTCTTTGGTTAAATACTCAGTAGTAGAATTATTGGATCATATGGCAATTCTATTTTAATTTTTTTAGGAACCTCTATACTGTTTTCTACAGTGGCTACACCACTTTATATTCCCATCAGCAATGTACAGAGATTTTCTTTTTTCCACATGCTCTCCAACACTTGCTATTTTTTCTTTTTTTTTTAAGTTTTTATTTTAATTCTAGGTAGTTAACATAAAGTGTTCTATGTTATTTCTTGTCTTTCTGATTCTAGCTATTCAGGCAGGTGCGAGGTGATTTCTCATTGTGGTCTTGATTTGCATTTCCCTGATGATTAGTGATACTGAGTATCTATGCATGTGTCTTTTGGCCATCTGTAAGTCTTCTTTGGAAAAATGTCTGTTCAGGCCCTTGCCCAGTCTTTAATTAGATTATTTGGGGGTTTCGGTGTTGAGCTGTATAAGTACTTTATATATTTTAGATAACTAACCCTTTATTGGATGTAACATTTGCAAATATTTTCTACCATTCAGTAGGTTACCTTTTTGTTTTGTCAATGGTTTCCTTTGTTGTGCAAAAGCTTATTATTTGGATATAGTCCCATTAGTTTATTTTTGCTTTTGTTTCCCTTGCTTCAGAAGACATGTCTAAAAAAATGTTGCAATGGCCGATGTCAGAGAGATTACTGCCTGTGGTCACTTCTAGGATTTTTATCGTTTCAAGTTTCACATTAGGTCCTTGATCCATTTTGAATTTATTTTTGTGTATGGTGTCGGAAAGTGGTTCAGTTTCATTCTTTTGCATGTAGCTATCCAGTTTTCCCAGCACCATTTATTGAAGACTGTTTTTTCCCATTCTATATTCTTGTCTCCTTTGTCATAGGTTGACCATACAAGCATGAGTCTCTGTTCTGTTCCACTGATCTATGAGTCTATTTTTGTGTCAGTACTGTTTTGATTATTACAGCTTCGTAGTATATCTTGAAATCTGGAATTGTGATACCTCCAGCTTTGTTCTTCTTTCTCAAGATTGCTTTTTCTTTTTTTTAAGATTTTATTTATTTATTTATTTATTTATTTATTTATTTATTTGACAGAGAAAGAGAGGGACAGTGAGAGAGGGAGCACAAGCAGGGGGAGTGAGAGAGGGAGAAGCAGGCCTCCCAGGAGCAGGGAGCCCAATGTGGGGCTCGACCCCAGGATCCTGGGATCATGACCTGAGCTGAAAGCAGATGCTTAACAGCGGAGCCACCCAAACGCCCCTCAAGATTGCTTTGACTGCCTCTGGAAACCTTATCTTTCTCCTGCTTGCTATTTATTTATTTATTTATTTGAGAGCGAGACTGCACTAGGTAGGAGGGGCAGAAGGAGAAGCAGACCCCCTGCTGAGCAGGGAGCGCCATGTGGGGCTCAATCTCAGGACCTGAGATCATGACCTGATCCAGAGGCAGATGCTTAACTGACTGAGCCACCCAGGTGCCCTTCCTGTTTTTTTTTATAATTTTTTAAATTAACATATAACGTGTTATTTGCCCCAGGGTACATGTCTGTGAATCATCAGGCTTACACATTTCACAGCACTTACAATAGCATATACCCTCCCCAATGTCCATAATGCAGCCCCCCTATTCCTACTCCCCCAGCCCCCAGCTACCCTCAGTATGTTTCATGAAGTTTAGGAGTCTCTTATGCTTTGTCTCCTTCCTGATCCCATCTTGTTTAATTTCCTTCCCCCACCTCCCACAACCCCCCGCCCTGCCTCTCAAATTCTTCATATCAGAGAGATCATATGATAATTGTCTTTCTCTGATTGACTTATTTCGCTTAGCATAATACCCTCTAGTTCCACCCATGTCATTGCAAATGGCA
>CM053609.1:47732631-47758880 GCA_028646535.1 Procyon lotor
AGAGAGCCCCACTCAGGGCTCAATCCCAAGACCCTGAGATCATGACCTGAGCCGAAGGTAGAGGCTTCTTCCTCTCCCAGGTGCCCCACTACATTTTTATCTTTAGGGTAAATACCCAGTAGTGCAATTGTTGGGTTGTAGGGTAGCTCTATTTTCAACTTTTTGAGGAACCTCCATACTGTTTTCCAGAGTGGCTCTACCAACTTGCATTCCTACCAGCAGTATAGGAGGGTTCCCCTTTCTCCACATCTTCACCAACATCTGTCGTTTCCTGACTTGCTAATTTTAGCCATTCTGACTGGTGTGAGGCGGTATCTCACTGTGGTTTTGATTTGTATTTCTCTGATGCTGAGTGATGTTGAGCACTTTTTCATGTGTTTGTTGGCCATTGGATGTCCTCTTTGCAGAAGTGTCTGTTCATATCTTCTGCCCCTTTCTTGATTGGATTATTTGTAGAGATTGGGGTAGAAATTGTCCCACAGTGTAATTGAAGACTCTAAGCCCTTCATTTTCTTACTATCAGTAATGGGTAATTAATTCTTAAGTTATATATATCTGTATCATCCACAAGCCTATAACATTGTGTGTCTCAAGACTTAGAAGATCTTAACCTTGGATTCATGGATGGATTTCAGGGTAAAGTCTTTGAACCCCAGGAATTATTTGTGAAGATTAGTATGAATATCCATATGTATATTTTTCTGGGAAGATTGCCATGACTGTCATTAGAGTTTCAAAGGGTTCAGTGACTCCCAGGAAGGTTAATTAAGAACCTTTGTCATTTAGAGATTACATGGCAGTCTTCAATCTTCAGATAATTTTCCTTCCTACTCTTTTCATTCACAAGATTTTTCTACATTCTCCTGCTTAATTGCCTCTTGGGCTATAAACAATGATTACCTTTGCCTCCAGAAATACATTGATTACTTTAAAGAAATGATTGTTGACAAAAGATGTACATCAGGTTTAATTGGGAGTATTTCAACAAAATATAATGACCTCATCCACTCTCCACCCCACACGTTTATCCTAAACATACAGAATTAGTTTACCCTAAACCTACAGAATTAGAATCTCTAGAGATGGAACCTAGAAATTTGTATTTTTTTAAATTATTTTATGCTTTTTTAAAAAATTATCTCATACTTTTGATATATACACTTAATTATGAACCACTGGGATAAAGCATTGGTATGCTTCCAAAATAGGAAGTAGACCATGGGAATTCAGAGTTGCGTTGGGGGTATATATGTGAAGCAACTGGATGAAGTGGGCCTCATCACTCTTTCCTGAAGACTTAGATGTATCTTAGTGCTCCTATGTACTCCTGTAGTGTACATTCGGTCAGAGCAACAGTTCCTGAGCTGGGCTAATTGAGCAGTCTCTGCATAGCTTAGGAAGAATTTGGACTGTGGCATTTGAACTACATACATAGAATAGAGCCCACTCTTCTAAGTTGCCTGACTTGGTCTCTTGACTTTATTTTACAGACAGCAGTGGCCCTTCCAGCACTGTGTCCAGTGCTGGTCCTTCTTCCCCCACTGCAGTGGATGGTAACTGCCCTTTTGGCTTCAGTGATCAACCTTCTGTAAGTTCACACATGATTGAAGAACATCAAAGCCTTGGGGTGCTCCCTAGGAATGGAGAACAAGAGCGACCCATTGAAGGGGTGCAAGAGCCTTTTGAACCAAGCCTGTCTTCACAGGAATCACCTGTGGAAACCAGCCAGCCATGCCAGGAAGTTGCTGAGGCGATCAGCCAGCCATGCCAGGAGGTTCCTGACATCAGCCAGCCATGCCAGGAGAACCATGACAATGTAAAACAGATATGTCAGGAGGTTCCTCAGATCCACCAGCCATGCCAGAGGGCGAGCCAGCTGTGCCAGAAAATCTCTGACAAAGTTTGCCAGCTTTGCCATGAGAACCCTGAGGACGTCAGCCAGCCTTCCCAGGAGGTCCCTATGGAAGTTGGCAGTCTGGCTTATGGGTTCCCTCATGGGGTTGGTGGCCTGGTCCAGGAAATCCATGTGGAAGTTGGCAAGCCAACCCAAGAGACCCCTGATGAGCTCAGCCAGCCATGCCAGGAGTTCTTTGCAGAGGTTAGCAGGCTGGCCCAAGAGGCTTCTGCAATAAATCTGTTGTCTCAGGACATTCCTGAGGTTGATAAACCATCCCAAGAGTTCCCTGGGGAGGATGATCTGCAGGTCCAGAAAGTCCCTGAGGTTAATCAGCAGTCCTGGGTGGTCTCTGAGGTGATTGACCAGCTACCTGGAGAGGATATTCCCCAAACCCAGTATCCATCTAGTGATCCAAACCCTCAGAGCCAGTCTTTAGCCTGTGACCATTACTCATCCCTCCCACCAGCAACATGTGATTAATCATGTTTTCATTAGTGGTATCACACTATACCAGCTATTCGAGCTAGCAACTTCTTCTGTTGGCTAACTCACCTGCCAGTGTAAGACCTTGTATCTCACCAGAGGTGTCTGAGGAAGCAGTCCTCTTGGCACGAAGCCAAGAACGGTGCCAGAGCTGGGCTTGAGAAGGAAACAGTTTCATGTTCAAAGCAGCCATTGACTCCTCATGTGGCCATTAGATTTGAATAGGATTTCCATCAAGGAGTGGGCTGATCTATCATTACCCACCCTCCTCTGAGCATCCCAGGAAATTCCAGATTGTTAAAGGAAATGCTATTTAACTGCTGAAGACACCATCCGGGGACAGCAAATGCAAAAGAGGACTCCAAGGTCTCCACTTTTCTGGGGAAATATTCACAACTTCACAAGGTACCCTTAGACCATATGTGCATTCAGGAGGACTCTTGTGTTTGCTAGCACTCCTCATTTCAGCATGTCTGTCTGAAATGTCTGGGAAAAAAAAAAAGAGTCCCCTTCCCAAACAAACATCCACTGTGGCCACTAATCTTTAGACTGGGCTTATGGGTGTTTTATATGTTATCCCAAGTTCCCCCTCTGCCCCAGACCTGTTCCTCTGGGCAATAGCTCCAGGGAAAAATAGGTATTAAATTGCTGTAAAAATTCAAGAGTAACTACTTAAAATGCTCTGGGGGTTCTTGGCCAATCTGTGAAGCTGGGCCTCCTTTTGTTGTGGGGCTACTTGGCTTAAGAAATGATGTAGTAGAGAAAATCAGGTTCTATTTTAAGCGATCAGCAGAGATCAATATTGTACAGACATGAACAAAGATTATATATATTTCTGTAGTAGTGTCCGGGACAGACCGGCCAAAGACCAAACACTCCAGGGTCCCCAAGAGGTATGTCCTTTTGTCATTGTGTCTTTAGGGTCGGATGTGATTATGAAGCTTTTCCCAAAGATACAGGGATGCGAATGGGTGTGGGTAGGAGGAGTAATGCAGGCATTGGAGTGGGGTGGCCGGAACATTATGAGTGCTCAATAAATATGAAATAATAAGAATGGTGATGGTGGTGATGATGTCCTTGTGAGTTCAAGAAGAGAAATCCATCCTGTCTGTTTGTGACTGAATTAATCTGAACCAGTCAAAAGCTGCTGTAGTTAAGTGGAAAGGAACCATAAGATAAAGAGATCAGGCATCCTAGGAGGTCCAGTAGTCCCTGTGGCAGTCAGCTCACCATCCCAAAATGTCATCTATGAGTGGTGTTGTGGGGGAGAGAGTTTCCATCTCTGTGAAGCACCACTGGGTACTTGCCTTCTCACCAGATCCTTGGAATCACCCTCTTAGTTTTTCACTCTGATGCTTTGGAGTGTCTGGAGGAGTTGATATAAAAGGGTTATGGTCTTTCTTTGCCTGCCTGACATATTTACATTGGGAAAGCCCAGAACACTGGGAGGACTGGAATATCCTCTTTCCCATATATTTACATTCACAACCTGGTCTCTCCTGACATACCCAGGACTATAAAGGGTTTCCCTGTGAGGCAGAAACCAGCCTTTACTCAGTACAAGTCCTAATTGCACAGGTGAGTGCTCTTTACAACCTTAATAGGCTCTGGATCTCTTAGGGCTTCTCAACTCTTTGCCTCTTTGGTGTTCCCTTATCCAGGGTATCTAAGGCTGGTTATTCAGTCCTCGGCTCTTGACCCCAAAGTAGGTAGAGCCCCTTCCCAGAAGCCCTGCCCCTCTTCCCTCCCCCAAACCAAATGTATCTCCCCATCCTAGGCACCTCTTCCTCATACTCTGGTGTTCTCATTTTCAGAAGTTAGTGGGCTCCCATATCTTTTTCTCCCTTTATCCACGCTATGTTCTCTGGCCTCCCTGGGTCCTGGAGCTGCTTCCAGTTATCAAAGACATTGAGATAAATGACAGTGCTGGGAGAAGCAGAGAGGTAGAAGCCAAGGCCCATCAACTAAGTAATGTGTACAGTTAGAAAAAGCCTAAGTAGCACTACAGCATCTGTAATGAACTTGATTTTATTGTTAGAGTTGGAGGCGGCTCCATTACGCAGCTGGGAACTATAGCAGGGAAATGTGGGGAGGAGCAGAGCACAGCAGCACGGGGAGGGTGGGAGCTAGGAAGAACACAGGCCGGCTCATTTTGGTTTCCACACAGTCATTTGGCAGGGAAGCCGAGTCCTGGCGAGCGTCTGGATTTCTCAGTCCGGCAGTAGTCTGGCGGGGCTGCTCATTGGCTTTCTTGGGGAGGGGTCCTCTCCTGGGGTGGTTTTTTTTTTCAGCCTGTTCTCATCTTACTCAGTAGTTCAGCTTTAGCTCAGCTTTGTCTCCTTCTTACCTTCCTCCCTCTCATTTTCCCCAAGTTCTCTGGCATGGCCTCTACCTCCCAGATCCTCTGTTCAAGAGTTTGGGGCTGGAAAGGCAACCAGTGTTCCCATTTCAGCTGCAGGATGGCATAGTGGAATGTTGGGGGAGTCACACGTTGCTGGGGTGTCAAATGTTGGGATGTCAGGCAGTGGCTTATTTTTAACCCATTACACACCAGGCCACAGCAGATGACCACATGCAGAGAAGCCAAGCAGGGGACGAAAAGGGATGAGGATAATTGGAATGGGTGGGTGAAAACTTCCAAAGGTCAGGGAGCTTGGAAGAATTCTGGGATTGGGGCTGGGCTCTCCTTGCCCCTTTGTGCTGCCCAATAGGCCTGGTCTGAGCACAGCTCTGGGATGTGAATGGTATGAAGCAGGGGCTGGGAGGATAAGCAACTTTCTTCTCTCATCAGTCTATTGGTCAAAAGAGCTTCAAGTTTTGGACTGAGACATTCAGATATGGAGGGAAGCAGTGGGACAGTATAGCAGCGTTGTACCCCTGGACCCCTGCTGGAACCCAGACCCTGGTGAGTGAGGGAATGGGAGATGGAGGAAAGGGCGCAGCTCTGGGCACCTCACTGACAGAATCCTGCCCCCAAGTCCCCCAAGTCACATAAATTACTACTGGAGATCCTTCCTTAGGATGCTAAATAAATAGAGAAAAAGAGGTCCCTGGGTTTGGGGATATGATCTCGCTCCATGAGGGAGGGGGTTGCTGAGACCCATCCTTACGCCCCACCCAATACAGACACTTGGTAGTGCTAAGAGAAAGGGTACTCCAGGGTTCTCAGGCATCAGATGATCTCCTGTCCTAATTTTTACCCTCCTTCTATCCTCTCCCTTTTGCCTTTGGTTTTGAAATTCCTCTCGGGTATGGATGAGGGGGAGGGACAACCCCTCCATTTAGCCCAGCCCAAGTTCCCACAATAAGACATCCTGTCCCCTGTCTCTCCCACCCCAGCTTCCACGTCCCTCAACCTCAAAGGACTCAGCAATAGCCATTCTCTTAAGGGAGCTGGGGAAGCAGATCCTTGGGGAAAGGAGAGTAGTTCTTTCAGAACTCAATCTTGCAGGCTGGGAAGGACTCATCTTGCATGACCACAGTGCTGCTGCTAGCCAGGACCAGGACATTCAATTGTTGCTGCTGCTCGTGAGTCTGCTGATACCACTCACGAGTCACCTCCGTGTCATGAGTAGGGATCAGAGTCACCTAGGAGGGAGACAAGAAGTGCCTGATGTGACAATGTGAAGAGAAGTAAGAAGGGTGGGTCATCATGCCTGATGGTCTAGGAAGTAGTCCCACTGCCCATAGAAAGGGCTCAGTCCTTTTATGAACAGAGACTGTGTTCCACTATTGCCTCTGAGTAAGCTTCGACCAGACCTCCTCTTCAGCATCCCTTGCCACTCACCTGAAGATTCTCCCCCCACTGGGCCTTGCCCTCCAGCAACGCATCCAGCACAGCCCGGCTTGGTTCTCCATTGACAGGGTCATTCCCACTGACCACATAGTAGGATGCACGCACTCGACGGAAGAAGTCAAGGTCAGCAGTCTTGCCACTGCAATGATTCGGGATATAGGCGAGATCCACGTATACAGGCGGGCCAGAGCCGCCCTTGGAACCCAAGGCCGCTGTAGAGACAAGCCAGGACGCATTGGAGAGGTAAAGTAGAGCACTTTTAACAATCTTCTTCCTCCCACAGTCCCTCTACTCCTAGAGTCTTTGACTAGTCACACCCAACCCCAACCTACCATCTCTCTCACCTTTCATGTTATACTTACATGGTCCTGTTTTGAGTCCATTGACTAGGCCTTTGGACATGGGGCTGTGTCCGTCCTTTTCCTCTGCTGGGGTGACCTGGCTTGGAGTGCTGCGTGGTCGGGGTGGGACCCGGGATGCTCGATCTGCAGGCCCTTTACCAGGGGTGGGTGAGCGTTTTCCCCGAAGATCCAGACGCCGGGCAGGAGATGCTGGCTTGGCCCTGCCTGGGGCCCTGCGCCCTACTCTCCCCTGTGCCTTCTCCTTCTCCCGTAGCTTTTCTACCCTCCCAGATTCTGAGCTGAGCCCCTCGGGGTCAGCCATGCACACATCAGGGCGAGGAGGGGATGGGCGGGGGTCTGGTTGAGGGATAGGGGGTGGGTCATGGCCAGGCCTGGGATGGTGAGTTCCACCGCCCCCCCCAGCTTTGTCCACAGGCAGGAAGTCCCCATCTTCATCTGAGTCGAGGGCTGCCTCAGCTGTGATGGATGGGCACTCCTCAGTTTCTGGTGGAACATCAGAATCTGATTGTGAGGAGCCTGAGTCACTGGCTGATGTTGGGGGTGTCTCCTCAGCCACAGGGCATGGGCCCCCTGTGGCCCCAGGGCCCCCCGCCCGGCGCCGCCCCCCTCTCCCTACTAGCCGAGCTTCTTCAGTTGAGAGGTCACCTTCATCTGTGGAGCGGGGCAGAGGTGGGTTCAGAAAGGATGGGGAGAGTTCCCCGCGGTGGGGCCGAGACTCAGCAGCACATCCCTGGGGCCCAGCCTCAACCTCAGGGGAGACACTCCTGGGCTGGCCTCCAGAAGCCCCTCCAGGGCACAGTGGCTGCTCAGGGGAGAGCAGCGTGTCAGGCCGGGAACTCCTCTCTGCTCCCTCAGGCCAGTCCCCACGTTCCCAGGCAGGGCAGGTCTTAGCTGCTTCTTTCTCAGCCTTGGCCAGGGCAGGGCCTGGGGGGTTGGGGCTGGTTTCAGTTGGGCCATTGGCAGCACAGTCCCCAGAGGGACTCTCAGAGGGGCTCGGCTTCTTAGTGGGGGCCCCTGTGCACTCCAGGCGGCAGGGCAGAGTGCTGTCGTCATCCATGTCTCCAGGCAAGCTTGGAGCTGGAGCTGGGGCCAAGTCCAGTGAAGCTGGGGGTGCTGGGCTCAGAGGAGTGAGGTCCCAGATGCTGTGGGCTGCTGATTCCATTCCTGGGACCAGCTCTCCAGACCCCCGTTCTGCAGCTTCCAGGCCAGGAGGGAAGCGCTCCGCCACACTCGAAATCACAGGTGTGGTGGCCTCAGAGGAGGAGCCTTCAGACAGGGCTGGTGAAGCAGGTCGTGGCAGACTGGAGAGGAGAGGGGCCCCGGGAGAGCTGGGTGATGGGAGCTGGGGCAGTGAGGAGTCCAGGCTGGGGGCCTTGGTCACTTCTAGGTACTCATCATGCCGGGCTCTGGTGGGGGGCCCCGGAGCCAGAGCCAGAGCTCGGTCCCCAGAGAAGGCAAGGGAGCCACAGGGTGCCGAGCGGGGTTCAGCAGGAGAAGGCAGCTGTGGGGGAGCTGGCTGCAATGAGGAGAAGCCAAAGGCTGAAGCAGGGAAGTCCAGGCTGGGTCGGGCAGGACCCAGGTGTGAGTCTGAGGGAGGGCTAGAATGTGTCTCACTTTCAGGCCACAATGTGGGGGGCCCTGCAGAGATGGGGTGAGGGGGACTTGGGGACTGTGCCTCTTTCTCTGGCTGTTCCCGAGCCCCCTTCTCCAGCTCCGAGTCACTAGTGCTGTCATCCCAGTGACCCTGGAATGATTCCTTGGGGGATGGGGTTCTCCTATCTGGGCTACAGCTCAGGATATTACCATTAAGAGTGGGGCTTGGGCCTTTGCTCAAGGGGATAGGAACACGGGGGGGCACCGCAGGCGGGGTAAGGCTGGGCTCCTCACTCGGCCCTGGCTCAGGTTCCTGCCTGGGGGGTAAAATGGGTCCTGCCAGAGCTGCATAGCTAAAGGCTGGAGTGTCAGATTGGAGACTCCTGGGTGAGACAGGAGATGAAAGCTCCTTCTCTGCAGATGGGTTTCGGCCAGCAGCCTCCTCCTTGGCTGAGATGCGTGACGGCCAATCCCCAGCTGCCCCAAGCGGAGGCTCTCTGGTGGGGCAGGCGGGGCCGAGCCCAGTGAGCATCATCTGCTCATAGATGTCTGCGTACTGAAAACTTCTCTCATCAGGATAGGGTGTGGGCTCTCTCTCCTCAGGCTCCATCTGTTCTGACTCCTTGGTGGCATGGCTCTCGCTGGCCTCTGGGACCTTTGAGCTTTGAGGGCTGCTGCCAGGAGCCCCAGCTCCACCTTCTTCTTCCCTCTCCCCTTCAGCCTTACGGTAGTCCTTCCCCAAGGGGGAGTATGGTCCACCTTCCAACTCCGCGGCTGCCTCCTGCACTGCCGTCACCACACTGTCATACTCAGCTGTGCCCCAGGAGAAGGGCGCAGGAGTGTGTGGCTCTGGTGCAGGTGTAGGGGGAGCTGGAGCTGGGGTGAGGGGTGCAGGGGGCAGGGGTCTGTCCTTGGGCACCCATGGTGGGATGTCAGCCAGCCACGAGGGGGCGGTGGGTTCGTCCCTCACAGGTGGCATGGGCTCAGGCTCTGGGATAGGGCTTTCCCGTCCTGGGGCTGGAGGAACCCTCTGTCCAACCATCTCAGGTGGGGAGGCCGGAGGAGAGATGATCTCAAAAGGGGAGCGGGTCAGCTTGTCCTCTTCCTCTGGTGGCAGCCCAACTGGTGACTCGGCAAGCCAACGCTCCACCTCCAGCCCCTTCTGTGGTGAGGGCTCCTGGAAAGCCTTGAAGTCTGAGGCCCAGGGGCTCTGAGGCGTGTGCTCCAGTGGGGGCACTTCATCTGGCCCTTCATCAAGGAAAGTGCTCTCCCGCTCTTCTGTGTACCGCGGCCGAGCCCCCTGGCCATCCAGCTCATGAGGAAACCATACCTTGCGCTCACAGCTCAGCTCCCTCCAGTATGTGTCCTGTTCCAGGCCCACATCCTCTCTGCCTCTCCAGTACCTGCCCTCCTGCTCAGGAGAGGTGTCCTCCCATGTCCGGGCAGCCTCTTTCTGTTCTCCAACTGGTTCCCCTCTGGACGGACATGTTTCTTGCCACTCCTGGACCACATCCTGCTCCTTCCAGTACTTCTCTCCCTGATCCCGGGCCTTGTCCTCCTGCGCTGGGCTCTCTTCCAGACCCAGAGCTTTAGTCTTTTCTAGCAGAGCTTCCTCCTTCTGCTGTATGGCCTCAACTTTTTCTGGAGATTTTTCCTCTATGACCTTCTCCTTTGGTATCATGGTTTTATCTTCCTGCACTGGGCTCTCCTGCTCCTGAGTTTTGTCCTTGTCTTCCAGAGTCTTATCTTTCTCTTCAACATCCTTACTGCTTTGTTCCAGAGCTTCAGCTTTCCATCCCAAGGCCCAGTACTTTTGTTCTAAGGCCTCATCCTTCTTTTCCCAGGCCTCGTCCTCCTGTTCTTGGGCCTGGCCTTTTTGTTCCAAGTCAATGTCTTTTTGTTCTAAGGTCTTCTCCTTCTGTCCATGAGCCTTGTCCTTCTGTTCAGGGGCTTTGTCTGTCTGTCCTAAGGCCTTGCCCTCCAGTTCAGGGACCTTGTCCCCTGGACCCTTGTCTTTATGTTCAATGTCTTTGACTTTTTGTTCTAAGGTTTCATCTTTTTCTTCTAGGATCTTGTCCTCCTGTTCTAGAATCTTGTCTTTTTGTTCTAAGTCTTTGCCTTTTGGTTCCAGGGCCTTGTCCTGGTGTCCCAGGACTGCCACCTTTTGTTCTAAGTCTCTGCCTTTTTGTTCTAAACACTTATCTTGCTGTTCTACAGCCTTGTCCTTTTCTTCCAGAGCCTTATCTTTCTGACCAATGGCTGTATCCTTTTGCTCCACAACAATATCCTGCTCCAGTGTTTTGTCCTGCCGTAGAACTTCACATTTTGGTTCAGGCCCCTTGTCCCTCTGCTCTGGGGTTCTGTCTTTCAACTCTAGAACTTTACCTTCCCACTCCATGGCAATGCCCTCCATGGCAGGGCTTGGCAAAGACTCAGGACTCTTGGTGAGGGAGCTATCAGATGGCAGAACGTGTTCCCCAGGGCTGATGATCCCACCAGGTGAGTGCTTCCCATCTCCCAATGATGTAGAATGAAAGAAGGGACTGGCCGGTAATTTTCCATCAGGGCTCTCATCTGTGATGTCTGCCAGAGCAGGGTATGCAGTGGTCCTGTCTGGGGGAGGAGATACTGTGGCTGCACGGGGTTCTGGAATAGATGCAGGCACGAGGTGGTGAGAGGTGTCCTCAGCCTGCATCAGAGGCCCCTTTTCTTCCTTTCCAAGGCTTAATTCCCCAAACTGGAGGGTGCCAAGGTTTTCTGGAGAGAGCTGCTTAGAAGAGATATCCAGAGAGGTCTCCTTGCTGGGACTCTCTTCTGAGAGTGAAAGTGACTGGGTTTCTTCTGGAGATACCTCTGGCCAAAGGTCTTTGTGTAGCTGCTGCTCTGTCAGGCCACCGGGAGACCTGGGGATGGCTTCTTGGTTGGCTGTATCTGGGGAAACCACACTGAGTATAGATATGGACTCTGCATCTTCAGGGGAGAGGCTTTGGTCAGGAAATTGGAGCAATTCATCTTTCTGAGTTTCACCAGGTTCCTGGAGTGATGTTCTCAAATCTCTGGGAAGGGCTTCTGTTCCCAGAATTGGGCCTGGGGGCTCTCTTGCCTCCACAGTCTCGAAAACTATTGCTTTGTCCTGTTCTGGCAACAGTTGGATAGTGCAGCCTGTATGTTCCCCAACAATGCTGACAGGTGCTTCCTGGGCATGGGGGCTCCTGGGAGAAGGTAACTTTCCCTCCTCCTCTAGTACAACCTCTTCAGACCCTGGCTTAACTATCTGCTCTATAGCATCTTCCTTGCCCACACCTGGTGTACGCCTAATTCCTCCCCAGGAGCCTGCTTCCTGAAAGTCTTGGGGCTCAGACTTTTCTTCCACTGGGGACTGATGAAAGGGTGTGTGGGTGGCACTGGGTGGGCCAGATGGTGGAGGAGAGGCCATCTTCACAGTGCTATCATCCGGGCTGAGGCAGCGCTCCTCCACTTCTCCAAGGACTGGTTCCCCTGGATGTAGAGTATGCCCAGGGGCACCAAACATTGGGGCTCCAAATTGACTAGAAATTTTCTCAGACTTCTCTACATTTGTGGTCTCCTCTTCCTCTTCCACGGCTTTCTCTCCAGGCAACCCTCTCCCTACAATCTCTCCTTTCTTCTCTGACTCCCCAGTCACAGAGAAATCCTCACAGGGTGGTGATTTGAAGCCCTTGTCTTCTTCCAGTGAGGAGGTGGGTGAGATGGTTCCAGCCGATGGCACATAATCCAAGCCCTGAGTGGCTTCAGTGCGGGATGAGGGGATGCTTGTGACCGTGTCAAGCAGCAGGGAGCTCTTGCCAGTCTCCTCTGTCTGGGGAGCTGTGAGTGAAGCCACAGACTGGTCCTCAGCCACGGATGTGGCAAAGGAAGAAAGCTTGTCACACTCAGTTATTGAGGTGGCCGAGGACACGTGCTCCTCTTCAGCCAAAGGGGCGGCCACCATGTTGGGGGGGTAGGTGAGTTCTGTCTCTGGCGCTCCATAGCCTTTGCTGGAGGCAGCAGGAACAGCACTGTCTGTAGGCTGGCTAGCTTCAAAGGGGCCAGGACCTTCAGGTCCAGGGAGGTCATACGTACTTGTAGGAAATCTAGGCGGAGCTGGGCGCTCCTCTGGCTCATCATGGATCTCCTCATCTGAGATGGTCTGTTCTGTCTCTGAGTAGCCAGGGATTGTTTCATCCTGGATGTAAGAGACATGCTCAGTGGCTCCCGCAGGTGTGGCCAGGCTGCTTAGGAATGACGAGGTCTCCTTCTCAGGAGGCTTGCCCTGGAGTCCTACTTCCCGGCCTCCGAGGGCCTCCCTCCCCTTTGGAGTTGCCTTTGAAGCTTCCTGCATATGTTTTTGGTAAAAACCCTCAGCCTTTGTCTCTTCCTCTTCCTCCTCATCTGAAGGGTGCAACTCCTCCATTTCTTCTAACTCAGCCTTCTCTATCACATCCTCCTTTACCTCGGGTTCACTTTCCTCTCTGGCTTCTGTTCTATCAGGTAGCCTCTCTGTTTCCTTCTGCTTCTTTTCCTCCCAGGTCCCTTTCTCTTCCTCTGTTTCAGCCCCTGAGTCTGGGCCTCTATCCTTGCCGCCTTGTTCTTCAGGGACATCTGATACAACCTCTCTCTCCTTCATCATAGGCTCTTCGTGTTCCAGCCCTGGGACAGAAGGTGGTATCCCCTGGCCATTTGTGCTTGGGGGTCCCTCCTCTGCAGTGTCTGGAGGGAGTGGTTTCTCTCCTATTCCTATGTCCCTTTGTTCAGCCAGCAACCCCCTCTCCTCACGCTTCATCTCCTCAAAGTCCTGTGTGAGGTCCTCTGGTGAAGACAGAGCTAGTTCCCTGTGCCCACTGACTATTGGGGGTGGTACAGCCCCCTTCTGGGCTGGGGGTGTCCGGGGCTCGGAAGACAGCTCCTTCTCTGCACGAACAGCCCGACTCTTGTCCATTTTGACCCTGCCAGGGGCCTTGGCTTTGTAGAGGGTCTTACGTACCTCAGGGGTAAAGGGCTTCAGGTCTGGCTTGGAAATTTTCTTGACCTCAGGTTTGGTATCTTTCCTCTTCTCCTCTTTTTTGGCATCCTTCTTCTCCTCCTTCCTTCCTTCATCCTTCTTGAGCTCCTTTCTCTCCTTCTTGATCTCTTTTTTCTCTTTGTCTTTTTTCTCTTCCAGCTTTGATATCTTTTCTTTCAGGTGCTTCTTCCCCACCTTGTCTTTGATCAGCTTTCGCTTCTCTGCCTTCAGGGCCTCACTCGACTCTGTCCTCACCCTCTCAGGCTTGGTAGGCTTCTCTGGGGGCTTCTCAGATGACTCTTTTAATTTTTTCTCTGTCTTGGCTAACTCCTTGGCCAGTTCCGAGCGGGCCTCCTTGGCTCCCTCTTCAGCCACCTCCTCCCGTTTGGCCAGCTTGCTCACAGCTGTCTTGGCAGTGGCCTTGAGGCTCTCCTTGCTGTCAGCCCGCTGTTTGATTTTGCTGGGTTTGAGGTTGGCAGGCACCGCACCAGAGGCCAAGTCCTTCTGCGTAGCCACAGGGTACCGCAGGAAGTCCAGGTGCCGCAGCTTTTCCAGGCCCTCCAAGATCTTGTTCTGGGGAGCATTCCCTGGAAAAAGCACACGTACAATCTTCTCAGTGGGGTTGGCTGGTAGCCAGACCACTAGAGCAGTGATAGAGGTCAGGTAGGGCACCGAGATCTCAGCCTCCTTCCCGTTAGCCAGCACAATGCCTGTCTTAGCTTTACTGTTGCCTGCCCACTTTTGCATGAGGAACTGCATCTCCTTGCTGTCCTTGACAGGGTTGAGGACGTACATGTCCAGCCGGCCCACACCCATCTTGTGGAAGAGGGTCAGCGGCTCAATGGTGTTGCTGACCACACGGTACAGAGGTTCGGCCTGGATGCCCAGGCGGTTTAGGTGTTGCAGAGTGAGGCAGGCTTCCTCAATGCTGCGCTTGGCTTTCCGGGAGGCATCAGGCAGCCGCAGTTTCTCTGGCACGTTGAAGAAGACAACTCCAAGTTCAGGGGAGATGAGGTTCTTCACCCAGTCGCTGTAGCTGCTAGAGCCCTGGGACTGCTCCTCCTCCAGTTCTGCCACTTTGCGCTGCAGGAGTCCATTGATGCCTGGCAGGTTGTCTGCCCCAATGTGTGTGAGCAGCACCGAGTCAATGCGGTCCAGGTGCCGCACCAGCTTCCAGAAGCAGGATTTGCGATCAGAACCACCATCCACCAAGATGTTGAAACCGTTGACGGCAAAGAGGGCAGAGTCTCCGCGGCCACCAGGGAAGATGTAGCAGCAAGGCTTGGAGAGTTTGAGGAAGCCCCCTGAAGTAGGAGGCTCTAGCAGGTCAAAGGGAGATGGCACATCCACAGTCTCAGAGACATACTCGGAGAACTCGGCCACACCATCCATGGTGGGCAGTGTGGGCTCAGGGTTTAGTCGGAGGTGCAGGGTCTCTTGGGAACTGGATAGTCCCAGGTGGCTCCAATCACCCTCCCCTAAGCAGGAAACAGTGAGGAAGGCCTGGATCCCAGGGTCTCTATTGCTGAACAATTGGGCAATCTAGAAGAATGGGAGATGAAAGGCTGATCAGGTCAGGTAGAGACCTGGGGTTGCCTTAACCCGACTTAGATTCAATCTGCTAGTCTCCACCACTTTGTGAGGGCATTTCCTCCTACCTTCCTGCCAGAGTCTCCTCTGGTCAAGCAGCCTGAGATTTTCCCATCCTTGGATCCTTCCCCACAGCTCTCGTCCTACCCCATATTCTGTTCCTCCCAGATATGCAGATGTGGAGCTTACCTCTGGGTTGTGAAGGACCTGGGCAAAGTTTTGATAAGAGTAGGTACCACTCTGAAGGATGAGGTCTCCCCCAGGTTCTAAACTTTGACCACTCAAGATCAGTAGTTTGTGAGCTGATGGACTGCTAAGGAGACGGTGAACCTGGAAGGGAAAGATGGGAGTGGTGGCAGATGTAGGAAACCGAGCGAAGGGCACTGGCTGCTCCTGCTTGCCCTCAGTACTGCTAGGACACGTCCCCCACTGGTAGGCCCACAGCATCTCCAGTGTGGGGCTGGGAATCATAAGGTGGCTTAGATGGTTCAAAGCCAAGTCCAGGCACCCTTGGCCTTCCAGCAGTAGTACTGGCAGAGGTGGGTTATAGCCCTTCCGGCGAGCCCTCGTGGCAAGGCTCAGGCCCTGCTCTTACCTCAGAGCTGATGCTGTCGGCACTGGGGTTTACCAGGATGATGGTCTCTAGGATCTCACTCTGGTGGGAGAGGGTCCTCTGGCCTGAGGGAGGGAGAGATGCACGATTTTGTATTGAAGAGAGTGGATATAGACTAAAAGGGAGAGACGTTGCGTGGGGCAGGAGAGAAAAAAAATATACTATCGGAAAATGGGGCTCAGGGGGAAGAGGAGACCAGCTGACCTTAGATCCTGCCACTTTGGATACTGCTGAGTAAGGTCCAGGAACTGGCTCCTCCAGCCCTTCCCTTTCAGGGTTTCCTCCTCCCCTCTCCCACACTGGCAGTCTTCTCACTCCCTTCATCTGCCACACCCTCTGCCTGCTCAGTCTGGTACCCCCACCCCCTTGGCCTGGAACTCCTGCCTCAGGCTGCCCTATTGACAAGAAGCTTTTGTTCCTCTAGAGCACTGAGCTCCTGGTGCTGCCTGGGGATGGGGGGCTCAGCTGGAGGGAGGGCTCCCCTGATCATGATCCTTACTCAGCTCTCTCCTCACTAGCCTGCCTCTGTCTTGGGCTTTCCTGCCAGCAGAATCCCTGGAAATAAGGACATAGACACTTCCTTGCAGTGTCTACAGACTCCCCATCCTCTTTTCCATTCCCTCTCCAAGGCCAGAATTGCCATTCCAAAAAACTCAGTTTCTATCTCTCCAAACCTTTGGGGTTTTACAATTCAAAGAGGAGAAACAGGACTGTAATTTCTCATTCTGTTTTCTACTTCCTCAGAGGCCAAGCCTGCACTTAACAAACACGCACACAATCATACTGTTGCCACCGCAACTCCCTCTTCCTCCTCACCTCCATATCCCCAGGCACAAGTGAGGCCTGGTTCACTGCCCCACAACCCGTCCCTGTGAACAGTGTCTCCTCTCATCCTTGCACCTCTCCTACAGGCCTTGGACATGGCGGGCCACGAACTGGAGTTAGCGGTCCACCAACAAGAAACAAACAAGGATGGAGAGATTCAGAGTGTTTCCCAGGCCAAGCAGAAAGACAAGACAGCCTCAACTCGCCCTCTACTTTTCTTCTCCAGACTCACAGGAAACGCCAAGCAGTGCAGCAAAAAAGTGGCAGGTTCAAAGATAAGGAAGGAGGATGCGGCCATTCCCGGTTCTGGCCCTTCCTAGGTGCTGCATGCGAACAGACTTGAACACACGGCCTGCCTGCGAGGGAGCTGCCTGGGAGATACTGGTGGGAGAGCTCATGACCTTCCCCTAGATTATGTGACCGAGCTCTCTCCTCTTTCTGCGAGTTGGATAAGAGAAGCCTGGGCCCAGGGCCTTTGTTAGGAGGACGAGCCCTAGTGCCAGGATCGGGCAGATCTGGCAGCTCAGGCCGTACTTGCAGCTGCAGGGGAAAGGGGTTGTGGATGGCGTCAGAAGAACAAATCTCACAGACAGTGAGTAGGGCCCAAAAGGAGTTCAAGGGTTCTCTTCTATTAACTTGGGCACTGAGGGAAGCTTTGAGGTCAGTTCAGAGGACGAGAAGCAACTTAGAGGCAGGCTGGGGCAGGGCTCGGGTTGGAGAGGGGTATTAAGGTTCAGGGAAGGGCCAGGCTAGCCTCAGACTGGTCACAGGCACAGGCAGTTCCTGCCCTCCCCACAACACAGTCGCACAGTCACACAGGGCCACACATTCAGACTAGGATGGTCTGAAGAGAAATATCTGTGGTACAGACTGATTTGCTTTCCTCTTCCTCCCCTCAGGAGACCAGCCCTCACGGTCCCCTGCGTATGACCACTAGACTTCTCTGATCCCCCTTCCTGTCTTGGCAAAAGAGCCTGTTCCTCACCCGTGCGCCCTCCAATTCTGGCTGGCAGGGACATGGTCTGTACCCTGCACCCCTCCCTTTGAGGCCTAGGAGAAAGCCCTGTCTCTCTCTTCTGCTCCCCCAGCAATCCCACTGAAGGGAATGGACTTGTTTTTCCTTTTTCTTTGGAAGGGACTTCTTGTGAGGCAGGGGCACTTGCCCTCAGCCAGTGCTGGGGTGGAGGCGGGCCTGGGTGCTGAGGCTGAGCGGGCAGGAGGGCAGGTGTCTCCGCAGTGAGGCAGAAGGGGAGGGGGGGGCCGCTCGGGCAGCTGCAGTCTGCCGCAGTGTGTGAGTGTGTGCGAGTGTGCGCGCTGAGCTCAGACTCCAGCTCCGCCCCCACCCCCCACCCCAGCATGACAAGTCATTTTCTTGGCTGCCTCTGCATGGGGGTTGGGGGGGGACACAGAGAGGGAGAAGAAACTGGCGCCTCTGTTCCAGAGCCCCCATCTTGGGAAGAGAAGAGGAGATGGGGTGGGGGTGGGGCTGAGACTCGGAACCTGTGGGGTTGACAGGACTGGGAATGCAGGGCAGCTGCTGGGGAGGGAGTGCTCACAATGTCCGGAGGGAGCCAGGAGTGGGGGCTTAGAGTCCTGGTCTTAAGCTGGTCACAGGGAATGGGGAGCGGGGAGCCCACTGCGAATAGATTGGTCTGAGAAGAGGCGTGTGCCACGTCTTAATGACCCTTTCCTCCCTTCCCCCCCACCCAGTGTTCCACACCTTCCCTTACTTGGCAAAAACTCGCTATTCTGCTTACCCCCAGCATGGGAGCAGCTGAGCAATCCAGCAGCTGACACCAGAGACCCTCCCATTAGGCGCAGTCCCATAACATCCGCCTTTCCTTCAGATTCTACTGCCTCTGCCCAAACTCCTCCAACACCGCGGGCTGCCAGGCAGAGCCAGGGACACCACCCTCTGCTGCTGCCCCTCGGTTGATGTCTCCTGCCCCAGCCCAGCCTGAGAGGTGGACTGTCACAGTCCCAGGCCCCACTGGCCTCTACCTGGTCCTGGGTCCAGGCCGACCCCACAACCAGTAATGTTCATCTTCTCTCTCGGTTCCCCCACTTTGCCCATCCTGATGGGCTAATTCCAAACACACAAGATTAGGTATCAGACTCCTTTCCCATTACCCATACCGCAGCATCGCCCCCCCCCCCCCCCATGCAAAACCCTTTGGTTAGGTTCTTACCCTGGGGTGTGGGCGGGAACCCCTCATGGAGGCTGCAGCTCCGGCCTCAGCCGGCAGCTTCAGGGAAGAGTCTGCCGCACTTGGGGTGGGAGTGGGGGGGGGGGGCGCTTGATGGGGGGGGCGGCGCCTGGGCGGGGAAGAGGGGCTGGTCCATGACGAGGCACTGGAGACTTAACTGTTTCTTCGCCTTCATCATGTCAGTGCTCTGGGGCTTCTGCTTGGCTCTGGGGGACTGAGGAGTTGTCTAGTAGCTCAAAGAGCCCAGGTGGTCTCCAACAGCCCGCAGGGCCCTTCTCCCCCTCCCCGGTGCTGTTTAGTCAAGAAATACCCTTTTAGCATCAGCCAACAGCCCTGTGCTAGGGCACACTGCAGGGACACAGGAGGTACGGGCTGTTTGGGCCCTCCCCCTTTCCTCAGGAACCATCTGCCACCTCTCCCTTCAGACCCAGGGAATGACCTTCAATTCCTGGAGGAGCGGGAGACAAAGGGGCTGGGGACCCGCAAGAATGAAGAGTGAGGGGACGGCTTGAGATGAAGGCTGGGGATGGGGTTGTGCCGAGCTCTGTGGGCTTCTGAGCCACAGCTGCAGAAACCAGGGGAGGGTTGAAATAAGCCTCATTTTAGGTTGCAGGGTAGGTTGAAATTCTGGAGGGGACACTTGGTCCCTAACCCATCTGGGGTGGGGCACAGGCACCCTGGAGCTGCTTGTAGTTCTATGCCAATCCAACACCACACTATAGCCACAGTAGCACTGATACTTGGAATTCTTGGGTCATTGGATCTGAAGAGGCTGGGTGGTTTCTGCTTTTCAGTGAAAGAGTTAACAGGGACCAAAGAGGATCACCAGCACCCCAGGCCCAAGCAAGATTTTCTTACTATAGGCCAATTATTAAGTGTAGCATAAAGTACTCTTTGGGTTAAAAAAAAAAGAATCTTATGATTTTGTAGCGTCTTGGGTCCCTGTGCTCTCCTTATCTCTGTACTTTTCTATTTCTCTCTGATGTCTCTTTCTTATACTATCTTAATCCTTCCAGTGTTGGTCCTGTTTCTCTTAGTCTCTACCTCTGTCTCAGGACTTTTGAAAAGACTCAAAAGGAGGATCTTGAGAGCTCTAACACATGGTTCCAACCCGGTGATGCTCATGCTCAGAGAGTCCTTCCCTGCCCTCTTGGCTTCCATCAACCCTCCCCAGTCCAGGCCAACTCCTAATGCCTTCCACACATTGACATCCACCCACTTAAACCCCAGCACCAGCCCCACCCTTGCCCCAGACTGCCAAGAGCTGCTTTTGAAGGTCAGAGAAGCCAAAATAGTCTCTGCTCTCAGCATCCCCCATTACCCCCCCTTAACTGTAGCCAGAGAGGAGGAGCTGAGTCACCAGAACTGGGAGTGGGGGGGGGGTAGAACAGAGGAGGAGGAATCCTTGCTTAGATCCGGAGATGCAAAGCAGCAACATGGCAACAGCCCCATTTGGATTGAGGAGGCCATCTGCAGAGATATACAACACAAACCAGGCTGAGTTCTGGGCATCACAAAAGGAAAAAACCTCCCTTATGCAACTTCGTATTTCTTATTTCTTCCCACCTCAAATCTTCTATCTCCTACCTGCTTTCCAGGGCTCTCTGGAGTGTGCTAAGGGAAACTTGAGTAGACATTTGGCTTGAGAACAAAATAATATATCCCAGCCCAATGCAGAACCCACCCTTATTCTCAGCTGCTGCCCCCCAAGGGCCACACCCTGGGCATAGTTCCAACTCACACTGGAGTTTTCCTTCAGCCCTCGCCCTCTGAAGAGCCACTCACCACAACTGACCCTCCACCTGCTGTGTTCCTAGGCTCTGCGACAATGAAATGGTGAGATGTCAAAGAGAGAGATGCCTGAGCTCAGACACAAAATGCAACTAGAAATCCTAGATTTGAGACCTGACTCTACCATTTTATTAACCATGCTGTTAAACAAGCCACTTAACCTCTCCGAAAGCTTGCTTCCTGAACTATAAAATGAGCATAGTGTTAATACCATCTTCTAATAATGCAGGGAAGAATGAATGGCATAAGAGATAAAAAAGTGCTTCATTCCTAGAATCCTAAACCTGCAGTGCACAAATGCCCCTGGAAGTCTGTCTCCCTTTCATGGAAGACTTATGACCAGGGAAATCCTAAATCAGAATCTCAGATCAGACTAGCTCTAGAGTATACCCTTAGCTCCCAGGTAAATCCAGAATTGGAGATGCCTGCAGGAAGGGACTTAAAATACTACTCATGTTCACTGCTTTCCCATTTCAGACCCCCAGTTGTAGGGGCCAATGAGCTACTATATTAATACAGAATGGCTTTCATGTTTGCAGAAATAACAGAACTACCACCTTAAGAGCACATCAGTGGTACTGGAGAGTCACACAGAGGGCCTACAAACTGATCCTTCAATATGTTTCTTAGAGTCTTAAAATATCAATCATGAATTATAAATTATGAAAGTCTCTCCCTTTCCTGTAGGTGCCCAATAGTAGAAGTAACAGAGTGTTGTTTAAACTCAGTTTTCCATATCCTAATAATTTCTGGGTTTGTTTTATAATGCTTGGAAGCTCCAGATTATCTGCAGAATTTAAAAGGAAGGCTCCAAGTCACCACTGGAGACTTTCTGGTGCAAAATTCACCTTGGAAAGCCTTTACCAGATCTGACCGCTAGAAGGAGCTGGGCCACTGACTCTCCATCAGTGGGTCCTTCCTTTTCTGTGTTCCAGACAGTGAGGAATGGATAGTGGAAAGGACTGATTGATTGCACTTGCCCTGATGCTGTAGGATACATGTTTGTCCCCTTTCTAGGCTTTTTGTCCCAGGGTTGAGGAGAGGTGAGAAGGATGGTGGCCTTGCCTGTGGGGGTGGGTGTAGGGGCAGAAAGGATTAAGTCAGAAGGTACTACCATATATCCTTAAGCACACCCCAGCAGCCTGGTTCCCCTTGCCTCTCTTCTAATGGGAGGCTGAAGGGTGGGGCAGTGTCTGCAGCTGCTCTGGGCTGACTGTTGTTTGTGGGGACAGCTGAAAGAGGAGCCAGCAGGGGTGGGGCTGTGGCTGTCTTGAGCCATGTGGGTTTTTCCAGGAAATTCTCCACTATTCTCCAGGGACATAGACAGGCCACCATGAAAATGTCCAAACCTAAAAAAATTTCAGTATGCTAAAGTGCTCCCTGATCTTGGGACTATTGCCCTATGCTCCTGGGGGACACTATGGCAAAACTCTCTGATTAAAAAAGGTCAGGTAGGTGTTTATATAGTAGCCCTTATTTCTGAGAGATGCCTGAGGGTAAGTAACTATGCTTCTCTCTGTTAAGTATCTTCCCAAGGATCCCCGAATGTTAATCTGAAGAATGGGTAAGCATTTTGGTTTAAGTTCTGTTCATTCTTACACCATTCCAGAAAGCAGTCAGTTGAGTTTCTGTGGCCCGGAGGACAAAGTTAGAGAATTCAGTGTGAATTGTTAACATCAGCAGATAACCCCCAAACTTTCATACAGTCATTCATTTCATCTGCTGTCATCCCCTTATCCAGCTTGCACCAGAGATCCTAGAAGTAATAGATAGCAAAACTGTCGATTTTCAATCATCAGTGCTAATGGAGGGAGCCATGACATGACTAATTCTAAACAGAAGGCAGTCTCAAAACAGTGAGTGGCTAGCTTCATAGGAAGCCAATCACATCAAGGAGAGGCCAGCTTCGCATTTTTTAAAATGCTGCCCATATTCCTAGGATAATGAATGTTAGTCATGTTAACCCTCTCATATCCTCTCTCTAGGAGCCTCTCTAAAGGTGATCAGGGAAATGACTTAAGATGGGGCAGTTAGCAGGGGAGTATGAAGAGAAGGGGATGTGATTATCCACTACACTGGCTAATTGAGAACTATCTGTATAAGATATGATTTCAGTCACTTGGTGGCAGTGACTGTTGAGTTGGTTGGATTTTACATTCCATAAAGGCACTGGCACTTGGACTGGTGTGTCAGCATTTACCGATATCATGACCGGATGCCCACCAGTTTTATAATGGGATATAGGGCTTTCTGCAGTATCCCCACAGGCACTGACATGGAATGATAACACCTAAAATGCTTTCTTGAATTCCTAATCCATTTTCCCGCCCAACAGAATGGGAAATTGAATCCTGTGAACTTTGATCTCAGAGCCAAATCTATGTGACCAGCTCTTATGGCAACAAATCAGGAAATCCTGCTTCTACCTGGGTTTGATGGTGCTCATCAGCCTTTGGTACTGGGATTCTGCTCTGCTCTGGAGATCTGTTGGCTGAACCAAAGGAGGAACCAGAAATCCTGAAACCATAGGCCGTGCAAACTGAGGGAAAGGCATGAACAAGGACCTGGGAAGGTTACTGGGGGACTTATAGGTCTCTATAAAGGGAAGCAAGGAGGCTAGGATATACGGAAAGGGGAACACAAAAAGAGAGAGTGGATTTTTGCATGGGAGATGATTGATCACTCAAGAGAAGTACCTCATTCCCTTAGTGCATGTCAATAGCTGTTCATAAACCACCCTCTTCTCAGGTAGACATTCTGTTCTCCAGGCTCCCTCCACCATCATATCATCTGTCTGCAAAGGGTACTGGGTATGCAAGGATAGCTATGAAGCTTTGCAACTTTCCCCTCAAGAATCCCTCCCTTCTTCACAACCCAAACCTCCCACAAAACCAGCTCTGTCAAACAGACTGGACCTCTGCTCTTCTGTAACCAACCCTCACCCAAAGAATGGAGACAAATGGCACTAGTCCTAACCTTTGACCTCTGAGGAGAAGTGAGCTAGGTGCCGGGTGATGAAGAGTCTCAATTGTTGGTTCAAGTCAAAGGATGATAAGTCAATGTTCCAGGAGAGTATCCCTGTGAGAGAGAAAAAAAAGAAAGAGGGTTCTAGATAAGGTCAGTGGAGGTGGACTTAGGAGAATACAAAGCTCACCCAAAGGGGTAAGGACAGGGAGAGGATAAAGACTGCCACGATCAGCCTCAGTGACGTCTTTAAGAAAGGTGGCTGGTGCCTATGTCTATTTCCCATCCCGTGCCTTTCTTGAGCTTTGCCTCAGCCAGAGACAGAAGGGCAGAGTTTAGGCTAAACTTGGTCATTAATGAGTTTGTGTGTAGTCATTTTCTTGCAGAGTTGCCCAGTTGTGATAGAAGTGACAAGGGTCGGTTCCCAGATACTGGGGGCTTGCCTTCCTGGTCTTAACAGCTAAATTGTATTCTAGACTCTCCTCCTATGCCCCCTCCTTGCCTCCACCCCTCCCCGGCGGCTCCCTTCCACCCGCAGGTGGCTCCGCAGCACTGCGCCACAGGCAGGCAACTGGAGAGGGAGGTGAGGATTGAGGAGCTTTTCGCCTCGAAGGTCACTGTCTTAGGTTTACCGCTGGCACTGAGAGATTTAAGATTTGTCCTCGGCGTTCAGAAAGCACCCTGTTCCTGTTCAGGGACCCTAAAGAAGAAACTAAGGTAGGAACATGGACTCTGCAGGGGATGGTGAGGACTCTCAAGACATTTGACCCGACACACTGCGATTGGGAGGGGTGTGACCAGGGTGGCCCCAGGGGCTGTGCAGAGCTCCCCCGCCTCGGGGAGATTGCGGAACGCCATGGGATGTGCGGGAGGGATGGCGAAGCGAATGTTAGTAGCTAGAGACGATATGGATGCACGACATGGAAGATGCAGGGATTGATGATTCAGATTAACAAGGAGCGCAGATCTCAGTGCAACCTAGGGATGGAGAATGCAGACGTACACAGATGGCGGAGAAGCACGGGATGGAGGGTGCCCCAAGCATGGCCAGGACAGCGGCTCACCTTGTTCAAGGTGGGCCCGCACGGCCCTCAGCTGACTCTCTGTACCGATATCACCGATCACGATGAGCAAAGAGTGTTTCCGCAGGTCCCAGCGTGCTGCCGCCACTGCGGCTCCGGCCTCGCACAGCGGCTCCGCGGGGTTCTGAGCCAGCAGAGCGTCGGGGCTTCGGAGCCCCAGCCCGGGACTTGTCTCCATGGCAACGCCGCTAGGCCGCCCGGGCCCAGCCTCGGTCTCCATGGAAACTCCGTTGGAGTGCTAGGCCGGCAGCGTCCGCTGCAGGGAGAGTGTGCGCGGTTCTTAAAGACCGGCGGCAGGACCCGTTCATTGGCTGCTGCCTGTCAGGGGGTGGAGCCCTGGCGCCGCAGGGGCAGGGCTGGGGCAGCGTCGCTCTGGCCCTGCGGACACCCGCGGCGGTGGGGTGGTGGCTGCCCCGTCAACCCCCACTCGTTTTCCATAGGGAGCTCCCACCCCAACTTGGGCAGGGGTGGGGCTCTGAGGGACCGGGTGGAGGGGCGAGTCGATTACCTCGGCGCCGGAAGAAGCTTCTAGTTAGGATGTTTCCTGGATAAGTACCGTCTGGCAATTCCGCAGCCTCGCCAGAACTGAGGGGAGCCATATTGTCCCTCCTCTCTGTCTCCCAGTTTGTATCGTTGTCTCCATCTGTGCCGGTATATTATCATTGTCTGGTGCTTTTTTTTTTGGTCCTAGATTCCATCCTTGGTTTACTTGTCCTCATTGCCCCAGGCCTGGGGAATGCTCAGGAAGGCTGCGCAGTATTGGAGGGACAGAATGACCTTCCAGCCCTGAGTCCCTGGTGAGTTGTTATTCCGAAGACAGTGGTTGGCTAGTCTCCATCTCTGCTGAGTGCAGGACTCCAGTGCAATGAGCTCAGACTGCAGCAAGGGGGATTTGAGTAAAACGCAGGAAAGACCTTCCCAACTACAAGTAATGTGACACAGTGAGTCGGGTAACCTTGGGAGACAGTGGTGTTACTTCCCCCAGGGAATTCTCAAAACAGAGGGGGCAATGTTTGAACCGAAGAGGCTGACCAGTCCAAAACCAAAGAACCAGGAGATGGGAAAGAGGACTGAGGAGGCTCGCACTGTTTTATGACCGACTAGAACGTTCTTGTAAAAATGGTGTGTGCTGTTAAGTCTTACCTCCCCTGTTCCTCAGTGTGTCCCCATCACCTACTCTGCACGCCAGCATCTTTTTTTACCCAAGATTCTGAATCATTCTGTACATGTGTGTATAAGATGGAGAACCTGTCTTTTACGCTTGGGCTCCAGCAGCACTTTTTTTTTTTTTTGGTCTCATTTGCCTTACATTTGGAGGATAGAAGAGGGTAGAAAGGAGCACAGTTCCTGATTCTAATCCCCCTCCTCTCTGAGGCCCTGAGGAGGATTAGACAGTGCCTGCATATTAAGAACCTCACTTCAGTCCTAGTCCTTATCATGGGACATGTGTGAGAGCAAAATAGCCAGTCTACTCTGCCGTCAGTTTGGATACGTCCTTACCTGGAACTGATATTATATGCCAATTATATGTCAATTTGAAAAAATGGACATCGCCCTGAAAATCCTTCCGTAGCAGAGAAGGAGAAATAAGAGTACTAGCAGAACATCAGATGGTGGTGGTGCTTCACCTTGTGTGACACATGAAACAATGTTCTGTTACATCTCCACCCCACCATTTGCAGATCTGAATCTGGCAAAGCTTGGAGAAGGGATGTGCAGGCCTCCTCTTCCACAATCAGACAAGAGTGCCACGTGGAGGCAGAAAGCCAGAATAGGTTGTAGGGAGAAGAAGGGGATGGTTTCCATAGCAACTGCAGAAATGAGGCCTTTAACTAGAGCTTCGGTATAAGGGTCAGAAGCAGTTAACCACAGGCTCTGCTTTCATCAAGTCTGGCAAAGAGGTTAGACAATAGATCTAGGGGTGCCTGGGTGGCTCAGTGGGTTAAAGCCTCTGCTTCGGCTCAGTTCATGATCTCAGGGTCCTGTGGATCAAGCCCTGCATCTCGGCAGGGAGCCTGCTTCCCCC
>CM053609.1:47759380-47859356 GCA_028646535.1 Procyon lotor
GGGTCCTGGGATCGAGCCCCACATTGGCTCTCTGCTCAGCAGGGAGCCTGCTTCCCCCCATCTCTCTGCCTGCCTCTCTGCCTCCTTGTGATCTCTCTCTCTCTCTGACAAATAAATAAAATCTTTTTTTTTTAAAGATTTTATTTATTTGACAGAGAGAAACACAGCGAGAAAGGGAACACAAGCAGAGGGAATGGTAGCAGGAGAAGCAGGCTTCCTGCAGAGCAGGGAGCCCGATGCAGGGCTCGATCCCAGCACCCTGGGATCATGATCTGGGCTGAAGGCAGACGCTTAACGACTGAGCCATTCAGGCGCCCCTGTAGGCTTTATTTTATCAGCTCCTTTAGGTGTAGGGTATTTGAGATCTTTCTTGTTTCTTTTTTTTTTTTTAAGATTTTATTTATTTATTTGATAGAGAGAGAGATCACAAGTAGGCAGAGAGGAAGGCAGAGAGAGAGGGGGAAGCAGGCTTCCCGCTGAGCAGAGAGCCTGATGCGGGGCTCGATCCCAGGACCCTGAGATCATGACCTGAGCCATAGGCCAAGGCTTTAACCCACTGAGCCACCCAGGCGTCCTGAATTTAATTTTTTTTTAAAAAGATGTAATAGGAAGTAAATGATAGCACTTATGAAGTATTCTTGCCAGAAAAGAAAAAATAGAGCATAAATCATAACAACTCTATATCTAACTGTCCATTTATAGGAAATAAGAAGAGACAAAGAAATACATCAGATGACACCATGGGGATGCAATAAAAAAATCCATGGTGCTGGAAATTTTACAGAACAAATGACCTAGTTTCATCAACAAATATATAAATTACAGGAAATAAAAATGAGGGAGGATTTACAAATTAAAAGATAGCTAAGAAAAGAATCATCCACATGTAGTGTGTAGATCTTGTTTTGCAATTGCAAAAAAAAAAGAGAGAGAGAGAGGAAGACAATTGGAGAAATTTGAACACTACATGTTTGGTAACATTAAGGAGGGTATTATGCTAAGTGAAATAAGTCAGTCAGAGAAAGACAATTATCACATGATCTCTCTGATATGAAGAATTTGAGAGGTAAGGTGGGGTTTGTTGGGGGATGGGGGAGAGAAATGAAACAGGAAGGGATGGGGAGGGAGACAAACCATAAGAGACTCCTAAACTCACGAAATGAACTAAGGGTGGCTGGGAGGCAGGGGAGTAGGGTTAGGGTGGCTGGGTTGTGGACACTGGGGAGGGTATGCGCTATGTTAAGTGCTGTGAAATGTGGAAGCCTGACGATTCACAGACATGTACCCTGGGGCAAATAATACATTATATGTTAATAAAAAAAGAAATTAAAAAAAAGAAATTACTGTTAATTTTCTTTGTGTTAATGATATTTTTAAAAGATTCTCTATATTTTACAAACAAATACAAGTATTTATGGATGAATTATATGAAATCTGGAATTTGCTTAAAAATAATCAGTTGGGAAAGGGGTGGGAAATTGGACGAAACAAGACTGGATGTTTGTTGATAATTGTTGAAGTTGGTTGATAAGTATATGGGTTATTTATTTTGTTTTTCTATTAAAAAAGGAAAAGAATATCTCCAAGCTTGTTGTTATAAGCAACAGGAAGGATGAAGTTTCATCCCTATCACTGAGATGGGAAAGACTGCAAGTGGAGCAGGTTTAATAGAAAAGATGAGTTAAATTTTAAGCATATTGAATTTGAGATGTCATTTGAACATCCAAATGGAGATACTGAATAGGCAGTTAGATATATAAATTTGGGATTTGAGAGAAAGGTCTGGGCTGAAGATATAAAGTTGGCAGTCGGGGCACCTAGGTGGTTCGGTGGGTTAAGCCTTTGCCTTTAGCTCAGGTCATGATCCCAGGGTCCTGAGATTGAGCTTCAGGTCATGTTGGGCTCCCTACTCAGGGGGGAGTCTTCTCTCTCTCCCACTCCCCATTCTATTGTTCCCTCTCTCCCTGTGTCTCTCTGTCAAACAAATAAATCTTTAAGGAAAAAAGAAAAAGAAAAAGCTTTTTAGAGTGAGAGGGGTCCCAAATGTGTTGCAGTGAGGGTTTTTAGGGCTGGTCTTTTATTGAAAACTCGACCAGGAAGCTTGTCGCCTTGAGATTCTTCTGCTGTCTTGGTTTCAGCAGGGACTATTGGTAACCCCCTTAATGACTGACTTCTTTGAGGTCTGGTCATTTTCTGTGATTACAATGTAGCCAGCAAAGAAAAATACTCCCTAACACCCAGGGCCAGGTGGTCTGCTCTATTCCCTTATCTCTTATTCACTCTGTCTTAGAACTTCTGCCTGCCAGGAATAGTTTCCAGCCTAGTCAGGGGCCCCCATCTCTCCCAGCCTATACCTTAACCCTTTCCTAACTCAGTACCATTCTATTTTTTCCTTCCTCCTTTTTTCTCTCTCTCTCTCTTTCTTTCTTCTTTCTTTCACATCAAGATCAGGAAAGTAACATTGATTCAATATTATTATATTGAATTAAATCTACAGACCTTATTCAGCTATCATCCATACTTCCATTAGAGTTCTTTATAGCAGAAAGAAAACCAGTTCTTATCTAGGGTTTGGTTCTGGATATGTTGCATTTGATGGTTTTAGGTCTTATCTCCTTAGTCTGTTCAAATCTGAATCAGTCCCTTGATCTTTCTTTGTCATTCTTGATCTTGGCATGTCTCTCTCTCTCAATCTTTCTCTCTCTCTCTTTCTGTTTCTTATGTCTCTCTTTGAAGAATACAGGCTGGTTATTTGTACAGCATCTATCAATTTAGGCTTATCTGATGTCTCCTCAGGGTCAGATTCAGGTAATGAATTTTTGGCAGGAATACAATTAAAGTGGTGGTACGTCCTTCTCCTGTGCATTGTATCAAGTGACACATAATGGTATGTTATCCCTTTATTGGTGATGTTAACTGGAATCACTTGCTTAGGTTGGTAAATACCAAATTTTTTTTCACTACAAATGTACTACTTTATGTTTGTAATAATTTAATACATGTTAGGGAGATACCTAACCCTCTTTTCTATCACATTGTTAGTTTTAGCACAAATAACATTTATTTAAGTAATCTTTATTGTGAAATATAACACACATAAAAATGAATAAAATATAAACATACAAAGGTATGAATTATAAATTGTATACCTATTAATGCCCCGGTAATAGAAATAGAACACTTCTAAGCACCTCACTTGCCTCTTAAAGAGTTAAAACCCTGTTACCCCCTCTAAAATTAACCACTAGTCCTGACTTTTATTGCAATCATATAGTTTCTTTGTTATTATTATTTTTTGTGACCTAGGTGTACATCTTTAAATACTGAAATTTAATGTCTCATTAAAAACTGTTTTTTTTTTTTTAATTTTGTTTTGTTTTGTTTTTAGAGGCAAGAGACAGAGAGCACAAGCAGATGCGTGGGGATTGGTGGGGGCAGGACAGAGGGAGAGAGAGAATCCCAAGCAGGCTCCATGCCCATCACGAGCTGACTCAGGGCTCCATTCCGTGACCACAAGATCACAACCTGAGCCAAAATCTTGAGTTGGATGCTTAACCAACTGAGCCACCCAGGTGCTCCTCATTGAAGATCTTTTAAAATAGAGAAGCCTAGTTGGCTCAGTCAGTTAAGCATCTGCCTTTGGCTCAGGTCATGATCCCAGGGTCCTGGGATGGAGCCCCATGTCAGGCTCCCCGGCTCAGTGGGGAGTCTGCTTCTCCCTTTGCCTGCCACTCTCCCTGCTTGTGCTCTCTCTCTCTTTCTCTGAGAAATGAATAAATAAAATCTTAAAAAAAAACCCAAACCCTCCTAACTTGTAGTACAATACATATAATACAAACTTTAGCATTTTAAACATTTGAAAGAAAAATTTTTATTAAAATATTTTTTATGGGGCGCCTGGGTGGCTCAGTCGGTTAAAGCCTCTGTGTTCGGCTCAGGTCATGATATCAGGGTCCTGGGATTGAGCCCCACATCAGGCTCTCTGCTTGGTGGGGAGCCTGCTTCCCCGTCTCTGCCTGCCTCTCTGCCTGCTTGTGATCTCTCTCTCTGTCAAATAAATAGATAAAATCTTTTAAAAAAAAGTCTTAAAATATTTTATTTTTTTAAGTAATCTCTATACCCAATGTGGGGCTAGAATTCACAACCCCAAGATCAAGAGTCACATGCTCCCCCCACTGAGCCAGCCAGGCATCCCCATTTTAAACATTTTTAAGTATACAGTGCAAGAGCATTAAGTACATTCACCTTGTACAACTATCACTACCGTACATCTCCAAATCTCTCTTATCTTCCCAAACTGCAATTCTGTACCCATTAAATAATAACTGCCCTCTTCCTTCCTCCCTACAACTTCCAGAAACCACTATTCTGCTTTCAGTTTCTAAGAGTTTGCCTACTCTAGGTATGTCATGTAAGTGGAATCATACAATATTTGTCTTTTCATGTTTGGCTTCTTTCACTAAGCAGAATGTTTTCAAGTTCCATCCATGTTGTGGCAGGTTGGTACCACTCTTAAGTCTCTTCTTGTAGTACCGAATTCCAGGGAGTTATGGATTGGAAAGAAATCAAAAGGGTGGAGAGCCGGGAACTCTGGAGTCAATGAGAATTTTAAAGAGAAGGGAATCAGCAACGCCATAATGCACTGCAAAGGTCAAAGCTAAGGAGGTGATTTGACAAATTTTCAGAATCGGTTATTAACAAAACTTTTTAGAGTAACTGCTTTGTGCTTGGAATTGTGCTAAGCACTAGGTTTATGGACGCTGAAGCCAGATTGCAAAGGATTACAGAGTTACAGGTATGGAGAAAGCCAAGTTTAGAGAGAAGAAAAACAAAACGCCGGGAGCTTGATAAAGAAGGAAAGGAGATGCTACCAGGATATGGATATTTGAATGTTTCTAGAAAAAGAGGAATAAACTAGGGGAAGGATGGCCATCTCCATCAGTATGCAGATAGGCAAGGATTCCACCTCCTCCCCCTACTCCACTCCCATACCACAACTTTCTGTGTCTGTTTCCAGGTAAGTGGCTCCTTGTGGAGTTAAACTCTTCAGATTAAAATTTGAGAAGTTGGAAAAAATAAATAAATAAAATTTGAGAAGTTGGAAAGCAGAAAACTGCAGCTAATACTGCAGTCACAACTGTGCTTGGTATTGTGTGTTTAACAGAGATTAAGGCTGATAAAAAGGCCTACAGCTGAAACTATCTGGAAGGGGGCAGTGTGCTCTGCTCCTCTCTTTCCCCGGCTTCATCTGTACTTGTGTGTGGCAAAATTGGGGGTTCTGGAGAGATTAGAAAAGTTGGTTAAAATGAACAAGGATGAGAGACAAAATGTGATTTATACAGGGGCGCCTGGCCAGCTCAGCTGGTAGAGCATGTGACCCTTGATCTTGGGGTTATGAGTTCAAGCCCCACGTTGGGTCAAGAGATTACTTAAAAGTAAAAAATCTTTTTAAAAAAGTGATATATACATATACTAGAAAGCTATTCAGCCTTAAAAGGGAAGGAAATTCTGACACATGCCTTTAAAATTACAATATGGATGAATCTTGAGGACATTATGCTAAATGAAATAAGCCAGACGCAAAAGGACAAATATTGTATGATTCCACTTATATGAGGTACCTAGAGTTGTTAAATTCAGAGACACAAAGTAGTATGGTGGTTGCCAGGGGCTGGTGGGAGGGGGGATGAAGGAGTAAGTGTTTAATGCGTACAGTTTTAGTTTGGGAAGATGAAAAAATTCTGGGGATAGATGGTGGTGATGGTTGCATAACAGTGTGAATGTACTGGGATGTTTGGGTTGCAGCTACTGAGTCTGTCCGGCTTGTGTTAGGAAGTTAATATAGTACCACAGACAATTATTGAGTACCTTAAGCAATTTGCTTTCACATTTTAAGTATATCCTCACCTCTCTGTTGACTTAACTTCTTCATAAGGATGTGGAGTTGACAACTTTACAATTGCTCTTCTGTTTTCTTCATATTATTTTAATTATTATGAATTCCTACAACACTAGGGACTGTGTTCAAATTCTGGCGCTTGCTAGCTCTAAGACATTATGCAAATTATTTCATCTCTCTAAGCTTTAGTGTCCTCCTCTGTAACCCTCAGAGAGTATGAGGCTTTTTGGTGGGAGAATGAATGGAAAACAGAGCACAATACCTGCTGCAGAGTAAAATGTAATATGTGTTATTAGTTAATTTTATCATTGGTATATGACTGGACATGATTTTACAGGTCCAAGTGCAACAGAAGATACCCTAGGGGTCAGAATCAACTCTACATTAAATGTAAGTCAAAATATAACACTTTAATATTGCAGCTTAAAAGGGATCTATAATAGTTTTTCATTAAAGTCAGTACTTGTCATATCCTCAGTAAAGTTCTCTGCCACTGAATGCCCAAACTGAGTTTCCAGATGAAAACAATAAAGCAAATTTAAAGGTTGGTGAATAGTGTCTGTGAGGTGGAACTAAATCATCTGAGGTTCTTTTGCTTAGAGAAGTCTGTGATGAGACCTCAGAAAAAGACTAACAGGGGCAGCTGGGTGGCCCTCAGTCATGATCCCAGGGTGCTGGGATCAAGTCCCTCATTATTGGGCTCCCTGTTTGGCGAGAAGCCTGCTTCTCCCTCTCCCACTCCCCCTGCTTGTGTTCCCTCTCTCCCTGTCTCTCTGTCAAGTAAATAAATATAATCTTTAAAAAAAAAGACTAATGAAGTAATTATACAGCACTTATATTTATTGTTTGGTTGCTTGGAATATATTATAGAATTATGGGACCAGATGAGATGATTCCAGCCTTATGAAAATTTATCCAGTTTTTAAAGTTACCAATTAAAGACAATAGGAGAGGAAATAGCTTTAAGTTCTAGAATAAAGGATTTAGGTTAGATGATTAGAAGAAAAATTTCTGACAATGAGGCTTATTAAACTTTAATGTGAGTTAACATAAAGTCTGATGGAGTTTCTTGTCTTTAGAGGTAAATTAGATTTCTCTCTCTCTCTGCAGAGGCTTAGGTGAAAATGCACCTGCAGATAGGTAGCTCAGCTGATGGTCCTTGGCAGCCTAAGAGTCAGTAAAGGTCTTTGGCTCACCTAACCACAATCAGTCACAGTCTCAGTGGGTAACCATCCTGCCTGAATTTTCTAATCTTGGGTAATTTAATGATTAATTTAATTGTTATACTGGCTATTAAGGAATTCACAGTTTGGGGGTTTTTTCTGACAGAGAGAGAGAGAGAGAGAGAGAGAGCGTGAGCGAGCGCACATTCACATGTCCGTTTGAGGTGGGGCCGAGAGGCAGAGAGAGAATTGTAAACAGGCTTAAGTAGTGGTGGTTTAAGCAGGCTCCACGCCCAGTATGGAGCCCACTCCTTCTCACGATGCTGAGATCATGATCTGAACCAAAATCAGAAGTTGGACACTGAACTGACTGAGCCACCCAGGTGCCCCTCACAGTTTTTCTTAACAGTTTTATTTAGTAATGGGAATGGCTCAGGTTTATTCATTTACTTTTAGTCATGTTTATTGAGGTTCAGTTTATCCTTTTTAGTGCACAGTTTTGTTTCTTTTTTTGTTTTGTTTTGTTTTATTTGACAGAGAGAGAGAGAGAGCACAAGCAGGCAGAGTGGCAGGCAGAGGCAGAGGGAGAAGCAGACTCCCTGCCAAGCAAGGAACCTGATATGGGACTCAGTCCCAGGACCCTGAGATCATGACCTGAGCCGAAGGCAGCCGCTTAAACTACTGAGCCACCCAGGCGTCCCCAGTTTTGTGAGTTTAACAAATATATGCGGTTGCTTTTCAAATAATCAAGAAGGCCATTTATTTATGTCTTGCTTGGTGGGGGATGCAATAGCAGGACAGAAAAGGGCAAAAATATAGAGAATTTTGGGGTATTATGGGAATCGAAGTCAAGATTTGCCAATAATAGAAATTGGCTGCTTGAGCTCTCACAAGTGGAACAGATTAATTCGCTTAGTCTACCTCGTGTTGTTAATATTGACCTGCCCTGGTCCTTTTAGAATTAAATTTATGTGGTCACTGGTCTTCTGCAGCATTAGAGGAGTGGAGGAAAGGAGGAGTCAATTATAAATGATTTCAAGATTGAAAAGTGGGTTGTGTCTCTGTGTGTTCTATTCTATTTTTATTCTACTAGTAAAACATTCCAGGGACTCTAATTATATTCTAGTTACAGCAACAATAGATTCTAGATTTTTCAGGACAGATTCATTTTAAAGGTTCTGTCCTTTTGTTTCCATAAGTAACGTAAACTTATATGATATGCTTTGATTGTTGGCTTAAAAAATATGATCACTGTAATTTATAACAGCAGGGAGAAGACTGGTTTTCAGGAAGCTCCACTTCCTTTTAGCCTATATCAAGTGCGAAATTGGGAATTTACAGGGTTGGAGGATCATGGTTGGGCTGTACCTAAGTCATTCTGAGCCTGGGGTAGAGAGAAAGAACTACCTCCTATTGAATGCCTACTATGTATATGCTTGGCAGAGTGTTAGGTGATTTCCCTATTGACAGCTGCTTTGGCTAGATACGCCATTCCAGATGCAACCACTACTTAAATAAAACACATTTTCCTCATGGTGTCTAGTTCATTAATATAAGTCACAGCTGCCACACCCTCTATAAGACCCTGGCATCATAATTAGGTTAATAGAGACTCTTAAGGTTTGAAGGGATCTTTGAGGTCATCTAGTTAAAGGGGTGGCAGCTGTTCTCTTCACCACGGAGTATGCGAATCAATGTGCTCAATTCAACGAAAGTGAAAAAATGTCTAAGGCTATCGTCTCCTTGGGCTTCAAGTTCATATAAAAGATAGGACAGTGATAAGCAAACGTGAAGCTCGAACTATGTTCCAGACTGGAAAGGGAAATGGGGGGGAAAGAAAGCTTTACTGGGGCCCTCAGACAATATAAAGGAAAACGACAACAACAAAAAACAAACACTCCCCTCCCCCAACCAACCCCAAACTGGCGGAGAGAGACGTAATGTGAGGGCCTGGAATTCAGTTAGAGGCCCCATAAAGGGACTCTGATGGATACAGGTAAAACCCAAAGCATCCTCCCTTTATTCAGTTTCAACAGCTCTTAAGTACTAGGCATCCTGGATCCTCTTCTTCACCCTTTTATTAGAAAGCCGAGGAACCCTCTCCTTTTCTATGGAAGAGGATGAGAGAAGGGGCCTCAAGGTGCAGGTACGATAGAATTGTTTGAACTGTATGTCTCAGTACAAACACTTTTCCTAGAGGCAGGGGAATATATTTCACGCCCTCTCAAGGTCCCTTCGGTTCAAGGATACTGTCATTCTCTGGCTGTACTAGGGGGAGGGCCTGCAATGTCCAGGCTGCCATGGAAACACGCCGCGGTGTTCCTTTTTCTTACGTGGGGCGGGGCACTATCCCTCAGCCACCAATCATCCACAGGGTTTCTTGAGTGGCGGGCAGTAGCAGCGAATGGGCGAGAGGATACTGCGTGACGCGACGGGAAAAGGGGGAGTTCGCGGCCGGCGGCGGCGGTGGCTACAGCGGCGACCTGGGGATCGAGCCGGAGGGAGCTGGGGAGCGTGCAGGGACCTCCAGCTCCAGCGCGAGTGATCTCCCGCCGGGATGCCTGGTACTATTTGTAGAAAAGTGGGGGTGCAGTGAGCTCTGAAGGCTTGGGTTTCTGGTCTGAAGGGATGGCAGACCGGAGGGGGCGGGGTGGCAAGCATGGCGGCGGTGACGGGGAAAGGGTTGGAGGGCCCTGAGGAGGGGGTGGGGAAGCAATAGCTGGGAAAGCTGGGTGGTCTTGAGGAAGCGTGAAGGGGTGTGGGTGTTCGGGCGAACAGAGATTACAAAGCAGCCTTTTTGGGGGCCATAGAGGCGCCATAAGGACGTAGTGAGAGTCGTGGGGGATGGAAAAAGAGGCGGGGAGAGAAGAGGTTAGGAAGGGGAGGAAAGGGTGTCTACGGGGAAGGTGATGGAAAAGAAGAGGGAGAGAAGGATTGGCAGGTGATAGGAAATAACAAGGAAATCTGGCCATGGGAGGTATGATAGGAAAGTGCTTGCAGCGATTATAAATATAATCAAATCGGAGTCCTAGACGGGTCCCCTTTCTTAGCTCTTGCACTTCCGCCCTATTATTTAAGCTCAAACTGCGTGAGGAAGGCTAGTAGGTTACACCGAACTGATCTTTTGTTATTTCCTTCAAGGGGAGCAGATGGACCCTACTGGAAGTCAGTTGGATTCAGATTTCTCTCAGCAAGGCACTCCTTGCCTGATAATTGAAGATTCTCAGCCTGAAAGCCAGGTTCTAGAAGATGATTCTGGTTCTCACTTCAGTATGCTATCCCGACACCTTCCTAATCTGCAGACACACAAAGAGAGCCCCGTGTTGGTGAGTGATACCTTGTTTGGAAGTGATTGAGGAGAAATTATTTTTCATCTAATCAAGACCAATCAGCAGACATAAGTACTTAGGACATCACTATCTTTTAGATTAAAATTGGTTTTAAAATAAAATCGACACATTCACAAAAAGTATGCTTCATTTTGGATTATTTCATATATAGTGGGGATATTAAGTATGTATATTTTCTAGGATGTTGTGTCCAATCCTGAACAAACAGCTGGAGAAGAACAAGGAGATAGTAATAGTAGCATCAATGAACATCTGAAAGAAAACAAAGCTGCAGGTGAGGTGTTTAAAGCTATTAGTCTTTTTTGCAGGAGTGTTCTTGTTGGAGCTGGGTGGATCTAAATATGTGGTTGTGGTGAATGTACATAAGGAGGTTTAGCACAGTATTTGGTGCTTAGTAGGCACTCAAAAAGTTGGTTTTTTAAATGTAGCTGGTTAGATTGGTGTTTGTATTTCTAAACTTGCATTGAAGTTTGGTGGTAAATGTCTTTTATATTAATATCCAGTTATTTTTTTTCAGAACCTATGGATTCTTCTCATTTGGACACAGGTAGTTCCATCAGTCAGGTCATTGAACAGTTACCTCAGCCAAACAGGACAAGCAGGTATAATAGTGTTGGCAGGAATTTATTTAAATTTATTAATGGCTCAATTCTTTCACTTGTGCCTATTGCCTTATCCCAAGGATAAAGGGATTAATCTTATTTTTGTGAATTAGAAAGTAGGATTTGAGGATTGTATTAACTAGTACATTAGTACTAATAGCTAGAATCTCTTTTGTTAAGGTAATAACATTTTTACACCTGTGTGTTATTCAAATTGCAATCTGTTTTGTGCGTGTAAAACAGCATTTTTCATTCTTGGCATAGATACGACTTAGTAGGAAAAAAAATCATCAAAAAATATTTAGATATATATTATCAAAACTGTTAGGCATGCTTTCGATGTACCAACTAAATTACTTTACCAGTTTTAGACCCAGAATTTTTAATTCATACTCTAAACAGTGTTGAATTTTTACTTTGTCTTATGTTTAGTTTTATATTGTCCATTTATTGAGTTTATGCTCTGTTAGGTATTAGTTGGATGTTTCATATATAGTCCCATTTAATTTCATCCTTGAAGCAGCTGTGCTGTGAAGACATTTTATTATTTCCATTATATAAAGGGGGAAAACTGATGAACGAAGAAGTTAAATAACTTGCTGTAGCATATGTTGCTTGTAAGTGATGGCTGAGCTTTAAACCCTCCTGACTCAAGTGCCTTCTCTCTCTCTCTCTCTCTTTTTTTTTTTTTTTTTACTATTCACTGCTTCCTAATCATTTGCCTAAAATCTAAGATCAAAAGAGAACTTAGACAACTTTAGGGGCCTTGTAGTGGCAGAGTAGGAGAGCAGTCAGAGAAGAGTGTTAGGTTGAGGCGGTTGAAAGAGTATGGTTTTTTTAAGGAAAAAAAGGCCTTTAAAAAAAAATTCTACTTAATACTCTGTTTTCACATAAATTTTTTCTCCCAAATCGCCCATTAGATATTTTAGAACAAACTACAAATTGGTGGGTTTATTTTGGCCTGCAGGTTGGTTCTGTTTGGCCCACAAATGGTTGTAAAATATATTTAAGTTAATAGAATTTTAAAATAGGGAAATTTTACGTAAAACTTGGATTTTCAGCTTCTGGCATTAACAGTCCAGAGATAATACAGCTGTTGTATTGCTAACAATTGCCTGGAGCTGTGAGTAGCTGCTAACCTCTGCTTAGATGGGTATGAGTGTTGTGGTCCGTTATAGACCCTGTAATTCACTGTTGACTATTGAACATAGACACTGAAGCCAAATATTCATTTATTATAGTGCTTTTGCTTTTCTTTTTAACCACTTTACTCATTTATGTTACCTTGTTTTGCTTTCTGTAGGCATTTAAGTTTATGGCACTTCTTTAGGAACATGTGCTTTGTTTATGTTTTTGTGGCCCCTTGGTGTGAACTAGTGGAGACAGGAAGTATACATACCCCTTATTGTTTATGAAGCAGTGTGTTAGAGAAGGCCCACGCTATTACTTTTCCCTTGTTGTATCAGTGTGTTGCCCTTTCTCAAAAACAAAACAAAACAAAAAAACCCAAACCCCCACAAAACACCTTGAATGCTTACATTCAATAAATGTGTAGGCACTGTCGCAGATGTTTTAAAGGGACTTTACCATCATGGAGCTTATAATTTAATAGGGAGACAGATACTAAAATCATTACATAAGGTGCTATGCAACTTAATCTGTGTGATAGGGGTAAGCTTCTTTAAGGAATGTGATCTAAACTATACATATGAATTTGTTAGCCATAGTTGAGAAGGCTGGGCAGAAGTGTGGCATGTGGGAGGAGGAGCTTTCTAGGTGGAGGAAATTATATGTGCAAAAGCCATAAATCTAGAAAGGATTTGGAGTTGATTTCAAGAGATTGAAAGCTCTTCAAAACACATGTATGTTGATTTTTTTAATGTTGTCTTTATTCATTAATGCAAGTATTTTGAAAAAAGCTGTTTGTGAACTTTTCTATATAAAATTCCAAAAAAATCTCCCTCTCATATCTAGTGTTCAATTGATATAAGCTGATGGTCCTAAACGTGGAGCATCCTAAAATATACTGAAGAACTGTAGATTGTTTTATTTCCCTGTTAAACATCTTATTTTATTTTTTAAAGATTTTATTTTTAAGTAAATCTCTACATCCAACATGGGGCTTGAACTCACAACCCCAAGATGAAGAGTTGCATGCTCCACTGACTGAGCCAGCCAGGCGCCCCTCCCTGTTAAACTTTTAAAAAAAAATTAAGATGATTATAGATTCACATGCAATTTTAAGAAATAATACTTAGAGAGCCTTTGTAAACTTTGCCCAGTTTCCCAAATGGTAATGCTTTGCAAAACAGTGGTATAAAATCATAACCAGGCTATTGTAAAATCCACTGAACGTATTTAGGTTTCCCTAGTTTTACTTGTATTCATATGTCTGAATTTTTACAAAGTCTAGTAACCTGTGTATCTACCACTGTGGTCAACATACCGAATGGTTCCAGCCCTACAAGGATCCCTAGTGCTATCCTTTTATAATCATTAGTGAGCCCGTGGTGATCACTAATTAAGACTGTCCTTCGTTTGTGATATTTTGTCATTTCAAAATATTATATAAATGGAACTATACATTATGTAACCTTTTTGGATACGCTTTTTTCGATCCACATAACTCCTGGGAGATCTGTCCAAATTCTTGCATGTATCTCTGGTTCATTCCTTTTTATTGCTGAATAATGTTCCATGCTATGGATATACTACAGTTAAACCATTTACCTATTGAAGGAAATCAGGGTTGATCTGGTTTATGGCTATTACAAATAAAGTTGCTCTGAACACTTGCATGCTGGTTTTTGCGTGAATGTTAAGTCTTCATAGCTGAGATAAATGGCCAGGTGGGCAGCTGCATGTTTAGTTTTTTTAAGAAACTGTCCAACTGTTTTCTAGAGTGACTGAATCATTTTATAGTTTCACTAACAGTGTAAGAGATCCAGTCTCTCTTCATTCTCACGAGCATTTGGTGGTGTCACTATTTTTTATTATGGCCATTCTGATAAGTGTATAGTGATAATCTCATTTTAATTTGCGTTTCCCTAGTGGCAGATAATGTTAAGTATCTTTTCATGTGCTTATTTGCCATCTGTACATCCTTTTTAAGGAAATGTCTGTTCATGTGTTCATTTTCTAATTGGATTTTTAAAAATTGTGTTTTGAGAGTTGTTTATGTATTCTAGTTATTAGTCCTTCATAGGATATGTGGCTCTAAAATATTTTTTCTCACCTGATAGCTTCTCTTTTCATCCTCTTCAGAAGGTTTTTCACAGAACAGTTTGTTTTTTTTTTAAGATTTTATTTATTTGACAGAGAGCGATCACAAGTAGGCAGAGAGGCAGGCAGAGGGAGAGGGGGAAGTAGGCTCTCCATTGAGCAGAGAGCCTGATGTGGGGCTCCATCCCAGGACCCTGAGATCATGACCTGAGCCAAAGGCAGAAGCTTAACCCACTGAGCCACCCAGGTGCCCCTAAAAACAGGTTTTTAATTTTGATGAGACCTGTCAAATATATTTAACGGAGCAATATAAATACTTAATTTATTTAAAAAAGAGCTTATAGGTCACCTGGGTAGCTCATTCGGTTAAGTGTCTGACCTTGATTTCAGCTCAGGTCTCCAACTCAGAATCTCAGGGTCATGAGTTCAGACCCCATGTTGGGTTCCATGCTGGGTTTGGAGCCTACTCAAATTAAAAAAAAAAAAAAAAAAAAAGAGCTTATAATGAAAAACAGGGTCCTTTTCCACCCTTGGGCCCCTTTCACAGAGGCAGCCATTTAAGTGTGTTTTAACTTCTTTGAGAGATTATTTTTCTAGCACTCAATGCTAGTGTAAAGCTAACACCATTATACTGCCATTTCTTGTTTTATCAAAATAAGACAATTGAGTTCTATAATGAAAGATGAGGATTTAAAACACTCCCAATTTTTGATAATTATTTTAGTTCTTTTATTGGCTACTTTTGTATTTCTAAATAATGTATTTAAACCTTTGTTTTCTTTTCCATCAGCTTTAGACAGTGGAAAAAATTTAACATCAGTATTTTTTGTCTATAATCTGATTTCAGGCCTTTTCAGATTCATCTAATCTATAAATATTTATTGGGAGTATTTCCTATATGCTAAGCACTGTTGAATTTTGGCGATGAAAAGGATCAGAAGAAATAAAAATCATAGACCTTAATAGAGCTTGTATTCTTGTATGAGATATAGCAATACATAAGTAAATAATATGTTAGACACTGATAAGGGCTGAAGAGAAAAATATAGCAGAGAAAGGGATAGGAAATGTCAGAGGATTTCCAAGTTTAGATAGGGTGACATAAGGAATGCATGCTTCACTGATGTGACATTTGATTAAAAGTTCTTTTTTTTTTTTTAAAGATTTTTTAATTTATTTGACAGAGAGAAACACAGCAAGAGAGGGAACACAAGCAGAGGGAATGGTAGCAGGAGAAGCAGGCTTCTGCTGCTTCCAGATGTGGGGCTCAATCCCAGGACCCTGGGATCATGACCTGGGCCGAAGGCAGATGCTTAACGGCTGAGCCACCCAGGTGCCCCTGATTAAAAGTTCTTAAGTGATGTCTGCAGTTATCTGGGATAAGTGCAGTCCATGCATAGAGAACAGCAAGTACAAAGGCCCTGAGGTAGGAGAGTGCCTGGAATATTTGAGAAATGTCAAGGAGGTTAGTGTGGCTGGAGTAGAGTGACGGAGAGAATTGGGAGAAGAGGTCAAAGAAGTAAAGAGGGAACCAGAATATGTAAGGCCTTACAGGACGATGTAAGGAATTCCTGAGATAGGAAGGCATTTAAGGGTTTTGAACAGAGGGATGACATGATCAGATTTAAGATTTTAACAGGATCACTCTGGTTGCTGGATTTAGACTGAAGAGTGAACAGTTCTTATTTGTTGATTATGCCTTGTTAAAGCTGGAGAAAAAAGAAGCCATTTAAATAAAATTGAAGAGGAGAATAGACCGGAGGGGGGGGAGCAAGGGTAGAGGCAGGAAGAGCAATTAGGAGACTACTGTATTTATTTATCGATTGATTGATTGATTGATTGAGGTTCAGCGGCTGCCTTCGTCTCAGGTCATGGTCCCAGGGTCCTGGAATTGAGCCCTGCATAGGGCTCTCTGCTCAGCGGGGAGCCTGTTTCTCCCTCTCCCTCTGCTGCAACTCTGCCTGCTTGTGTTCTCTCTGTCAAAGAAATAAAAACTTAAAAAAAAAAATGGTTTATTTTACAGAGAGTGAGAGTGTACGTGCACATGAGTGGGAGGGGGAGAGGGGGAGAGAACCCCAGGCAGACCACACTGAATGTGAAGCCTGGCGTGGGGCTTGACCCCATGACTCTGTGATCATGACCTGAGCCAAAACCAAGAAGTTGGATGCTTGACCAGCTATGCCACCCAGGCATCCTCTGAAATAATTTAGGCAACATATACCTATGGCTAGACCAGAGTAGAAGTGGATGAGGAGTGGTGAGATGTTGGGTTTTTTGATTGGATGTGGAATATGAGAGAAAGAGTGGTAACAATGATACCACATTTTTGGTTTCAGCACTAGAAGAATGGAGTTGCTGCTAGAGGAGATGAACAAGAGTGCAAGAGAAGGTCAGGTTTAGATGTATTGAAATTGAGCTGCCTTTTCATTGGACAGTTGGAGGCAATTGTTGGCAAATCTGGATGGAGCTCAGGGGGAAGGTATAACTGACTGGAGGTTTAAATTGCACAGTCATAAGTATGTGGATGATACTCAAAGCCGAGTCTGGATAAGATCGGGTCTGGATAAGGTCGTTAAGGAGGTGAGTAAAGGAGAACAGCTCCAAGGACTCACTGAGCCTACCAGCATTTAGAGGTTAGGGAGGGACGTGAAGCCAAACCACCAAAAGACACTGAGGAAGAGCCAAAGTCTGTGATTTGTGTTGTGTTTCATTGCTCTTCTGCATTTTGTCATGTTTGCTCTTGGACTTTTCTTTCCCTATATTTCCCAAGGTTATGTAGCTGGTCTTCCTGGCTATAGGTAATGTTCTATTTTATTTTTGTGAAAATCTTTACTTAGTCCCTTTTCCTTGGATCATGGTCTCCAACTTCGCAAATTTATGTTTTTACTTCTTTATGCTCATTACAGTTATGGTTAGTTGTCTTTGTATGAAACATTAAATGTCTAGACAGTTTCAAGGAAGCAAAAAATGTTACCTTTAATTCTGCCACCCAGAGGCCAATTGCTGTAAACATTTTGGCATATTTTCCCTCTTTTTTGTGTGTCCACTTTTGTGTGTCCACAACTATATACATAGTTGACATGTGTAAAGTAAAAGTTTGTTGACCTTTTTGCTTAACAACATGGAATTGTTCCCCTGACAGTTAAAACTCTTAATAACATTTTCCCCAAGTTTTTAATTTTATTTTCTTTTATTTTTAAATATTTTATTTATTTGACAGAGATCACAAGTAGGCAGAGAAGCAGGCAGAGAGAGAGGGGGAAGCAGGCTCCCTGCTGAGCAAAGAGCCCCCGATACAGGGCTTGATCCCAGGACCCTGCAACCATGACCTGAGCTGAAGGCAGAGGCTTTAACCCACTGAGCCACCTAGGCGCCTCTAAGTTTTTTATTTTATAAGTTTAAACCCACAGAAAAGATGAAAGAATATTACACATTTGTTCTCTATGTATGTGTGTATACACACACACACACATATAAACATACATATATAAAATACATGTTTTGGGGGGTTGGATTGTTTGAAACTAAGTTGCAGACATATTATTTACCCTTAAATACTTTAGCATCATTCCCTAAGAAGAATATATTATCTTACATAATCACAATACCAGTATCATACATATGAAAACATTAATTCAGTAATATCTAGTAAAATAATTCCTATTCAGATTTAACAGTTGGAGCAGATGTCAAAATATATTTTATTATAAACACTGTCTCAAATATATTTATTTATCTATTTAGTTATCCAGGATGCAGTCTAGGTTTTTTACACATTGTATTTGGTTTTTTCAAACATTCTTAATAGCTACATAATATGTATTTTATGGATTAGGGAATTTTTAAATTATTTCCCTAATGCTAGCCTTATAGGTATTTCTTAATAACAGTAAACATTGAGAAACAAGTTTGTACAAGGATTTTTCCACATTTCAACTTATTTCTTGAAATTATTGAAATTATGGGCTTATAAACATTTTTTAGAGCTTCTTTAGAAACATCTTTCCAAAGTGTTCTCCAGAAGGTTCTTTTAGTTTATAGCAAACTAAATAGTATTATGAATAGTATATGACAGTGTTTATCTCACCTTAGGTTTGGGCAATGCTGAGTAGTAGTACAGTATTTATAATTTTCTAATTTGATGGGCAGTAATTGGTTTTTCTGTTTTCTACATGTTTAAAGATACTTGTATTTCTTTTTTTTGTGAGTTGCGTCTTAGGGTTTATTTATGTCTTTATTTATGTGTTAGGGTCCTTCATATGAATTCCTTATGTTCTGTGGACACTGTTCTTCTATTATATTTATTGCACTATTTTTTCCTAATTGTTGTCTTTTACTTTTGTTTATAATATTTTTTGACCTGTAATGTTAATTTCCTTTAAATATATGGGCCTCTTACTAGAATTTTATTCAGACAGTTTGATTCTATATATGTACTCTAAGATTTTTTTACTAAAATATTTTTGTAAATTGTGGTTAGTTGATGTATTTTTGAGTACCTTCAGTGCATATCTAATGCGTATCTTAACATGTCACTTGTCAGTAATTATCTTGAGGTAAGATTTTTCTCTACCTACTTATATTTTTTCAGAGAAAGGTAAAATTCCAAGTATGTTTGTTCCTTTCTTTTGTTAAGTATTTGTGCTATTTACTTTTGCACAGCAGGGGTGCCTGGGTGGCTCAGTGGGTTAAAGCCTCTGCCGGGTCGTGGTCTCGGGGTCCTGGGGATCGAGCCCCGCATCGGGCTCTCTCTGCTCAGTGGGGAGCCTGCTTCCTCCTCTCTCTCTGCCTTCCTCTCTGCCTGTTTGTGATCTCTCTCTCTCTCTATGTCAAATAAATAAAATATTTTAAAAAAATAATTCTGCACAATATTTTTTGAGTTGCTACCAGGTGCTTTCTGTAGAAAGAAGCGCTAATGGGAGCCACGCCTTTTACTTTTTTCAAATTTGCTTAAGATGTTGGTGTGTGGGGTATTATAAATAAATTTTGAAAGGTGCTTTGAGCGAAGTGTCTGAACCTCTCTGGGAAGACATAATTGTGTCTTCTGCTGTTTAGTGTTTTGGGAATCTCGGTGGAATCTGCTCCTCCTGTGAGGGAAGAGAAGGAAGAAGACGTGGAAGAGAAGGAGGAGGAAAAGGAAGAAGAAACTAGAGATGATACTATCACACACTCCCTTGGTGCTGAAGGTAGCTTTATGCCTTTTTCTGGATAGTAGATTGTTCCAAGTCCCTTTAACATAAGCATGTAGATACCTAAATTTTTCTTAATCGACAGGACACCTGGTTGGCTCAATCAGTTGAACTTCTGCCTTTGGTTCAGGTCATGATCCCAGAGGCCCTGGATCAGAGCCCCACATCGGGCTCCCTGGTCTATGGGGGGGTCTGCTTCTCCCTTTCCCTCTGCCTCTCCCCTTGCTCCTTCTTGCGCTCTCTCTCTCAAATAAATGAGTAAAATTCTAAAAAAAAAATAAATTTCTCTTTATGAGGTTTTAGATTTCTCATCATTAAATTGAGAATAGTCATTAAGAAATTTGTGGTTAAGACACTCCACCTAATTTGATGTTCAGGAATTTGATGCTTATTGGATAGTCCCCTTTCTGCATATTGACTCTTTTTTTTGCATTTGTTTTTCAAGTATTTTGGGGATGTATGCTTTGCATGTCGAAGTACAATCTGAATTGCTGTGTTTGTGGGTATGCTTTATGTGTATCTTTAGAAAGTACATATAGTCTACCTGTATATTAGGTGCTCCTAAGGTTTTATAATATGTAATTTTTTGCTTCATTACATATTTTTCCTCTTCATTTTTAGTGCCTTTATTCTTTTTGTTTTCTGTTTTTTAAAAAGATTTATTATTATTTTTTTAACTTTTTTTGGGTGGGGGGCGGCGCCTGGGTGGTTCAGTGAGTTAAAGCCTCTGCCTTTGGCTCAGGTCTTGATCTCAGGGTCCTGGGATCAAGCCCCGCATCTGGCCCTCTGCTCAGCGGCAAGCCTGTTTCCTCCCCCCGCCTGCCTCTGCCTACTTATAATCTCTTTCTCTCTCCCAAATAAAATCTTTTTTTTTTTTTTTTTAAATATTTTATTTATTTATTTGACAGAGAGAGAGCACAAGCAGGCAGAGAGGCAGGCAGAGAGAGGGGGAAGCAGGCTCCCTGCTGAGCAGAGAGCCCGATGCGGGGCTCCATCCCAGGACCCCGAGATCATGACCCGAGCTGAAGGCAGAGGCTTTAACACACTGAGCCACCCAGGGACCCCCCAAATAAAATCTTAAAAACAAAACAAAACAGGGGCGCCGGGGTTGCTCAGTGGGTTAAAGCCTCTGCCTTTGACTCAGGTCATGATCTCAGGGTCCTGGGATCAAGCCCTGCATCAGGCGCTCCGCTCAGCCGGGAGTCTGCTTCCCCCTCTCTCTGCCTGCCTGACTACTTGTGATCTCTCTCTCTCTCTCAAATAAATAAATAAATAAAATCTTTAAAAAAAAAAACACTTTTTTTTTTTTTGGTAAAGATTTTATTTATTTATTTGACAGAGAGAGACACAGTGAGAGAGAGAGCACAGGCAGGGGGAGAGGGAGAGGGAGAATCAGGCTTCCCACCAAGGAAGCAGCCCAACTCGGGGCTGTATCCCAGGACCCTGGGATCATGACCTGAGCCAAAGGCAACACTTAACGACTGAGCCACCCAGGCACCCCAAGATTTATTTATTTTAAAGAGAGAGAGAAAATGTGGGTGAGCACAGGAGGGAGCTGGGGGAGGGGCAGAGGGAGAGAATCTCAAGCAGACTCCCAGCCGAGCATGGAGCCCAACAGTGCTAGGCTCGATCTCACAACCCTGAATTTGTGACCTGAACCAAAATCACGAGGTGGATGCTTAACCCATTGAGCCACCTAGGTAGTTCCTTTATTCTTTTAGGAATTTTTAGTTCCTTTATTCTTAATTTTATTTTGAAAAACTTTGGGGCAGGACTTTGGTGTGAAGGACTTAAAATGACTTTTTTTTTTTTTGCTAAGGAACAGCACCTTAAACAGTGCATAATATTGTGGGATGCTACCTGATTTCTTGGGGTTTTGTTTCTAGATTCTGCCTCATCACAATTGGGCTTTGGAGTTCTGGAACTATCTCAGAGCCAGGATGTTGAAGAACATACTGTGCCATATGAAGTAGACAAAGAGCCTCTACTGTCAGTAACCACCAACTCTGGTTATACTAGGCTGTCTGATATGGATGCTAATATTGGTATGAAACATGTTTTGTGGCATTTGGAATTGTTTATAAGCATTTTCCTCTCAAGCTAGAGATAGTTTTTTTTCCTTGATACATGTTATAGCTACTAAGTTAATATAATCTAAATTAATATAGTAAGGTTGCTGAGTTGTCTGGGAAATACTTGTCAGTTGATGGCTTGCAGATTAAGTTTTTGTAAGTGGGTTACCGGTTATTTTCCTTTTTTGGAATGATCCTGTATATATATATTTTGAAATTGGACTTTTTATTAAAATCTTTGGCTTTAAAAAAGCATTTGGGATTGCTTTTAGTACTTTGAAAAACTAAATGTTTCCTTCCTGTCTTTTAAAATTTGAAGGGATTAAGCATGAAGAACAAGAACAGTCCAATGAAGATATCCCTACAGCAGAACAGCCCAGCAAGGATGTCCCTGTGGCAGCACAGCCCAGTAGGGATGTACATGTGGTACAAGAGCAAAACCCACAGCCTGCAAGGTAAACCCTGCTCCTTCTAGAAAGTATTTTTGGGTTTCTGCTTTAGGGTCACACTTGTTTTACTTGGCTAGGTAGACCCATATTTAGAAATTGTTGACTTTTTGTCCCCCTTGTAATGTGCATGTTTCTGGTCCAGTGGAAACACTGATTATTTACAAATTCTTGCTGTGTCCTCATCTCATCTTTAGGTATATTACAAAGTCATTTTATTGCTGCTGTAACTATAAGCATGATTCCTCTTTTTCTTTAAGATTTTTATTTTTAAGTAATCTCTACACCTAGTGTTTGGCCCTCCAATTCACAACCCCAAGATCAAGGGTCGCATGCTCCACCGACTGAGCCAGCCGGGTGTCCCTATAAGAATGACTCCTTAATCTTTGCCTGTTACTCCTCTCTGATCTTTGTCTACGGAAGCACTGGTCTATGGGAGGACTTCTGCCCTCTCTAGTGTTACGAGAAGTCACATGACTATTACATTTGAAAATTTGTTCCTATATTTGAGGAGCACCAAGATTGCTTTGGGTCTTCAGGTATCCTGTGTCTGAAAGTTTCTGGTATAGTTGTAAAGAGGTATTCTTTTCCCAAGTCCTCTGGGCCTTAACTTGGGTAGGAATTAGGCATATTTCTCTACTCTGCCTGTGGTGATTGTTGTGTCTTAAACTGCATTGCCTGTGGTCAACAGTTGAATATGCAGAGGAAAAGTGGAATGTGTCCAATTTGGGGGAGGTGATGAATAAGCATTCAGTATTGTTTTGTAACCTCCTGCAGTAGAAAAGTGAGGAATTGGGGTCCTGAATAAAGTTGAATATCAAGAGAAGTTGTCTTTTTAATGCAAAACACTCAGCCTAACTTGGACTTTTTAGGCTATTCTTTAGGAATTTGCTCTGTAGCTAGTTTGCTATCACTTTAGTATGTGAATCTCCCAAGTCTCTGGAAAGGGGCCAGCATCGAGAGTCTTACATGTATGAGTAGTATTGGTAGGAAGGATTCTTGGTTTGGTGCTTAGGTTGAGCAGATCAAATGGACAATGTCAGCAACAGATAGTATGTGACAGTAGTGCTGGGGATAATTCACACCCAAGCTCTTTTTTGTACAAGGTCCTCATTAGGACTGGCATTGTTGTGGTCTGGATCAGAATCCTGCATGCTCGCCTAGATAGCAGTATGTGTAACACAAATCCTTAAATCATCAGAAATCTTGGCCAGCGTGCTGCACAGCAATGAGCAAAGTTGAAGAAATATTGCTGTGTGAGAAACAGGCTTTGAAATGGGCTGAGGACTTTATATAATAAAAAGTAGCTTCCTTCACTTCCAGAAAATATTTATATAAATTAGAACCACTGGAAAATTTGAAATAATTAAAGGAAAACATAAAACAGAAAAAGCTTCTTAATTCAAAGGTGAAAGCATTTGAACATAGCAACTATTTCTCCTGGTGATTTTAATTACCTAGGTCAGAGGAGATGCCTTCTAGTCCCAAAGTATCTCTTGTTGCTGTGGAAACAAATGAACGAATAACTGCTCAAGAAATTTTGCAAGGTGGACTGAAGATTCAGAAGTCACCAGAGCCTGAGGTTTTGTCAACTCAGGAAGACTTGTTTGACCAGAGCAATAAAACAGGTACAAAGAGTAATTAGTTGCTGTAGGTCCTCTTTTCGAAAGATCTAAACTTTATTTCTGTTCGGAGGCTACATTTAAGTTAGAAGGCACTTTATATTATTTATTTGTAATATGGAAGGAAAATATGTTTCTACCTGAGTAATGAGAAAGGCTTTTTGGGAGTGATTGCTGTTTAACATCTGAACATAATTTTCTCTCTCTGTTGTAGATGGAGATATTGAGGGATAATAATAATATAATAAATTTAATATTTTTATTATATTTAATATTATGGATAGATGAGCTATTTCCATCATCATAGATCTTCAGATCTTAACTAGCATGATAATTAAGTATAAGTTTTCATAATCATCTGGACAACAGTTTACCTACTTACCTATCAGAAATAGCAAGTTATGGCCTAGCAGAAAGAACATAAAACTTAGAAGACTGGAATGGTTTTTGTTTCACATTTTGTTGACCTCCACCACTCCCCCATTCCAAAACCTGACAGAGCCAGAGAACTTCGGTAACAACCAGCAAAATATGTGTTGGTTATAAGGAGGGAAGAATAGAAGCTTATATTCCTTAACTGTGCTTTGAATATGTGCAAGGCATTCAGAGGGTCACCAGGAAAACTTTTTTGGCCTCTAACTGAAGCTATAAGGTTGTATTTAAGAAATTCTTTTTTATTTTATTTTTTAAAAAGATTTTTATTTGAGAGAAAGTACCCTTGTGCATACATGAGCTGGGGCTGAGGTGGGGGGAGAGAGGGTGGGAGAGGGAGAGGGAGAAGCAGACCCCCCACCCCCATTGAGCAGGGAGCCCAAGGTGGCCCCAATCCCAGGACCCTGGGATCATGACCTGATCCCAAAGCAGATGCTTAACTGACTGAGCCACCCAGGGCCCCCAAGAAATTCCTTTATATTTGGGATTAATGCAGCTGATACTCCTTCTGTTGCGAGGAGAAGGGAGTAACAAGAGATTCTTATAGTATAAATCAGTAATGGCTGCTCATATATCCTTTTACTAATGCATTAGTATTTTCTCTCTCCTCTTAGGAGGTTCAGGCTCTAATCTTGAAAATGCTGCATTCATATCATCAGTTTTTTTTTGTGTGTGTGTGTTTTTTTTTTTAAGAATTTATTTGTTTGTCAGAGGGAGAGAGAGCGCACGCACACATGAGCACAAGCGGGGGGAGTGGCCGGCAGAGAGAGAAGCAGTCTCCCTGCTGAGCAAGGATCCCGATGTGGGGCTCGATCCCAGGACCCTGGGATCATGACCTGAGCCAAAGGCAGACAGCTTAACTGACTGAGCCACCCTGGCATCCCTGTATCAGGTGTATGTGCATTGTTTTGACTTTTCCCTTCTGCATCATGGCATGAGCTTTATGTCACCTTAGGTAGACCTTGGAATAAAAGGCTCACTTGCTGTTTTATAATAGAAGCTTCACAAGAAAGAAGAGCAGCCAAGCAGAGGTATTAGGATTCTGCCTTTTTCCTCCAAGCTTTTTTGGTCATGATAAAAAGGACTAAGGAGGGTGCCTGGGTGGCTCAGTTGGTTAAGCATCTGCCTTCACCTCAGGTCATGATCCTAGAGTCCTGGGATCGAGCCCCACATTGGGCTCCCTGCTCAGCTGGGGAGTCTGCTTCTGCCTCTTCCTCTGCTCATGCTCCTCTACTCTCTTGCTCACTCTGTCTCTCAAATAAATAAACAAAATCTTAAAACAAACACTGAGGAATTCTTTTTGTCAATTCTGTGTTAAAGAAACCCATAATTTAGGGCGCCTAGGTTAATCGTCTGTCTTTGGCTCGGGTCATGATGCTGGGGTCCTGGGATTGAGGCCTGTATTAGCTCTGTGCTCAGTACAGATACTGCGTGTCCCTCCCCCTCTGCCCCTCCCCTCTGTTTATGCGCACTCTCTCTCTTTCTCTCTCTCTCTCAAATAAATGAATAAAATCTTCAAAAAAAGAAAAAAATCTATTATTTAGTAGGGGGGGGCATTAAATGGTCACTCAGAATTTGTGTTAGCATCCATTCCATTGACTGTACTGCAATTAGAAAACAATTTCTGCCCTCTTGGAACATGGTTAGAAATATGGATATTACTCTTCCTGTCATACTCAGTGGCTTCTTTCTTTCTCCCCTTCTCTTCCCTTCCCTCTTTCTTTCCTCTTTCCTTCTTTCTTTTTTAATACAACTCTGTAATGTCAATCTGAGAAGCAAATGCAACTAGAATTTCTCTCTCTCTTTTTTTTTGAAAAATAGCTTCTGATGGTTGCTCTACTCCTTCAAGGGAAGAAGGTGGATGTTCTCTGGCTTCCACACCTGCTACTACTTTGCACGTCCTGCAGCTGTCTGGTCAGAGGTCCCTTGCTCAGGAGAGTCTTTCCACGTAAGTAAGCCTAAAATTGTTCTGCCTAGGGAACATGTATCTGAGGGACTTAGGCTATGGCTGAAAGAGCTAAAATTGTCTACTAGTCCAGAATTCTTTTTAAAACCAAAAGGCAAACTCTAGGGTTTAGAATTTTTGGGTTAAGAACTCAGTGGACCTATTGGAAAAAAAAAAAAAAAAGAACTTAGTGGGCCTATTGAAGGCATGTAGCTCTGCTTTCCTGTTTTGAGGTTTTATAGTAGTAGCCCAAAGCTTCTACAAGGAAGAAACTGCCCAATTTATGTTCTCTTATACATCCAAAATGAGCATTCTGCTCCTCCATTTGACCAGCAGTTCTTTCCATTTAGCAGCATACGGGTGGGAAATAGGTTATACTAGAGTTGACAGTAGTTAGAGTTCTTTGTGGCACAGAGGTTGCTTTTTCTTTTTTTAATAAAAATGTGCATGATCTTTCTAATTAGGCAAAAGATGGTGTTAATCTCAGTTCTGTAGATGAATTTATTTTTTAGTACTTTCTCTTCTTCGTAATCATGATGTTCTTTTGTCAGATTGTTTATTTCTCTTATAATCATATGGCTTTATCCTTACTCCTTTTTTTTTTTTTCCATTCTAATTTTGGATAAGTCTAGTATGAGAAATAGTTAAGTATTTTTCATGGCCCTTCCACCAACCTTTGGTAGCTGTTTGAGAGATTGCTACTAAGATTTGTCTGATTAACTTAGATATTTTTGCTGTTAAAGTAAAAACAAATGCAAAACTGTGGCTGTGGTAAAATAACCTGTGAATTCTCTCTTTATATAAAGGAATTCCTCAGATCTTGTTGCTCCTTCCCCTGATGCTTTCCGATCTACCCCTTTTATCGTTCCCAGCAGTCCCACAGAGCAAGAAGGGAGAAAAGGTGAGCTCTCTTGATCTGTCTGTTGGTCTCAGATTAGAAGAGGAGGAACACTTCTGCCTTGAAAAATGTACTGTTTCTTTATTTGCTCTGACACTGTTCGATAGGACTCATGTCTGACTCACCTTCAGGGATGTGACCTAGTATAAAGTGCTTTCCTTAGTTCCCTGCTCTTCTAGCACTGCACTGATTCTTATGTCAATTCTGGTTTTTTTTTTTTTTTTTAAGATTTTATTTATTTATTTGACAGAGGGAGAGAGATCACAAGCAAGCAGAGAGGCAGGCAGAGAGAGAGAGGGGGAAGCAGGCTCCCTGCTGAGCAGAGAGCCTGATGTGGGGCTCGATCCCAGGACCCTGAGATCATGACCTGAGCCAAAGGCAGAGGTTTTAACCCACTGAGCCTCCCAGGTGCCCCGTCAGTTCTGTATTGTTGATTTAATTTTTAAAAAGATCCTTAAGGCAAAATGTTTATGTTCTTAAAGTTTAACTCAAAGTAGTATATTGTAGTAGTATATTAATGAAGAACTGGGTTTATTACTAATAGCCCAGTAGTTTCCAGCAGCATGTTGACATGCTTCTGGTGAAAGGGAACCAAAAATTCTTTTGCTCTTTAAAGGTTACTTTTGCTATCACCAAAGCAATTTTAGCCAGAGTGGCTAGGAGCTAGTGGTAGAAATTTTGACTTCATTCACATCCTCCTTTGAGGACCTAGTGATTTTATATTACTTTATTCACAAGAAAGAATTCCTTTTTACTTAATTTATCTCACTAAACCTTTTTTATTCTTAGTCTCATCCAGTCACTCAAGATATTTCTTTTTTTTTTTTTTTTTAAAGGTTTTATTTACTTACTTATTTAAGAGAGTGAGAGCACATACACACAGGGGAAGGGGCAAAGAGAGAGGGAGAGAAAGAATCTGAAGCAGGCTCCCACCGATTGCAGAGCCTGACATGGGTCTCAGTCTAATGACCCTGAGATCATGACCTAAGCCGAAATCAAGAGTCAGATGTTTATCTGAGCCACCAGGTGCCTATCACTGAAGATATTTTTTAAGTTCCTACTACTTCTACGTGAAACCTTTTCCAGTAAATTTCATGATTTTCTTCTTTTTATTCTTTCACTTACCAATAATGGCATAATAGCTAATATTTATTGAGAACTTAGTGTATGACAGGCATTGTTTTGTGTACTTCTCTTTGGTCCTAGGTGTTTTTCTTCGTTTTTGTTTTGTTTTTTTTTTTCATTGAACTCTCACAACAATCCTAAGAAGTAGGTGTTACTTTTATCTCCATTTTACAGGTGAAGAAACGGAATCACAGATAGAATTCACAACTAATAAGTCATAGAGGCAGGATTTGAACTCAGGTAGCTGCTTCCAGGGCCTATGGTCTTATCTGTTGTTTACATGTCTCCTATGATACCCTGCTGTCTCTACTCTCAAGTGATGCAAATATAGAAATACGTTTAACTGTTTTTCAGGTGCAGTTTACCCATGACAAAATTTAATCTTTCTTTTGGCACTAAGTTGTGTCTGGCTGTTTGGCTTGAAATTGGTTGTAGGTATCCAAATGTACTAGTATAATTTTAAGCATAACAGGATTAATGATATCTTTAGTAAAAAATAAAAGTGAATCCATTCTACAAAAAATTCTAATGCCAGTTAAGTTTTATTTATTAAAACCATTTCTTCTACTCATAGTGTGAACATTGAAGATACATAAAAATTACATTAAAAATACTTTCTCCCTGACTGTAAAATAGTTAATACTCACTGTAGAAAGTTTGGAAAGTATATAGGAGGAAAGTATTGAGAAAATAAAAATTATGTGGATATTGTAGTCCAGCTATAATTAATATTAGGATGTATTTACTTTCAGAGTGTTTTCTATGCATAAAGAAGTATTTTACACACGGGAATATGTTAAGTATATGATGCAGTGTTCTTTTTTTAATGTAACATATTGTATTTTCTCCTGTCAAATGTATTTCAGATTTAATGTATTTGCTTAATATGTGTCCGTTCGTGTGTCTTTATTTGCTTGCTTCCTTCCTTTCCTTTCTAAAATTATTAACCTAAAGCCTTTTTTATATGTGGTGCTTAGAACCGTGGGTCTTTAATAAATGCTTTGTCGTGGTGACAGAGATGTAATGAAAATACTTAACACAGCTGTACTAGCGTGCTACAGACATGTAGCATCTGATTTGCAATCTAGCATTAGACTGGGATGTGAGGTTGAAGTCCAGAGAAGTGGCAGGGGTGGGTATTGAGGTGAGGCACAGCCAGTACCGTGAGCGTAGATTGCAGTGAAAAACCTAGTGACATAGTTTGTGAGAGTGGTCTAGAGGGAAGCCTGTTGGGGCCAAGTTGTAAAAAGGGGGAAAAGGGTTGTTGAATAGCTGTTGTGTAGCTACCCAGCTAGTGGGTTCTGAGGGAGAGTCTGTTAGCCTACAGGGGGGTAGTATATTGCAGGAAAGCAGTGGGGAGGTGGGAGGGTGTGCGTGCGTGCATGCCAGCCTGCATATGTGCTTTCCCCCTGGGCGGTTTGTCTCCTGATCAGTGTGGCTTTGGTACTTTGTTCTTTGATAAATCACTGCTGATGGGCATTGATAGATTTTTTTTCTTCTGTATTTGTCCTGGCATTCATCTCTCTGTGCTTAGCAGTTGTTAAAGCAGATATAATGAATTCATAAATAAGTAGATACTGGAGTGGTGAACAAGTTCTGCTTTTTCAAGGCCTGTGGCAGAATATATGATGGTTAATTAGATGACATTAATCTGGATGTTCCTATGCCACATACGAAAAACTGAGTTATATTAGGGAAAGGGGTTCAGAGGATCCAAGTTAATTTGATGTTTCATGTGGATGAGTGAATATCACCAGATGAACCCCATTTTCATCTGTATCTGAGGATTTTGGGAGTGTGGACCTTCCTCCTCCCAAGGGAAAAAAGTAGTGCTAGATTTCTGTGATTCAATCTACTGTTATTCTATCTGCTTTTCTGAAAATTAAATCATAATTTTTTTTAGGAATGGAAATTTCTGTAATATAAATGTTACCAGTGGTATTTTGAACATGAGTGATACTAATTGGTTTTTCCTGTTTTAAACCAGATGAGCCAATGGACATGTCAGTGTTATCAGAAGGAAAAGGAGAATCTTTTGAGAAGAAACTCCAGGATGATGAACCAGTGGAGACGGAAAACCCCCCTCTCCCACCTGAGCCCACTCTATCACCACACGCCTCAACACCAGTATCTCAGAGCACACCAGTCTTTACTCCTGGGTCACTTCCCGTCCCATCGCAGCCTGAGTTTTCTCATGTGAGTATTGTAGGAAGTGTGTTTTCCTCCTAATGTTTTTTTTGGTTTTTTTTTTAGACAATCTTTGAGGTATAATTTATGTATCATAAAATTCATCCATTTTTAATACGTAATGTAGTGATACTTAATACATTTGTAGGGTTGTGCAGCTGTCATCACAGTCTAGTTTTAGAACACTTCCAGAGTCACTTATGTTTAAATTTTGTATTATGTCTTGAACTTTTTTTTTTTTTTGAAGACTTTATTTATTTATTCGACAGAGAGATCACAAGTAGACGGAGAGACAGAGAGAGAGAGAGAGAGAAGCAGGCACCCAGGTGCCCCATTTTCTGCAGTTTTTAAGACTTGTGTGTTTTGTTGGAAATTCCATTTTATGCCAATCATTAGAAGTGACTTGGTGGGGTGGTTAAGAATGACTCTGAGGGCACCTGGGTGGTTCAGTTGTTAAGCATCTGCCTTCGGCTCAGGTCATGATCCCAGAGTCCTGGGATCGAGTCCCGCATCAGGCTCCTTGCTTGGCAGGAAGCCTGCTTCTCCCGCTACCACTCCCTCTGCTTGTGTTCCCTCTCGCTGTGTTTCTCTGTCAAATAAATAAAATCTTTAAAAAAAAAAAAAAAAAAAGACTCTGAAATCAGAACTTCGTAGACTTAGTTCTGGCTCTCCATTATTGCTGTTGTGATCAGTTTGAAGCTGAGCCTCAGTTTCCTCATCAAATCAAATAGGGAGATGGACACTACCTACCTCATAGGATAGTTGTGAAGGTTACGTGGGTTAATATATATCAAGTGCTTAGATTAGTGCTTTGCATGATCCAGAAGGGTTAGCTTTGCAGATAGTGAAAGAGTAAAGACATGGTTACCCAGAGGTAAAGTCTGTTCATCCACTGTACATCTTTTAGTTTTTGTTTTTCTGTGAAAGTTGTACGTAAATATATATATATTTTTAAAGAATCATCAGAATTTAGGGATGAGCTATAAGCACTGACCAATGACATTGAGAAGAATTTTCTTAAACAGGTAGCTGATGTGAAAAAGACCAGTTAAAGATGATTTTCAGTGACCAAACAGGACTTACATGGAAATGTATATCCATATATATGTAGGGAAATGTAGGGAAAGGTATCCCTACCAGGAGAACTGAGGCCTGGCCACAAAGGGATAAATGACTTTTTGAAGAACAAGGCACTATTGAAGGAATTGCTTCACCTTCAGCATTTACTAAACACCTTCAGAGACATCTATAACACCAGCAATGACAATGTGAGTGAAATGATGATGTTGAACATAGTTCAAAGGTCCTTTAAACCTAAGATGACTTAGATTTCTTTGGATATATATTTTGAGATGCCTCGGTCAGTACAGTGTTCCAAATCTCCTAAAAAAGGAAAACAGACAAAAAAACAAGTACCTTTACAAATCTCTCAAGAATACCTTACCAGTTTTTGTGTTAAGGCTTTGTTTCTACTTAATAAACCTTATAAAAGCCAAAAAAGGAGTCAGATGATTAAAACAAGATCTCTCCTCACCCCACCTGGAGACAACCACTTTCAGTTCCTTCACCTTTTTCTTGTGTTATTTGTCTCCATAACTTTGTATATCATGATTATATTTTTATGCATTCTTTCAATTTTTATTTTTAATTTTTTTTAAAGATTTTATTTATTTGTCAGAGAGATTGAGAGAAAGAGAGAGTGAGCACAAGCAAGGGGAGCTGCAGGCAGAGGGAGAAGCAGGCTCCCCACTGAGCAGAAAGCCTGAAGATGTAGGACTCAATCCTGGGATGACTAGATCCCTGGGATCACAACCTAGCCAGAAGCAGATGCTTAACCCACTGAGCCATGCAGATGTCCCTCATGGATTCTTTAAAAACGTTTTTAGGGGTGCCTGGGTGGCTTAGTTGGTTAAGTGTCTGACTTGATTTTGACTCAGGTCATGATCTCAGGGTTACGTGTTCGAGCCTGGTGTCAGACTCCACACACAGTTTGAGATTTTCTCCCTCTCCCTCTGCCCCTCCCTGGCCCACTGAAAAATTTTTTTTTAGCTATTTCCCCATCTCAGTATAGTTACATCATAATTTTGTTTAAATCATTATTGAATATACCTCTTATGAATGCTGTTATTACAAACACTATTCAAAGCAGAATCTGTGAAATATTATTTTTGTTGTTTGCATAATTTCTTATTTTCTCTGGAATTGATAATATAGTCTTTTTTATTTGTTTTCTACAAATCTCTCACTTCATCAACTCTAGGCTCTCCACCAGTTGTCAAAATCTCCTTTCAAGATGTTTGAGAGCCTCAAACTTCATCTTTTTGGAGAAACCTCTTTTGGAGACTCCTGATTTCTAATTCCTCTCTTTTTTTAAAAAAAGATTTTATTTATTTGACAGACACAGCAAGAAACGGAACACAAGCGGGGAAGTGGGAGAGGGAGAAGCAAGCTTCCCTCTGAGCAAAGAGCCCCATGTAGGGCTCAGTCCCAGGACCCTGGGATCATGACCCGAGCTGAAGGCAGACGCTTAATGACTGAGCCACCCAGGAGCCCCATCTAATTTTTAAAAAAAAAATTTTTTTTTTAAAGATTTTATTTATTTAAGAGAGGGAGCACAGATGGAGAGGAGAAGCAGACTTCCTGCAGGGCAGGGAGCCTGGTATGGGGCTCAATCCTAGGACCCTGAGATCATGACCTGAGCTGGAAGCAGATGCTTAACTGACTGAGCCACTCGGGCACCCCTCCTGATTTCTAATCTTTCCTGTTTTCTTCTATGCCTGGTGAGTTATTCACCTCCTTTTGCCACAGTCCTTGGAGGTTGTCTTTATGTGTCTTTGTGTTGGATTATTTTTGGGCTACATATCTTGCTGGGTTTACTCTCTTATTTTGGTGGAGGACATTCTTTAGTACCATACTCTTTATTCTCATTTTTTTTTTTTTAAAGACTGTATTTGTTTATTAGAGAGCACATAAGCAGACTCCCCGCTGAGTGGGGAGCCTGATCATGACCTGAGCTGAAGTCAGACGCTTAACCTACTGAGCCACCCAGGTGCTCCCTACTCTCATTGTTGACTTATAGTTTGTAGAAGTATAGAATTCTAGGTTGGAAATAACTCCTTTTAATTTTCGAAGGCATTGTTCCACTGTCTTCAGACTTGCAGTGTTGTTGTTGAGAAGTGTGTAGCCAGTCGGAGTTTTGATTTTTAATATGTAAGCTGTTTTTCTCCTTACTGAATCTTGTAGGATTTACTTTTTGTCTCTAGTGTTCTGAAATTTCCAAACCCATGGCACAGTTTTATTTTCATTGTATTGGGCAGTTGTTAAACCCTTTTAATCTAGAAATTTGGATCTCTTCAGGGAGATTTGTTTAATTTCTTCCCCTTTGTCATTCTTTTTTAAAATTTTTCTTTTACTAGAATATCTACTTTTGGGATTTTGTGACTCCTAGAATAGTCTTGAAATTTTTTTTATTTTATCTTGTACTTAAATTTCTGTCTCTGCAACTTTTTTTTTTTTAGGATTTTATTTATTTGACAGAGAGCAGAGGAAGGGCAAAGGGAGAGGGAAAAGCAGACTCCCTGCTGAGCAGGGAGCCCTACACAGGGCTGGCTCCCAGGACCCAGAGATTAACACCTGAACTGAAGTCAGACACTTAACCAACTGAGCCACCCAGGCGCCCCTCACCATTTTTTAAAGTGTATAATCCAGTGACTTTTAGTATATTGACAGAATTGTGCAGTTAGTTGCCAGAATCTAATTTTAGAATGCTTTCATCTCTCCTCCTCCCTCCAAAAGACCCCAGGCCCATTAGCAGTCACTCCATTTCTCCTATCTCCAGCCCTAGCCAACGGCTAATCTACTACATGCCTCTATAGATTTGCCTCTAAGGCAAATTTCATTTCATAAATGGAATTATCAATATGTAGTCTTTTGTGATTGGTTTCTTTAAATTAGCATGTTTTCATGGTTCATTCATGTTGTGGCATGTATCAGAACTCCATTCCCTTTTTTTTCTCCATCCTTTTTATTCTGAATAGTACTACTACATTCTGTGTATATAACACATTTTATTCATTCATCAGTTGATAGACATTTGGATTGTTTCCCGTTTTTGCTTATTGTGAATAATGTTACAATTATTCATGGACATTCATGGACAAGATTTTATGTACACATACGTTTTTATTTTTCTGGTTTATGCCTAGGATATGCCTAGGAGTGCAGTTGCTGGGTTCAATCTTCTTTTGACCTTTCTGAGTTATTAATTTTACTTTTGGATTTTTAATTTAGAAACTATTTTTTCTTTGAAATAGCATGTTGTCTTGTTGTATGGGTATACTGTCTTATCGGTCTCAGGATATTATTTAGAGTTTTTTGAGAAATTTTCTTTTCCCTGTAGTAGTTGCTATTTCTTCAAATAGATTTTAGTTAGTTTGATGTCTGACTTTGAAATTAAAGGATTTCCTCAAGTGTCTGATAATCCCTGATTGTCTGCTTTAAGAGTACAATACCAGGGGCGCCTGGGTGGCTCAGTCGTTAGGCGTCTGCCTTCAGCCCAGGTCAGATCCCAGAGTCCTGGGATCGAGCCCCGCATCGGGCTCTCTGCTCTGCAGGAAGTCTGCTTCTCCCGCTACCATTCCCTCTGCTTGTGTTCCCTCTCTCGCTGTGTTTCTCTCTGTCAAATAAATAAAATTCTAAAAAAAAAAAAAAAAAAAAAAAAAAAGAGTACAATACCAGAACACTGATTATAAGTTCTGAACTGGTGGTTGATACTTATTTCTGGGATTCACTGTCATGTGCTCTACTGGGCAATTTTGGTGATTTGTGTGTTTGGTGATTTTCAAACAAATCTTGATTTGTTTCAGCATGATCTGTTTCCCCAGAAAAATGTCCAATCTCCTGTTTCCTGTCTGCCATTGTTCTAGAAGTCTGTTGATGGAAGAGGGCTGGGGGTGTTGGGAGGCAGGTGCAGGTTCCATCCAGTATGTGATTTTTCACTTAATCTCTCTGTTTCTGAGAGTTGAACAACAGCAACTACTACTACTACTTCTTCTTCTTCTTCTTCTTCTTCTTCTTCTTCTTCTTCTTCTTCAAGTTTATGTATTTTATTTTTTTTTTAGTAGTCTCTGAACTCAACGTGTGCCTTGAACTCACTACCCCAGAGATCATGCTCTTCTGCCTAAGCCAGCCAGGCGCCTCCGAACTGCTTCTTAAATAGCTTTCCATATAGTCCTTCAGTTTTTAGCTCCACCCTCACCACCACTTCCAGAGTCACTTGGTGTTGCTGCCAAGTCCTGAATCTTTTTTTGGACATGGTGGTTCTCTGGTGTAATTTGGGTTGCTTCTTGGCTTTCTCCACTGCTGGCTTAGAATTCAGCTTGTCTGTGAAATAGATGATCACTCTTCCAAAATTTTGTTGCAGTTATCATTTTTTCTGTTCTTTTTCTTGAAAATACATGTTTTTAAAAAAATTTACTGGGCGCCTGGGTGGCTCAGTCAGTTGGGCATCTGCCTTCGACTCGAGTCATGATCCCGGGGTCCTGGATTTGAGCCCCTCATCTGGCTCCATGCTCAGTGGAGAGTCTGCTTCTCCTTCTCCCTCTGCTGCTTGTGCTCTCTCTCTTGCTCAGCCTGTCTCTCAAATGAATAAATAAAAAATCTTTAAAAAAAAAATTTACTGTTGCTTAGTGGGGTTTTGGAAAAGAATTAAAGTAAATGTGTGTATTAAATCCACTATTTTGATTTGTTTGTCTTTATGTATTAAACTTGTTATATTTTATTCTTAATGGCTAACCTTTGCACATCTGTTATTTTATACCTTGATTCCTGGAGTCCAAGTCAACCTAATTATGATGGTAAGATCTAAATATTTATGAGATAAATACTGATCAAAAGATAATTGGAATAAAGGTAAATTTGTATATTTTTCTCTTAATGTATTTGTTAATTGCATTGCCTCTTTGACCCTGTACTAGGATGTATGTAAGAGGTGGAGAGACAATTTTATAATTTGATACTTGACACTTTTTTCATTTCTGATATACATGTTAATTTGGGGGATGACAAATCAGATTACAGATGACTATATGAATAGCTCTTAAGTTCTGTATATGTGAAACCAGTTTTTGACTGGTTGGGTACTATGGATTTGGGTCTGTACTCAATCTAGACTTAAAGATGGACTCATGTTGAGTGTAGCCCTGACAATTCTCCATCACTCTTGTTCAGAGCCCTGGGGTGTTTCTGTTCACTTAGCTCAGTTATTCTGACCAGGTCTTCAGGGAGTCTTAGCACTGTAGATTATTATGGGCCAAGATCCGGGCAATCCTTAGAAATAGAGCTTGTTGATAGGCTGGTTAGCCCCTGACTGAAATTCTACATATATTGAATAAAAATCCTGTAAAAAAAAAAAAAATCACACCAATATTTATTATGATAATGCTTATAAGGTATTCATAATTATGGGGGCAAGAGCCTAATGGATATATGGTTTCCTTTTGGGGTGATGAAAATTTTTTGAACTAGAAAGAGATGATGGTGGTTGCATTGCATTGTAAGTGTTTACTCTGAAGTGGTTAGTTTTCTGTTATGTGAATTTCACTTAAGAGTTATTTGTAGTTTATTAACAGTGCCTTATATATAAGCCTTTGTAAAATGACTTACCTTTTGCAATAGGAAAAAATTACTTATTTCTTGTAGAGGATGTCTAATATATGGATAAATGAAAGTAAGATTATCAATTGGGGGATTTGGGTGGCTCAGTTGGTTAAGTGTCTGCCTTCAGCTCAGGTCATGATATCAGGGTTCTGGGATCGAGTCCCACATCACGCTCCCTGCGTGGGGGACACCCCAGGGCTCTGAACAAGAGTGATGGAGAATTGTCAGGGCTACACTCAACATGAGTCCATCTTTAAGTCTAGATTGAGTACAGACCCAAATCCATAGTACCCAACCAGTCAAAAACTGGTCTCACATATACAGAACTTAAGAGCTATTCATACAGTCATCTGTAATCTGATTTGTCATCCCCCAAATTAACATGTATATCAGAAAGTAGGGAGCCCGCTTCTCCCTTTCCCTTTGCTTGCTGTTCCCCCTGCTTGTGCTCTCTCTCTCAAATAAATAAATCTTGAAAAAAATTATTCTATCTCAGAAATAGCTACTTTTAACCTTTTAATGTATATATTAATTTAAGAATACGTGAAAATCATATAAAAAGACTATAGTAAAATACATGTTCATGTACTTTTTTTTCTTCACTGAAATAGAACTTTATATTTGGTGCATAGCCTGAATGTTTTCCTCTTTTAATATTCATAAAAGTAACTTTATTTTTTTAAAGATTTTATTCGACAGGATCTTGGGGTCCTGGAATCAAGCCCTGCATCGGGCTCTCTGCTCAGCGGGGAGCCTGCTTCCCCTCTCTCTCTGCCTGCTTCTCTTCCTATTTGTGATCTCTCTCTCTGTTAAATAAATAAATAAAATTAAAAAATAAAAAATAAAACCTTTAAATGAATCTCCTATTAGACAGTTAAGGTGTTTTATATTGTTTCCTATTTTAAATAAGTTTGCACTGAACAGTATTGTAGCTTAAGTCCCAGTTCCATCAAATCATTTCCCAGAAATGGAATTATTGAGTGAAGGGGTATATGAAGTTTCAGGACTATTGTTTATTGTCCTAATGGCATTTAGAAATGTTGAACCAGTTTTTACTCAGTCATACCTGACAGTCTCAAATTTATGACTTTTATCATGTGAGAGGGTAAACAGTAACCCCAGACATTGAAATATAAGTGGTTACGGAATATATAGAATGTTTGGCAGCCTGTTTTGATTTTCTCTTTCCCTTAAAAATCATAGGCAATTAATGCCTTACCAGCTACGTCTAGAGTTATATAGCATTTATGTCAGGCAAAATAACACACTAAATGTAAGTTCTTACATAAAAACATGTCTAAGCTTTGAATTATTTTCTTTTAATATTAAGATATAATTTAAAATAAAATACCATTTTAAGTGGATAGTTTGATGAACTTTAGTAGTTGTATACAAATGTATAATTGCCACCATCAAAGTTTAGAAAAGTTTCCGCACCCTAAGAAGTTTCTTTGTACTCCTTTGCAGTTGATTCCTCCTCCCCACCCTCCTGATCTTTTCAACTTTAGGCAGCCACTCGTCTGCCTTCTGTTACTGTAGGGTTTGTTTGTTTGTTTGTTTGTTTGTTTTTTTAAAACTTCATATAGTTGGAATTGTAAAGTGTATGTGGTCTTTTGTGTTTTAATTCTTAGCATATTTTTGAAGTTGATTCGTATTACATGTATTAAAATCTTATTCCTTTACATTGTTGAATAGTATTCCATAATACAAGTACCCACAATTTGTACCAGTTGACAAACACTTGAGTTGCTTCCAGTTTTGAACTATTATGAATAATACTGCTGTAAACGTTTGCATACACATCCTAGTGTGGGCATAGGATTTTATTTCTTTTGGGCAAATACTACAAGTGGAATTCTAGGTCATATGGTAATGTATGTTTTACTTTGTAAGATACTATCATATTCTGCTCCATTTTGCCTTCCCACCAGCAGTGTATGAGAGTTGCTGTTGTTCACATCTCACCAACAAGATGTAGTCTTTTTAACCTCAGCTGTCCTCGTTGGTATATAGTGGTGTCTGTTGACTGGTAATATTGTAAGCTTTGGATTAACATCTGTTTTATGAATGCTAGCATGTTTTGCAGTAGTACAAAATAAGTGTATATTCCCACATTGTGAGAACTGAAGTGGGCTGTGTAAGCATTTGTTCAAATGATTACTGTGAAATTGAAGGCCCACCAAACATATGACATGATTTTAGTAGCTTGGTGATGTTAAATTTAAGTGTCTTCCTACTCTTAGAAGGATAAGTTAATACTTCATTGTTTTTGTTTATACTATGCTGATTCTAGATTAGTGGTTCCCAGGAAAAGGATTAAGCAGAGTGACTTGTGTTGTTGAAGAGACTGGTGATTTATGAGCTTTGTATTTCTGAGATTTATGGCCCTAGAGTTCTATAATTCTTGAACAATTGATTGAGAAATTTTAGATGATTTCAAGGGTTAAATGTAACAGAAATATTAAGAACAAATGATTTCTTTTTGTTCCTCCTTAGGACATTTTCATTCCATCTCCAAGTTTGGAAGAGCGATCAAATGATGGAAAGAAAGGTGGAGATTTGCATAGTTCATCTTTGACTGTTGAGTGTTCTAAAACTTCAGAGATTGAACCAAAGAATACCACTGAGGATCTTGGGCTATCTTTGACAGGGGATTCTTGTAAGTTGATGCTTTCTACAAGTGAGTATAGTCAGTCCCCAAAGATGGAGAGCTTGAGTTCTCACAGGATTGATGAAGATGGAGAAAACACACAGATCGAGGATACTGAACCCATGTCTCCAGTTCTCAATTCTAAACTTGTTCCTGCTGAAAATGATAATATCCTGATGAATCCAGCACAAGATGGCCAAATAGAACTGAATCAGAATGATAAAACAAAGAGGGATGACACAGAAACCAGAGATGACATTAGTATTTTAGCCTCTGGCTGCAAAGGCAGAGAAGAGACTGTAGCAGAAGATGTTTGTATTGATCTTACTTGTGATTCAGGGAGTCAGGCTGTTCCTTCTCCAGCCACTCGATCTGAGGCTCTCTCTAGTGTGTTAGATCAGGAGGAAGCTATGGAAATTAAAGAACATCATCCGGAGGAGGGGTCTTCAGAGTCTGAGGTTGAAGAAATCCCCGAGACCCCTTGTGAGAGTCAAGGAGAGGAGCCCAAAGAAGAAAATATGGAGAGTGTCCCGTTGCACCTTTCTCTGACTGAAACTCAGTCCCAGGGGTTCTGTCTTCCAAAAGAAATCCCAAAACAAGAATGCCAGGAAGCTATGGAAGTTGAAACCAGTGTGATTAGTATCGATTCCCCCCAAAAGATTTCAGTACTTGACCAAGAATTGGAACATAAGGATCAGGAAGCGTGGGAAGAAGCTACTTCAGAGGATTCAAGTGTTGTCATTGTAGATGTGAAGGAACCATCTCCCAGAGTTGATGTTTCTTCTGAACCTTTAGAGGGAGTGGAGAAATGCTCAGATTCCCAGTCGTGGGAGGATGATGCTCCAGAAATAGAACCATGTGCTGAGAATAGAGCTGATGCCCAGGAAGGAAGGAGTGCAGAATATGAAGGAGATCTGAAATCAGTGACTGCAGAAAAGGAACCTGTAGAAGTACATTCTCAACAACCTCCCTTGACTTTAGAGAGAGCAAATGATGCTCTGGGACCTGACCTAGAGATGCAGCAGGCTGAACCTCAAGAGAAAACTGATAACCTGTTCACAAAAGACTCAAAAATAGCTAATACAAAGCAGCTGGGCTCAAGTGTAGAAGCCCCTGAACCGGAAAAGGCCTCTGCCCATGCTTCACAAAGCTTCTGTGAAAGCTCTAGTGGTAAGTGTGCTTGTAAATTGTTGTGTGTTTCCAACCAAATTATAATTTGGAATGGAAGGTAGGAGGGAACTGTGCTTATATCAGAGCAGAAAATTAACTTAGAATTATGTTTATGAATAGCCAATAATAGTTGTATGTCAGCTTTATAACTCCAGAATAATCAACATGAATTTTCTAAGTGTTTAGAAATTGTATCAATCAGTCTGTTGTTTTCTACTTAGTTCCCAACCGTTCTTAATATTTTTGTATTTTGACAGTTGTCTTGAAAGACAAGGATTTTTTTAAATTACCCTACATAGTAAAATATTCAGAACTCTGTTAATGAGTGTACTATTTTTTCCCTCTTTATGGGCATTAAGTAAAGTTCTAAATTTGGTTCAACATATATACATCTTAAACACTAAACTGGAAAAGGTAGTTTTTTTTTTGTTTTTGTGGTTTTTGTTCTTTACCTCTGTTATCTAAGATCAGAATGAGACTATAGATTACTTTCTGAAATATTTGTAGACTGTTCTTTATGACATTAGCTGAAAAGAATCCAGACTTTCTAAATGCCTAGAGTTCATATAATTTAAAAACAAAGCAAACTCCAAAAATAAAAAAATGAAAACAAGATACCAACTTAAGAAAACAAGCCTCTAGGGATATGAAAATGAGAAGCAGTATTTGGGCATCATAGCTACTAGTATGGGTGATCAGACCTTTTGGTGGCTTATACTTGTCTAGGTGTGATTATTAGTAGTACTTTTTTTTTTTTTTTTTTTTTTGATGGCTTTCAAAATTGTCCTTATTTGTTAGGCATTAGGTTTTGTAATCAGGATTTTTCCTCCCCTTTTCAGAACAAAAAAATGTTGAGGCTGAAAAAGAAGTTAGGAGTTATGGGCTCAGTCTCTTCTTTCTAAAGTCATGGCTAGTTAATAATTGAAGTAGGACTAGAGCCTACATCTCCTGATTCTGAAGTCTCTGCTTTTTACTCCTATACGACTGTGTAATATAGTTTCTCTGAGTCTGATGAATTATGGCAACTATCTGAATGATCTAATATTGCTGAATATTTTTGTAAATGTGTTACATCTAAATACTGTTGTTGACCGAGGCTAAGAAAATATTAGGACCTGTAGATTGTTTTAATATGGTTGCCTAGGAAGATTTTTAAATTATCTTAGCAGTTGTATGCAAAAGAAGCTTCTAACATTGGGATATTAGTTCTGTCATGTTAATAGTATTCTTCATGAATTCTTGCTTACACTGTTAATTGGCAAGGACAGTTTTTATCACAGACATTGCCATAGTAAAACTTATTTTACTAATATTTATCAAGATTGTTGAAGATACTAGTAAGTTATTTTCTGCTCACTTCAAGATTTTAGTTTTTGAGCAAACAACTAAAAATAGTAAAGACAGTAGTTGGACTGTTAGAGAATTAGTCTAAAGTAAATCATTCAGAAGAGCATTGCTAGAAAGGAGAAAAAATTATTCTATACTTAAAATACAATTGTTTAGTTGCTAAAGTTAAAGAGACTAATTTAAATGAGAGTAACCTAAAAAGTTAATGGTTCTTTAGTCTGGGAAGTCAGAATGAAAAGTATGAATTGGGTGAGTCCCAGGTTTGTTTAATTAGATTTCTGTATACTAAAGTTAGAAGGGTACTTTTGTTTTTTATTAATAGCTTTATTGATTTAAAAAAAGATACATGCTTAATTGTAAAAGTTTGAACAGGAAAGAGAAGAGAGGGATTTGGGAGGGAAAAGGAGACAATCACTGTTAAGTGCCTGTATTTATAGATAACTTGGAGACCTTTTCAGATATCTGTTTAAGGAGGCCTCTATTTTTTAAAGATTTTATTTATTTGAGAGAGAGAGAGAGAGAGCTTGAGCAGGAGCGGGGAACAGAGCAGAGGGAGAGGGAGAAGCAGACTCTGTTGAGCCAGGGAAGCCGGATTCTAGACATGATCCCAGGACTCTGAGATCATGACCTGAGCAGAAGGCAGGCATTTAACCGAGTGAGCCACCCAGGCTCCCCTTAAGGAGACCTCTTGAAATTTGAAAAAGCAAATTTAGAAAGATAGTACTTAGAAACCTAGCCTTATTCAGTATAAAATACACTTTTGGTAGGTTGATTACGTGAAAAATTGTGACAAGTTCAAGTCTATAATTAAATCCACAAGTGGTAGTCTGTGATAGGTTAATAATGATCAGGGAAGCTAGGTATGTTTTGTGCTCTAGCTCTAACCTTTATTGGCTTACTTTATGGAATATCATTCTAATTAGCTGTTAATGTCACAGGCCGACTCTTAGGGTACACTGTTTATGCATGATGTCACCCAGTGTAGAAATTCTTACATTTTTAATTAGATGGCTTTGAATCAGTTGTAAGAAGTGACTAGTTCTTTTAAGCACAAAAAAAGATTAAGTGGGCTATAGATTGTAACAAAATTAGAAGTCGGGGAGACCTTCCTGACATTAAGAGCTTTAAATAATTTATTTGAAATTATTTTGAATTCTCTAGACTCTTTAGTAATAAGGACAGACACCCCGTTCGGCTGGTTTGATGATTGATACTAGATTTCCTTTTGTTCATTGCTGTCTTTCTTCATACAGTAGGATAGCCCATGATAATCTGGGATAGCAAGAAGGGACTTGGTAATTTAAACAATAGGCATGCTAAATGTCAGAAAGAATTAAGTATGTGGAAAATTCCAGTATTAAAGGCCAAAACATTATTTTGCAGAATGGTGATAACTTGACTAGATTAGTGGTGTCTTTCAGTTGAGTTGAACAAAAGCAGAGAAATGGGAAAGCATTTGGAGGACATTGAATACAGGCTTTCTGCATATGAATAATTAAAGACTAAAAATAAAGGCTGCTTCTGGTTAATTGAATGCTGACTAAAGACTTATGAATTTATTTTCTAGTGGAAATTTTGGCATTTTGACAAGGGGCTAACATGTTCAAAGTAATATTTTATAGGAATGTTGTTTTGGTGGTTTTGTGCCGAAAGAATTGGGGGTTGGGGAAAGGGGGAGGCTTCAGGCAGAGAATGTAATTGATAGGCTGGAATGAGGAATGAGTCACTGAAGGCCCAGATAAATAGTGTTACCTATAAAATTAGACTCATTTTTCCATTAGACTGTAGGAATGCAGCTGGGTCAATGATGCTAAAATAATTTTTCATAAGTGTTACCTTGTGCTGTGCAAAGGAAACCCTTTTACAGGGAAATAATGTTCAGTAATTAGTGTTTGCATGTTATGTTTGCATATTATGGTATGACATAGAAGGATGGACTTAAACATTTCATGTAGATTTTCCAAAAAGTCCGCATGCTCAAACATAATAGGAGGGATGGTTCCTGTCAATAGAACAGTGCAGTGCAGGTGATTGTTCTAGGAACCAAAAGTCTGTAAAACACATCTTTGGAATGTTTGATGCTTTTTGAGATTTTTTTTTACTTTTTAGTTTCTGTATCTCTTCTAAGTTCTTTATTAACCTAAAGGACTTGCTTTTTAGGGAATTGCCAGAGATTGAATCCTTACCTACCTGACCCATTTCTCTTTTTTCTGTTACTGTAGTGGAATTATTTGCCATTTAAGATGTGATTCTGAGGGTTGCCTGGGTAGCTTAGTTGGTTAAGTGTCTGTCTTTTTATTTTGGCTTGGGTCATGATCTCAGGCTCTGCTGCCCAGCAGGGAATCTGCTTGGGGACTCTTTCTCTCCCTCTCTACCTATTCTCCTGCTGGTTCATTCTTTTTCTCTCTCTAAAATAAATGAATCTTAAAAAAATAAAAAGATGTGACCCTGTGATTCTTTACTTATACTCTTTACAGTTCTTTTAGCTGAGCATATATACTTCTCACCCTTTATTTCTAAAATATTTTTCATTTTCTCTTTTCATCCCTTCAGGTTACTAATTCATTTTCTCTCACATGTAGATGTAAGAGATGTTTTTTGTTGTTATTTTGTGACTTTGAAGAAAAAAGTATCAAAGTACTTCATATAAAAGACAATAAAGAATGGAAGTGGAATGGAAAAAGATGAAAAGAGAAATATGTGGTATTATGAGAAATAAACTTGGTCTCCATCCAGTTCCTGGCACAGAGTTCCAAAAATCCTTGTAATTTTCTAAGTGATAGGAATATCTTTTTTTTTAAGATTTTATTTATTTGACAGAGAGAAACAGCGAGAGAGGGAACACAAGCAGAGGGAATGGTAGCAGGAGAAGCAGGCTTCCTGCTGAGCAAGGAGCCCTATGTGATGAGGGGCCTTATCCCAGGATTCTGGGATCATGACCTGAGCAGAAGGCAGACGCTTAACGACTGAGCCACCCAGGCGCCCCAGGAATATCTTTTGTTATTTGTTTATTTTTTTTAAGGTTCTATTTATTTGAGGAAGAGACACAGAGAGAGAGAGAGCACGAGAGGTGGGGGAGAAGCAGACTGTGCTGAGCAGGGACCTGAAGTGGGGCTAGATCCCTGGACCCTGGGATCCTGACCTGAGCCAAAGGCAACCACTGAACGGACTCTCCCACCCAAGTGCCCCTCTTTTGTTATTCATAACAAACCCTTTCAGATACTTCTGAGATTAAGCCAATGAGGTGATTTAGGGTGGAATCCCTACATAGCCTGAGGACAGGGCTGTATACCCAAAGACCTAGTGACTAGGGGATTGAAACTTTCAGCCCTGCCCACCCTTCTCCTGGAAGGAACGGCTGGAGATTAAAGCTCAGTAAAAACTCTTGAACTAGATGAGCCAGGAGGGTAGGTATCTTTTCCTAGCTGCTTGGGGACAGAAGCTCCTGCTATCAGAAGCCTTCTGGACTTCACCCTGTATACCACTTCATCTGGCTGTTCATCCCTGTCCTTTATAATTGGTAAACGTAAGTGTTTATCTGAGTACTGTGAGCAGCTCTTGTAAATTAATCATACCTGAGAGAGGAGGTTGTAGGATCTTCAGGGTATAGCTAGTTGGTCAGAAACACAGGTTAACAACCTGGCTTTGTGATTGGCATCTTTAGTGGGGGCAGTTTTGCACGACTAAGCTTTTAATTTGTGGAATCTGATGCTGTCTCCAGGTAGATAGTGTCAGAATTGAGACATCCAGCCGGTGTCTGCTGAGAATTGGAGAATTGCTTGGTGGTATTAGGATACATAATAGGCAAAATGTTTGCGAAGGAGTAGTGACTGGGTATGACAGATTATAGGTATTTTGAGCCATCAAAGGAAAGTAAGTACACATTTTCAGAAGTGAGGTTTTAATAGGAGCAGCCTGGCACAGTTCTTTTTTTTTTTTTTTTTCTCTCTCAAACTTTGTCATTTTATTAAAAGAGGTAAACAACTAAATCAGAAAATGTGATTTTGGCTATTTACTAATTTGATTAGTAAAAATTTGGAACCAAGGCCTAGTTAAAAAGTGAAGCTTTATTTCTTGACAAATATTTGTTTATATTAATTTATTGATGACTAACCAAAATGTGTGTATAGGGAATGCTCATATATGTGAGATTTACCAGTGTGCATTTAGGTATGAATATTACTATGATGGCCTAGGGTGAATGCTGGTCAGTACATGTTACTTTTCATCCTCCTATTCCTTAGGGCCTCTAAACTTTGGACCTCTTCAGATTGTCTGTTTTCTGGTTGTATGCTTTGTGTCAGTTCTGGTTTTGGCTATAACCGGAGCACAGAGAATAGTAGGAAATTGGTTGGGAGGCCTGGTGAGAGGGATTGGGAATGAGTCCGATTTGGGGAGCAAAGGAGAAGAATAATTGAAATATTTCTTGCAGTTATTTTCACTTTTACTTTTTTTTGATACTTCTATTTTAGTTATCTTGTTTTTTCCCCCTCCAGAAACTCCATTTCATTTCACTTTGCCTAAAGAAGGTGAAATTATCCCACCATTGACGGGTGCAACTCCACCTCTTATTGGTCACCTAAAATTGGAGCCCAAGAGACACAGTACTCCTATTGGTGAGTGACTAAAACATAATGGTATTTAAAGCAGAATTTCTGAGATCCCATTCTTTATGCAAGTGATTCTTTTAGATTTGAGGAGTTGGGTCTGCCTGATAAGGTTGGTTTTTGTCTTAGAATAAAGTTGTGGTGTCGGATTCCATGAGTTTACTTCCAGAAGATTTTGAGCAGTAATAGAAAGAAAGGGCGAAAGGAGGGAACAGAGAGAATATTTATGAGGATTTTATTCTGTTACTTTAAAGGCAGTAGAATCTGAGTGCTAAGCAATGATATAGAGCTATTTTTATAAGGAAGGGTCAGGAAATAAGTTAGAAGTACTCTTTATTCAGTACCCTGGCTTTCAGACTGCTGCTTTACAGGGTAGGAAAACTTAGATCCTCCTTCCCTGAAGCAGCCGGTAGTCTTCTGCATTAACCTATTTGTTTTCTCTAGTCAGTGCTGGGAGGTAACAATCATGCCGTCTGGAGTTTCCTGCTACCTATGCCTGATGCTGGCAGATGTGGGTTGGCTGAGGGCTCATGCAGCATCCTTTGTCCAGATGCAGAAGTGGAACTGAATCCTGTTGCTCCTCTTAAGACCAGGTGTCAAAACTAGTGCGTAGTTGTTGATACTGTGACAGGATCTATCCTAGGAACCCCCTGCAGTCCTGCAGAGCTATGGAGCCAAACAGGCAAAATGATGACCTTGAATTGTAGTTTTTCCTGTTTGTATTTTAGTGTTCTTTCTTTCTTCCTCCTGCCTCCCTTCTTTCAGGTATTAGCAACTATCCAGAAAGCACCATAGCAACCAGTGATGTCATGTCTGAAAGCATGGTGGAGAGCAACGATCCCATTCTTGGGAATGTAAAAGGAGATCCTGGGGCTGCCCCAGAAATGGATGATAAATTGTGTCTAAAAATGAAACTGGTCAGTCCAGAGACCGAGACGAGTGAGGAGTCTTTGCAGTTTAGTCTGGAAAGTAAGTTTTATGTTAATCTTGGATAATTAGTAGTAGTAGATCATCTGAGAAATATTAGTTATCGTCTAGTTACAGTGATTAATACTTGTATTAATAAATATATCTCTGAAGTCTTATTCTCATAGATTTAATTCTTTGCTTTCAGCTAGTCACTTTCGTGTTACTGAAGAGGCTTCATTTTTAATCTTTGGTGCTGTTTGTTTTTCTATAATAAACCTGTATCTCTAAAGTAATTGGTTTCTATATTCAGAAACAGTTCAGGAGAGGGTAGACAGTGTAGGATTGTGGATTCACATTGTAGGCTTATGTTGACTGTTTTCACATTAATTAATTGTACATTGATTAGTATGGCTAAAATGCAGAGAAGGTACAAAGGAGGCTGCAAAGTAGGATCCAGATTCGGAAAGGCCTTTTACATGATGCTGAGATACTGAAGAATTTTAGGTAAGGGAGTAATTTCAGATTTGTTTTTTTATTTTTATTTATTTTTAAAAGATTATTTATTCATGGGGGGGGGGGGGCTGAGGGAGAAACAGGCTCCCGTGAATCAGGGAGCCCAATTTAGGACTCCATCCCAGGACCTTGGGATCACGACCTAAGCTGAAGGCAGACATTCAACTGATGGAACCACCCAGGTGCCCTATATTTGTTTTTTTAAAAGGATCAGCTGGGTGTTTAAAAATATTGTGTCTTTGTGCATTCTTCCTTGCTTTGCCTTGCCCATTTCCTGTTCTGCCTGGAAAACTTCCTCTTTGTTTAACCGGGAAGTAGGATCACTACTAGAGGAGATGGAGATAAGGGGATGAATCTGAGAGGTAAATAGTAGACCAGAGAGAACCTTGGGACCAGTGCAATATGGAGGTAAGAGGGACGGAGAAAAACACAGAATGAATTGACATCTGAATTTAGTTTTCATAATAGCACTCTAAAGTAGATATTCTTATTTCCAGACACAAAGAGAGCTTTTTCAGTTATATACCTAAGGTCACAATAATTTTTTTTTTAAGATTTTGTGTATTTATTTGAGAGAAACATAGAGCATGAGCTGGGCGGTGAGGTGGGGCAGAGGGAGAGGGATGAGCAGACTCTTTGCTGAGTGTGGAACCCCACGAGGGGTTTGACCCCAGGACCCTGAGATCATGACCTGAGCTGAAGTCAGATTCTGAACTGATTGAGCCATCCAGGTACCCCAGTAGTTTTTTAAAAAATATTTATTTATTTTAGAAAACAGGGAGGAGGGTGGGGGACAGGGAGAGAGAGTCTTAAGTAGATTCCGTCTGAGCATGGAGCCTGACAATGCGACTCATCTGAGGACCCTGAGATCATGACTCTGATCATGGCCTGAGCTGAAACCAAGAGTCTGATGCTTTAACTCACTGTGCCACCCAGGCACCCTGCTAAGGTCATAGTAATTGCTAAGAGGTAGTCCTAGAGTTTGAATCAGATCTATCTGACACAGAAGTTTATAATTTTTCCACTAGGTAGTTTGTAAATGCTATTTAATGGAGTTAGAACAGGAAGAAGTCTTTTAAAGGATTGTAAAGGAACTTTCAACAAAGAGGATTAGGAGAGTATGAAGATACAAGTCTGTGGGGAGGAGAATTAAGAAGGTAACAATGTGAGACACAAAAGTAAGGGTCTGATAAGGTATATCTGAAAATGTACAGTAGGGATTTGGCAATTAGAATCCATTTGGTGACTCTAGCAAGAACTATTTCAGTATGGTGCTTTGCGTGGATGTTATACTGAAGGTCATTGAGGGTTGATGGGGAGAAAAGGCAGCAAATGTATTCTACTTTTGAGAAGTTTGTATGAGGAAGAAAAAATATGCCAAGTTAGAAATTCAGGATTGGAGGACATTTTTTTTTTTCATTTTTATGCCTAAGCATAGGGGCATAAGGAGATTTATAGAGTGGAAGAAAGTCTCCGAGAGAGATGGGTTAAAAATGAGGGAATAAGGGAAACAGTTGATGGATCAAAACCCTGGGGGCATTGGGAGAGGAAGTTTTCAAAGACTATGGGTAGAATGGGTGGACTTGAATAAGAAGTGCCTTTCATTCTCTGGAGATCAAAGAAAAGAGATTTTAGCTAATATACTTAGAGTTCTTAAGAGATGCCAGGCATTTTACACGTACAGCTCAGTAAATCTCACACCACACCTGTGAAATAGGTCCTGTTATTATCCTCATTTTATAGTTGAGGAAACTGAGATATAGGGGGACTGAGCAGATTTCCTAGAGTCAAACACCTAGTAAATGGAATAGCCTGAATGGAGAGTAGTTTTAAGAACCAGGAATGCCTGGCTGGTTCAGTTGGAAGAGCATGCGACTCTTTGATCTTGGGGTTGTTAAGTTTGAGCCCTGTGATGGTTGTGGGTTTGACATAGAGATTCCTTAAAAAAATAAACTATAAAAAAAAAGCAAAACAAAAACAGGGTGCCTTGGTGGTTTACTTGGTTAAGTGTCCAACTCTTGGCTTTAACTTAGGTCATGGTTTCACCGTTGTGGCATTGGGTTCAGTGTTGGGCTATGTGCTCAGCGGGGAGTCTGCTGGAGAGTCTCTTGTCTCCTCCCTTTACCCCTATACCCTGTACACAGCTGCTCGCTCTCTCCCTCCCTAAAATATATAAATCTTTTTAAAAAATTAAAAAATAAACAACTACAGAGTCCTTTTAAGAACCAGAAGTCTGGGTCTGAATTAAGTGCTAATCTGTTTTTCAGTGCTTAGTAATTTGAATCTTACTACTCAGTAGAAATTAAAGTATCACATGTTTCCATTTTTATTATATCTGCTGTCAAGTAGGGTCTGTCAAGAGAGTATGTGGTAGCCTTGAACTTCTATTTATTGTTATTTTTTAATGATTTTCTTTTTTTTTTTTTAAAGATTTTATTTATTTGACAGAGACACAGCGAGAGAGGGTACACAAACAAGTAGGGGAAGTGGGAGAGGGAGAAGCAGGCTTCCCGCTGAGCAGAGAGCCCGATGTGGGTCTCCATTCCAGGACCCTGGGATGATGACCTGAGCTGAAGGCAAATGCTTAACGACTGAGCCACCCAGGCGCCCCTAATGATTTTATTCTTAAGTAATTACTGCTTTCAGCGTGGGGCTTGAACCCACAACCCAGAGATCAAGAATCATCTGCTCTACTGACTGAGCCAGCCAGGCACTCCCCCCTCCACTCTTTTTAAAGATTGAATCTTTAGATTTAAAATTATAACTGGGAAGACCTTAAATGGAGCTAACGTTCTGGATGATAATACTACCTTTCTTGATACTAGGAGCACTGTATCAGGCAAGCACCGTACTCAAAGTTTTACTCATTTCATCCTCACAACAAATCTGTGAGGTTGGTTCTGTTTTATCTCTGTCTTCTAGATGAGGAAACTGACTCAGAAGATGGAGTGTATTCCCAGGTTGGACTATTTACTAAATGCTGGAGCCAGGGCCTGAGCCAGGTTTCTGTTTCAGACCCAGGGCTCAAATTGCTAACGTGTTTTTTTTTTTTTTTTTGAAGATTTTATTTATTTGACAGAGAGAAACACAGCGAGAGAGGGAACACAAGCAGAGGGAATGGTAGCGGGAGAAGCAGTCTTCCTGCAGAGAGCCTGATGCGGGGCTCGATCCCAGGTCCCTGGGATCTGACCTGGGCCGAAGGCAGACGCTTAACGACTGAGCCACCCAGGCGCCCCAAATTGCTAACGTTTTAACTGCCACCTTGTTTAGACTATGTCCAGACATAAATGCTTTAGAAATGTTTAAAAATATTTGTTATTTTCTCTAAGGCTGGAATAATTGTACATGAGCAAATTTTAATCCTTTGGCATTGACATTGGTTTGAGAATATGGGATTCTTTTCAGTATCACCCTTAATTCTTTGCTAGAGATTCTTTCCTGAAAATGTGTTTTGTTTTTTGAGTATCTGTCCCAAAGGCACTTTGGGAAGAACTTGAGTACTGTCTGTTTGAGTTCTCTTAAAATTGCCCACTGTTTGAAATTTGTGCATCAAAAAAGATAAATACAAAAAAAAAAAAGATAAATACAATTTTGCGCATCAGTTAAAGACTTTTTTTTACATAAATTCTATTTTTTTTTAAAGATTTTATTTATTATTTATTTGACAGAGAGAGATCACAAGTAGGCAGAGAGGCAGAGAGAGGAGGACGCAGGCTCCCCGCTGAGCAGAGAGCCTCATGTATCCCAGGACCCTGAGATCATGACCTGAGCCCGAAGGCAGAGGCTTTAACCCACTGAGCCACCCAGGCGCCCCAAGAAAGTTCTATTTTTGTTTTAAATTTTGTATTTTCCTTTTTAAAAATTTTTTTATTTGAGAGAGAAAATGAGAGAAAGAGCACAGGCAGGTGGAACAGCAGAGGGAGAGGGAGAAGCAGACTCCCCACTGAGCAGGGAGCCTGATGTAGTACTTGATCTCAGGACCCTGAGATTATTACCTGAGCCGAAGGCAGCGGCTTAACCTGCTGAGCCACTCAGGTGCCCCGAAATTTTGTTTTTTCTTAGGTAAATTTTATACATCTTGTATGAGAAGAGAGGAATTGATTCAGGAGGAGTTTAATTGTCAATTTACGTGTTACTGTTTAGTAATTCATTATGGTGTATTTCTGGACAAACTATCTTCTGTAGGAGATTTGAAAGAAAATTGATTTGGTGCAAGTGAGAAAAACTTGTACCATTAAATGATAAATTTTTGTGTTCGCTTATTCTTACCTCCTCTTGTTACTTGTTGCAGTTATTAGTAGAGCAAGTTTTTAAGTGTGGTACTAACTGAATTCCGTTTCTCTTTACTTTCTGTCCTTCCTTTTGTTTTTATTCAGAGCCTACAACTGGCGAAAGAAAAAATCGATCTGCTGTTGCTGAGGCTGTTGCCAGGTAACCAGAGCTGGTTGCTATTTAGAGGAGTTTAATATACAAAGCTACTCTGGTAATAAGGAGAAGATGATTTATCAATAGAGGAAAAAACTTAAAATGAAACTCCAGCATAAAGGACTTAGGCTGTCTTACTAATACTTTCAATCTAATAAAGCTTTTACTATACTTAGAACTAAGATATTTAAAGGTGTTTCTCTTTCTCCCTTTTGTTCATGTGGGAGTACCCTTTTTCTTTTTCCTATTGGTGAGACTGAGACTGTGGTTATTGCTGCTATTGGTAAGGTAATAAAGGGTTTAACAAGAGATAGCCTTAGACCTTGTTCCTTTAAAGATTCCTGACTCAGCCGCAACCTCAGGGCATTTTTTCTTCCCTCTGCCAAGTTAACTACTGTGTCGAACTGTTTGTTACTTTTGCTTTGTCATGAATGCTCTAATGCTTTGAGGATGAGTTTGACCCCATCTTGAGGCTCTTGCGGTAAACTTTGCCATCTGGTGGCTGTGAGAGTAGAATTGTTTCATTGGTTTATGGCATGAGTCATCCGGCATGAACATACTAGCAGCAGCTGTTGGTGAAATATAGGTGAGGATTCTTAAATTGGGCTTGGCAAGTACAGTAAATAAGTAAAGCAGGCCGGGTGCCAGAGCACAGAGAATTAAGGATGTTGGCTGGCTGAACGTGTGTCCCATTTGAACAGGTGCCCCTGTTCAACTCCAGCTGGTTATCACCATGCAAGAATGTAAACTTACTGTTGCCAGACCTTTACATTTTTAAATAGAAAGCTTGGATTTTTAAAAATAAAATTTCTTGCTTGTTGGGTCAAATAGAACATGTCTGTGGACTAAACATGACCTTCAGTTGCAAGTTTCTGACCCATATGTAAATCCTTTGTACTCAGTTCTGTTTTAGAGAGATTATTCTCTGGGCTCTTGCATATTTAATCTGAAAGATAAGTAGTTTAGGGTCCTTACTCTAAATTTAAAGGAGTTAAAGACTCCTATGTTATATCTTCTTACAAGTTGAAGAAAATGGAGTATACACTTGCCTGGGTTTTAACATAATTGTATACCAGACATAACTTGTTATTAGTCTGTGCATCCCTCTTAATGCACACATTAAGAGGGAACAGTGTGCTGTTGAACCTTTTGTGCCAAGTGTAGGGATGAAAAATAAGGGTAAAACTCGAGGGTGGAGGTTTGGGATTGGGGCATCAGAGAATGAGATGAAATTCATTGGTATCGTTAAGTAAATTGTGTATATGAGAATCTAGATTTTAAAAGTCTTTGACTATTCACTTTACAGTTGGGCTCACAATTAGAAATCATTTAAAGTAAGCTGTGCCTGAATATTTTAAATGATAGCTGCTTTTGCATTTAGGTGAAGCAGTACCACTGTTTTAAAGTGTCATCTGTAACTGGGCTCTGTTCAGATTACTTGGTGTTACCTTCCTTTTCTCCTAACCAGTTCGTTATTGAAGGTTCCTAGTATATACAAAAGTAGAAAGAATAGTATAATGCACCAATACGTATTCACCACCCAGTGTCAAAAATTACCAACTTGTCCTCAGTCCTGATTCATTTATAAATACTTGCATCACATTCTCCCCCACTGGATTATTTTGGAGCTAATTCCAGCATTATCTCATTTTATTTATAAATATCTCAGTGCTATTTCTAAAGGATAAGGATTTTTATTTTGAACTTGACCACAGTGCTATGATCATACTTTTAAAATTGGCAGTGATTCCTTGAAAAAAAAGGTTCAGTGTTCAGATTTCTCTGATTACCTCATAAAAGGTTTTTTTACACTTCATTTGAATCATGATGCAAACAAGGTCCACATATTATGTCTCTTAAGTTAAAATTTGATTTGCTTTTTGTCTCAACAAATCTGATCTTTTTTAATTGTTAGTTACCATACAGTACATCATTAGGTTTTGATGTAGTGTTCCGTGATTCATTGTTGTATAGGGATCTCCTTCCCCTATACACCCCTTTTTTTCCCCCTAGCAGTTTATTTGTTGAAGAAACTGAGTTGTTTGTACTATAGAGTACTAAAGTTTGGACTTTGCTGATTGCATCTTTTTGGTATTTGATATAGTCCTCTGTCCATCTTATTTCCTGTGAATCTTCTTGAGAGTTTTTAACTGTGCTAATTTGAAACAAGTATGAAGGGTATTTTGGTATAAGGTGGTTTGAGATGCAGAGCAAGGACTTTATTCCCTTTGTGCCTGAAAAGGATAATCTCCAGAGGTACTTTTCTTTTCCAAACTAACACAGTATATTGCTTTAATTTATTGCTGTAGTCCTCCAAAGACTGTGTCTGTGTTCAGCTGTGTTTGTGAAGCCCAACAAGATGATGAGGCTCAAAGTCAGAATCCTCCCTCTGTGCCCATGAGGTGAGCATTATTTTCATAGCCTCTTTTGAGTTGCATTGGTTTGCAGAATGGTTGGTACCAAACTCTAGAATGTACATTGCTACCATTTTGTGTACTCGAGCTTATATTTTTATCTGAGGGACTGTGACATTCCTGATGGACTTATAAATGAGATGTGAGAAATTTTATTTAATATTTTATAGGTACAGATTTTTGTCTTGATTTACTTGTTCTATCAATTTGAAATGATTTAGTCTTCATAAATTTATGAAAATATATCATTCTAAAAAAATCTTTAATTCTGTTTTTAAAATCACACCTTTTTTCTTAGTTTTGGAACTGTTTGCTTTTAACAAGACTTTTAATTTTTCTTTAGTTTCCCACAGGGCAAAATTTAAATTTAAAGTTTGTCACACTTGATGGAATTAAGATTTGCCCATGATTTCTTTTTTTTTTTTTTTTAAAGATTTTATTTATTTGACAGAGAGAAACAAAGCGAGAGAGGGAACACAAGCAGAGGGAATGGTATCGGGAGAAGCAGGCTTCCTGCCAAGCAGGGAGCCCGATGTGGGGCTCGATCCCAGGACTCTGGGATCATGACCTGAGCCAAAGGCAGACGCTTAACGACTGAGCCACCCAGGCGCCCATTGTCCATGATTTCTTTACTCCATAATGTCCTAGAACAGCTCTGAAACAAAAAACATTTTTGAGTTACAAAGTATTTTTTCTCTATTTAAATAGAGTATCTTGTTTGGGACATACAGTTCTTATATTTAGTATAAGGAAATAAGTAAAGGCAATGGAAATAAGCTTATATTTTCATTATTAGGTAGTGTTCAGTGATTCTGTAAGTAGGGAATTTGCTAATGTTTTGTCAGCGGGTGTATTCCTAATGTTATTTGCAGTGTAATTTTAATGTTTTTTTGACATAAATATTGAGAAGGAAACATGTCAGTGCTTTTATTAACATTCTGATTATTAAACGTGAGCTTGTTGGTATTCTTGAGAATCCAGTAGCCCAGGTCACATTCTTACAAGGGGGAACAGCAGGCAGAGGGAGAAGCAGGCTTCCTACTTACTGAGCAAGGAACCCAATGCAGGACTTGATCCCAGAACCCTGGGATCATGATCTGAGCCAAAGATGCTTAACTGACTGAGCCACCCAGGCATCTCTCTGTTCAGAAGTTCTACCCTAAATAAACATTTTCTGTAAAATGTAGGCTTCTTTAAGGGTGGGAAATAGTGGTAATTGAATTTTTCAAATAGCTAATCAAGTACTGTTCCTTTTAGCTTTTGACTTTCATTGTTGTTCAGCTATTGATGTTTGCTGTTAGAAAGATTCAAACATAAGTATTTAGGTCATAAAAAAGATGAATTGAGTTTTCTTAATTGCTTTGTTTTATTCAACTAGAATTGATTTAGCATCTACTGTGTACCTAGCCCTGTGCTAAGTAGTTTATATATATGGTCACTTATAACCTCTTCAGAGGTAGGTTTTACTCATCTGTCTCCTGGTGGACTCTTATTGTTACCTTTTCCTTATTGTGTTATATATATATATCGTTATTCATTTGAGGTTTCTGACAGGACTCAAGCTATGACCACCAAATTTTTACCAGACTCTCTTTGGCTAGGCCTCTGTTCTAAATCTCTTATTTTGATAAACTGAGCTCAACAAGATAGACATCTCAGAAACTTCTTTTCTCTTTCCTATTCAAGGTCCAGAGCAGGGCATTTCTCAACAAGCTCTTCATGTTTCCTTTTTTCTGCCTACATTTGTCAGCTCAGCTCTTAAGGGATGAGAGCTCCTTCCAGATTGGAGAACAGCTTTCTCTTTCTCAGTGACTAGTTCCATCTTTCTCTGGTCAAATATTTTCAGCAACATATGACATGGTTTCTAGATCCTTAGTCATCCTGGCTGTTCTCTTCTAGGTGTATGTCAGTTTATGCCATATAAACTGTGATACTCCAAACTAAAACAGATCCAGATATGGTCATACCATCCATGGTCAGTTTAGAATGGATTCCTTTTGTCTTTATTCTGGCTACTATGCATTTAATGTAGCCTAAAATGCTTTAGTTTCTTGTTTTATTTGTAGTGTACTGACTCATTGAATTTATTTACCAAAAAGTTAAAAGTTTATAGGCATTTTCTACATGCATTTGCTACTTATACAATTAGTTTACTTAATCTGAGAGTAGATTTTTACAGTTATTCAATCTTTTAATGGAGAAAACATTAATTCTTTTGTCCATAGTACATTTATTAAGCATTTAATGTATAATCTCTGCGTTAGGTGTTTGAAGTAGAGATGAATAAGACATGAATGTTAAGTTTCTGTGTAAACTCACTTGGAGTTAATTTGGGCCTTTTTATTCTGGTTAAGGACATCCCTTAGGCACCTCAGAACTCGATGGTATCTAGTTTGTAGGAGACATTAATCAGATGCTTGTGGGATAAATGAATAAGTCACTGATTTCCAAATGGGAAGACTAATGAAAAGAAGTAGGCTGTATCTTGAGTGTCTTAAGAAACCAAATCATTCTCAATTGTTAGTTGTACGATATACGGGAATAGCTAGCAAATCTAGAATCTCACCTATAACTCTGCTGTATAAATTAAATATCTTTTCCTAAAATTATTGATTGGGGTAGGAGGTAATGAAAAGTTTCTAGAATGCTAGGAGTCATTTAAGAATGTTAGAACCAATAAAAATCAAATAAGACATCTTGACCTAATTGAGCTTTTTTGAAGTAGATCCCTAAACTGCCTTCATTGACTATGACTTCAGTAATGGCTTCACATCTTTTTGTTTACCTTATTTTCCTGTGTCAGATTTCGGAGTTCATAACTAGTGATGGGAAGAAATTTTATGACTATTTTATCATCATGGTGGGACAGTCCTATGTACCATTATTTTTTCAAGAGTGAAGTTAGGTTGGGGTGCCCGGGTAATGCATTTGGTTGAGGGACTGACTCTTGGTTTCGTTTTAGCTTGTGATCTCAGGGTGATAAGATCCAGTCCCGAGTCAGGCTCAGCACAGAGTCTGCTTGTCACTCTCTCCCCCTCCCCACTGTGCTCTCTCTCACACTCTCCCTCAAAGAAATAAATCTTTAAAAAAAAAAAATGAAATTATGTTGAAGAACTTTGTAAGGTGATATGCTTAGTCACCTTATTTTCTCCCTTCCCCGCACTTCTCAGATTGTCAAATTGTGTAGTTCCTCTTGCCAGTACACACACACTCACACTTGCTTACTTGACATGGCTTCTTCCTATGGTTGATTTTTAGGGGGAATTCGCTCAGTTTTCCAAGTACTCAAGATGAAGAAGCGAAGGAAAAATTGGAAGGTGAACAAAGGACCAGGAAGAATCAACAGCCTATGAAGCCCAGTTGTCCTGTCAAAGACCCTCCTTCTCCTGTCTCCCAGCAGGTGGCCACACAGGGGCCATCGAGTCCTCAAGGGGAAGCAATGGAGACAGATGTGCTAAAAGGCCAGAATACCAATCAGGAAAAACCTAGTAATGCCTTGATTGAAAGGCCCAGCCAAAGTAACATAGGAATCCAGACCATAGAGCGTTCCCTCTGGGTCCCAGAAACTGTTTCAGCAGCAACCCAGACTGTAAAGAATGTATGTGAACAGGGAACCAGTACGGTGGACCAGAATTCTGGAAAACAAGATGCCACAGTTCAGACTGAGAGGGGGAGTGGTGAAAAACCAGTCAGTGCTCCTGGGGATGATACAGAGTCTCTCCATAGCCAGGTGAGAGAACGTATAGGGTATCTCAGGGGCCCTGTTTTTCACTTCATGGATTCCTGGAGGATTGAAGTTGTGGTACTTGTACCTAATGATAATTCTTAAGGGTTTTGTACAGGCCAGTCATTAAAAATAAAAACAGTTTTTCCAGGGTAGAGAGAGGGTAGTAAAAATTATGGGTAGCTGTAGCTGATAGGTAGTCTTAGGAAAAAGGAAATAGTGTTGGCTTTTGTCAAGTAGGTCTTTACTGGAAAAGAAAGCCAGGAATATAGTCTGGGCCCTATACTATTCTTGTACATTTAACTTTTTCTGCCACCATTTTTCATTCTCCCTTATAACCATCAGAGCTATTTGTTTCCCTCCCAAGTCTATTTCACCAAGGTTCCCAGGAACTTGAGAGAGTACAAAGCAGAGGAGAGGGGATAGAGAAGCCTGAAGGATAGTGTACCACAGTATTAGAAACAGAACAGTAAGAGGAGTAGAGAGAGGAAGGGGGAGTGCTCGGGTGACTAGGACTGCAGAAAGAGGCTACAGCTAGATACAGCTGGATGTAATGGGAGGAAAAGGATTGGGGCTGATGGAAGTGAGGGTGGGGGAGCAACAGTTTCTGGGGAAGAGTAGGGAAGTGTGTTGTAAAAATTGAATGGGTAAGAAGTTGTGGTAGAACTGTACATTTTAACAAGAGGAAGTTCATAAAATTTCATCAGATGGCAGTTGGGTTCCATGGCAAGAAAAATTTGGAAGTTATTAATAGTGCTTAAATTGCCTTTTCAGTTGCTCTGATAAATTATCTTCACTTGGAATCTGCCTAGGAAAGCTTCGTTAGTGATGTGCCTCTTGTTCTAATTGTCCAAGTTGTTTGTTTTATAAAAATAATATAGTTCCTCTTTATTGAACACCTAAAGTGTATCAGCATTGTGCTCAAGACAACCCATGAGGTTGGTATTATTATTCCCATTTCACAGGTAAAGAAACCGAGCTGAAGAGAGGTTAAGTAACTTGCCCAAGATTTTGCCATCAGTAGGTGGCAGAACTGGAATTTGAACTCAGCATATCTGACTTCAGAATCGGTATTCTTTTCATTATGCTATGTTGCTTTTCTATTTATTAATCATGGCCTGTGTAGTCTTGTTCTGTTTATCCATGCCTCTCCAGGAACTCCAGAAATTGTTTATATTATTAGCCTTTTAAGGTAACACAGTCTATGAGACCCAAGACTTTATCAGTTTGTACAGATTAAAAATAGCATAGCTTTTTGAATATAGGGGTTATATTTTGTGCCTGTTTTTACCCTTAAAGTGTTTACATTCTGCCACATAATAATTTGGTTTCTCTGCCTTTATATAAAAAGTGTTAAACTTGATCCTAAAGATAGCAATCTTGTTGAAGCCACTAGATTGTATCTTCCTTTCTTTCTCTAAAATAGGGAAATAATCTCTGCTCCTATCTCATTATGAGGATAGCAGGAGCCAGTGAGCCAAAGTGGTTAGGCCTAGGCTGTGGAGTCAGACCACTTCCATCTGGGATATTTTGAGGATTAAATGAGATAAGGCATGTGAAGCCCTTAGCACTACGCCTGGCACATAGTAAATGCCCAATATATGTTGGTTACTGCTACTGCCAATAAACACCACTGCTGATACTGTACTGCTCTTGTGTCATACAGAGTCATATAACATATTTAAGAGCAAATTGCTCCTGCTAAAAAAGGTGCTAGAAAAATCTAGGTGGTGAATAAGTACAGTTTCACTTGGGAAAGATGAGACGTTCTGGAGATGGATATGGTGATGTTTGCACAATATGAACAGACTTACTGTCACTAGCTGTATGCTTACAAATGGTTATGGTGGTAAACTTTGTATTTTACTACAATAAAAAATTACAGATGGGTTGGGTACAGTAACAGAAATCGGCATTGTTGTGCTGTATTTTGAAGAATGTTGGAAAATGAGGACGGCTCTGTGGAGGTTTTCCAAGTGCCAGTGTTTTCGCGTTCACTGTGTTCTGGGTAGGACTCAGGCCAGTGCTGGAGAAAAGCATAGGCAGCCCACCTTTGACATTTCTTAAAATTTCACTTCTGTATCCAGTGCGCCTGGAGCTAGGCTTTTAATGAAGGGAAAGTTTTGTTTTTTTATTTTGTTATCTTCTTTTTATAATGATAAGATCCTCAAGCTATTTATCTTTACAGAGACCTCTTTTCAGAAGACTGAAGAGAGAGTAAGCATTAGCTTTCTTTTTATCTGCCTCCTTTCCTTTCTCTCCTTTCTTATTCTATCAGACATGTTTAAGTGTCTCTCTTGAAGTGGATCATCTTGTCTGGCTGTTGTAGTGGAAGAGTGCAGAAAGTCTCAAGTCTGAATGCAAGCAATGTTGGTGTGTCCCTGAAACCTTTGTGATCCAGGGCCTGGCTCTCCGTGTGGAGGCAGGAGGTCTGGGCTGTCATGGTTCTGATACAGGGGCACCCTGATGATGGATGTGTGACAGACCAGTGCTCTGACCACTCATTAACCAGAGTTGTATATACAAAAGTATTTTAAGAAATTGGTTGATTTACACTTCCATGCTTTTTATTTTATTTATATCCACATAATTTAGACATCCATTTTAGTAGGTACTTTATCTTTAAGATGGAGTGGGAATTAGGAAAATTATTCAAAGTTTTAGGTAAATTACTACCATATTGGTCAGTAAGAACCCAGGATCATCATCATTACAGTGGTATATATAGTTCTTTGGAAAGACTTGAATACCTTGACACTGACTGCTGAAAGAAAAATCAGTCTACTATGGGGAAGTAAAGTGGGAGAAAAAAGTGCACTTTCTCCTCAGAATCACAGAGCCAGTGGGGTTGGGGGGAGGGCCTGGATGCTGTTAAATGTGGTATATGTGTTATTAGAAGACATGTATGTAACAGTTGGCATAAAAATGTAGGGTTTATTTAAGCTATTTAATTATTTAATCATTCTTTATGGTACAAGTAAATACAAAATCCTAATTTACTAATGTTTTCTGTTCATGGACACTAGCTTGGCTCTTAAGTTATAATTATGAAAAGAATTAAATATTTCATATTTAATTCTGAGAGAAATCTGTGTATCTTGTTCTAGGCATAATTAAACTATAGTTTTGGTGACTAATGTGGGAAAAACAGACTGCACTGAGATTAATAGATAACTGTTCTAAATGCCTTCTAAAATGCCTTTTATTTAAAGAGATGTTGCAAGTGTAAGTTTGTATATTAATTGACAAGTCAGATTCAAAATCCGAAGGATTATAACCTAAAATGTACTTTTATGGGGGTCAGCATTTCATTTAAATATCCTAGAAACAAGTACTAGATGTTATGATTTTGATTTAGACAGAAATAGGTCATTTTAAGTGACAAACTGTTACAAACTCTTCCTAGCCTCTGGCTATATAGCTGGCCATCCCTGTTCTTATCTGTAGGTGAGTAGAAAAAAAAAAAAAACAACTAGAAAATTCCATCATACTAGATTAATGGAACCTCTGAACAATGCTCATGAAGTTGATTTATGATTCTTTTTGCAGTTAGACCCATGCTTGTGTTCTGTATTTTCTGTCACAGGGAGAGGAAGAGTTTGATATGCCTCAGCCCCCACATGGCCATGTCTTGCATCGACACATGAGAACAATCCGTGAGGTTCGCACACTTGTCACCCGTGTCATCACAGATGTCTATTATGTGGATGGAACAGAAGTAGAAAGAAAAGTAACTGAGGTAATACATACTTTGAGTCCATGTGGCAGATTCCAGTAGAAAAATTTCTCTGGCTCTCCATGTCCACCCCTACCTGCCTTTCTTGTGCAACTGGCTTCTGTGTTTTCCTTTGTCTTGTTAGAAAGATGTATGAACTTGGTAAGAAGAGAGTCTTAAATTCTGTTTTTCCCAACCATGAGCTTACTGTTTGACCTTTGGCCATTTATTTAACCAGTCCCATCATGGTTTCAGTTTTTGTAAAGAGCAGATTGATGAAGCTCTGTAAATCCTTGTCATGTGTAAATATAGTTGATGTATTATTTTTAATCCTTGAAAACTCTTAAGGAAGTTTAGAACTCTCTGCTTTACTCCATGTGTTTTCTCATTGCTTCTCATGTTTTCTCACTTGTGTTTTTGTTTATTCATTGTATCCTTTCTTGGTCTCCATCCATGTGTGGTTATAGACCTGCTGGTAAGAGATGCACCTTTATTTCTTAGTAGGATTTATTATGGACTCGTTCCCAATGTTGCCAAAATGTTGGCAATTATTCGTTGTTATACTGGACAGTGTTATACACTGACTTTGTTTAGATCTCATACTGGCTGAAAGTAAACACATTTTCTAGAATTAAAGATATGGCACCATTCTTGAAACATTATGTTAATTTCTGGGAACCATTTTATTAATTAATTAGAGGCACAGCTACTTACTTTCCTACCTTTACACAGGCACTTTTTAAAAAATCTGCCATGGGGTGCCTGGGTGGCTCAGTGGGTTAAAGCCTCTGCCTTCGGCTCAGGTCATGATCTCAGGGTCCTGGGATCGAGCCCCGCATCGGGCTCTCTGCTCAGCAGGGAGCCTGCTTCCCCCCTCTCTCTCTGCCTGCCTCTCTGCCTACTTGTGACCTCTCTCTCTGTCAAATAAATAAATAAAATCTTTAAAAAAAAAAAAAATCTGCCAGCTAGCCATATAGGAAGTTGAGTTCAGGGAGAAATAAACTCTGGTATATAGTTTATTAAATGGAATATATTATTGCTGTTCATTAATGGGCCATTGAGGCCCTCATATCAGAAAGCATTTGACATTAGTTTGAAAAATTGTCTTGTTTATTGTACACCAGAATCTCAGATGTTACCTTCTATTTTATGTTTGTGGAATTTTTTTCAGTGTTACTACTATTTTGGAAAAATTGGGAACTTACAGCAGCTTTAGAAAAGTGATTTGCTTTCATGGACAGTTTTTATAAATGTAATCTAAAATGTTATACTGTAACATATTTTGTTATTTGATGTGCTTTTTTTTTTTTTCTTTAAGATTTTACTTATTTACTTGAGAGAGCAAGAAAACAAAAGCAGCAGGCAGAGGGAGAAGGGAAAAGCAGACTCCCTGCTGAGCAGGATCCCAGGACCCTGGGATCACGACCTGAGCTGAAGTCAGACACTTAACCGACTGAACCACTCAGGCACCCAGTGTGTTTTCTAAAGTATATTTCTGGAAACAGCAGGTCTTTTTGATATTCTGAGGGGGGAGAAAAGTGTTCCATGGTCAAAGTTTAAAAAACACCAAATGCTGTAAAACCTCCCATCCCTCATGAAAATTCACAGTGCATATTACATTAAAGCTCTAAGAAGTCCTTTATTAAAGATTTAATACAGAAATTAAACTTATTTGACAATTGAACATTTTTTAAGATAGTTCTTATTTACCCGTATGGAACAGAGTTTGGGAAATGCTGCCATAATTAGAGTAATTATAGGAACTAACATCTTTGGAGTACTAACTATATGTCAGGCACTATTGTAAGGACTTTAAGTGATTTAACTTATCTAATCCTCACAACTAAGCTATGAGGTAGATGCTATTATCCCATTTTCTAGATGAAGAGATGGAAGCATAGCAAGTAAAAATAACCTACTTTAGGTTACAATAAACAAGAACTAGAACTCATCCCATGCAGTCTAGATCCAGAGCCTCCATTCTTAACCACTAAATTTGCTCACTTTCAAGAGTGAAAAGCATGTATGCAAGAAGTGATGTGTGATGCATATGGTAGTTTGATGAGAAAGAAACTCATCTGAAGGGAATTTTGTTATAGTCTTTCTGAATGATGTCTAGAAAGGATTTGAATTGGACACTGAAGGTTTTAGATGTTGGGATGATGAGGGGGAAAGGCATTCCATATAGAAATCTTGGTGAGTGGGGGCGCCTGGGTGGCTCAGTGGGTTAAAGCCTCTGCCTTCGGCGCAGGTCATGATCTCAGGGTCCTAGGATTAAGCCCCTCATCAGGCTCTCTGCTCAGCGGGGAGCCTGCTTCCCCCTCTCTCTCTGCCTGCCTCTCTGCCTACTTGTGATCTCTCTCTGTCAAATAAATTAAATAAATAAATAAATAAATAAATAAATAATCTTTAAAAAAAAAAAAGCTTGGTGAGTAAAGGCACAGACAGAAAGTAAAGAGAACATAGGCATGAACAGTCTAGTTGGTAGCAAAAAAGATGCATGAAGGAGTGTGAAGGTTGAGGTCAGAGGATTCTGGGAACTTAAGTTCCCTCATATCTTGTATCTTTTGCTTATTATCTTTTAGAGATTTTATTCGTTTATTTACCAGCAACTTCTTTTTTACTGTGTTCCTAACACTGTGGCAGGCCCTGGGACTACGAAGATTAAAAAAAAAAGACTCCTATTCTCTAGGAGCTTATACTTGACATGTGACAAATCCAAAATTTGTTGGTTGCTGCTATAGGGGGTAGAAAGATGTGTTAGAAAAGGGGACAGAACCTACCAGCTTACCTAAGGTGGCTAAAAGACTTCAAAGAAGATTATGTGCTCAAAAGTAGCAGATGACATTGAGGGGTGGGGGATAAGGGCATTATAGGCAGAATGAAGAAAAGTTACATAAATATGTAGATAGCGTGATATGCTTAATGAATATTTAGAGGCTCAATATGACACTACAGTAGGATAGGGAATGGTAGAGGATGCCATTGGGGTTGGTAAAGGCCCACAGTGTAAGGGCTTTTGTATACCATAGAGGAGTTTAGATTTTTATCTTTGCTGTGATGGAAAATCTTCAAAGAATTTTGGAGAAAAGAATGATATGCTCAGATTTGTATGTGGGAAAGGTCAGATTAGTAGCAGTTTAACCATGGATTAGAATGGGTTGAGGTATAGTTAAGACAAGAGATAATGAGTGCCAGGTTAGGACAGTGGCAGTAGGGGTTAAGAGGAGAGACAAGATGCAAGAAATAGAGGGTAAAATTTTGATAGACTATGGTGAATTCCTGAATGTGAGGATTGAGGGAGAGGAAGGAATCTAACATGGTCCCTGGGCTTTTTGCCAGTGCAGCTAGATAGGTGGTAGTACCACACACTGTGTCAAAGAGTGTAAATAGAACACTGGTTTGAGAGAGACGATCAGTAAATATTTACAAGAATTTCTTTTGTGGCATGCACTGTGCTGGATTTGGGGGATATATATACCCAGGAAAGAAGATAGTGTTAAGATCTCAGTCTTAACAGGGCCTCTCTAGTTTGGAAGAAGAGACAAAAAGAAAACAAGTAAGCAAATACGTTAAAAAGATCTTAATACGGGTGCCTGGGTGGCTCAGTGGGTTAAAGCCTCTGCCTTCAGCTCAAGTCATGATCTCAGGGTCCTGGGATCCAGCCCCGCATTGGGCTCTTTGCTCAGCGGGGAACCTGCTTACCCACCGCCCCCCCCACTCTCTCTGCCTGCCTCTCTACCTACTTGTGATCTCTCTGTCAAATAAGTAAATAAAATCTTAAAAACAAAAACAAGATCATAACAGGCCAGTTTGGTGCCTGGATCTAATAAGTCATTAGGAGAACAATGGCTTTAACTGCAGGGCAGTTGCAAAGGCAGGAAAAGCTGGCTACCGTTCCTGGGGCTTAACTCTCCAACCAAGATAGAGCCTGGAATCCCAGCCTTTTAGGCTGACCATGCCTCTACTCATTTGTTATATCCAAGTGAAGAGATTGACTTCAGTTCTGGGCTCATAACACCTGTTGTAGTCAGATGACGGTGACAGATAATGAGACTTGAATCTAGCTGGAGCAGACAAGTTGATGATAAGAGACCGTGATTTGAGAAAGTCATGTTTATCACCGACACTTTTTACAGGTGGTGCAATTTCTGGTAAAGACCCTGAGGACAGATGGCTGGGGTAGAGGAAAAGGTTGATGTCGGTAATTAGATCAGGAACTTGGGAGTTGCTAGAAGATGCTAGAAGTTGCTAGAAGATCATCTGATGAATGTAAGCCACAGAGAATAGTGACAGATGTAGGGATGGACTGGGAAGGGAGGCTGTGAACCAGGAATCACAGTGTTCATCCATGAGAGTGAGTGGGTGGGAGGATGTTGGTGAGTAATTGGGAGAGGAAAGTTTAACAGAATGGCAAACAGTAGTTTAGTAGGAGCAAGAGGTGGGGAGATAGAAAGGATCTGTTAATAGCAGTGGGGAGCAAGGTTGCCTTTTATCTGCAAACTCTTGAATTGGGATTTGGTTGAGAAAACCAGCCTCTGCAGAGAACTGTAAGGGATGTGAGATGCACTGGGCATATCCAGGATTAATTCATTGAAGGCAAAGAAATAGAGAGGACATTGTGTTTTTGATGGGTTAAGTGCCAGGTGTCCTTAGTACATCCACAGAGAAGAGTTTATTAGGTATTTGTATCTGTGAGTTTGGAGCTGAGTCATCGTTGTGTTGTTGGCAGACAGGCAGGGATGGGTATGTGGTGACACTGGCCAGGGAAGGCATGGTAGAGTGAGAAAAGGAATGAACAAAGTCCTGTGAAATACTCTTTCTAAAGGATCAGACCCCAAAACAAGCACATATAGAAGTAACCAAAGAGGTAGAATGAAAGTAAAAGTGACTTTGTAGATTCCAAGGGAGAGATTTTCAAGAAGGGAGTAGTCAAAGATAATTTAATTATCTTACAGCATTATTTAAATGTGTGTGCATTGTATACCATATGCTCAGAGAGGCTATGAACTCTGGGGGGGGGCGGAGTTTGTCTTACACATTTCCATACCTTTTCTGACAATCTGCACAATAATGCATGAACAGTTTAGAGCAGGAAGGCAAATATGTACACCTGGGCTGTAATTCTCAGTCCTGTGCCCAGAGAGGACATTGCTGATTGGTCCCAGAACCGTTTCGCAAAACCCTGGGAATTAGCCTTCCAAAGGCTGCTTAAAACTGAGCTCCATTTACCTCCATTTACTCCATCAAAGTAAGCATGTGAGATAGTCAGTTTGACATTCCTGTCTTCTGTGATACTGCAACCTTGTATGTTTTATTACCTTTTTGGTTTTATTTTTCTAAATAGTAACACCATTTTTAGCCTATTTTTGCCTATAATTTTGTTTCCTTTATCATTTAGGGAAAAGTAATATAACTAATTTCAAAAAACAAGTAATTTTATCCACTGCTGATCAGATACCCAAAAGGACTTCTAACCATTCATTTTCCTCATCTAACCTTCCTTCCTCCTTACCTCTCTTCTCCCAGATAGAACATTGACTTTGTCATCTGGATTAGAATCCTTACTGTTTTCTCAGTGGCCAAAGGTTGTGAACTTGTTGAGTCAAAAGATAATTTATTAGCTTATAATAGATGTCTCTTTCTTTCCAGTCCAGTACCACCTTTATTTCTTTTTTATTGAGCTATAATATATCCCCTGTAGAATGCTCAGGTCTCAATTGTTCAGTTCAGTGGCTTTTGAAAATTAATTGTATGTAACCACTGTCAGAATGAGATACCCATGATTCCAGAAAGTCTCCTGATTCCTGCCTTTCTGAATTGAAACTTCCATCCATCGCTAGGGTTTTTCAACTTCCACCTTAGCATGATGTCATTGTGGCTTCTTTTAGCTTTTGTATCCATTTCTTTCTTGCAGGAGACCGAAGAGCCAATTGTAGAGTGTCAGGAATGTGAAACTGAAGTTTCCCCTTCACAGACTGGGGGCTCCTCAGGTGACCTGGGGGATATCAGCTCCTTCTCCTCCAAGGCGTCCAGCTTACACCGCACGTCAAGTGGGACAAGTCTGTCAGCCATGCACAGCAGTGGCAGCTCAGGGAGAGGAGCCGGACCACTCAAAGGGAAAACCAGCGGGACAGAACCCGCAGATTTTGCCTTGCCCAGCTCCCGAGGAGGCCCAGGAAAACTGAGGTGCAGACAGGGTCTCCAGAGAGAGAGAAGCTACAGCAGGGGCAGGGTTGCTGACAATTTAATATCACAGGAAAAGGGGAGTCATGGGAAATCCCCCCCCCAGTCCTCCAACTAGGATAATTCAAATCCTCTTCCTCCCCTTTTGTTCCTCTCCTATTTGGTTTTGCCTGGGAGGTAGGGTGGAGCTCTGTGGGAGCAAGACTTCTAAGAAAATTTAGGAAAACAGGTGAGGGGACTTTGGGAATGCTGGCATATGCTCCTGCCATCCCCATTTTACGTGGCCTACAAGTGTTCTGGTTGGGAGTACAAAACGCTTAGGGTAGTGACTCCAACTTGACAACATCCCTAGCTTCTTGTTATCCTCTGCAGCTGTTGAGAGCCTGAAGTAGAAGAGAAGGCAGGGCAGAGATGGGTGTGCTGGTTTTGAGGGCAGCAGGAGGAGGCTTTGTCAGGAGGGACTAGACTTGGCGAAGAGGATGACCTTTCCTTGTTATCCTACATTCCCGCTCCCTGGCTGATAGTTTTGGTGGTGGGTGTGCAGACCAGCTCCCTGCCGCCCTGGAGGGCTAGCACATGTCGGCCCGGCATGGAGTTTAAGGGCCATGGGGAGACTTTGTGAAGAAAGGACCCAGTCGCAGGTGCTGTCAGACTAACCTGTCTTCATTCTCTAGTCCTAGAAAAGGGGTCAGTCAGACAGGGGCGCCAGTGTGTGAGGAGGATGGTGATGCAGGCCTTGGCATCAGACAGGGAGGGAAGGCTCCAGTCACGCCTCGTGGGCGCGGGCGAAGGGGCCGCCCGCCTTCTCGGACCACTGGAACCAGGTACCCGGGTAGTGTGAGATACACTTGGTCTATGACTTATTCAGAAAAAAAGGGAGTAGAGAGAAGAGAGGGGAGTAGAGAGTATGTGGGGTGTCAGGAGGGACAGGAGGGGTCTGCGCTGACTGGGGAGCGGGCAGGGATCAGAGAGGCTACCGAGAAACCAGGCTTATGCCTGTGATGGGTCCTCCAAGAAGGGGCTGACAGAGGAGTGGGAAACTTGGTAGATAAGTACTTTCCTCAGTTCTTACTGCCACCTCCTATCTCTTATCTCTCTTTAGAGAAACAGCTGTTCCTGGCCCCTTGGGCATAGAGGACATTTCACCCAGCATGTCACCAGAGGATAAATCCTTCACTCGTATTGTGCCCCGAGTGCCGGACTCCACCAGGCGGGCAGATGTGGGTGCTGGTACTTTGCGTCGAAGTGACTCTCCAGAGATTCCTTTCCAGGCTGCTGCTGCTCCTTCTGATGGCTTAGATGCCTCCTCTCCAGGAAATAGCTTCGTGGGTCTCCGTGTTGTAGCCAAGTGGTCGTCCAATGGCTATTTTTACTCTGGGAAAATCACTCGTGACGTCGGAGCTGGGAAATATAAATTGCTCTTTGATGATGGATACGAGTGTGACGTTTTGGGCAAAGACATTCTGCTGTGTGACCCCATTCCGCTGGATACGGAAGTGACAGCCCTCTCCGAGGATGAGTATTTCAGTGCAGGTAATAAAGGGGATGGAGTCTGTAAGAGATTTGCTGTGCCTGGGCCCGTCTTCTCTCCAGGCAGCCAGTGTTCCAGCCTAACTGCTCTGTGGGGGTCTCCAAAGCCGGAAGTTCCATGCCTACTATACTGGTTACTTTCACACTGGCTGTTTTGTTTTTCTTTGTTGCTTATTTTTTAATGAACTTACTTTGGTATAATATTATATTTATAGGAAATACACAGAATACTGTGCCAAGTACGGAATACTGGGATAGTGTAGGGAGTTCCTGTCCACCACCCCCAGCTTCCCAGCTTTCCCTGTTGTAAACATCTTCCGTTAGCATGGTACATTTGTCACAACTAAGAAACCAACCTGGCTTACTAACTAAACTCCAGACCTTATTTGGATTTCACCAGCTTTTATATGTTCTTTTTTTGTTGCAGGATCGAGTCCATTAGCCCTCATGTGTCCTTCAGTCTCCTTTGATCTGTGACATTTTCTGAATCTTTTCTTCTTCATGACCCTTAACAGTTTTGAGGGGGTATACTGGTTAAATATTTTGTAGAATGTCCCTCAGTTTGGGTTTGTCTCATGTTTTGTTTGATTAGATCAGAGTGTTAAGGGTTTGGAAAGGAATGCTGGGGAGGTGAAGTGCCCCTCTTGTTACATCATATGGGGGAGAGAGGCTGTGACATCCACATGACATCACTGGTCTCGTTAATCTTTATCCCTTGGTTAACGTGTTTGCCAGTTTTGTCCACTGTAAAGTTAGTGTTTTTCCCTTTCACCGCTGAGACTTCCATACAGTACCTGCCTTGCTGGGAGTTTAGTAGGTAGTGTGGCAGAGAGATATTTTTACTTAGGAAAAAGTTGTTTGTATTCTATTTTTGTGCCTGCATACCTACCTACCATTTACTGTCTTGTTTGAAAAATGGTACCTTTTTTTTTTTTTTTTAAAGTAGCCAGTTCCCTATAATCATGATGATGAGAGATTTGTGTTCATTATGACTGTTTTATGTGCCAGTTCTTTGAATATACTGCCTCTTTTCTGTGAGCTAATCTGGACATAAATGTTTGTGTTGAGTTTTGTCATTTAAAAACATTGTTTCTGGAGATTGTTTGGAACATGGTTTGGGATATAATGGGCAACAGTGCCTCTGATGAAGTCTCTTCATACCATGTGACGTAGACTCCTAAGTAGTTGTTGTTTGCCCCTTTATTTCATTGTTAAACTTAACCTTCTAGCTCTGGATAACAGCTCTATGTGGCATCAGTTAGTAGCACATGGATTTAGGTCTTTTATGGTCTGTGGTGTATGTAGTTTGTATCAAATATATTCATTCTTCTTCTTCAGACGTAAAGCTTATCTTGGAGGTCCTCTTAAGACAGAGAGATAGTCTATATCTAGGGTGAATTACAGCATCAAGGGGTGGGGAGTCTGTGTCTCATTTATTGAGGTTGTCTACTAAACTGCTTTTAGTTTTAGTAACTCTTCATCAGTGTGAAGTGTATTTTTGCTTTGGGCTTCTTTGTCCTTTTGAAGGGGGTCTTTATGATTTAGTTTCCTGATAGAGATTTAAGCCAGGAGATGAAGAAGCAAAGGGAAAGGGAGTGATTGTGTGGCATAGATAAAGAGAGAACCAAGGCTTGGTTTCGTGTCTGTATTTCTTCATGGCATATGTTCTGGGTTTCTTTTAGCCCTTCATTCAAGCACAAGCTAATGGGGGGGAAAACAAATGGACCCTTTTAAAAGGTGTTCATGATAATGCATTGTTTTTATCTTCTATATGTTTTTTGTGTATGTATACACACACACACACACACACATTCCACATGTGTGTGTAAATTGTTTGATAGGTAAAGGGAACTTTTCATAGGTTTGGGAATAAGTTTTACCCAAGATTACACTGCTTGGTAGTGACAGAATTAACCCTAGGCTTAGGTCTCCTGAATTTCTAGCTCTGATTCCTTTCATATTCCACACTATGTTCCTTCTAACCTAGAGCCCTTATCTATAGGTTCTGAATCAGAGCAAGAAGTAGATAAGAGGGAAAATTAGGCAGGAGAGGCAGAATTTATTTTTTCCTTTCTTTGCTCTGTATCTCTGTTTTGATTTAGCCACACAGACACATGCTCTCTTTTCGAGTCAGACATCTTTCACCTACAACTTGAGATTTATCACTCAGCCTCCAAAGAAGCTAAGAAGGAAAGGTTTAGTAAGTTATAATGGGATTGTTGAGAAAACACATGTCGTTTAACTTCAAAACATAGCGGACCTACTAACAGCTCATAAAGGCTGGCTTTAGGAAGTTATTTTATAACCGGAGGGTTCCTTCTGCTGAGAAACTTCCCATGTCCCAGTCCCAGGGTAGTAGCTACATACCTTCTGACGTGTTGTCTGGCACTGACAGCTGGAATTTCTTTTAGTACTGACTTCAGCCCCCTGTTGGAGCACTTAGTGCCCTGCCCCGAGCTTGCCGTGCAAAGCCGTTGTGAGCGGGTGCCAAGCAACAGGAGGCCGCTCTTCTCTTCTTCCCACTCAGGGGTGGTGAAAGGGCACAGGAAGGAGTCTGGAGAGCTGTACTACAGCATTGAAAAAGAAGGCCAAAGGAAGTGGTACAAGCGAATGGCCGTCATCCTGTCCTTGGAGCAAGGAAACAGACTGAGGGAGCAGTACGGCCTTGGCCCGTATGAGGCAGTCACCCCCCTCACCAAGGCAGCAGATATCAGCCTGGGTAAGACCTCTGCTTCCTGAGAAACTGCCTCTGGGCCCTGCTGTGTTTGTGGTGGGAGGAGTGAATTCTAGAGCAGTAAGCATGCTTCCCTAAATCTTACTATACCTGTGGTGTATGAGATGCTGACGAGCTGCTGCTTTCTGGAGCCACTGCCTATCTCTGTTTCCTTCCTGGGACCAGATAGTAAATCCTCAGATTCTTCTGGCCTCCCCAGTTCTGCAGGGGGCCAGATATATTTCAATCACTAAAACTGAAACCTGGAAAGAGGTTTCCTGCTCCCGTGGGAGGTGGAGGAAAGGGTGTGATGATCTCTAACTCGGGCCCTGCCCAGCTCCTTGGAGTCCACGGCCTCAGACCATGGGACTCGACCAACCTTTGGCTTATCCTATCCTAGACAATTTGGTGGAAGGGAAGCGGAAACGGCGCAGCAACATCAGCTCCCCGGCCACCCCCACTGCTTCCAGCAGCAGCAGCACGACCCCTACCCGCAAGACCACAGAGAGCCCTCGTGCCTCCTCGGGAGTTCTCTCAGGCAAAAGAAAACTGATCGCTTCTGAAGAGGAACGGTCCCCTGCCAAGCGAGGCCGGAAGTCTGCCACTGTGAAACCTGGTAAGTGCTCCCTTTTGCCTCATTCTCCCTCAGACCACTGTGGAATGCGGGGCTAGCTGCTGAAGAGATGGAGCCTGATAAGTGGCGATGGCTCCTCTGTCCTGGCTACAAAGACGGGGTCCCACACAAGCCCCGGGTAGTACTCCACTTACTGCATCCACCTTTATGCATCTCTCAGCAGAGTCCAGTAGAGGTAGACAGGACATGAGGTCTTGATTGGAAACATTCGTTGACTTCTATCTAGGTTCTAAGAGGCAAAGAAGTCCTGAATTTTAAGCAGATTCAAAATAGGTGAAATTGGTCTTAAAGTCTTCCCATCTTCTACCTCAGGAAGCTCTTCTCCCGCTCTTGCACTCAGGGTCCTCTGGCTCTCCCTGACTTCCTCTTGAAAGCTAGTACCTCACTCTGCATCTCCCCTCCTGGCACTATTCCCAAACAACTGCTTTCCAGTCCCCCATGCTTCGTATTAACAGGAATTTATCTATCTTTGTTTACAGAGTCTCTACTATGATCCTTTCACAGCCATTGGGGGTTCTAGAGACATGGGGGTAAAGTCCTCCATGTCTGCCCTGAGGGAGCCCTCTCAGTCCAGCAAACTGAAGGACTTCATTGCTTGTTACATTGTCCGTTGTCCTGGCTCCAGAACTTCTTTTGTTTCCTGTGTATTTGGGTTGTGTCATCTCCATATCTGTCTCACACTCCTGTTGTGTTCAGGTTATGTGAGGCACGGAACTAACTGCTTTACACATATGACCTCCAGTGACCCCTGTGAGGTATAGATGTTAGAATTCATTTTCCAGTTGAAGAATCTACGGCACAGGAAAGTGGGCTAACTTTCCTAAGGTGGCCTAGTCATCCAGAATTCACACTCGGCAGTTTGACTTTGAAGTCCAGGCTTATACACACTACATCAGACTGTTCTCCTCCCGCTGGTTTTGTTTTAGGGAGGCATGACCTGTCTGTCATCTTAGCCTCCTAATGAGGCTATGATTCTGCTTCTCCAAATCAGGTATTTGTTTTCTTTTTGAGGACTTATTGGGGCACTCCTAGCATGGGTGTTCTGGGAGTCCTGGGCTGGCTGATTCACTTACCCACCCCCAGGGGTTGGACACTGGGACAATTGAAGCAGGCTGGTTTGATGGTGCTCCATCAACATGTAAGAACACTTTCTTACCAAGTATTCTGTTCATCATCCTGGTGAGGGCCAGGGATAGGATGGGAGTATCTGCGAGGGACATTTCTTGGTAATAAAAAAGGTGGGCTTTTTGTTGTCTGTTTTTAAGGGCTGTTTCAAAATAACACATATCCTGGGGGATTCTGAGCACTGGGCAGAGAAAGTGGGCTGAAGATGTCCAAATATTTTTTCATTCTTCCCTAAGCTTTGTTTATATTAGAACCACCACTTTCTTCAAATGATCTCAGTATTTGGTTTGGCTGTATCAAAACAATACTAGTTGATTTTCATTTATGAAAATAATGTATATATCATCATGACTATAAAATTTAAATATATCACATTTCTCTGCGCTGTAAATTGGGTCCTAGGTTATTGACCATAGGAATGGTCTTTGGTCAGTAGCTCAGAAAAGTTGGTCAGGACCTTCCCAGCCCATCCTGTCATGCTCAGGCAGTGGTCTGTAGCCTTCTAGTAACTGCGCTCTGTCCTCTCCAGGTGCGGTGGGGGCAGGAGAGTTTGTGAGCCCCTGTGAGAGTGGAGACAACATGGGTGAACCCTCTGCCCTGGAAGAGCAGAGAGGGCCCTTGCCCCTCAACAAGACCTTGTTTTTGGGCTATGCTTTTCTTCTCACCATGGCCACAACCAGTGACAAGTTGGCCAGCCGTTCCAAACTGCCAGATGGTCCTACAGGAAGCAGTGAGGAAGAGGAGGGTAAGTCCCTAGGAAGCTCTGGGGGCTCTCACACTTGGGCACTTTCTCCCTTTCCATTCACTTTATGAGCCTGTAAAGGAGGAGGTAGTGCAGGGGGCATCTGGGATCTTGGTCAGGGAAAATTAACGAGTCCTGCTTCTTGATTTATAGATTTCTTCCACAAAATTTCTCTTGGTGGCTCCTCGGAACAACCCTGTGAGGCAGATGGGAGATAGATCTTATCATCTGCCTTACAGATGACGAAACCAGCTTGGAGAGGTTAAATAATTGCTTTTTGTCTGCAATAATGGTAGACTTGGACCCCTGTTCATTTTATCCTACTATAGTCATCCAGATTTGTAGTTTCTGAATGCCTTGCTGCTTTCCCATCTGTGTGTTAGGTAGGGGCAGCTGCTAGAGAAAACCCACATGGGGGCCGAAGTTCAGTCTCTTGAGGTGTGAGTGTAAGACTGAGAATGTAGGGTGCCCAGAGCCCCAGGTGATTACAGACAAACAGCTTCTAAACCTTTGGAACTCTTGTACCTCTCTTCAACCTTAAACCTCATCTATATATTGCATTTCTACATTGTCTGTTACATAGGGTTTGAGCGAAGGCTACAGTGGGAGAGGTAAAAATTAGTTTCATCTGTCTAAAGAGTATGTGATCTAGGGGAGAAAATGGACAGATACAAATGTATACACTGTAAGTGACTCACAGCAGCATTCAGATGTTTCTGTGAAAGCTAAAGGTCCAGATGGGATGATGATCTGTAGGTTAGAGTTGAATCTTGCAAAAGGGAATCTTAGGGAACATGGTTATCATAAAATAGCAGCACTGAAGATTTGTGATGGTTGGCATTCCAGGGGTGTGGATGACTTTGCTAACTAACCAAAACTGTATCTCACCAACCATAGCCATGTGGAGATCTTTACAGGAATGCACGAAGGGTGATCAGGGAGTTGCAGTTAGGGTTTATGCTATTTGGAAGGTGTATAAAGAGAGTCATTGGCAGAGCGGCTCTAGGTTGGAGCAAGTGTGGCACGTGTAGGGTTTCAAGGTTGAGTGTGCACCCAGCCTTTTTTGTCAGGACAGAATTGAGATAGGTATAGGTATCATTGGAGATAGGGTGTCTGAAGAGTTTCCTAGCCAAGAGTGTAGTTTTACATTGATCATAACGAGTCCCTTGAGGATTGTGTGAGATGTGTTGTGGCATCAAAACAGTGTTTGTGGTCTTGTTTTCTTTTGCTTTTACAGTATTGCTAGACTCTGGACCTTCCTTATTCTCCAGCACACTCCTAACCCTTCCCTAGGGTTAGGGTTAGGGTCAGGCAATTCTGTAGATGTTTTATTTGTGGGTTGGTACAGCATGGTCAAGAAAGCTGGCTTTGGTATGAGATGCAGACTGTCCAGTTCCTTAAAAGTCTGTGACTCTGTAGAAGATTAATAAAACTCAGCTCAGAATTCCCTTCATTGCTGATACATCAAATGTTTTTAATCCCAACCTTGTAACCAAAAGTGAGGGGAGGTAGGCCTTATCTAAATGAGGAGGAAATTGGACTTTTTTTTTTTTTTTTTTAAGACTTTATTTATTTGACAGAGTGCACAAGCAGGGGGAGCAGCAGGCAGAGGGAGAGGCAGGGCTAAGCATGGAGCCTGATGCAGAGCTCAATTCCAGGACCCTGGGATCATGACCTGAGCCCAAGGCACATGTCTAAACCAATTGAGCCATCCAGATGCCCCGGTTTCCAGGTTCTTGTGGAAAATGTGGTTATAGTGAACATGTCTGTTTTATGTTGCTCCTTTATTGTTGGATTATTGCCCAATAGTACCAAAGTCCTTGGTATTTTCAGTATGTTGAAGGTCCCTCAATCTCAAGAAGCCTAAAGACATTTGTACAAAACAGTCTTCTAACAGAAAATATTAAGTTTTAAAGAAACCATGTAGTATGACTTGTAGATAAATGGGAATCTCTTAGATGCTATTTTAGATAAGGAGCTCATAAAATATTTGAACCCATTTAATGAGACCTATTTATTAATGAATTAAGAATATGGCACCTGGTATTATTGGGAGGTATACCATCAGGGAGCCATCAGCCGTGGGGATTTGACTCTAGAGTTGGGTTCATTTAGTACCTTCGTCCTTAGGATGATGGAATTAAAAACCTGGTGGGGCAGGGCCACTCATGAGTTGCAAAAAAAAAAAGAAAAATTAAATCAAAAAAGAAAAAGTAGAGGAGTATACTACTGCCTACATGGGATAATGTTTGATTATACAGATGCAAGGAAATATAATTGGGGATTAAAAGCTAACATAGGCCAGGACTAGAAACAGACCTGGATTAAGCAGACGTATCATAGAAGTCTTGGGAAAAAGAACCATGTGAGAGGCCTTGGCAGTGACTCAGCAGTAGAGTGTTGTTGGTACTGAAAATTGTGACAAAGTATATTGAGATAGATCAACAGGATGCAGTGACAAGCCTGAAAAATAGTCCTGCTATATTCTGAGTTGTTTACAACCATTTAGAGTTTCCAGTTTGAGCTCTCATTTTAAGAGGAACATGGAGCATGCTTGGTCAAGAAAAGAGCAGTGGAGGTGAATGGGCTGGCCAGTCAGCCCTACCCGGAGGTGCAGAGGCCTGAGTGTGAGGCACCAGCACTTCGGGCAGCTCCAACACACAGGGAGGGCAACACAGGGCTGGCCTCTCTGCGCTGGGTCTGCTCTGTGGGTGTTTACCACCGGGCATGAGGGGGATGGGAGTGGTCCTGGCTCTGAACTCTTAATGAATTTGGTTGGGTTTTTTTATTTGTGATAAGTTCGTTAGAACTTAATTTCTCAGAAATCCTAATTAACTAAAATCTCTAATGTGTTGCTTTTTTCTTTTCTTTTTTTTTTTTAATGTGTTATTTATATATGAGAGGAGCAGATATTTGGTCAAAAGAAGCAATTTCTAATTGCCTAGGGTCATTACAGCTTCAGCCTCATCTCTCATAACTTCTACTTCACCCTCAAGACTGTAATGCAGTCATTGATGTTCAGTGTCCTGAGGTACTTCAAGATCATCAAAGGTAGATAGTTTTCAATAAAAAGGTTGAAATAGGATTTTTCTGGCTAACCTTCACTTAATCAGTTACATTTTAGAAACCCTTTCTTTGAGCATTCTGGTTCATCAGAGTTGTAGTGTATAGGGGGTAAAAATGCCGAAGGGGGAATTTGAGGGCTTTTGTAGAAGTGCGAAATCAGCTATTCTTCATCTCCACAAGCAGGCAGAATTAGAGGACATGGGCTTAGTTTGTAGGAGATTGAGGGTAGACAAAGGACAGCTTCCTGATGGTAAGGGTTACTCAAATTGGAATACCTCACCATGGGAACTGGTTGTGTGCCCATCCTTGTTTTTAGGTCTAGGATCTACCCCATTTCATCTTCCCTACCCCTTCTGCTCTTGTCCCTTCTTTTGGCAGCATTTTGTAGTCCTCATGACAGTTCTTTCTGACCCATGGGAAAGCCCTTGATCTGTCCGTCTTTGGGATATAGTGCTATGGAGATAGCGGTCGGGGGAGTGTAGAAGGAGGCAGTAAGAAGCAGTCTTTAAAGTAGCAAATAAGAAGCCAACTAGTAATTATGATCTTGGTTGTGTTTTTTTTAAATAGAATTTTTAGAAATTCCTCCTTTCAACAAGCAGTATACAGAATCCCAGCTTCGAGCAGGAGCTGGCTATATTCTTGAAGACTTCAATGAAGCCCAGGTGAGGAGTTTGTGTAGCTTCTCAAAGGGTTAATGATGAGAAGAACCTGAGAGGGAGGGGATGGGGAGGTTGGGTACACCAGGTAGACAGTTTAGGAACTGGGAAACTGCTACAAGGTTTTGCATGAAATAGAATTTCACTTGTATGTAAGGAAGAGAAGTTAGAACCCTTATTTGTTAAAGCCTGTGGTTCTGTTTCTGGGATAAAAGCAGATTAAAATTTGTGTTAAAATAGAAACCCCCATTATAGTGTTGCCGATTCTCAGCCTAGAAGGGTGAATATCTGGGATTAGATTGTCCCTTGAGGGTTTAGGCCTCTAGAAAAACCTGCACGTGAGGCAGGGAGAGTATCTAGGGCAGTCCCTTGGGCCTTTCATTGAGAAAGGAAGTGTGGGGCAGAAGGGTAGGCTCAACTCCATTTTGGGTAGTATTTGGAAGTGTTCAGATCTGTTCTGTGCAACTCAGGGCTGCTATTCAGGGGCTTTTCTGTCGAAGTCACCAGGCCCACTGGTTCTGTTCCTTTTCTTGCAGTGTAACACAGCCTACCAGTGTCTCCTAATTGCGGATCAACACTGTCGAACCCGGAAGTATTTCCTGTGCCTTGCCAGTGGGATTCCTTGTGTGTCTCATGTCTGGGTCCATGATAGTTGCCATGCCAACCAGCTCCAGAATTACCGTAATTATTTGCTGCCTGCTGGGTACAGCCTTGAGGAGCAAAGAATTCTGGATTGGTGAGTATTTGATAGCTCATCAAGGATGGTAGGCAGGAAGAGAGCAAGCTTTTGGAGGGGGAGAATCTAGGTGAGTATTTGTAGAAACTAGAATCGTCATAGGATAAATTAGAGAATTTCAGTGAGTTCTTGTCAGCAGTTCATCTAATTTATGTTCCTGAGGTAGCCTGGTTAAGGACCTTCTGAAAATGTGTGAGGATTTCCAGGTAGGAAATCAGTATACTTGATGTCTTAGGGGATTAAGTTTTAAGCAAAGCATTTTATTCTCGGCCCCAAGGTGGATCTGGACAGCAAAAGGGCTGAAGTAGAAGGCCAGGAGCCCAGAGAATACACATAATTGACAGGAGAGAAAGGGAGTGGTGTCCCAATGCAGGGCTTTGGGAAACATCCACCTGGGCCCAAGTCCCTTGGCAGAAGGGCTCTTGTTGGATGTAATCTGTCATGCTAAGATCTTTTCCAATTCCAAGGTGCTGTGTCTCCTTCATAGGCAACCCCGTGAAAACCCTTTCCACAATCTGAAGGTACTCTTGGTGTCAGACCAACAGCAGAACTTCCTGGAGCTCTGGTCTGAGATCCTCATGACTGGGGGGGCAGCCTCCGTGAAGCAGCATCATTCAAGTGCCCATAATAAAGGTACCTACCTGCAAAGTGTGTGTGGTGGTATTGCTCCGATGGCCCGAGAGCCGCAGGTGTTCAGCCTCGTGGTCTGTGACTGGTTGACCTTATCCATGTTTCTAAGAGAAGAAAGGTACTACCTTCAAGAGGTGAGACAGTGGGTGGTTGATGCTTCTGCTGGTGTCCAGTGGTACAGTGATAAACCTGCCTATAAGGTTAGCATATAAAGATAACTTTTCACTTTGGGTTGTGATCAGGAACACTGCTTGACATAAAGAGCTTGAGTTTGGGCGCAATGTGACGTACTGGCTAGGAAGTGCATCTTTTTCAACGGAAGGCTAAATTGAGTCTTCTCTCCTCCCTCACCTTCCCCTGCTTCCTGCAGATATTGCATTAGGGGTGTTTGACGTGGTGGTGACGGATCCCTCATGCCCGGCCTCGGTGCTGAAGTGTGCAGAAGCATTGCAGCTGCCTGTGGTGTCGCAGGAGTGGGTGATCCAGTGCCTCATTGTTGGGGAGAGAATTGGATTCAAGCAGCATCCAAAATATAAACATGACTACGTTTCTCACTAAGGATACTTCATCTCACTGATTTTATTCCCTGCTGTTGTGGAGATTGTGTTTTAACCAAGTTTTAAATGTGTCTTGTGTGTAACTGGATTCTTTGCATGGATCTTGTATATAGTTTTATTTGCTGGACTTTTATGATAAAATAAATGTTGAATCTCTTTGGTTGTAGTAACTGGGATTTCTTCATCCATTTCTTTGAACTTAATTGCAGAACAAAAGCAAGACAAACATAGTACCTTCTGTGGTTTTTCAATAGGCTTGTTCACGGTAGGAGGACAGCTAGCCAAGGTGAATAACTAATTTTAAGATTCTGTGGCATCTTTGTCAAAAGGTTATCCTGGGCTAAAAACTGACTTCCAAAAACCTGTTTTTACAGTAGGCCCAGATCAATAGATGCAGGAAAAGTTGAATGGAATTGGGCACTTCTTGGCAATTAAAAAAAAATTTTTTTAGAGCTGAGCTGACAGCTCATCTGTGGGTGATGTACTCTGAGAACTAAAAAGGAAAAAGCACCAATTTCTGTGAAAGGGCAGTGACTGTCAGCCTGATGGGATGACTTTCTGCAAGGACAAATACGAGAAACGCAGGGACAACACTTGGAAATGTTAGCAGCTCTGGCCAGAGGTCCAATTTTATAATTGTTATTGCTGTCATGGTTACTAGAAGCTATTCCTTCCCTACCCCGAGCAGCACCCCTGTTGCTGCCTTGTCATTCTCTGAGGCAGGAATTAAGAAGTTTTTCCTGCCAGTTAGTAAATATTTTAGGCTTTCTGGGCCATTTAATGTGTCACAAATATTCACCTTTGCCATGACAGCACGAAAGCAACCACAGACAATAGGCAAATGAGTGTGGCTGGGTTCCAGTAGAACTTCATTTACAAAAACAGGTAGTGGGCCAGAGTTTGCTAACTTCTCCACAGACAGAAGTGGAAGGGGTCACCTTCAGCACACAAGCGCAGGAAAGAGGATGCAGTATGTGGTAGATAAGGACCAGAATTGCTGGTTACAGACTGAGGCTGGAGTGCTGCATTCTTTTTCAGTGTAGAGGGAGTTGGTCATTTATTTTTGTTCAGACCAATATGAACATTAATAATTACAGTAATGGTTGGGCCAGATTAGGGCAACCTTAACTCTTGTGGTTCTTCCAAGAGGGGCTAATAAGACTCACAGTTTCCAATATTGAGAACCTAAGAATTAACCTCAGGCTTTTTCTTAAGGACTCCTTTTCTTTGTTAAAATAGTAATAATTAAATATGTTGTCAATAGCTAGAATTGCCCTTTTTCCAGTCTGAACAATTGGAAGTTCTTACTTAATGCCGTCTCTCGCAGCTTCAACAGTACCTAGGCGCATAGCAGGTGCTCAGCAAATGGACGTGTCCAACAGACGTTCTCCATGTACTGGATCTTGCAAGGTCAGCAGAGGGAGAGCTGGCACCACATGTCCTCCGTGGTGGGTGAGTTAAGAACTCCCCTAAGATGGGGTAGACCGTTCCACATGGGAAGGATTTGTACCCGTCAATGTTCAATAGTAGTAGCTTCTAGGAGGAAAAGGTAGGGCCCTCGTGGACTGCAGGCATTTGTGGAGTAGCTGGGGAGTGGGATGTTTGGAATCTTCTGCCACGGATTTGGGAACGTGGTGAGAGACTGCGGGTTTGTGAACCAGGCATTTTCACATCCCGAAACTACAAAAGAAAAAAAGAACCTCATCAAATATGCTTTACCAAGATTTTCTTCAAAGAAAGAGGAATCAGGGCAGCCTCTCATCTGCCTAATGTTATCTTCTAAAACTTGTACGTTTCTTGGACTCTGCTTAAAATCACTTAGGAAAAATCTGCTGGTGGACATTTGAAAGAGAAAGGGGAATCAAGTGCTTTTTAAAAATAGAGACCTCTGAGAAAAGCCAACCACCACTGAATCTATTTGATTAAAAAGCTAAGAATTAGAAGGGGTGATCACCTTCCCCAGGCATGGAAGCTGGGGCCAGGGAGGCGGGGTGCCTAGCGCTGCAGAGCTGGTTTATGTCCAGACTGGGAACCAGCCATGGCCACTCCACTTCCCGGTTCTTCCAGCCCAGCTGCGAACTAAAAACCCATCTCGGCATCAGGAGTTTTAATATTTCACTATGACGATGGCTTTTACCAGAAGATAAGCTTCATTAAAATAAATAAAGATGATCAGACATAGCCCTTTATCTCTGAGCCTTAGTTTCCTTGTTTATAAAGTAAGGCCATTTGGATGAGACAGTGGCTAACGTCTCCCAGCTCTGGGGTTACAACTTGTTAAAAAGCCACCCACACCCAGAGTCCACAGACTTCCCCGAGGCTTGTTCGTACCTGCCCAGAGTTCCGCCAGCCTGGGTGTAATATTTGTTATAATCTAGTCGTAAGAGGAGCTGAGCCAGATCTGAGTTGATCTGATGGTTCCGAACACTGGAGAGAATCTTGAATAGCAGTGAAGACTGGCGGCTGAAGCCCTGCAGAGAGAAGGACCCGGGCTGTCATTGCTTGCAGACTCACCAACTGTCCATGTGGAGTGAGGTGGGAAGGCGGAGCTCCTTGAAAAACTTGCTCAAAATTCTACAGCACCAGCTGGCCTTCCCACAGCCTAGCTTCTCTTAGCCCCTAAAAGGTCTTCTTAGGACTGAGTCCACAGATAGCGTAACTTTCTGTGAAAGTACACTCCCGTTCTCAGTAGGAAGTTAGTACCGGCTTTCAAATTAATATATTCTGTTGTATACTGGGGCCAGGGAGAGCCTGCGGGTTTTTGTTGGTCAGATAATTACAATCCCAGTGAAACGGAGTTCGTTCAAGGAAGTAAGGAGGTTGGATAGGAGAATGTGAGAACAAAGCCAGTGCCTGTTTGTGTGCTGAAGAAACTATTCACAGCTTAACTATTTTTGAACACTGAGATGGCACATAATCAACTGCTTCAGAATGAACTGACACCAACATTTTAATCTTTGTATCTTGTTATTTCTGTGTGTACGTATGTATTGGGGGAAATGGCTTACTAGCTCAGAGGGAAAGATGGTGATTCCCCACTGGCAAAACATCCTCTACCCTCCGGACAGGGCTGCATACAGCCGACAGCCAGGCAGACTCACCTTCACCAGGATGTTCAGCTGGGCAGCCCCACGTTCGTCCAGCGGGCCCAGGTTCTGACTGACCAGTGAGCAAAAGCCGTGACAGAGATCTAGGATTTCGTTCAGGCAGTGAAACACCTACCCAGGAAACAGTTGGTATTAGGAAAAGAAGAAAGATACATGTATGAAATTAAAGATGTGGGAAAACAGTCTAAGAGCTACCTTATTCCCACTCTTTGACCTCAGGAGAGACAATGCTACGTGTCAGTTCTGCTGGCCCCTCAAAAATGCAACAAGTGTAAACCAAGCTCTTAGTTTGGTTTATCATTCTCCTAGTTCCCCCTGCACAAATCTTCCATTGTAGCCGCATCACACTAGTCATCGTTTCTGGGACCCCCCCTAGTGTGCTCCTGCCCTGAGCTTTGCTTTCACTGTTCGTCCCTATGCCCAGGATCCTCTCCTTAATGCCACTTCACGTTCTACCTTCTCAGTCGAGTACCCCCTTCCCCGTGTAGCCTTTAGTGACCCCCTGCTTCTATTATCTGTACTGTTCTCTTGGCCTCTGTTCAGGCCACTTGTGGTGTTACTGATCTGTGTATGTATGTATGTATGTTCTGTTTCTCCAACTAGATTGTGAGCTCCTTATGGGCAGAGCCATGACTTATACCTCTTTGTATCCCCAGTGCCTTGCGTACAGTAAGCACTCAATAAATATTTAATGGTGACCACCTGTTCTGATCTTCTTTTCCCAAGGATGTACTCCTGCCATTTGAGGACAGTCTGCCTGTCACAACGGCTTTTGGTGTTGTCAGTTCACAGAAAGAGCCTTTGGGAGTGGGATCTATGGAACCCGCTCTCCCTTAGTGCAGCAAAAATAGCTTCAAATAGGATAAGAAGTCTGCAGTGTTCGTGGTGTGGCAGAACTGGGGGAGAAGAGCCAGCTGACAGAGATGGAGTGTAATCTATGTAACCAATATAATCAGAGAAACTGTGAGGGGTCATTTCAACCTTCCCCCTTCCTGTCTGTAATTGGAATGCACGTGTGAGCTTTAAAAAACACTGGGACCTGGGTTTCATGCCAGAGATTCTAAGTGTTCAGGGTCCCAGATTTTTTAAAGCTTCCAGGTGATTCCCACGTGTAGCCAAGGTTGAGGATAATGACCCTGAAGGAGATGAGTGTACACACACACACACACACACAGACAGGGAGATGCTACTCCACTTGGCTGTGAAAACAACTCACAACTGGTTGATCCTGACCCAAAAGATTGCTAAGAAAGTAATACTATATGTGCTTTCATTAGTCTTTCTGTGGTGTCAGAAAGGTTTTTTAAATTAAATCCTTCCCTTTGAGGGTTTAGCACATACTGTTTCTTCTATAGCTGCTCACCACATCCCCAGGATACGATATTTCAGAAATTCAGAGCCATTTAAGTTCCCTTTTAACATTCCCTTTTAGTTTAGCTTTAAGTTGCTAAAAAGGTCTGAAAATGGAGATTCAACAATTGTTAATGATAGTTACGTATCCTGGCAACTCAGGATCTAAGGGAACAGGTGGGAAGCAGTCTGAGGGAACCAACAGCCCAGCCCTACTTACAGGTTTCAACAAGATAAAGGACTGAGCCAGCAGATTGCTAAGGAAGTGGTCGTGAGCCAATCGGATGCTTTCAAAGTCACGGGTGGAATTGATCTGATGCAGCAGCTGTGAGAACTGAGACTCCAGCACGTCTACCTGATGGGCAGTGACACACAGGTACTTTCAGGACCCAGCACATTCTAAGCACTCGAGGACGTTAAGATGCCTGACAGTGTGACAGAGAAAGTCTCCCTCCTATTCAAGCCACTTTAAAGCTCACAAAAGACCCTCTTAGGTTGCTTGGCCCTGTACAAAGTTACCTGTCTAATGCCCAAGAACCTCCAAAGTTCTGGCAGATCCCCTGCCTCACGCTACATCCCCTCCACTGACTGACTTTCTAGTCAACTCTTAAACATGAGGGTCCGATCAGTAAGAATACTGCCCTGCTGACAAGAACCCAAGACTCCTCCTCCCACTCATTCCCACTCCCCTCTAAAATGCCACCAAGAAACCCCGTCTGGTGGTAAGATCTGTGCCTTTTCTCAACCGTCAACATTTCAACCACTGCAGGACTGCAGTCCCTCTTCCCTCTTCAGTCAACCCTGCCCACTTCTCCGACTTTTGTCGCCCTTCCCCGAGTCAGCCCTGGGCCCAGACCTGGAGATAGTACTGAAGATTATCCACCAAGAAGGCCATGTGGTTTCTCAGGCGCCACTTGACAGCATCCGTCTGGTTGGACTTGAGGTGCTTGCGCTGCATCTGGAGGGCCCAGCAGTGCTGCAGCTCAGCCTGCACCCGGCGCACGCTCAGTAGGTACTTGAAGACGACATTGTACCTGGGACAGAAACATCAGGCTCTTTCGGAATCAAACTTCGCTGTCCACCTCACTTGCATGATAGACTCTAGGACTCTGTGCCTGCCACCCGTCCCCTGAAAGGCAGGGAGGCAGGTTCCAGTTTCTGTGCTGAGAAGTGCTTTTACAGTGTATGTGAAAGGAAGGAAGGAGGGTCTTGCGTGGCTTGATAACAACAATGTGTTAGGAAGCAAGGATTTCACTTTATCGTATTTTCTGTCCCAAAGAAGAGAATGCAATGGAGGGCTCCCAAGTTCCTGCCTCGCGGCGAGCTCGGGCTAGCTGCCTCATGCTGAGCCCCACGCTGAGAACCCACACGGAAAGAACAGCTGATTCCTAGTGGAACTGGATATATTTACTTGTTCGTAGGCAGACTTGCAGAAAGCAGTCTGGTTTGGTTTTTAAAATCATCTATTTCTAATGGAACAACATAATAAAAACAGTACATTTTGTTTGGATTCTAATTTGAACAAACCCAAACATGAAAAGACCTTTTTGGAGAACTGGGGAAGTTTCAGTCTGTACCACATATCAGATAAGGACTTATTGTTAATTTTACTGGCCATGATAACCGCACTGTAGTTTCTCTGAAAACATGCCTGTTCTGAACTGCATAGCGATGGAGTGAAACGACACGTCTGGGCTTTGCTGTCTAAGGCTCTTGCTAAGATAAGAGACGAAACAAGTAGTGTAACGTTGACGGTTACTGACGCTGGATGATGTATCTGTGGGGGATCATTACAGTCCAGACTTTTGTTCATATTTGGAAATTCTCATAATAAAGTTTTTAAAACTACATCAGAGATTGACTTTTTTCAGGAGTGTTCAGAGTCTATCAAGTGAGGATATACATGTTTGCCTGTGGGACGCGGAGCTGCGAAGGCTTAAGGCCAAGGTGCAGCTTCCTTAGTCCGGCTGTGGGCTCTGAACCTGCCACAGAAAACTCCCCAGACCAGCCTTGTCTTCTCCAGGTCATGCCTAGGCTCTCATACCCTAAGCTTCTCTACTCAACAAGGTAGAGAGGACTGGGAACAGAGCAGAGGGATGAAGAGAGGCCCTTTTGTTTATTTCCCTTAATCTCCATTCCTCTAGGCTGAGCACAACAGCTGCCGGCCTCCAACCACCACCGGGGCCAGTACAGGATTTGAGAGATTTGTAAATAGTGTGGAGATGGATTCCACAGGCGACCAATAGCCAAGCCTGCTTCTCCAGCCTCCCTTCCACTAGAGCTCTGGTTTCCTGGCTTGGGGACATGAGGTCCTCATGGAACTGAGCAACAGCACCTGGCAGGCTCTCAGGATAAAGAACAGAGCTGATCCAAGAGCCTCTTACCACACTGGTCCCGCTCCCGGATTCCATCCCAGCTTCGCCGTCCCCGCTGCCTCTCCCTGGGGGTAAGAAGGTGATCTCCTCTGCAGTGGCTCAAGTCCACAGCAAACCCTTGGGCTTGGAAAGTCTTCCCAAGCAGATCAACAAAAAATTACACCAGTTTTAGGGAGGAAACTTGCTAGTCTGATGGAATTAGCAAGGACCAGACTCGTCACGAGATGCCCAAGACTGCATCTTCCAGAGCCACAGACAGGCGGTCTGTAAACTGCTGATTGTGCAACTTAAGAAATGACAACAGGGGTACCTGGCCAGCTCTACTGGTGGAGCCTGTGACTCCTGATATCTCGGGGTTATAATTTCAAGCCCCATGTTCAGTATAGAGATTGCTTAAAAAAATAAAATCTTAACAAACACACGCCACCACCAACACACTGATGGTCTGAGGGTCTCACACTCCCGTTCATCCCAGCACCCAGCATACCCACGGCCTCGTGTCCGCAGCTTCACTTGCTAAGCTTTTCTGTCCAGTCCATGAAGGCATCTGCATTTGCAGCCTGATTTACAGACTGTGTACAACCACCAGCTGCATGGTTATCTTGCTCCCACCTATTCTATTCCTGTTCGTTTCTACCCTTGCAAGTAAGGTCATATTGATCTATGAGAAATACAGCAATACTTACTTTTCCAGAACAGCAGGGGTGAAGAGAATGTGTAGCGGCCACTGCACTTTGTAGGAGAGACCGAGGGCTGCCCAGCCAGACGCAGGGGCTTCCCGGGGAGACGTTTCCCGAGAAGGCCCTTCTCTTGCCTGAGCAGCATCTGTTAAGAAGAGAAAAAATGACTTTGCTCATCTAGAACCAGGGCTTCGACAAGGTGAGTCACGTTCAGGAGGGAGTGCTCACTCGGGCCTGCACTGTCAGAAGCAGACAGGCGACAAGGGAAGTCCATGTGAGAGTCTCTTAGGTCGCTCAGATTCCCTTTTCAGCCTTAAAGTCTGGTGGCTGGAAATAAATAGAGATCATTCCAGCAGCAGGACAAAAACAAAACCACGGCCCACCTAGCATCTCTGGACTTCCCTTTCCTCCCGTATAAAATAGGGCCCCAGACAAGGTGACTTCTAAGGGCCAGAACGAAATGGTTTCTGGGGAGGCGGGCGGAAGGTCGGGCGGGAGAACCGACGGTGAACCCACAGGAGCAGAAAGATGCCAGGAACAACAGCAAACCTTTATGCTCCTTTCCGTGATACTCAATCGTCAAGTGCAACAGAGGGAGAAGGTTGTCGTCGTCCAGGAGGACCTTGTGTGCGGACTGCTGGAAGGCCACATTCACATCTGCAAGGAGGAGCACATGGTGCTGACGAGAACGCGAGGCTACGTAACAGCCCGGACGCCGCCGGCTTTACTTCTGCTCCAGCCCGCCTGACGCTAACAGGGGACGCCGTGCACACTTTTACCTGCCTTGCACATGTTCCTCCTCCTCTTGCTGCTAATGACACCCAGTTTTCCTTGGAGAATCACCCCTCCCAGTATTAGCCATGTGGTTCAGTGGGGTTGACGATGCCTGATGCCAGGGGTAGGCAGGTGACCCAGGCGTGCTCAAGTGGAATGTAACACTCTACCTTGTTATACTGTTTTGTTTAAGGACATGAACATGACTCCAGCCAGGCCAATCCAGAGGCTCTACTCAGAGTAGAGCTCTTTTTGTTTTTCCTTAGATAAACTGCAATTTAGTGGGATGTGACCTTGGTTGGAGGCCATCTTGCTACCACATGGAGCAGGCCTGTCTAAGAAAAAAAGGCAGAGGTGAAAGATGGAATGACACCAAGTCCTGAAGGTGTCATGTGAGCCCTGGATCAGATTTTGCCTAAAACCTTTATCCTCAGACCTTTTCAGCTATCAGAAATCAATACATTTTTCTTCCCCTTTGTGTGAGTTTGAATTGGGTTTTCTGAGATTTGCAATGAAAAAAGTCTTATGTGAGTACAGTGGCATCTACTGTTTTATAGTCAGAAAAAAGGAAATCCTAACAGTTTCCCCTTCTTTTCTTTTTTTTTTTTTTTTGATTCTGATACTTTCCTTACTCTCCTCACGTAGTTTGAATGGGAATGGTGATCATTCCCACTAGTCAAGGGTGAACACTTTACTGAAATAGGCATATCTTAATGTCTGCTATCTTTGGTGCGGGGCTATGTATATGATCTGGACGGGGCTAATCAAAACTCTTTCCTGGAATCTTTTAATTTGCCACCAGAGAGACTAGATTTGGCTCCTCCAGTAGACACTGAGGTAGTTCCTTGAAACTGTTGCTGGCCATATTTCCAAACTGGAGAGGAAGGCCATCAGAGAGCATGAAAGAGGCATAGACAAAATATGGTAAGAAAGAGAATTCTAGCAATATTCAAGTCCCTAGTTTCAGTTGTTCTGAAGCCCAGCTATCTACTATCCCACTAGAGTTACAGATAAAATTGGAAATAAACTCCCTTCATCTACATAGTTAGTTCGGGTTAGGTTTCCATCATTTGCAGCCTAAAGAACTCGAATACAACAAGGGGAAGTAGCGATACGTCCCACAGGGATATAGGACTATAATCTGATAAAATACCTGATTTATACCCATTCTTCCAGCAAAGATCAAGAGGCTACTCGCAATAACTTCAGTGTGCAGCCCACCTGAAGGGCCTTCCATCTTTGGAAACCCTGCTCTCTAACTCACCAGGCTGCTCTTATGTGGAACAGACTGAACGGTTCAGCAGCAGCCAAGAAACACCCTACATCATCAGTCAACCGCTAGTTCTCAGGCCCACAGGGCAATTACCATGTTCAGTTACTGCAGTGGGTGGTGTTTTTAACATGTGTTGAGCTGTGTCAATGAAGGCCTGAAACAGTTCTCCACGTCCCAGAAGATAAAAGTCTTTAATGATCTGCGGAAAGAATGTCAATTTACAGTTCAGTGATCTAGCAAGGCAGGGGCTCCTCACCGTCCTAATTACACATGAAGTTTCTAATCTCATGTGTGAGTCCAGCCTACGAAAGGATACAGGCTTTTGGCATTTCACAGAGGCACATTTCTCAACTCCTCAAGGCAGGACAACTGGTGTGTCTTTAGTGTCAATTATTCATTGGCAACACCCAAACGTTTGTGCTACTGTACATGTGCAATATTAGGGAGAGTTTGCCCTCTTGGATGAGGCCACGTGAGGCCACTCTGGAAGTCTGGATTCAGGCAACCAATGCTCTCAGGGAAGCCTGAAGAATAAAGTCACTGCCCACCAGCATCATTTTCAGTATTAAAAGACAGCTATTACCTTCAGCTGACCCAGTAAGTCTGACTCTTCTACCATCAGCTTCCAGAGATGCTGTGAAAAGAACAAAACAGGGACAAGATTTCATTCCAAGGAAAAGTTCTATAGAGAATGATTTTACAGAGAATGGTTCTTCTATAGAAAAATGGTTTTGTGGGGCACCTGAATGGTACTGTCATTAAGCATCTGCCTTGGGCTCAGGTCATGATCTCGGGGTCCTGGGATCGAGCCCCACATGGAGCTCCCTGCTTAGCAGAAAGCCTGCTTCTCCCTCTGCCACTCCCCCTGCTTATGTTTTCTGTCAAATAAATAAAATCTTTTAAAAATAATTTTAAAAAGGATACAAAGAATGGTTTTGTACAAATCCAGCAATATGCTGAAAACAAAATATATGCCATGATCAAGTTGAGTTAATCCCAAGAATGAAGGGATAGTTTAAAGTAAAAAAAAAAAAGAGATGGAAATATTCTAAAATTAGATGGTAGTGACTGTACAACACTGAATATACTAAAAAACCACTGAATTATACACTACTTTTTTTTAAGATTTTATTTATTTGAGAGAGAGCGAGCGCGCCCACAAGCAGGGGAAGTAGCAGAGGGAGAGGGAGAAGCAGGCTCTCCTCTGAGCACGAAGCCCGACATGGGGCTCGATGTCAGGACCCTAGGATCATGACCTGAGCAAAGGTAGACAGTAAACCAACTGAGCCACCCACATGCCCTCCCTTTTTTTTTTTTTTTAAAGATTTTATTTATGGGACACCTGGGTGGATCAGTCAGTTAAGTGTCTGCCTTCAGCTCAGGTCATGATCACACGGTCCTGGGACTGAGCCCCATGTCGGGCTCCCAGCTCAGCAGGGAGCCTACTTCTCCCTCTTCCTCTGCCTCTCCCCAAACCACCCGCTTCTGCTCTCTCTCTAATAAATAAAACTAACAAATAAAATCTTTAAAAAAGCTTCTGCACAGCAAAAGAAATAATCAACAAAATGAAAGACAATCTCCAGAATGGGAGAAAATATATGCAAACCACCAATTTGATAAGGAATTAATAGCTGAAAGATATAAAGAAGTCCTACAACTCAACCACCACCACCACCACAAAACAATTAAAAAATGGGCAGAGGTGGGGCACCTGGGTGGCTCACTGGGTTAAAGCTTCTGCCTTTGGCTCAGGTCATGATCTCAGGGTCCTGGGATCGAGCCCCATATCAGGCTCTCTGCTCAGCAGGGAGCCTGCTTCCCCCTCTCTCTCTGCCTGCTTCTCTGCCTATTTGTGATCTCTCTTCTCTCTGTCAAATAAATAAAATCTTAAAAAAAAAAAAAAAAAATGGGCAGAGAAACTAAACAGGTTTTTTTTTCCAAAGAAGACATACAAACAGCCAACAGGACATGAAAAGGTGCTCAATATCATTAGCCATCAGGGAAATGTGAGTCAAAACCACAATGAGCTACCATTTCACACCTATTAGAATGATTATCATCAAGAAGAGGTAACAAGTTGTTGGTGAGGATGTGAAGCAAAGGGAACCCTCGTGCACTGTTGGTATGAATGTAAATTTTAGGTTCAGTCGCTATGGAACACAGTATGGAGGTCCCTGAAAAATTAAAAATTGAACTACCATATGATCCAGAATTCCACTTCTGGGTGTATACACAAAGGAAATCCAACAGGATTATCAAAGAGATACATGCACTCCCACATTTACTGCAGCACTATCCACAACAGCCAAGATATGGAGACAACTAAGTGTCCATGACGGATGAACAGATAAAAAAGATGTGATATATAATGAAATCTATATATTTCAGTTATGAAAAAGAAGGAAATTCTGCCACTTGAAACAACATGGATGGACCTTGAGCATATTACACTGAGATATGTCAGAGAAAGAAACACTGCATGATATCGTTTATATGTAGAATCCAGAAAAGCCAAACTTATAAAAACAGAGTAAAATGGTGGTTACCAGGAGCTGTGGGATAGGGGGTAGGAAAGAGAGGTTGTTTAAGGCTACCAACCTGCAACTAGTAGGTGAGTCCTGGAGATGTAAGTCACGGTATAGTGAATATGGACAACAATGTATTATAATCAAATTTGCTAAGAGATTAGATCTTATTCCCACCACAAAAAAGAAATAATTACGTGATATAATAGAGGTGCTAACTATCCCTACGATGACAATCTTCATAGAATATATAAATGTGTCAGAACAAGCTGTATACCTTAAATTTACACATTATTTATCAAATAAGGTTGAATAAAAAAATAAAAGCACATGTATTAATGATGAAAATAAATAAATAAAAATACATGTAATAAAGACCCTCGATAAAAGATCAATAAAGATCCTGAATAAAATAAAGTTTTAAAAAATTATATGTCCAGGATACTTTGAGAATGTTATTTCAGGGAATGGATGTGCTTGTTTTTCCATGATACATTTAGAGAAGTGTTTATAAATACTTGTAATAATGGTATTTATAAAAATGTTACCTAATTGCTATGAAATGAGTGCTTAGGTGCAGGGATGTGTTTACCATCCGGCAATACATTTAGAGAAATGTTTAAAATAATGATATTAATGATGGTTATAGAAACATTATGTGCAAGCTTTAAAAAAAGGAATAAACTATTGATACATGCAACATGGATTACTCTCAAAATAATCATGAAGAAAAGCAGCCTGACCCACCTCCTCCCCCAAGAGTACATATTGTTTGACTCCATTTATATAAATTCTAGAAAATGCGAACTAATCTCTAACGATAGAAAGCAGATCAGTGGCTTGGGGGCAGGGAGGTAAAAAGCGTTGAAAATAAAGGATGGAAGAAGATATGAGGTAAATAATGACCTGGAAGAGAGGTGGGTAATGATCTTAACTAATGAAATAGAATTTAAGTTAAAAAAAATATATATATATGTGTGTGTGTGTGTATTTAACATATAAGTATATATCTAAGTGATAAAGAGGACATATATACATAAGAGGAAAACAAATATATATTCATTACAAATATGCACATGCCTAACATACAGCTTGGAAATGAGATATCAGAACATGCACAGAACTCTAGCCTCACAAAATATACACTCTGAGCAAGGTAGACCTAAAAACATAGGCCCTATGTTAATCCATAAAGGAAGCCTCAATCAACTCCAAAGGACCTATCTACAGACTGTTTTCCAACTATACTGCAATGAAAATTAAAGTTTAATAAATTCCTGGGGTTAAAAAGAAAATCAGAAAAAAAAAAGATTATTTAGAACAGGATGATAATATATATGTACTCCATGCCAAAAACTTGGGGACAAGGTCAAGGCAATATAGAAAGTTTTATATTTATTTCCTAGGAAGCAAGGGTCACAAATAGAAAAAAGTTTTCAATCCAGGAAAATGGCAAAGATTAACAGAAAACTCAAAGAATTAAGATCTTTCTTCCTTAAGAATTAAGGAAGAAAAATAATAAAGGCAGATATCAATGAGATAAAGAAAAAAGGTAATAAAAACACAAGCTGTTTCTTCAAAAAGACTAGTAAGACTGAACAGTAAAAGATTAAAATAAAATACAAAGTAAAACAAATAGCTACAGATTTTCTAAAAAATTAAATCTAGACAAAATGGGCCTTCCTAGAAAAGTAGAAAATACCAAAATTGGTACAAGAAATAACAGTCTTGAACAGATTAATGCAGGTTTAAAATACACTGACTTGGTAAAGATTTTCCTTTTTTCCCCCCCTTTGTTAGATTTATTTATTTATTTGGGGGGGCATGAGAGGGCGGAGGGGCAGAGGGAAAGGGAGAGAAATCCTCAAGCAGACTCCTCTATGAGTGTGGAGCCCCATGTGGGGCTCAATCCCTTGACCCTGAGATCATGACCTGAACCAAAATCAAGAGTCAGATACCTAACTGACTGGGCCACCCAGGCACTCCAAAGATTTCCCCTTCTTAAACAATCTAGCTAATTTTTCAGGTAAGTTTAATCAAACTTCCAGTAATAACTCCTGTCTTACATTAATTATTCCAGAAAAAAGAAAAGTGAGAGGTACCTAGCTCATTTTATAAGGTTTATACAGTCTTTATTCTGTAACCACATGGGAATAAGACAGGAATTGTCTAATTTTTTTTTTTTTTTTTAAGGAATTGTCTAATTTCACTAATAAATGTAGATGCCAAAGTTCCAAGTACTGGGGCACCTGGGTGGCTCAGTCATTAAGCATCTGCCTTCGGCTCAGGTCATGATCCCAGGGTCCTGGGATCGAGCCCCGCATCGGGCTCCCTGCTCGGCAGGGAGCCTGCTTCTCCCGCTACCATTCCCTCTCTCGCTGTGTTTCTCTGTTAAATAAATAAAATCTTAAAAAAAAAAAAAATTCCAAGTATTGTACTGGCTAACCAAATCTAACTGTTTTAAAAAAAAGAAAACCTCATATTTTCAAGTACAGTTTATCTCAGGAAGATTCAGTATCTGAAAAATCTAACTGGGAATTTACCCTATGAATAGATTAAAGGAGAAAAAGAACCCAGAGCAAGAAAATGCACCATCATTGGTAAAGAAAAAGCATGTGACAAAATTCAACATCTATTTATGATAAAAACACATAGCAAACTAGAAAGAAGGTAACTTTTTTAACCTGATAAACTTATATGCCAAAAGCCTCCAGCAAACATTAGAGTAATAGAGAAACTGTCGATGCATGATATTCAAGGGCCTATAAAGCAAAATGCCTACTACTGCCTCCACTGGTTAACACAGTTTCTATCAACTATCACTCCAGCTATTAAGGTAGTATTAGAGATCCAAGACTGTAAGAAAAAAAAAGTCTAAAATTGAAGTTGTAAAACTCATTATTTGCAAATGAAATGATCATTAGAAAAATCAACAGAATCACAAACTGTTAGAACTAAAAAAAAAAAAAAGACTTCAAGTTGTTGCAGATTAGCCCACAAAAATTAATACTGCCACTTCTCTACATAAAAGCAGTAAGCAACTAAAAAAAAAAAAAAAAAGTACATAAATATTAAGTTTACAGCTTGGAGAATTTTCACAAATTGAACACACCTGTAGAACCAGCACCCTGAAAGCCCTCCTCCTGCCCTTCCCATTGACCAAGGTCAAATTCTATCCTGACATCTAACATCAGATTAGTTCTGCATTTGAACTTTTTTTTTTTTTTTTTTTTGAGAGAGAGAGACAGTGGGGTTGGGGAAGAGCTGGGGGAGAGGGAGAATCTTAAGACGACTCCATGCCCAGCTCAGAGCTCAATGCAGGGCTTGGATCTCAACATCCTGAGATCACGCCCTGAGCTGAAATCAAGAAATGCTTAACTGACTGAGCCATCAAGGTGCCTCTGCATTTGAACTTTTATGTTAAACTTTATATAAATAAACTCATATAGTATGTATATTTAAAAAAAAAGAAAACCAAAAGGGGATGAGTATGATTATTTGCAAGACACCCTCTTTTTCCTTTTGAAAAGGAAACTATTTTCATTACTATAAATTGTTACTTTAAGAGAATAGCTTTAAAAGAGGCCTATTAGCTACAACTGTAAAAAACATTAAAGAATCTGAACTTCCATTCTTCATCTACCATTTTACAAATTGGAAATGTAATTTCTACAATATCCACATCTCAGAATTTCACAAGAAAAAAAATTTGAAATCCCGTATTATTCATTCAATAAGATTTTTACTTTCCTCCATGAATTAACTCCAGAGTTATCACAAGAATAATAAAGGAACAGAAATAGATTTAGTAAAATAAGATGAAAGGAGAGAAGAGCTGCCTTGGCTATAGATGGAGGGGAAGGATCTTGAAATTACAAAAGGACAAAAGCATGTATTCTAAAGAGTTTAAATATTTACTTGCCCTTAAAGAATCCAATGAAGTGATACCTAAAGGTCACCTTATGATCTAATATTTTGTCAGTATTACAGCTATCTCCCATGCCTGGAATTTTTGAGACAATGACTAGAAAAGGAAATCATATTCATGATAAGATTACCATGCTTCCAGTGTGAGGAGATGTGATGCTAAGCTTCTTAGCAGTTCTAGCTACTGTAGTGCGCTGGGTATGCTTCACAATCGCCTGCAGTGGTTGGTTTGCTGGCTGTCTAGTTGGATGGTATAAATACAAGGACCTACGCCCTCCCTCTCAATGTAGATCTACCAGTCAGCAGCTCTGTGGAGGTGAGGGCTTATACAAGTATGTGCTTTTTAAGATTTTCCAAAGCAATGCTATGCACAGCTAAAGCTGAAAACCACTAATATAGTAAAACAGCTGACTAAACTAAAAATCTCATTTCACATTATCACACACCTGTGAGCCAAATTTTATTTTAGGCCACAGAACAGATGCACATGTGAAAAATCACTGGTCACAATCTAAGTTGGTGGATAAAGCAGAATTCACTTAAAAATACCGGGGCGCCTGGGTGGCTCAGTTGTTAAGCGTCTGCCTTCGGCTCAGGCCATGATCCCAGAGTCCTGGGATCGAGCCCCGCATCGGGCTCTCTGCGCAGCAGGGAACCTGCTTCTCCCTGCTACCATTCCCTCTGCTTGTGTTCCCTCTCTCGCTGCGTTTCTGTCAAATAAATAAAATCTTAAAAAAAAAAAAAATACTGAACTAGGGGGCACCTGGATGGCTCAGTCGATTAAGCCTCCGACTCTTGATGTTCACTAAGGCCATGATCTCAAGTATCCTGGGACTGAGCCCTGCATTGGGCTCCCTGGTCAGTAGAGAGTCTGCTTTTTTCCCCCCTCCCTCTTATCTGTCCCCCTGCTTGTGCTTGCTCTGTCTCAAAAAAAAAAAAAAAAAAAAAAAAAAAAAATTTTTATTTAACAATTTATTTGTGAGATAGAGAGTGAGTGAGCACACAAGAAAGGAAAGGTCAGAGGGAGAAGCAAACTTCCTGCTGAGCAGAGAAGCCCAATGCGGGACTTGATCTAGGGACTCCAGGATCATGACCTGAGCCGAAGGTAGTTGCTTAACCAACTGAGCCACCCAGGCACCCCCATATAAATAAATTTTTTTTTTTTTTTTTTTTTTAGATTTTATTTATTTGACAGAGAGAAACACAGTGAGAGGGAACACAAGCAGAGGGAATGGTAGCGGGAGAAGCAGGCTTCCCGCAGAGCAGAGAGCCTGATGTGGGGCTCGATCCCAGGCCCCTGGGATCTGACCTGGACCGAAGGTAGATGCTTAATGACTGAGCCACCCAGGCGCCCCTAAATAAAATCTTTTTAAAAAAAGATTTATTCAGAAGGAGGAGCAAGATGGGGGAGGAGTAGGAGGCTAAGATAGTGTCGGATCCCAGAAGTTCAGCTGGATATTTATTAAACCATTTTAATGCCTGCAAACTCAACAGGAGAGAGAAGAGAAGAACAGCAATTCTAGGAGCAGAAAATCAACCACTTTCCAGAAGGTAGGATATGGGGAGAAGTGAATCCAAAGTGATGGGAAAATAGATAGCAGGGGGAGGGGCCAGCTCTGGCAGCTGCAGAGTGGCTGGGCACAGAATTGGAACTTTTAGAGACTGCTCCACTGAGGGACATCACTCCAGAGGCTAAGCAGGGGGGAGTTTAGCCCTTGTGGGGACAGTATGGTTTAAGGACCTGTGGGGTCACAGAGGGACCAGGGGTCTCTGAGGGTGGCAGAGCCGCCAGGTATCAGACCGAAGAAGCCAACGGCAGAAACAGAGCCATGCAGTGGGCTTACCTTAGACTGTGATCTAAAGCACACTCGGGTCACTGCTCTTCAGGCAGGGACCCCCACAAGAGGCAGCTCCACAGAGACCCCCTTCCTTCCTCCTTCGGAAGGAGTGATGCGGGAGTGCGCTTTAGGAATCTGCTGGGTTTGGAGACTCCAGATGGGGCCGTGCGCCAGAGACAGAAATGCTCGGTCACAGGCCAGGTGAGCTCCAAGTACAGCCAGAGACCAGGGAGACTGGTCATTGACTGCTTTTCTTCGAGGGCACACAGAGGATTGGGGCCCCAAGCTCTCGGCTTCTCTGGGCCAGGGACTAGGAGGCGGACAATTTCATTCCCAGTCTCCAGGGCGGTATGGAAAGCACTCAGGGAACAAAGGGCAAACCTGAGCAGATTGCTTGGCCCGCCCATGGCAAGGGGGATGCAATTCCGCCTCTTGCAAAGACATTGGAGAATCACGGCAATAGGGCCCTCCCCCAGAAGATCAGTGAGACTATCCAGCCAAGACCAAGTTCATTGATCAGTGAAAACTGCAGAACTCCAGAATTAGGGGGGGAAAAAAAAGCAATGCAGAATTCATGGCTTTTTCCCCCATGATCATTCCCTGCATATTTTCAGACCACAATGCCATGAAACTAGAACTCAATCACAAGAGGAAAGTTGCAAAGAACTCAAATACATGGAGGCTAAAGAGCATCCTACTATAGAATGAATGGGTCAACCAGGAAATTAAGAATTAAAAAAAATTCATGGAAACAAATGAAAATGAAAACACAACTGTTCAAAGTCTTTGGGACACAGCAAAGGCAGTCCTGAGAGGAAAGTATATAGCAATACAAGCTTTTCTCAAGAAACAAAGATCTCAAATACAAAACATAACGCTACACCTAAAGGAGCTGGAGAAAGAACAGCAATGAAAGCCTAAACTCAGCAGAAGAAAAGAAATAATAAAGATCAGGGCAGAAATCAATGAAATAGAAACCAAAAGAAGAGTAGAACAAATCAACGAAACTAGGAGCTGGTTCTCTGAAATAATTAATAAAATCGATAACCCCCTGGCCAGACTTATCAGAAGGAAAAGAGAAAGGACCCAAATTAATAAAATCATGAATGAAAGAGGAGAAATCACAACCAACACCAAAGAAATACAAACAATTATAAGAACATATTATGAGCAACTATATGACAGCAAATTAGACAATCTGGAAGAAATGGACACATTCCTAGAGACACATAAACTACCAAAACTGAACCAGGAAGAAATAGAAAACCT
>CM053609.1:47859856-47890073 GCA_028646535.1 Procyon lotor
GGAAAAGAGAAAGGACCCAAATTAATAAAATCATGAATGAAAGAGGAGAAATCACAACCAACACCAAAGAAATACAAACAATTATAAGAACATATTATGAGCAACTATATGACAGCAAATTAGACAATCTGGAAGAAATGGACACATTCCTAGAGACACATAAACTACCAAAACTGAACCAGGAAGAAATAGAAAACCTGAACAGACCCATAATCTGTAAGGAGATTTAAACAGTCATCAAAAATCTCCCAAGAAACAAGAGCCCAGGGCCAGATGGCTTCCCAGGGGAATTCTACCAAACATTTAAAGAAGAGTTAATACCTATTCTCCTGAAATTGTTCCAAAAAATAGAAATGGAAGGGAAACTTCCAAACTCATTTTACGAGGCCAGTATTACCTCGATCCCAAAATCAAAGACCCCATCACAAAGGACAATTACAGGGGCACCTAGGTGGCTCAGTGGGTTAAAGCCTCTGCCTTCAGCTCGGGTCATGATCTCAGGTTCCTGGATCGAGCCCCACATCGGGCTCTCTGCTCAGCGGGGAGCCTGCTTCCTCATCTCTGCCTGCCTCTCTGCCTACTTGCGATCTCAATCTCTCTGTGTCAAATAAATTAAAAAAAAAAAAGAGGATTACAGACTAAGATTCTTGATGAACACAGATGTAAAAATTCTCACCAAAATACTAGCCAATAGGATCCAACAGTACATTAAAAGGATTATTGACCACGACCAAGTGGGATTTATTCCTGGGATGCAAGGTTAGTTCAACATCCACAAATCAATCATTGTGATGCAATACATTAATAAAAGAAAGAGCAAGAACCATATATACTCTCAATTGATGTTGAAAAAGCATTTGACGAAGTACAACATCCTTTCTTGATCAAAACTATTCACAGTGTAGGCATAGAGGGTACATTCCTCAACATCATCAAAGCCATCTATGAAAAAACCCACAGTGAATAACATTCTCAATGGGGAAAAAACAGAGCTTTTCCCCTGAGATCAGGAACATGGCAGGGATGTCTACTATCTCCACTGCTATTCAACATAGTACTAGAATTCCTAGCCTCAGCAATCAGACAACAAAAAGAAATCAAAGGCATCCAAATTGGCAAAGAAGTAGTCAATCTCTCACTCTTTGCAGATGATATGATACTTTACGTGGAAAACCCAAAAGACTCCAAGACTGCTAGAACTCACACAAGAATTTAGTAAAGTGTCAGGATATAAAATTAATGCACAGAAATCAGTTGCATTTCTATACACCAATAGCAAGATAGAAGAAAGAGAAATTGAGGACTCAATTCCATTTACAATTGCACCCAAAACCATAAGACACCTAGGAATAAACCAAAGAGGCAAAGAATCTTTACTCAGAAAACTACAACAGTGCTCATGAAAGAAAGAAAGGAAGACACAAAGAGATGGAGAAACATTCCATGCTCATGGATTGGAAGAACAAATACTGTGAAAATGTCTATGCTACCTAACGCAATCCCTATCAAAATACCATCAATTTATTTCAAAGAAACGGGACAAATAATCCTAAAATTTACATGGAACCAGAAAAGACCATGAATAGCCAGAGGAATGTTGAAAAAGAAAACCAAAGTTGGCGGCATCACAATTCCAGACTTCAAGCTCTATTACAAAGCTGTAATCATCAAGACAGTGTGGTACTGGCACAAAAATAGACACATAGATCAATGGAACAGAACAGAAAGCCCTGAAATGGACCCCCAACTCTATGGTCAACTAATCTTCAACAAAGCAGGAAAGAATATCCAATGGAAAAAAGACAGTCTCTTCAACAAATGGTGTTGGGAAATTGGACAGCCACATGCAGAAGAATGAAACTGGACCATTTCCTTACACCACACACAAAAACAGACTCAAAATGGATGAAAGACCTCAATATGAGACAGGAATCCATCAAAATCCTCGAGGAGACCACAGGCAGCAACCTCTTCGACCTCAGCAGCAGCAACATCTTCCTAGAAACATCACCAAAGGCAAGGGAAGCAAGGGCAAAAATGAACTATTGGGACTTCATCAAGATCAAAAGCTTTTGCACAGCAAAGGACACAGTCAACAAAACCAACAAACAACTGACAGAATGGGAGAAGGTATTCACAAATGACATATCAGATGAAGGGCTTGTATCCAAAATCTTGAAAGAACTTCTCAAACTCAACACCCAAAGAACAAAAAATCCAATCAAGAAATGGGCAGAAGATATGAAAAGACATTTATGCAAAGTGGACATCCAAATGGCCAACAGACACATGAAAAAGTGCTCAACATCATTCGGCAACAGAAAAATACAAATCAAAACCACAGTGAGATACCACCTCACACCAATCAGAATGGGTAAAATTAGCAAGTCAGGAAATGACAGATGTTGGCAAGGATGCAGAGAAAGGGGAACCCTCCTACACTGTTGGTGGGAATGCAAGCTGGTACAGCCACTCTGGAAAACAGTATGGAGGTTCCTCAAAAAGTTGAAAATAGAGCTACCCTACGACCCAGCAATTGCACTACTAGGTATTTACCCTAAAAATACAAATGTAGTGATCCGAAGGGGCATGTGCACCCAAATGTTTATAGTAGCAATGTTCACAATAGTCAAACTATGGAAGGAACCTAGATGTCCATCAACAGATAAATGGATAAAGAAGATGTGGTATAGATATACAATGGAATACTATGCAGCCATCAAGAGAAATGAAATCTTGCCATTTGCAACAATGTGGGTGGAACTAGAGGTTATTATGCTAAGCAAAATAAGTCAGTCAGAGAAAGACAATTATCATATGAACTCTCTAATATGAAGAATTTGAGAAGCAGGGCGGGGGGTCATGGGGGAGGGTGGGGGAGAGAAATGAAACAAGATGGGATGGGGAAGGAGACAAACCAGAAGAGACTCCTAAACTCATGAAACAAACTAAGGGTGGCTGTGGGGTAGGGGGGTAGGGATAGGGTGGCTGGGTCATGGACATTGGAGAGGTTATGTGCTATGGTAAGTGCTGTGAAATGTGTAAGCCTAATGACTCACAGATAATGTACCCTAGGGCAAATAATACATTATATGTTAATAAAAAAATAAAAAATAAAAAGATTTATTTGACACAGAGAGAGAAAGCACATAAGCAGGGGAAGCAGCAGGTAGAGAAGCCGACTCCCCACTGAGCAAGGAGCCTGAATCAGGGCTCAATCCTAGGACCTTGGGATCATGACCTGAGCCGAAAGCAGTCACTTAACCGAGTGAGTCACCCAAGGGCCCCTAAATGAATTAATCTTAAAAAAAAAAAAAGGGGGGGGGTGGGCGCAGGGGTGCCTGGGTGGCTCAGTCGTTAGGTGTCTGCCTTCAGCTCAGGTCATTATCCCAGGTTCCTGGGATCAAGCCCTGCATCAGGTTCCCTGCTTGCGTGGAGCCTGTTTCTTCCTCTCCCACTTCTGCTTGTGTTCCCTGTCCCGCTGTGTCTCCCTCCCTCCCTCCCTCCCTCCCTCTCTGTCAAATAAATAAATAAATAATCCTTAAAACAAAAACAAAAAAAAGAACACCAAACTAGGAGTTACAAGACCTGCTTCTGACCTCACCTTTGTCGTTGTGCAACGCTAGCCAAGGTAGCTTTCTATTTTATTCATTTATAAAAATGGAAAATGCTTATTGTGTGTTCCTCATAGTGTTATTATACCCATAAATGAATAACAAAGCCATCTAAAATATAAGCAAGGTGCTAAATTTAGTTAGAATCCATTGATTCCTCGCCATTATCGCCAACTAGACTGATAGATTCAAAATGCTGACTGTCTGAATTTGAAAGTGAGACCTCCTTTTATTCAAATAGCTAACTAGCAAACTTCTGTCAGGTGAGACAACTAAAGCAGTTCTGCCGCTATTATGAAATCTTCTTGCCCTGTGACTCTTGCAATTCCCTCCGAGCTGAGTTCTAACCACATCAAGAAGCAGTGGAAGTCAAGCACTCAACCTCTGGGGGACCAGTCCGTTTTCTTACTAAGAAAGCCTGCTAGGACGTACAAACCTCAGCCACGGTACTGCGAACACGATCCACCACCTGCTCGAAATCCACGAGGCTGAAGAGCGGCTGCTGTTTGAGCCGATGGAGCTCGGCAGCAAAAGTGTCCTCCTGGTTCTTCAAAATGGATCCTGTAAAATAGGCAGACACCACCAAAGGAAGGCAGAGAACAGCAGGACAGGGAAGGAATTTTAGTCTCCGTGGTGCGGCTCCTTCCCCCGTTTCTCACACAAGCGTGTCATGGTCGCGCTGCAATCTCAGTGCATAAACCTTATCAGCCACCCCCTCGGAGGGGCCACATGCTATTAAAAAGGGCCTTTGAAGACAGGGTCCACTGGCAAGGAGGTTCTTACCTTTCCTAGTTAGGTTTACATTTTGATTCTCAAACATCTGGACAGATTCTCCAACAAACAGGATTTTTTCAGCAACCCTCACTGGAATGTAGGATGGCAAAATCTCCACTCGTAAGGAAAACTGTTTTAGAGACGGTGCCAGCATGTTCTCTTCCTCTATCAGGCGCTACTCAAGGAGATAATCCGCATCAGACATGATGCATGAAGTAAGAAGAGGAAGGCAAGAAAACATCACTAACTCTCCCAACCCATGATTTCTATTTTCTGGAGATATGGACTTGAATTTTTAAAAAAATTGTCATACAGATAAAGGGTGCACTTGAGTGGGGGAGGGGCAGAGGTTGACAGAGAATCTCAAGCAGACTCCGTGTTGAGCTCAGAGCCATTCATGGAGATCGATCTCGTGACCTAAGTCGAAAGCTTAACCAACAGAGCTACCCAGGAGCCCCAAAGCAGGGACTTACTTTTTTTTTTTATTTACCTATTCGACAGAGAGAGACACAGCAAGAGATGGAACACAAATGGGGACTGGGAGAGGGAGAATCAGGCTTCCCGCTGAGCAAGAAGCTGGATGTAGGGCCGGATCCCAGGACGCTGGGATCATGACCTGAGCCAAAGGCAGACACTTCATAACTGAGCCACAAAGGCGCCCCTTTAACAGGTGTTTTAAGTCTTTTTACATTACAGGACTCTCTGCCATTATATAAAAGCTATGGACCTTCCAGACAAATATACAAACATACATTAAACAGAACCTCTCAAAGCCACCCTTGGGCCACAGGTTAAAAACTTCTATGTGCTGATGACTCCTTAAACTTCATCTTCAAGCTAGACTGTTCTCACGAGCTATAAGCTCAGCCCACTGGACATTTCCTGCAAGTACCTCAAACTCAAGATGTCCAAAAGTAAATCTTTTTTCTTTTTTTTTTTTAAGTAGGCTCCACATCCAGCTCCAGCATGGAGCTGGATGTGGAGCCTAATGTGAGGCTTGAACTCATGACCCTGAATCAAGACCTCAGCTGATATCAAGAATCAGATGCTTAACCAATGAACCACTCAGGCGCCCCTCAACATTAGATGGATCCAAAATTAGATATGTCTCCTTTCTCCCAGTACCTGCCATACACATTCCATATCATCTCTACCCACCTAGCTGCTGAAGACAGAAACTTGGATAACATTCTTGATCCTTCCCTCTGGGCTCCTATCCAATCACTAAGGCCTACCTATTCCACATCCTAAATCTCTCAGGACACTCTTTTCTTCTGCATATTTACTGTCACCACCCTTGGTTTAGGCCACCATTATTTTTCACCCAAGTGTCCCCAACATTCTCTTAACTGGACCTACCTGTTGCTAGCCTTGTTTTTTTAAAAAACAATTTTCCCACACACTATCCAGAGTCATCTATCATAAAGTCTGATTGTGTTAACCTCTTGCCTAAAATCCTTCACTGGCTCTCAGTTCTTTTGAGGCTCAAGTCCAAATTCTTTCCCAGTTTACAAGGGCTTTCATGATCTTACCTCAATAGTTTCATCGACTGCGACTTCTCCAACCCCCTCCACTGTCCTTGCACTTTGTATTTCAGCCTTTGACCATTTCAATTTAATTACTACTGGTTCCTCAAGTAAGCTGTTTTGCATGGTCTCTGTACTGTGTATACATCCTTCCCCCTGCCTGGAACATTTCTTGACCTCTCCTCCCAAACTCTTCGCAATTCAGATGTACGTTCCACTGAAAAGCTTCTCTAGCTACCCTAAGACCAAGTTCTGAGAACACCCATAATTGCTCTTTCCAGAGCACTTAGTACACTGTAATGTCAATGTTGGCTTTTATTTTCCACTAAATAGTAAGCTCTTTAAGGACAGGCTCTGCTACATTTTATTCATTTACTCCAGTTAAACACCCAGTATCTCTCCTAGAACAGTGCCTGGCATATAGGTAATAGGCATTTGAGAATATATTGTAGCAGGACAAATGAATAAACGTATCAATGGATGAATAAAGATAATACAGGGCTTTAGGGACTCTAATCGAAATTTCAAGCTGCATTTAAAAGTTATAGGGTAGGGGCACCTGGGTGGTTCAGTAATTAAGCATCTGTCTTTGGCTCAGGTCATGATCCCAGGGTCCTGCGTTTGGGCCCCATGCTCAGCAACCAGCCTGCTTCTCCCTCTCCCTCTCCTCCTGCTTGTGCTCTCTCTCTGTCAAATATATAAAATCTTAAAAAAAAAAAAAAAAAAAGTTATAGGGTAGCTACATGGCTACGTTAAGAGACAAGACTTATTAACCTCAGAAATGCATATACTGGGAAAAGGAGAAACAAAGGAATCTCACAAATACATTTTCTATTTCGTAGTCTCACATTAAGTTAGGTGTTAAGAATGCAGCTAATATAAAACCAAGTTCAAGTGTTTCTATCTACAGAATTTGTGAAAGGTGATTCAACTACTACGAGCTGGGAATGGTGGGGAGAGGCAGGGTTGGAGAGGGAGTGTGGAAATCACTGAAAGGTCAACTAGCTATAGACTTTACTGACCCCTGGCAGGAGTATGTTAGGCTTTCTGCTATGCTCTCACCAAGTCCTGGAGCTCTCGCAACTGTTTTCCTGTCAGTCCCCCAATGCCCAGATCCTCTTCATCCTCTTCTGGCTGGGCACTGACATTACCAGACGAGGGACCCTGTTTGATAAAGAACTCTTCGTGCTGGTCCAGGAGGAGTCCATGTAGCATCCAGGCTGAGAGCTGCTTATACATGACCCCATGACACACAGCCAGGATCCTGAGTGGAGAGAAAGGCAGGAGACTTAGAAGTCCACTTAACAAACATTAAACCCCACATTGGCACAAAGGCCAGGCTCTAAGTTTCGACAGGATAAACAGAGGCCTGAGAGTCTGATGACTCAGAAGGGAAATAACCAATTAAGCTAAAAATAATTGTGCTATTTTAATTTAAATGTTTGTGGATGAACTAAGTGATTAAGTTTCCAAACTTGGAGGCTAGATACTGAAGTCTAAATGTTCAGTAAACATTCTACTAATTTTTTTTTTTAGAAGAGACACATTTTCTTTCCTCCTTTTGTGTAAAGTGAGTTTCAAAACTGAGGGTACTTGTTAAAATTAAATGCGCTTATCGGAGTCTTTTTGGCTAACCCGGTATTAAATGTTTTATTTTTGTTGGAATCACAGAGGGAGAATAGATTCACTCAGGGAGAGGCAGGTATACCTGTAGAAGTATAATCCAACAAAATGCAGAAAGGTTGTTGAAGAATGTGATATTCTCATTGTCTCAAAGGATCACTTCCCAGATAACATTAATTACAAAGGAAAATGTGCCTTTAAAATGGAGAGATCGGACAGAAAACACCTAAACCAAGTGATCAAGCATTTACAACACCAAAAATGGAACACATTTACTTTCTGTGCCTTCTGATGAGATGCAGCAAGAAATAATATGGCATTTGGTATGTAGTGTTCTTGCCAAAAATGTTTAATGTAAATCTAAGTATCAGGAAATAATCAGAAAAATCCGGATCGTGTAACACTTTACAAGAGTACTGCTCAAGATTCTTAAAATGTCAATTGTCATCAAAGATTAAAAAGGCAAGGAAAGGCACTTTTCCAAATTAAAGGGGACTAAAAAGAGGTGACTACAAATGCTACGTAAGAACACAGACTGCATCCGGAAGTGCAAAAAAGAACAACGGAAAAGGACTTCTGGTGGACAACTGGAGACATTCAGATTTATTTTGGATAATATACTATTGAATTAATGTTAACTTTTTGGGGTATAATATGGTATTGAGGTTATATAAGAGAACTGAGATTATATAAACCTTTTTTCTAAAGAGATACAAAACTGAAGTATTTAGTAGGCCTTTCAAATGATTCCGTGTTTTAAAAAAAAAAAAAAGTGTGTATGTATATATATTTACATGCATATATTTCTTGGTCCACGTAGAGGGGGGAAAGATAAATGGGTAAAAGGTTAACAATTAGTGAAGCTAAAGGATATACAGGTGTTTATTATACTGTTCTTTCAACTTTTTTTAGACATAGAAATTTTCAAAATAACTTGGGGAGAAAAAACTATGAACTTGAGTCTGCTATTTATAGTAAGCTAACTGGATGGAACACCCTTAAAAAAAAGAATCAAACGGGAGGCCATTTACATTTTTGCACATTTGAGTATTTAGTCTATAAAATTTGGTCCCTGCAAATAAATAATAAACATGCACTTATCACATGATCTATGTAAGATGTTATATTCCATGCGTAAAACTATGTATATTTATATGTAGAGAAATATACAGCAAAAGTTAAATTGTGTATCTCAAAGATCAGAAAATACTTCTATTTCTTCTCCTTGCATGTCTATCTTTTCTATAATCAAAATGCAGTTCTTTTATTAGGGGAAAAAAAAAAACAAAGCCCAGTAATAGAGAATTAAGTTCCTTAAGCATGTTCCGGAATGTTTCCTTTTGTGGATTCTAATATTATATTTATAGTATTTTTATTTTTATGTTTGTAGACTATCAAGTGAATATACCTCCATTTAGCTTTCTTTCGTTGCTGGTAATTTTCTAATTTCCTGATAGAACAGACACCATTGCAATCAATGTTTCTGTATATGGTTATTTTCTCCTTTCGACTATTAGGATAAAATTCCCAAGAGCGGCATTATGGGATTATAGAGTATAAACATTTTTAAGGCCCTTGATATGAAATACCAGCTACTCAAAATACACATGATTAGATATAGCTACTTTATCCAGCACATGTAATGGAACTTCTCCAAGGATAATGATAAGGATAAAAAGCATCACTTCAAGGTTATCTAGGCTACTAGATCCTAGCTTTGATACTCAACACTTCATAACACTTTTTTTGCAGTTTCTGAGCCATCACACATGTGGGCTTTTCTATCCTGCTCTACATGATGAACCTCATGGATCTTTTTGATCCTGGTCATAACTTTTCCCAGGGGGAAATTTGAGATGACCTGAAAATAAAACAAGAGCAAAGTCAAGTCACTTGATCACCCAGCCCTGCCCCCAATTCCCAAATAAGCCAGGACTTACTTTTCTAGTGCACTCCGAACAGGAGGCAAACCTCCACAGCTGTGTTTGTATACCGTTTCCAGGATTTGACAACCATGAATCTGCACAAAATATAGCCTTGTCACACTTAATTCCATTTTATTAGTTCATGTAGAATAAACTCATATCCTATATTCAATCCAGCGGAAAATGGAGATAAAGATCTCTATATAGTTCTGATTCTGACCCCAATGCATTTGAGGGTTGCTTCCCCTACACACCAACCAATTCTCAAACAGCAGCTGGGTGTCCTACAGGCCAACTCAATTCGGACACTACCTACCCAGAATATCATCAGATGCCACAAGTTAAGGGGTTAGTTCCACCGGACTGTCCTCTGCCTCTGACCCCAATCTCAAGCCCAGGCCTGACTGACCGATAAATCACAAGTTCCCCTAAGTCTCTTCCTAGATTCCATTAATTTGCAGTGCCGCTCACAGAACTCAGAAAACCCGTTTACTCACTAGATTACCTGTTTATTAAAAATTATACTAAAGGCAAGAATCAAGAGTCGGATGAAGAGATGCACAGTGTGAGGTCTCAAACAAAGGCGCTCCTGTCCCTGTGGAGTGTGGGCCCAGCAGTGCAGCACAGAGAAGCATTCTGGTTCATCGACCTACTGAGTTCTCTGAAAGCAGACCTTCCGGGTATTATGGAGGCTTCATTACAGAGGCACAGGTGATTAAATCACTAGCTACTGGCAACTGAACTCAATCTCTAGCCCCTTTCTCCTCCCCAGAGGTCAGGGGTACGCAGTATCAATCCTCCAATCAAATGGCTGGTTCTCCTGGCAACCAGCCCACCCTTAGATACGATTTCCAAAAGTCACGTCAATAACATAGACTCAGGTGTTGTTGATAGGGGTTTGTTATGACTATCAAGACTCCTTTATCATTCTCATCATTTAGAAAATTCCAAGGGTTTTAGAAGCTCTGTGTCAGAAAGGGGATGAAGACCAAATATATATTTCTTATTATAGAACACAAAATCACAACAGTTGTTCTCACAAGTAGGGACCCTCAACCCTCCTTACCCTTCTCCACCCACCAGTATTCCAGCAGCAGCAGCAGCAGCACCTGGGAGTGTGTAAGAAATGCAAATTGTTGGGCCTAACTCCAACCTTACTGAATCAGCATCTCTGGGGTAGGGCCCAACCACGTGGTTCTAACATTACGCTCCAGGTGATTCTAATGTACAATGAAGTTTCAGAGCTATTGCGCTAGAGAAACCAGAATCATTTAGTTGAAATTCCATGCTAAAAGGTAAAGAAAGCTCCTTATTTCAGATTGAGGACTAATTCAGACTATTTACAAAACATACAGTTCCCCAAAAATCTGTTTCCTCCTTCTATGTCCTTTTGGCTTTCTTTTTAAAACTGCTTTGTTGAGGTTTAATTTATATACCATAAACTTCATCCATTTGAAGTATACTGTTCAACAATGTTTAGTAAATTTACAGTGTTGTGCAATCATTGCTATAATCTGTTTTATAACATTTCCATCACTCTAAAAGGATCCCTTGTGTCTGCTGGCTCTCATCCCTGTTCTCCCCGCAACCAAGTTCTTGAGGCCTCATTATTTTAACTCTCCAGAGCCAGAGCACACTGGCTTCTCTACCACCACCCGGGCAAGGAGGAAGATATTCCCACCCGCAGTCGCTCTACTCAGTTTCTACTCTTCTTCTTGTGGCCAATGGAAACTGAAAGTCAACGGAGATGTGCAGCTAAGCACGGAACCCTTACGGTAGCTCTACTTACCTAGAAGGTCCCCTGCAACTTAGGAGGACAGTTTAGTAGAATGGTTAAGACCATAATCTTTTGAGTCAGATATATCCGAGTTTAGATCCCAGCTCTACCATCTCCTACAATCTACGTGACACTAAGCACATTCCCTAACCTACTTGACCCTGTAGAGGACTGAAAGGGATCAAGTATGTGAAGCACTTAGCACAGTGCTAGGTATACAGTTAGTACATAATAAAAGCTGAGTGTTATCTGATGAGAGTAATCAGCTTTGAAGGCCAAACAGCACCTCCCTCACTGGCTTTGGGGGCTCAGAATGAACTTAGCATAGCAGAAATTTCCATACTTACACAGCACAAAAAATGAAGCATCAACCTGGCAAATTAACCAGTTGACTAGTTATATTTATCAAGGTAAACACTCCTAATAATCCAAGGCACAAATATAACAGCTTAAAAACATAAATGAGCTAAACATATTTAATCGATGTCCTTTTTCATCCAGTTATGGACTAGCAAATTCTTCCACTGTGAAATCTCAAAGCATATTTTCCTTAATTATTACCTCTGCCCAGAAAAGGCATTCTCCTGGTATTAGAGACCCTCACTTTTCAATGCACATGATAAGAACTTGTGATAAGAAGAGATATATTTAATAAAATAAGCATCTGGGTTTCAGCCAATGATCTAATATTTAGAAAACTGCCAGCACCCTAATCATAAATCCATTATTCTTTCTAAAGATGAACTTTCCACTTCTCAAGATCCATATCCAACAATTTTTTTAAAATAGTTTATTTAATAGAGAGTGAACTGGTGGGGAGGAGAGAAGGAGAGGGAGAAGCAGACTTCCGACTGAATGGGAGCACGACATGGGCTCCATCCCAGGACCCTGAGATCATGACCTGAGTTGAAGGCAGATGCTTGACCTACTGAACCACCCAGGCGCCTCCATATCCCAAAATTCTAAATCCTTTGCGTAAAATGCTCTCACCTCCAAATACCATCCATAGCCTTTTGCTCTTACCCAGCAGCATTCTGAGGTACATCTATTAACATCACCCCCACCTTCTAGATCAGGAGGTGCCTAAGGGCAGTGTCATAACTTCTTTTTGCATTTCTGACATTTAGCATGATATCCAAGCAAATATTATTAAAAGAATGAATAAGTAAATGAAAACTACTAAAAACTAGGGTCCTCAAAAAAGAATATAAGGCAAAATTAATTATGAATACATCCTTGGTGCTTACCACAGCAAAGGAAAAAAGGAAAGTTCTCACCTTTTGACTTTTAATTTGTTCTACCATGACCATTACAGAGGGAAAAAGGAGCTGAAACTGCAAACAGAGAATAATTAGGAGGATACACAATCAAATACAAGGAAAAAAAAGTAACTCAGGAAATGCTTTGGTTTCTAAATAGTCCCACTTAACACAAAGATGGCAATACCACAGAACAGCCAAGATCCAGTACCCTTAGGCAATTTGATGCGGGTTTGGCTGCAGAGACAGGATGATAGATAGAAGCAGTTTCTATTTCTGAGGCTAACGTAACTGTTAATATTGAAGTCAATATAGAGCATTAATATCAGACATTAGATTTTCACTAAATTTGGAGCTTTCTAAACAGTTCTGATCTCAGAAAGTATATAAAATATAAAATGCTGGGCTCCAAATCCAGAAGGAAAAATGTTCTCAAAAATAATGTTCTGTCAGATTATTTTTTTAAATAGATTTAATTGTAATTTTTAAATTATTTTAGAGGGGCTGGGTAGAGGGAGAGAGAGAGAGAGAGAGAGAGAGAATCATAAGCAGGCTGCATGTCCAGCGCAGAGTCTGATGTGGGGCTTGATCTCACTGACCCTGACATCATGACTTGAGCGAAAATCAAGAGTCAGATGCTTAACTGATTGAGCCACTCAGGCACCCCCTTTTTTTCTCCACTTTTTTTTTGTGTGTGTGTGTTTTTTTTTTAAGATTTTTTTTATTTATCTGACAGAGAGAGACATAGCTAGAAAGGGAACACAAGCAGGGGGTGTGGGAGAGGGAGAAACAGGCTTCCCGCCGAGCAGAAAGTCCAATATGGGGCTTGATCCCAGGGTCCTGGGATCATGATCTGAGCTTAAGGAATATGCTTAAGACTGAGCCACCTAGGTACCCTAATTTTTCATTTTAATTTTTTTAATTTTTGTTTTTTAGATTTTTATTCATTTATTTGACAGACAGATCACAAGTAGGCAGAGAGGCAGGCAGAGACAGAGGGAGAAGCAGACTTCCCGCCAAGCAGAGAGCCAGATGTGGGGCTCGATCCCAGGACCCTGAGATCATGACCTGAGCCAGAGGCAAAGGCTTAACCCACTGAGCCACCCAGGTGCCCCAGTTTTTCACTTTTTATTTTAATTAATTAATTAATTAATTTTTAAAATTTTATTTATTTGACAGAGAGAAACACAGCCAGAGAGGGAACAGAAGCAGAGGGAATGGTAGCGGGAGAAGCAGGCTTCTTGCTGAGCAGGGAGCCTGATGCGGGGCTCGATCCCAGGACCCTGGGATCATGACCTGAGCCAAAGGCAGACGCTTAACAACTGAGCCACCCAGGTGCCCAGTTTTTCACTTTTTAAAAAGATTTTTTATCTTTAAATAATCTTCCCACCCAACATGGGGTTCGAACTCACAACCCTGATATCAAGAGTTGCATGCTCCATCGACTGAGACACCTGGACACCTCTTAAGTTAGATTATTCTAACAGTGTCAACAGATCCTAAGGCATTTTTTAAAATATTTTATTTATTTGACAGAGGAGAGAGATCACAAGTAGGCAGAGAGGCAGGCAGAGAGAGAGGGGAAAGCAGGCTCCCTGCTGAGCAGAAAGCCCGATGCGGGGCTCGATCCCAGGACCCTGAGATCATGACCCGAGCCGAAGGCAGAGGCTTTAACCAACTGAGCCACCCAGGCACCCCCTAAGGCATTTTATTATTTGGGCAGCATACCTGATCCAAGGAGTAATTGACATGTGATATGGAAAGATGGGGGTCAGCCAGGAACTGCAACAAAAACCACTGTGATTAGGGCCCCATATAAAATATCTCAAATCTATTTGATCTCTGAAAACTAGATAGGAATCTGAGAATGGGCTCCATGTTAGTTTAAGGCTATTGAGAACTGATAGTTCGTAGAGTATTCATTCTGATTTTTCAGGTGACCAAAAAAAAACAAAGATAGGGCTCTGATAAACTCACTCAAGAACCTTTGCCATGATCTGCATGCCACTTTAACTGTGGCTTGGGCCATCACAGAATATACTGTACCCTTTAACCAAGCAGAAAATAGCTCTCTTAACTACCTGACCACATCAAAGGATACTTCAAATTCAAGAACATGCCCTAAGCAGCTGTCCCAGAGATGTCTTTCCCATATCTCCTCTCTCACCTCTTGTTCCAAATCAAGCAGTGCTTGGCGATAAGGCTGCAAAACCGAATCCAGCCCCGTGCAGAAGGCCCTTAGGTAGATTCCATGTAACCCACCTTGGCCCTGCTGAGATGGATGGTGATCCTGAAATCAAACAAAGAGAACTCAGCCTCATAGCTCACACTCTAAAACCTGAGGAGAACATTATCCTTTATTAGTGTTACTGTTTTTGCTTGATTCCATAACAAAGTCATGCTTCAGTGAGAGGAAAACCTGAATAGAGATGGATTTTGAGTTCTGATCTTTTAAAATGTAATATTTTAATTCCCCATGCAGCCTAGATGTTACAATCAGGTAATGGGTGCCTGGGTGGCTCAGTCAGTTAAGCATCTGACTCTTGATTTTGGCTAAGGTCATAATCTCAGGGTGGTGAGATGGAGTCCCACATCGGGCTCTGCACTGAACATGGAGCCTCCTTATGATTCTTTTTCTCCCTCTCCTCTTCTCTCTCTGCCTCTCTAAACAACCAGGTAGTACCTCATATAGTCAGTGAAGATTTTTCTACAGCTAACCTTATAACTTTCAGTTTAAATCCCTTTGGTGGCTTCCCATTGCCCCAAAATAATATCTCAACTCCTCTTCATGGCATACAGTGGCTTCTACATTCGCGCCCCTAACTATCCCTCTAAAATTATCTTTTACTGCTTCCAACTTCACATTCTCATTTCCAAACTACCCACAGTTTGCCAAATGTGCCTTGCTTCTATTTCTCACCCCCATGAATCTGGATGTGTTCCACTTATAACAGTGTACTCATCTTTGTGACAAATACCTACTCTTTCAACAGGACCCAACTCAAGCATCTCTTTTCTCAGAGGCCTTCCTAACTCTCCCAAGGAAAAGGAGTCGCTCCCGTATTGTTGCTTTCAGAGCATCTCTATGTAGTGTTTGAACTGTACTTTGGTTTATATGCCCCCCGCTCTAGATCAAGAGCTTTGTGAAGGCAGGACATGCACTTCATTCATCTTTGTATTTCAGCTTCTACCACGGTTCTTTGAACACAGGGTAAATATTTACTGAATAAATGAAATGACCTCAATCCTTCTTCTAACATCCCTTCTCCTGTCTGGCCTGGTAATTCATCAAGGGCATGAATCTGATAGTCAACATGAGGAGTGGTAAGATTCTCACCAAGAGCCTACTTACAAATGCGCCTTGTCTTTCAGGACACCTGCAATTTTTTTCCAAGAGCCTCTTCTGTATTTTACATGGGGAATTGCAGAGGGAGCTTACTAGAGGCCACAATGACCAGCCTTGCCGGCTACATACTGACTTGAGTGATGAAGCTCTGGTAGTGATAGATACAATCACAGGACACCACAACAAAGAGGGTAGGAAGCTCAGACTCAGGGGTCACGAGACATAAGGGTAGTCAGAGGATGCTGTAAAAGGTACCAGCAGTTCCTGAAGGTAAAAGTTTACAGCTATAATAAGACTGGCATGAGTATAGGGTAAAATAGACCAGATGGACTTACAACCAGCCAATTTTGTTTTGATTTTGTGTCATTCCAGAGAACTGAATGTCTTCATTTATCACGAAATGAAAGAGAAATTAAGTATGCTTTTTACTGTTCCAAAAAAGAGGCACTATAGCTATCTTTAGAATTTGGGAAAGTAGGAATTCACATATTACATAAGATAAAATCCATATAGTCACAGGAATACAGGATAGCTATTTTCTTTTAAGTGTTACTTACAAAAAGGAAAACTAGAGACCTTTTCATCTGTATAAATATATATGTGAGTTCCAACTCTGATAATTCATGTGTCCTCATTAATATGATTTTATAGCAAAATGGCATTGGTTAGATTTTAAACTCACATTTAGCTTACACATTTCCAATAAAATCCTTTTGAGAGAATCAGAATCCCTGTCCCAGAAAGGAAAATATAAGGCATTATTCTCCAACTCTTCTGCCCCACAAATGAGCACCAAAGGCCTGACAACCAATTTATATAAGAGAGGGTACTGACTGCATTATTTCAGGAATCCTTCCTTTTCCTTTCTAGAAGTCCCTGCCTTTCTCCTCAACCACAATCATTGTTTCAACTGGGCAACAGTCATCACTGAATCATAGTCACACACTCAGCAATCTTTTTACTTACCACGGACAGAATTACAGACTGCTAAAAACAAAGGGAACTTTAAAATTTCTCTTTAAAAAAAATATGTGTGCTTATTATGTGCCAGGCACTTTGCATGAATTACCTTGTTTAATCCTTACAACCCTATGAGATAGGTACACCTATGATCTCTATTTTATAGGTAGGTGAACTGAGCCAAAGTTACTAAGCATTAGGTTACTACGCAGCAGTCTATGGCCATTAAGTGATAGAGCAGGACACAAATCTTTGACCTCTACACCATTAATCACAAATAATAGTGTACACTTCCAATTATTTCATATTAATGGATAACATTTATTAAGTGCTTACTATGTGCAAAGCTCCTTCTTTAACTCTTCTATTTTCAAATAAGAAAAATGAAGCCCAAAGAGCTTAGTTGATTGCCTCCATTTGCATTTCTAACTAAGAAAGTTAGAAGCAAAATGATAAAAAGATCTGAAATTACACTTTATGTTTTTACCACTGGAACTGGAATTCTGGTCCAGCTCAAATTGATTTAATTCAGGTCTCCTTAAACTCAGGCAAAGCATATTTTCTCTTATACCAATCTGCCTAGATTGCTCCCTGTGTGTATATTTTCTCCTTTGTTTGAGCTAGTTACCTGGCCCTCACCTGAATAATTCCAATGATAAGAAATTCATAACATCTTGAGACTCATTTCATATCAATTACCAATGGATTCACTCAAAACCTGACAGAGCCCCTGACCTCTGGAGATGTCCATTCCCTGGGATCAGCAGCCTACCTGTTGCTGCACATGGCCCGTGTACTGTTCAATGAACTCAGTGAAGCGAATATAGTCTGTGCCCAGCCGGCAGAGTCGATTCAGGACGCTGGTTTCACTGGGATGGAGAAATGGGAAGTCCTGTGACACCTGCAGGAAGAGGAATAGGCGAAAAACACTGATGCCCATTTATCTTTGAGGTGCTTCAAATACTTCATACTACGAATCACTTCCCTTCTCAAGATGCCCATTTAAGCTTGGTAAATTCCAAACTGCTACAAAGGTTTTGCTCCCCATCCCTGACTTAATTAGTTGTTTATTGAAATAGGTGGTAACACGTGGTAAAGAATCCAAACACTACCAAATGTTGTACATTAAAAACAAGTCAACCTCCCCACAGGTGGCTACTGTTACTTGTTTTTTTATGCAATCTTCCAGGGATGGCCTATAAGGATATGAAGTTTTTCACCTGATTTCAACAAAGTCACTTTAGCGACACATCTCAAACCAGAATCTGCAGACTTCAGGGGTTTCTCAGACCTATTCTTATGATTCTTTTTTTTAAAAAGATTTTATTTATTTGACAGAGAGAAACACAGCGAGAGAGGGAACACAAGCAGAAGGAATGGTAGCGGGAAAAGCAGGCTTTCTGCTGAGCAGGGAGCCGGATGCGGGGCTCGATCCCAGGACCCTGGGATCATGACCTGGGCCAAAGGCAGATGCTTAACGACTGAGGCGCCCCTATTCTTATGATTCTTAAGATTTAAATTCTCTATAAAATTTTAAATTTTATTTTCATTTCCATAAAAATGTAAAATTAATGTAACATACTATAATCTATAAAAGCACCTTATAACTGGACATATAAACGTAGTGTCCATATTTTCATTATATTTGGTATTTCACTGGGTATTATTTTAATTGAAAGGAAGGCCAAATAATAACCTACTATGCTATATAAAGGTTTTACAGCAGATCAAGTAGAACAAAGTAGTAGGAGAATGTACTCATTCAACCACATTTTTTTTATATTGTGGTAAACTATACATAACAGTTACCATTTCAGCTATCTTTAAAAGTACAGTTCTGTGGCATTAATTGCATTCACACTGTTGGGCCTTCATCACCACCATCCATCTCCAGAACATTATCTTCCCAAACTGAAACCCTGTATCCATTAAATATTAACTTCCCACTCCTGCCTCCCCCCAGCCCTGACAACCACCCTTCTCTTGCTTGTCTCTGTAATTTTAACCATTCTAAATACTTCAAATAAGCGTAAATACAATATTTGTCCTTTGATGATCGGCTTTTTCACTTCGTATAGGGTCTCGAAGGTTAATCCATGTTGTAGCATGTATCATTTGAATTTCTTTTCTAAGACTGAAAAATATCCAATTGTATATTTGCGCAGCATTTTATTTATCCAATTCATCTGCCAAGGGCTGCTTGAGTTACTTTAACCTTTTGGCTATAGCAAATAATACTGCTATGAACGTGGGTACACAAATATCTGGGTATTCTGTACGATACATAGTCATGTCTCTTTTTTAACTTTTTTTGGGTATATACCTAGAAGTGAAATTGCTAGATCATTTGATAGTTCTATGTTTAATTTTTTTGAAGTCACCATATTATTTTTCACAGGCGCTGCACCATCTTCCGTTCCCACCAGTAATGCACAAGAGTTCTAATATCTCCATGAGCTCACCTACACTTGTCATTTTCTGTTTTTTTGAATGGGTATAAAATTGTATCTCATTGTGTTTTTGATCTGCATTTTCCTAATAATCAGCTATATTAATAGTTTTTTCATTTGCTTATTGGCCACTGTATATCTTCTTTGGAGGATCAACTGTCTTTTAATGAACACATACTTATCCCAGGCACTGCGTTAATATCCCGAGATTAAACAGTGAACAAAATCAGATGTAGTTACTATCCCCAAGGAACTTAGCATATTACATATTTATATCATTGAGTACTGTATTTTGTGGATGTTATCTTTACATGATAGTAAATGCGGTAATAAATAGGGACAAAGAAGAATTTTTCTGTTACCAAATCCATAATATGTTTAGGAATCCATTTAATGCACATTTTAATGACACAACACTAACCATATCTTCAAGTTAATAACTTAAGAGGTAATAACACGACACAGTGCTTAAAAATCTGTCTTTGGGAGGTCAACCTAATTACTGTTAGTGCAGTGTCTCCCTTCAGCTGCACCTGTAGCCACAATAAAGTCCTGCCTGTGCCTTTGAAAAAAAGAAATGAACAAAACTCATATTTGGAGTCAGACTGCCAGTTTTGAATCTCTGAGTTGCCTCTTACTTGCGTGAAATCTTAGGCAAATTATAATACCTCTCTGTACCTCAGTTTTCATACCTAAAAAGTGGAGATGGTAATTGTGGGGATTAAATGTTAATACATATAAAGCCATGCATATTGCAAGTGCTCAATACAAGAAAGCAATTTTTTATTTTTAGTACAGCTCTACCCAGTTATCAAGTGATATTCCCATTAAAATTGGAATCTTGAGCAGTACTTGTTGGTAGAGTTTTATAAAAGTTCAAGGTCTTGGGGCACCTGGGTGGCTCAGCCATTAAGCGTCTGCCTTCGGCTCAGGTCATGATCTCAGGGTCCTGGGATCGAGCCCCGCATCGGGCTCTCTGCTTGGCGGGGAGCCTGCTTCCCCCTCTCTCTCTGCCTGCCTCTCTGCCTGCTTGTGATCTCTCTCTGTCCAATAAATAAAATCTTTAAAAAAAAAAAAAGTTCAAGGTCTAATTATTCTGAAACAGCAGACAATACCTTGAAGTTATTGATACCATTTGGTACAACCTACTTATACGAACAGGCACTCTTTACCACAAACTTACTAAAGTCAAAACAGAGATCTGTAGCAGTCATACTATTATTAAACTCAGTGTTGGAGATTTTGTTTCAGCAAAACAATAGTATATATCACATTAAATCACCAGTTCTCAATCAGAGGCAATTTTGCCCCATTTGGTAAATGTCTGGAGATATTTTTGATTGCCACAATTCAGGGGGTACTACTGACATCTAGTGGGTAGAGGCCATGGATGCTGCTAAACATCCTATAATGCAAAAGCAGGACACACCCCCCACAACAAAGAATTATCCAGTCTATAATGTCAATAGTGCCAAGGTTGAGAAACCATACATTAATGTTTTGAATTTATCCATTAGGTAGTTTTGTTTACTTTGTAACAAATATTTGGTTTTATAGTTTTTTAAAAGCCATATGCTTGAGTTTATACTTAATGTGTACATATATTCAATATTATAATAAAATGATTTTTATCAATATTAGCCATTCATAACAATTTTTCCCTTTGTGAAAAACATGTTCTACAGAAAGTGTGCAATATTTTGTTTTTAGTAGTCTTTTTTCTTTCCATAAATATCTGAACACCTATAATGCAGAAACTGTGCCAGCTACATTGATGAAGAAAACCACTAGAGTCTTTCCCCTATGGGCAAACTACAAAGGAGAAAGACTATTAACAGATAGCAACAATAAAAATATGAACTGTGCAAAGTCCTATAAGGGAAATAAGTTGCTGTGATGGAGAATAAAGGCATACCTGAGGATACCTACAGAGATGGTCAGAGAAAATTTTTTCTGTGGTGACTTTAAAGCTGAGACCTTACGAAGTTAAGGTCCCATAAATACTTCCTAAGCATTTTCTTCCTATATGCCACTGTGCTAGTTTTACAGGAGAAAATAACGAGAGCAAATTTATTTATAGGAGTTATATACTGTCGTTTTTCTGCTCTTCCACAGCCTAAACCACCAATTCTTATAGGAATAGGCATGACTTTAAGTTTTCACTTAAATTCCAATTAGTTAGTGTAATACTCGCTTCAGGTGTATAATGTAAGGATTCAACACTTCCATACAATACCCAGTGCTCATTACAAGAAGGTGCACTCCTTAACCTCCATCACCTATTTCACCCATTCCCCCACACCACTCCCCTCTGGTAGCCACCAGTTTATTCTCTATAACTAAGAATCTGTTGCTTGGTTTGGAATTGGCATGACTCTGATCTGACAGAGCTAGATTCAAATCCTGCCATTACCAGACTAGTCACCATAAATTTCTCTGAGCTTCAGTCTGCTCTTTGGTAAACTCGGGCTAACAATACCTCAGTTACTAAGCTACTGAGAGGACTGGATTATATCACAGAAAGCAGAAGTAGAAAAGAATGGTTCAGATACAGGAGCCAAGCAGACCTGGGGTTCAAGACAAAGCTCACTAATTACTAGCTACCAAATACAGGGAGTTAATCTGTGAAATGGAGATAGATGATTGTGAAGATTAAATGAGATAATGCATATAGTACCAAGCCCTTCCTCCTCATACATTCCTGATTACATGAAAATCGACTTCCAAATTCTCCTAGTGCAGACATTTCCTGCGATAGGAGCAATGAGGGTAATAACACTCCTTCATTTTTCAGTCAACAAAACTGGACGACCCCATATGGTGTGTTAAGCGCTACGTATCTGGACTAGTTTTCAAAGCTCACTTCAAAGCAGTGCAAGCGTGAGACTAGGTGAAAGCGCCTCCTTCGCTTTTACATCGTTTCCCAGCAACTCTCGCTCAGACACCTCGACCTCTCGCGTGCTCCCTCCTCCGGGGTCTGCCTTCTCTTTACCACCCCAGGCCCAGCCCCCTCGAGGTGAGGTACCGCGCACCGACGCCCCTCAGGCACCTTCCGGGTTACCAGCCCAGGTACCGGCCCCGCGAACACCTCAGCTCCTGCAAGCCCCGCCCTTCGACCCCGCAGACTCCTCCCCCAGGCACAGGCGCGGGCACGCGCCTTCTGAGCTCCCGAGTTCCCGCGTTGTGGGCCGGGCGGTACCTGGAGGCCACTCCGCTTGTTCCACGTGAAAATGGACCCTGGGTACCCGCTCAGAGCCAAGAGCAGTTCGTGGATCATTCCCACGGCGGACCTCGAGTCGCTATATCCGTCGCCTCTTCCTCCAGCGTCCCTCCAGGGGACCGCGGAGGCGAATGCCGCCTTCTCGACAAGCGCACAGGCCCCTGGGACAGGCGGTTCGTCCTGAATCTCAAGTGGCAAAACAACTGCTGCGGGAAGGGCGGAGGGGAAATATTACGGGATAGGAGCCCCACGTCCCGGAAGTGTGCCGCGCTCGGCTGGGCCCTCTCGCTCCGGAGGAGGCTCTGCTGGAGGAGTCGCCGTAGTTGCCCTTGCGCATGCGCCCTCAGTGCTCGGGTCGCCCACTCGGACTTCCGGTTTGAGAGCTGGACTGAGAGGCTGGAGAGCCGGGGCTGGGGCCCGACCCTAAGAGGGTGAGGCTGGCCCGGGGGCAGAGATGCGAGTGGGTTGAGGGGCAGCCCCGAGAAGGAGGCGCTCCCTGGGGTGGCCAGAGGGTGCTCTCAGGGCTCCTTAGCCCGGTCGAAGGCCTCTGGAGGGACCGCACGACGGCTCCGAGAGTGACCTGGCCGGAGGGACCGAAGACAAAGAGGCCGGAATCCCGCACCCGCCGCTCCTAGAGCCGAGTCCCGCTCTCGCGAACCCCGCAGCACCCGGAGCCCCTGGCCAGCAACCGAACTCGTCCTCAGGAGACCCATTACTATTGCCCCCTCGGACTCCCTCTCTCCACCAACTCAGTGTGACTCCCCACGCCCACCGACTCTCTCTTCAGGAACCCAAACCAATCCTCCCAATGCGCGAGGTTTCCCGTCAGTAGTTCCCGAATAGTTGCTGAGCGGTTACTTAGGCTGTGAGGGAAAACAAAGTATTCAGTACTTGATTTTTGTCCCGGGTGGGAATTGGTAGTTGTGTAGTCTGAGGGGGCGAGGAAGATATAAAGGGCTCCCGGAAGGATTGCGGAGGTACTGGGGGAGATCAGCTGCAACCCGCTGGATAGAAGCTTTTGTTGCCTTCCGCGGGATGGTGACTTGCCTTTAGATTCTCTCAAGCTCCGGGCCTCCCATATGGTTCGAGCTCACTATGTAACTTTAGTCAGGGGAGCCAACTAGGATCAGGTTTGGGGGGAGGTGGAAGAAGGGCAGACTATGCTTTGCTGCTTCCCCGGGCTGCCTTGAAAGTCGCCCAGAAATGGTAGCTCAATTTGAAAGGTCTCCATGCTGTTTTGGTTTGCTGTCCTTGAGTTGGTGCTACCTCACATGGCCACGTGGAGTATTTGGGAAGTCAGGCCAGCTCTTGGCAAGACTTGAGACATATGAGTGTATTTCTTCTGATAGTGCCATCTCTCTCTACCCTAGGAGGAGACTCTTCTTACAGTTGAGAGACTCATCTGCAGGTGATTCTCCAAGGACATGGGAAAATAGGTGTAAGCCCTTCAACCCTTAAGTGGAGGGGAGCTGCTTTCTGCTGTGAATGATGGCCAAACCCATTCTGAGAGGGAATGGCACTAACTGTGAGACGTTCCGACAGCGCTTCAGGAGATTTCACTACCAGGAGGTAGCTGGGCCCCGGGAGGCTTTCAGCCAACTCTGGGAACTTTGCTGTCGTTGGCTAAGGCCGGAGGTGCGCACCAAGGAGCAGATTGTAGAATTGTTGGTGCTAGAGCAGTTCCTGACCATCTTACCTGGGGAGATCCAGAATTGGGTACAGGAGCAATGTCCAGAAAGTGGAGAGGAGGCAGTGGCTCTGGTGGAAGATTTAGAAAGAGAGCCTGGAAGACCTGGACGTTCGGTGAGAAGGGAGGGGGAATTCAGAAGTGTGTGACTGGGAAGGGGCAAGGATAAAGGGCCAAATTAAGGTATATACAAGTTTAAAGAGGGGCATAGTCTCCTTTGCTGATGCTTATATTTTGGGTCCTGGAACAGCTAACTTTTTCAGGTAGAGCTTATCTGGAGATGCTACCTGGGTGTACCACTGCTACCCTGTCATAATGAGTTATTCATAGTTTTACAGTTTTTTACTTAAGAGGGAGAAAGGGGAATTCTTTTGTAGCTTATAGGTGGGTTTACTAATGAGCTTTTCTTTCTGGAGTTCCAGCTGCTCTAAGCTAATGGAATAAGAAAGACCCTTGTTCACTGTTAAACCTCCTCCCCTGCCAAACCTAGCCAAGTCCCAAAAGGATGAGCTCTTTTGGGGTATTAAGTAATCTCCTCTGGGAATCCCCCTCATTATAACCTTGCAGTGACGATTAATGGGGGTTGTTTCTAGGTCACAGTCTCTGTGAAGGGGCAGGAAGTGCGCTTGGAGAAGATGACACCCCTGAAATCATCACGAGAGTTATTAAGTGTTCGGCAGGAGTCAGTGGAACCCCAGCCCAGGGGTGTAACCAAGAAAGAGAGGGCAAGGAGCCCAGACCTGGGACCACAGGAGCAGATGAACCCAAAGGAGAAGCTCAAACCTTTTCAAAGGAGCGGTGAGGAGTAGATTCATCTGGGAAGATAGGATGCCATTCTAAATTGGGAAGTAGGGTTGGGAATAGTGAGTGGGAAAGGGATTTCAGGAAATGAGTTGAAATTGTAGAGTAGGCAGCTGCTGGAGACCTCCTGAAGGGATGTAGTTTAGCCCTCTGGTGTAGTATTCTTCCATTTTCTCTTTTGACAAGTCTGCTAGAGGATGGCTTCCTAGTTTTTATCAAAATTGGAACCATTTTATTTCCTCTTGGTAATGATGATACTACATATTTCCTAGATAAAAATTCTTTTGTATACTTGAATGCACAGCCTCCTTTAAGTCATTTTCCTTTTCCAAATTGAACTATATTTGTTTCTTCAAGCTCTTCCCCCAGAAACTCCATTCTTTAGCCCTACTAAATTTTTGTTATTCTCCTTTGGAAATGAAGTCTTCCAAATACCAAGTTAATTGTGGAGAACTGAATTATATTATCTGAGTGAGGGTCTGGTAGGTAGAAGCAGAGTAGGAAGTTTACTTCAGAATTTCACTACATTTTCTTTCAGTAAAGCTTGACTAATTGGTGATTATTTTTTACTTGGTAACTTCCAGGACTCATACCATTTTCCCCATTGTCTTTGTGCCTACTCCTTGTTGTTGTACTTGATTTTATAGAACTTGTTTTTCTTATTTGTACTCGGTTGAATTTTCTATTATCTTTTTGGTTGTTGTTTTTTTGTTTTTTTTTTTATAATTTCTTTAACTTGTTGAGGTTGCTTTGAATTCTGATCTTATCATCCAAGAAGCTAGCCTCCCCAGCCATTTGTAATGGTCTCTGTTTAGTAATACAGATGCAAGTCCTCAACCTCAAACAGAGACTTGAAGAATTAATCAGTTTTTGAACACCTACCATGTATTCCAACGCCTTGCAAGGTACTGTGCAATAAGTAAAGGTGCCTGTTCTCAAAGAGCTTAGAGTGTGATTGGAAGCAAATATGTGCTGAACTGAACTGTATTGAAACTATGCCAACCTATGACTGTTACTCAATTTGTGTGAGTATAATAGGGGTTTGGCAGAGTGAGATGTGAGGGAGGGCAGTAGGGAAGGCTTCATAGGGTGGCTTTGGCAAATACAACTTCTCATAGAATGGGTTAAATTTGGATAAGAGGGACTTAAAGGAAAGGCACAGAGTGATGAATGATAGTATGCTGTGATCTGGAGAGGAGTCTGATATGAATGAATGGACAGTGCATGGCAGGCCCTCAGGTTAAGGTTCAGCGGTATAGTGTTTGAGCTGAGGAAGAAAGAGCCTGGAGTTAGGTAGGACAGTGACTGCTGCATTTATCTGGCTGTGAGAGGATAAGGGATCTAGACTTGGATGGGGCACGAGGAACAGGGCGAAACCTTTAGAATTTGGTGACAATGTGAAGGAAATGGATGAGTTGAAGTTTCTCCCCTACTCTTTCCCCCCTTGGAATCACTCTGAGTTTAATTCTGTAGTGCCAAGTGGAGAACTTATGGGAGATAGGAGGTGACTGTTCCCAGCAGTACCAAGACCTCCTCTAAGAACTGTAAGATTCCCAGCAGTGCCAAGACCTGTAAGCGGTGAGGAGGGCTAGGGAGCAACATGGAACAGAAAAGTATTTGCTCTGAACCTTTTCCTCTCTTGTCACCCTGCTCTGGAAAATACTCTTTTTTTGAGGTTTTATTTATTTCCCCCACTTTCTCCAAGCCATTGAACTTTCTGAGAACACTTCCTTAGACACTTTCTTTATAAGCCTCTTGGGTTCCAAAAAAGGCAGGTCTGAACTCAGAGGTATTTTTATGATCAATTTAAATTATGATATCATTTGTTTGCTTCCCTGAAAGCAGGATTTCCATTTCCTAAACCCGGTGTGGTCTCCAGATTGGAGCAAGGAGAGCCATGGATCCCTGATCTGGGCTCCAAGGAGAAGGAACTCTCAAGAGGCAGTCACACAGGAGATAGACAAATGCATGCCGATCTGTTATCACCCAAGAGAGAGAGAAGAAGCTGGGTGGACCAGGATCACTGGGGTTTTGAGGATGAGAAGGTAGCAGGTGTGCACTGGGGCTATGAAGAGACCAGAACTCTCCTTGCAATTCTCAGTCAGACTGAGTTTTATGAGGCTCTCCGAAACTGTCACAGAAACAGCCAAGTGTATGGGGCTGTGGCTGAGCGGCTCCGGGAGTATGGCTTCCTTCGGACCCTGGAACAGTGTCGGACCAAGTTCAAAGGTCTACAGAAGAGCTATAGGAAAGTCAAGAGTGGTCACCCACCTGAGACCTGCCCCTTCTTTGAAGAAATGGAGGCCCTGATGAGTGCCCAGGTCATTGCATTGCCCACTAATGGCTTGGAAGAGGCAGCCTCTCACTCTGGCCTGGTGGGCAGTGATGTCGAGACTGAGGAGCCGGGGCAAGGGGTCTGGCAGCATGAGGAAGCAGAAGCAGCTATGGCTGAAGAGTCGGACAGTGATGAAATGGCCCAGGAGGCCACCCCCCAAGACCCTGACAACTCAACTGCACCTGTTCTTTTTCGAAGCCCAAGTGGTAAGAAGGTTTTCTTTTGGGGGTTCTGGGATTAGATTTGAGGAGTTATGAGACTGCATGTGCCGTCAGGAAGTTTAATGTTGCCTGTCAGCTTTGTCACTTAAATAGAAAACAAAGAAGCAGGCACTTCTCAGTTCTATGTGTATCTCATTCTCTTTTGTGGGAAAATTGGATAATAATAAGTAGGGAGTAATTTTAGATATTTTATATATGTACACCCAGAAAATTCTAGAGCTCTTTAAAAGAATATCATTCCTTCTATTTATTAAAATATTTTTTCCTGATTAAAAAATCACTGACAGCTAAGAAAAACCTGGCACTATGCTATGTTTAAGGAAAGTATTTATTGAGCACCTTACACAAACTGCTGCTTTATCTTTTATTTCCCCATTTCTCAATGTCAGTTTATTTTATGTTCCTTTTCACTTAGCATAGCATAGTGAAGGACTTCCCAAAGTTGGGGAAACATTTTCTAAGACTCTTCTAGGAGATTCACAACACACATAGTAAGAAATTTTAGTGTTAAACTGGTTGAAATATTATTTGCCAATGGAACTGTTTTCAAGTATTATTTATTATTATTGATATAATTTGTATGACCATGTTGTAACAGAAAGAACACCAAAATATGAGTTGGGGCTTTGTTCCTAATCTTGACCACTAATCACCTTGGGTGACCTTGGATAGTCATCTATTTCAAAGCTGCTTCCTCACTTGTAAAATGGGGCATGGCAGCCGGACTACTTCTCTGAAGTTGCAGTTTCACTGTGAACAGTGATCTTTTCATTTTTTATTATATGTGTGTTACTTTAGTTCTATTCTAGGCTTGTCTTCCTATCTTCTTTTTCCTTTCTCGATATGTTTTTTCCTTTCATTCTCTTTTTTTGTCACTGGAATAAATGCAGGTAAACCACAGACATGGCATATGCTAACTGCTATTCTTTTCATGATCTGTTCTTTTCACCGTTTTCCACTGCTTTGTCTTCCGATTCTTTCCCCAACTCCTTTACGTGGAGGATGATAGAAGCAGTATCATCTCCAGCTGGCTGTGAAGTGGGAGGAAGACTCTTTGAAAGTCCTTTCCCTCTAGCTTGGGGACTAGCAAGGAACAGAGTCTGTAATCATATTGAAGTATTGCCCAAGGGAAGCCTGCAGCACTAACCAGTACAGGCTCATGCCAGGAGATACTGCTCTGCTTCCTTCCTCTTTCTGGCTTCCACCAGACCTTCACTCCTAAGGATAAGTTGCATGACTATCAGGTTTTTACCTTGTACCCTTCAGGTCTTTGCTATTACTGGGCTTGCTTTTTTGAGATTGTGGCAAATGAAAAAGGGCCATAATAGGGATTGGGCAACAGTGTGATTCTGCAAGAGATTATTCCTTGGGGTCCTGAGTCATTCTTTGAAACACTTAACTTCATAAAGAGGTAGAGCTGATGGAAAAACAGTGATCAGAGAAGTTAGGGATGACTCATGACAGTGATTGACTAGGTCTTATTCCCCTGACCAGCTATTTTCTAGTTAGGATCAGAATTCCAAAGAGACTACTAGAAGAATGGGGAAATGTATCCTCTACTCTTGACTCAGTGTATGTAATGACTTTCAGTGATCTGATGGAAAGACTTTTTTTTTAATGGCTAAAGAGAATATAGGAATCAAGGTCCCTGTGAAATTGCTATGGGATACAGAGAAGCAAAACATTCTATAATGAGTTTGTATAGATTTTGGAAACATGAAGTATTTTTACTTTTTCACCTAGGAGCCCAAGCATAGGTGGTTTTTCATCATGCACTTGGTAGGACTGAGGAATTGAGGCTTTATAGCAGGTTAAGTGTTGCTGAAATTTCTCTTCTGGTGACAGGTGTACACTGGGGCTATGAAGAGACAAAGACTTACCTTGCAATTCTTAGTGAGACTCAGTTCTACGAGGCCCTCCAGAACTGTCACCGCAACAGCCAGTTGTATGGAGCAGTGGCTGAGCGGTTATGGGAATATGGATTCTTAAGGACACCAGAGCAGTGTCGGACCAAGTTTAAAAGCCTACAAACCAGCTACCGGAAAGTCAAGAATGGCCAAGCACCAGAGACCTGTCCCTTCTTTGAAGAGATGGATGCTTTGGTGAGTGCCAGGGTTGTTGCCCTGCCCAGTGACAGCCAGGAAGAAGAGGCAGCCTCTTGCCCCATCCAGGACACCAGTGAGACTGAAGCTGAGAAGCAAGCTGAGGTGGCAGAAGAGGCCATAGAAGAAGATTCTGAGGATGATGAAGAGGATACTGAGGTACCCCTGGGGGTTGTCGTGACCCGTGCTCCAGTCTTATTCCAGAGCCCCAGTGGTAAGATCCTTTTACTTTTTGAGGTTTAAGTAGCAGAGGGGAGGCAGTGGGATTTAGGGAAAAAATCAACAATCTGAAGAGCAGGAGACTGGCTTCTACAGCCAGCTCTCATGGATTCTTCTTGTGACCACCTTCTCTCTTCTCCATGTTTCTTTTCTATCACAGCAGCTCACAGAGGGGATATAAATTATTCACCTGCCTTGCCTTCTTATACCACAGCATCAGTCTGATGGGTGCCAGATTTATAACTTTGCTCTCATCTACATCTGAGCTGTCAGGCAGTTTACCTAGCAGGGAGTATGAAAGTTAACATCTCCCAAGTAGCATGTTGTATACCTACAGGGGGATGAAGTTGATTTTTTTTTTTTTTTTTTTTTTTTTAA
>CM053609.1:47890173-47907294 GCA_028646535.1 Procyon lotor
GATGAAGTTGATTTTAAAAGTTCATTCTTGTTAAATGTTTTTTCCTCTACTTCAAACTTGTATACCAGTTGTATGTCTGCTTTATTCACATCTGTGAAAACCCAATAACCTCTTTCTTCAGCCACAGCTAGGCAAAGGTCTGAGGTTTCTTAGATAATGGCCCCTTTGAATCTTAGCTGTTGTAGAAGAAAAAGAAATACTTCACTATGGCTTCCCTTCTTGTGGGAAGAATAATTCTGATTTTGGAGTCCTACATTTATGTGAATCTGAACTCTCGTCCATTAGCCAGCTGAGTGACTCAGAGCAAGTTATTTAACTCTGTGTACGTTTGCTTACATATTAAAACCTACCTCATTGAAGTTGATGTAAATGAGGTATTATGGTGAAGCACCTAGCACAGTGCTTAGGCACACAGTAAGTATTTAATAAGTAATAGTTTTCTTTTCAAAAAGTTCTTTAGATGTGCATTCTTCAAGTGTGTTCCATGGAGCATCAGTTCCATGGAGGTGTTAGTATGTTCCACTAAAAAATGGCTTCTAAGTTTAGGAAGTGCTAAATTACCTTCCCTGGAGGCTCACAATACACTCACATATTTAAGGTTCTGAGATTTCATTGAATCTAACAAATCTCTATTTCATGGGGGGATCTTACATGACTGAGCTTCTGGATGGAAATACTGTCTTTATGGGGTACATAAACAGGCTGGCACTTAGTATTCCTTTGCTCTCAGATTTAGTCCGGGGAATTTGGGATCCAGAATTTGTCTGAAACATCTGAAAATTCTGCAAAATCAAAGTCAATTTGCAAACTGAAAATTTGCCAAGTATCTGCAAATTCACATAGCCTGGGCCTGGGGAGCCTGGTATTTGGTTTTTAGAAGAATATTAAAAGCTTAGCTTGGGCATTAGAGTAGTGCTTTGGGAACATTTAATGTTTATTTTTCCATGGAAAAGAGAATGTTTTAGGGAGATACTTTCTAGCAAAATTTATCTCTCAGAAGGCCTTCTTTTCTTTGAAAGATATCAAATATTTTCCTACCCTGTTTTTATTCTCAACATACATTGGAACTTGAGGGAAGGGAGACTCAAATAGCTCTTTTGGATGGAAGTTTCTCAGAGTTTTCTTGGGCATTCCTGGACCTATCTTAAATCTGGTAGGTTTTCCTTGTTATACTGGGGGAGTTTTCTGGAGATGATGGGAGCATTAAAAGAATGTATTAATCAGCTCTGTAACAGATGAGAAACATGTGATTGGTTACTAAGCAGGGGAGTAAAAACACTAGAATTCTAATTGGTGGTAGTCATTTGGGATCTAGTGCTCCCTAATTTTTATCTTTAATCATCTACTGTGATACTTACTCTACCCCCAGCACATATTACTGAGGAAATGGATAACCTTTAAAATTCTATTCTTATATCAGGTTTTGAGGCTGGATTTGATAATGAAGAGAATCTAAAACGAGATATTTCTGAGGAAGTACAACTACACAGAACATTACTTGCAAGGTCTGAAAGGAAACTTTCCCGGCATCTTACTCAGGGTAGAGGTGGTAAGAGTGAATGTAGATCAGGACAACAGTGGGAAAAGACCCCAGGGGAGAAAAGAGAGAAACCAACACTCCCAGAGAGGAGTTTAGGTAAAGTTCTAAATCATCAGAGACCTTATTTGGGAGAGAGACCCTGTAAATATCTCAGATACAGCAAAAGCTTTGATCCAAACTCCCACCTAATGCATCAGATATCTCAAGTGGAAAATCCATATAAATGTACTGATTGTGGGAAAAGCTTCAGTCGAAGTGCACGCCTCATTAGACACCGGAGAATCCACACTGGAGAGAAACCTTACAAATGTCTTGACTGTGGGAAAAGTTTCCGTGACAGTTCAAATTTCATCACCCACAGGAGAATCCACACAGGAGAAAAACCGTATCAATGTGGTGAATGTGGAAAACGCTTCAATCAGAGCTCAAGCCTTATAATTCATCAGAGAACCCACACAGGAGAAAAGCCCTATCAATGTGAAGAGTGTGGAAAAAGCTTCAACAATAGTTCTCATTTCAGTGCACATCGGAGGATACACACAGGAGAGAGACCCCATGTGTGTCCTGACTGTGGAAAGAGTTTCAGTAAGAGTTCTGACTTACGTGCACACCACAGGACCCACACAGGAGAGAAACCCTATCGGTGTCATGACTGTGGCAAGTGCTTCAGTAAAAGCTCTGCTCTTAATAAGCACCGAGAGATCCACATGCGAGAAAAACTTCTGTCACAGTCAGCACCTAAGTAAGCCCCTGATAATTTAAAGCAAAGATACATGCATTGAAATTGTTTGGAAAAAGTCTTCCAGTAGTAGATCCATCTCCTATTCTCTGCCCAACTAGCTTAGGAAACACTCTTAGATTTACCCCACTCCGTTCCCATGTTTTTTCCTGGATCTATGAATTCCTAAGGTAGTCATCCTAAGAATGAAAGGAAGATTTCAGTCCCTCTCCTTGCCTTCACTGGAAATGACAGATAACACCTTTACCTCTCAGTGCCTATGTTGTTTCCTTAATAGAGAGGATGTAGTAGTAGATCCCATGTATTTATTTATCCAGTTATTCAGCTGCATTTCAACTGGAAAAACTTATAACAGCAGCATTTCAGGGAGAAGTTGTGAGACTTTTCTGAGTGGGGCTAGCTCTTTATACAATAATGGAAACGCAAAAAAGTGGCTTCTGTTCACATAAGCCTGTGCTCAGAATGACATTTGTCATGCCCATTCTTCATTTACCTTAAAAGAAAGTTTAATATCCATCTTGGTTCTGATCTATGAATCATCTTGTTAAAAGCCTAGATGTTCTATATGGGGAAACAGTGTAAACCTTACATAAATATTGAGGTGTGAACCCTGGATTTCTTAATTTCTTCAAAGCCCTAGAAGATCTAGAATAGAATAATACATTCAGAGTATCCCAGATTAATTTTTTTTCTTCTGTCCCATCTGAAATGAATTTCATCTGTCCTTGCTGGTCCAGAAGTGCAAAGAGCAAGCCAGCTGGGTATGTTGACATGAAAGAAGGCAGTTAAAGCTGCCAGTAGGGGGTATGCATTTCACACACTCCAAACACCTAGTGTAGTGTTAAACAGCACCCCATAGGCACTGAATACTAACCTGCATTGAACAGAAACCACTGCCACATACCCATGGATTAGGAAACAGACCACTTTGTGCCAGTAACTCTTTACCCTAATGGCAAGGAGGGCAGATTATATTTGGTTGCTGGAGTTGCCAATACTTGCGCACATGCACATATTCAACTGTCTAGATCTATTTTTTTTTTTAAAGGATTTTATTCATTTATTTGTCAGAGAGCGAGAGAGAGAGAGAGAGCACAAGCAGGGGAGCAGCAGGCAGAGAAGCAGGCTTCCTGCTGAGCAAGGAGCCTGATACAGGACTTGTGTATAGATCTATTTTTAAAAGCTCTTCAAACACAAGTGTAATTCTGATCTGTATAATCAAATAGTATTGAATTAATTGCCCATCTGTTCATAGTAGTCTGATGAGCCCTGTACAGCACGAGGTAAACAAACCCTGTCCTTATTCTTACAATCTAAAACAGATGACACTGACACATGGACAAATAATAAATGCACATGTAGAGCTGCAATAGTTTTAGAGAAATCTAGAAATCCAGTAACATTTTGCATAAATGTTAAGGTCTAATGCATTATAGTTTTCTATAAGAAAAACCTGGGAGGTATTTTCTTCTCTTTATTCAGGAAGGCTTCATGAAACAGCAGTGTTCAAAGGAAGGAAGGTTACCGGGTAAGTTAGGGTGGGATGAACTCCCCAAAACTAATCACAAAACTGAGTGCTGAGTGGGTGAGAAATGGGAAAATTGGAGATCAAGATGTTTTATGCAGATGGAGCCGAGAGTAAAGGACAGACTATAAGGAAAGTTAGACAAATCTTGGAGCAGCACAAAATCTGAGGAATAGTATGATCGAGGCTATGCACGAGGCAGAGAACTGCCTTAACTGAAACAAGGAGTGCCAGAGGCAGATCAGGAGGTGGTCCCATCCACCTATAATAAATCAGGTACAGTGCTGTACTTACTGATGAAAAAGCCAGCTTGCACTGGAGAAGAATGAGCAATTTGAGGGGACTAGCTCCTATGGGAGACAAAGATCAGAGAATAATATCTTGAGAAGATACTTCAAGGGCCAGGTCTGAGGAAAGAGGAATGTGAACAGATGGCTAAGGCCTGGGATAAGTAGCTGTTTCATATTCACATATAATCAGAGTCCTGTGGCTGGAATGAGGTATCAAAGAGGAGTGGGGAGATAGAATATTCTGTAAAATTCATAGCTTGCTGTGTTAGATGAGAGGTTGATTAGGATTCTGGTGTTGAGGGATCCCACTACAAAGAATTTCCTAACGTTTATTAGGAGGAGATGGTATCTCTATGTGGCCTAAGCACACAGGACGATAGAAGAAACACCAGTCTAAAGCAGTGCCTCAGAATGTGAGATGGTTTAGTAAGTGTGTTTTTTAAATGTGTTTTTTTAAATATGAGAGATTACTGTTTTTAGTATATTTATGGATAGCCGTGTAAAAAGTACTGGTTGGGGTATCAGCAGATATGAATTCTGGTTCCAGATGTCTTATGTGTAAGTCAACCTGTTTCCATCTCCCTTTCTGTAAAGCAGAATAATGTTTACACCTTAATCTGCCTCTCAGGGATACCATGTTAATAAAAATTAATGTCTATAAAGTACTCAGTGTTTCTTCAGGTGGTTCCCCCACCCTGTCGCCAAATATACATGTGTAAATTATTAAGTTGTTGCTGCTAGGAAAAGAATTTACCTGCTTTTTTGGCTCCCTGTGTGGGCTTACTAGAAGTATGCCTGTTTGAATCTTTATGTTCTAGACTGAGAAACAAATTAGGATGTGACAGAACAGAAATTAGAATGAAAATTCTTCTGTGGTGTCTGTATCTATATCCATTAGGACCTGTCATAATTGGGCATGGAGAGTCTTACTTCAAAAGACCCAGGACCAGCCTCCCTTCTCCCCACCAATCTCCAGATGAAAAGAATGTACATAAGGAATAGGGCAAAGGCAAACTCTCTTACTGGGGAAAGCCCATTTCATTTCAAACTAGCTTAACAAGCCATTTTCTCCTACCCAGTCTGCCATTCCTAAGGATGCAAAAAGCAAGAAATAGTCTTCAAACATTCTAAGAAAGAGAAACCAAGGCAACTGTAGGTGGAGCAAGAGGACCTGTGCACCCTACTCTTTTAATATTTATAAGACCTTTGTGGGGACATAGTGAGTGACATGTAGAGCAAAGGAAGCAAGGATGTATTAGCAGGAGCTGGACAATCATATCCTCATCAGTTGTTTTCTAGTGCTCTTGTTTCTTTTTCTTCATTTTCCCCACACTACCATTTTTTTTTTAAAGATTGATTTATTTATTTGAGAGAGAGAAAGTATGCACTTGCAAACGAGGAACAGGGAGAAAGAGAGGAGAGAAAGAGGGAGAAGAAGAACAGGGAGAAAGAGAGAATCTCAAGCAGACTCCCTGCTAAGTGCAGAGCCAGATGCAGCCCTCCAGGTGGGGCTTGACCCCAGGACCTTAAGCTCATGACCTAGGCCAAAAGCGAGAGTTGAACACTTAAGCAATTGAACTATCCAGGTGCCCCACTTTTTTTTTTTTTTTTTTTTTTTTGAGTAACCTCTACCCCCAGTATGGGGCTCAAACTCATGAATGTCAGATCAAGAGTTGCATGTTCCACTGACTGAGCCGGCCAGGTGCCCCACATTCTTCCTTTTATAGCCTACCATGGCCAATGCTATAGAACTTAATAACATTTATATGTTTTCTCTTGTTGCCATTTCTTTTTTACTATAATCAGTATAGTAAGGAGGCTGAGTCTTATTAATTCCATAGAGCACTATTTTTATGGTGACCAGGAAGGAAAGGGAAGCTGAGATAGAAGCAATCAATTCTTCTATTATTCAATTCAAAATCTAAAATGAAAACTTTACTGCTATACACTCAACTGCCAGTGAGATGCATATCAAAGTTGAGCCATATAAAATGGTATGTATTCTCTGATATCATGGTGCTTAAAGTAACATGTTATATGGAGATTTTTAGGTAAGAGTTTAAATTAGTCCTACATCCACCATGGTGCTCTTTCCAGGAACAAAACTTTGCAACAACTAGAAGTCAGGTTAAAAGCAGGAAATACAAACCTAAGGTACCTTAGACCTCAAGAAGCGTCTGGTTGGTATAGCTCCATTATGGTCAAAATTACAGAAGGGTAAGGTAGAAACATTTAAAAAACCACCACCTTGATTCTAGGGGGATTAATCATGAGAGGGACAAAGCCAGATCTCGGAAGCTAGCTTTATCTGTCACTGGGGTCATCCAAAGTAGATTAACCCTGACTACTGGGTATTCAAAAAAATCCATGGTATGCAGTATAGCCTGGAGTCAACAGTTTTGGGGAATGCTTAAGGGAGTTTGAGTAAAACAAGGAAAACAAAATAAAGAGCACTGTTGTCACAAGTTACAAGGCTTAACGGTTTTGGTGGTGATTTGTTTTCCCTCTCCTCATCTTTAGTTATTCCAAAACTCTTCTTGATGAGAAGCTCCTTTGATTTTCCTGAAGTTTTATGATCACTAATGGAGAGGGACTGTTAAGTCAAATCTCTGGTGCAGTGGGGAGTTTAGTTAACAGCCACTTTCAAGTCCCTTCCAGTAGGCAGCATGGAGATAAGCTCTGTAAGACCTCAGAGCCTGCCTGTCAGTTTAAAATACTTACTGGGCACCAGCCATAAATAAGGTGCTGGTGATGGAGCCCGTGGTACCTGGCTGCTATGCTTCAGAGGGAGTGGTGGACAGTTAACTACATGGGATATGGCAGGAAGATCTAGATTGCAACACATACTCAAAAGTAGTTCACCTCATTGCAGCTTAAAAATGTAACACTTTGGGTTTCAGATGATTCCACTTCCTCCTCAGTTCAGACCTGGTGCTATCAGAAGCAAAGATGTAGTTGATGGATTCATAAGACAGATCCCACACCTGAGACTGGGTCAAATTAAATGTTTCAGCTGCCAGTTGGTACTCTTGAGAAAGGTGTGTTGCAAAAACACCCTTATCATCAGTCTGCAAAAAAACAAAACACCAAAGTTTTAAAATTAACTGATTTAGAAATTTTTAAAAAACAGTAACTTGTGTTTAGTCTATTTCCCTCTTTACCATACTTCTTTTTAAGAGTCTAAACAGGTCTATAAATGCATCCATGCATATCTATAATTACGCCTGTTTATCCTTTTTATTTTTTGTTTATCCTTTTTAAAACAAACCCAAAAACACCAGGGCAGGGGTTCTCAACCATGGCTGCATATTAAAATCACTTGGAAGCTTTTAAAATATATCTGTGTACAGGACTTACCCCAGATCAGATAAAGCAGCATCTCAAGGGATGGGAACTTGGGCATCAATATTTTTTTATGTTCCTCCGGGCACTGCCTAGGATCTTTACCCATAGAGCCAAATCTGAGTCACCCTGGCCCTCTGTAGCCTCTCATGCCATGCCCTGATCCTCTCTCACTCCTCTACTTGGGCAGCAGCCTTAGGCACGTGAGGCAGTGTGTTAGTAGTAAATGTCTGACCTAATTCAATAAAACAACAAAAAAGGAGGAAAATACTTCATACAAAACACCTTACACAGATCACAGACGGATGGGCGATGCTGTACCAGAATCCAAAATGATGCTGGTCATAAGATGGAACTGTCTGACTTTTGATGTTTGAGGTCAAACAGAGTTCTAGATGAAAGGAGGAAAAAGTCTCTTATTAAAAGCATATTAGTAGACTCATTCATCAGTGTTCACCAAGCAGATACATGAGAAATTTTTCCAAGGTATGCTAATTTTCAATAGTTCATTACTTTACAAAACTGACCTTATGTATGAAAATTTATAGTTCAATTAGTGTAGTTGTACAGGATGTATGTGCTGCTAGTTTTGGCAGCAACTGTACCAGGCAGAGAATTAATATCTCCTTCACAGCTATGTGCTTCCCCCTTTCTTTTATCCAAAATGGAGAGGAAAGGGAATGTTATAAGCCAGTCACCATGGAGAAAGCAGGGAAGAATCATGGAGGAATTTTTGAATGGTTGCTGCACTTCTTCCTGGTCTTCTAGTGGAGGCTAAAACAAAATGGTAGCGCTGCTTGAGGGCTACAGTATTATAAAAGGCCAAGAGCAGAAATGGACTTAAAGAAAACCCCTAAACTCCTTTACTCAGACAACCATCTATTCCTTGTCTGCTGCAAATAAGTCCATCTTAAGAATGACTTCTATTATTAACAAATTCCTGCCTTGACACACTATACGGGGCTCCCCAGCCACAGCAGAAATACTTCACTGGCTTGATTGATAGTATCTGCTCAGTATGATAAGGCAGCCTCAACATAAGGCCAACTCAGTCCAAGGGATGGCAGCCTGCCCCCCTCACACTGCCGGGCGCAAAGCTGAGCCACCACAATAATCACTATGCAAGTGGTTTCCATTTTCTCAACTTCTGTGGATGTTTAAAAATCTCCTTAGTAAAAAGAAAAAAAAAATCTCATTATGAATTGCTGAAAACTCCATAAGTAATTAAAAAACACCCATACACAAATATTTTTGCAAATTGGTAAAATTGTAAATTTAGCAAATAGGTCATTCAGTAAAATGGTTTTCAGCCAACTGCTTTTTTCCCCTCCAGAAAAGAAAAAGGCCTTTCCAACCATAACCCCAACCAGTGGTTTTCTCATCACTATTATATCAAACTTTAATCTTCTTCAAACACTGATATTTTCTTGCATAACTATTTACTGTCTCTTTTACCTATGCCAAAATGTAAGTTCCTTGAGAAAGAAACCTTGCCTGTTTTGTTTACTGCTCTATTCCCAGCAATTTGAACAGTGACTGAAACAGAATAGGCACTTCATAAATATTTGTTGTTAAATAAAAGCAGCTCCAGGGATACACATGTAGACAAACAAGTATGTAATAGTCAATACACATATAAAAATATGTCGTGGAGTCTTTCATAATTCTTAATTTTTAAAGAGTCACACATTTTCATAACACATATTAATTTCATTAAAGTCATTTTAAAATACTAGATGACTCTTATTCCTTCAGTCTAATAATTACTGAGTCCCAAGAACTGGGGAATGTAGTAGTGAACAAGACAGACAAGGGCCCTACTTTCATGGAGATTAATATTCTAATGGAAGCTAAAACTTTCTATTACTTAAATAAAGCTCAGAAGGCACATGTACCAAGCAATTTTTAATTTCTAAATGACACTTACATATTTAGAACAGTAATTCTCCACATACAGGTTGCAACCTGGTGGCTGGGGACAAATGTATAGAGTCTTGTCCGGAGGACATGAAGCCCTAAGCCTTACCCAGTGGTATCTGGTGTTGCCTCACAAAGTCTACCAGATCCAGGGATCCTCCCTCAGAGGAGCTGAGAAATGTTCCATGGCCAATTCTGTCAGGAAGCAGATCCAGAAGTACTTGTGTTTCTTTTTTTTGGTTTGGAATCTCAAAAAAAAAAAAAAAAAAAAGGGAGGAGGGAGGACATAAGTAACCTCTTTCAGCGATTTTTTTTTTTTTTTTAAGATTTTATTTATTTGACAGACAAAGACACAGTGAGAGGGAACACAAGAAGCAGGGGGAATGGGAGAAGGAGAAGCAGGCTTCCCACTGAGCAGGGAGCCCGATGTAGGGATCGATGCAGGGCTTGATCCCAGGACCCTGAGATCATGACCTGAGCTGAAGGCAGAGGCTTTAATCAACGAGCCACCCAGGCGCCCCTCTTACAGTTTTTTTCTTTTTTTTAAAGATTTTATTTATTTATTTATTTGACAGAGAGAGAGAAAAAGATCACAAGTAGACAGAGGCAGGTAGAGAGAGAGGGGGAAGCAGGCTCCTTGCTGAGCAGAGAGCCCGATTCAGGGCTCAATCCCAGGACCCTGAGATCACGACCTGAGCCGAAGGTAGAAGCTTTAACCCACTGAGCCACCCAGACGCCCCTCTTTCAGTGATTTTTAAAGGTACTTTTTTCTGTAACCAGTTACTCTGTCTCTCAGAGAAGATAATGCAGACATTCTGGAAAGCTGAACTATCTATACCTTCCCAGCTTTCTTCTTTGCCTTTATTTTCCCATTCATTTCCCAATATTCTTCTAGATTCATTTCAATGATAATAATAATTATGGTTAACAAGAGTAATAATAATAAACATTTTTAGACCTGCTTTGTGCCTTTTCACATAAATTCTCCTTTAAACCTCACAAGAATCTTACAAAGTACTAAGATGAAGAAATTAAAATTCAGAAAAAGTAACAGGATTAACTTGGGAATAGAACTGAAATGAGAAAGGGACCTTTCATTTTTTATTTTTTTCCTTCTACATTATACTTCTCTACACTTGGAATTTCTTCAGATATACCTAACTTTTGTAGTTAAAATACAGAGTATTTTTTTTTTTTAAAGTTATCTAAGGGGGCGCCTGGGTGGCTCAGTGGGTTAAAGCCTCTGCCTTTGGCTCAGGTCATGATCTCAGAGTCTTGAGATCAAGCCCCGCATTGGGCTCTCTGCTTCCTTCTCTCTCTCTGCCTGCCTCTCTGTCTAGTTGTGATCTCTCTCTCTCTCTGTCAAATAAATAAATAAAGTCTTAAAAAAAAAAGTTATCTAAGGCCATGGAGCTCTATCTGACTCCAGGGCCCAGATTCTCTGTGTAGTGTGCTCATGGTTTATTTTTTATTTATTTTTTTAAGGATTTTATTTGAGAAAGAGGGAGATAGAATGAGCACAAGCGGGAGGGTGACAGAGGGAGAAAGAGAGAAACTCAAGCAGAATCCATGCAGAACCCACGTGGGGTTCGAACTCACAACCCTGAGATCATGACTTAAGTGGAAATTAAGAGTCAGATGCTTAACTGACTGAGCCACCCAGGTGCCCCCATTCATGTGTTTTTTTTTTTTAAAGATTTTATTTATTATTTATTTTACAGAGAGAGAGAGACTTAGCGAGAGAGAGAGGGAGAAACAGGCTTCCCGCTGAGCAGGGAGCCCGAGACGGGGCTCAATCCCAGGACCCTGAGATCATGACCTGAGCCGAAGGCAGAGGCTTCAACCCACAGAGCCACCCAGGTGCCCCCCATTCATGTTTTATTTCGACACAGCTAGCTACATACATACCACAACTACCATGAAAAGGTGTAAATGTACTCTATCTATTAGATAGCCTACAAGACAAATGATCATAACACGTTGAAATGAAATGTTTTATATCCAATAGATCAAACAAGAAAAGCAACAGAATAAAGAATATTAAAAAAAATTTTTAAAGAAACAAATAAAAGAAAAGAAAAAAAGAAAAACAACAGAAACTAAGGTAAAAAGAAAGGTTCTGATGCTATGCACAAAAGACCACAGATAATGGGTCATAGTAACACATGCTGGCTGTTCCATTTTACTGACCAAAACCTTCAGACATCAGGTTAGCAAGAGGATGCCCTATGAGTGAAAGATCTTTTTGATCGAGTATAGAAACACAGATCTTAGATTTTAAGTTCTGCCACCAGATTACTCTTTGCTTATAGGCATGAAAATATCACTATTGACAAGAAGCTCCAATTTTTCCTCAATCTTTAAATCATGATGCTATTCAACCTTTATACATTACTGCATCTAATACTCACAAATAACCCTGTGAGGTAAGTAGCCTAAGTATTATTTTCTGCATCTGAGATAAACTCCAGACTCATCAAGCTGTATACGTTAATCACATACAGCTTTTTGTATGTCACAAAAAAAAAGAGAGAGAAAGAATGAAAAAAAAACAAATAGAAGTATTGAGGTATAAAGTAAACCCATCTGTAAAATGGGATAAAATGTAGTTGACTCCCTTGTTTGCCTCACAGGGATGTGCTTAAGAAAGTAACTCTTCTCCAGCCATCATCTGTACATTATCTGTCATTGTGCTCATGTTGCCAAGGACCTGAGGCCCAATGAGGGGCACCTGATCTTCTGAGGAGCCTTATGAAATAATGATGAGCTACTTCCTTTCTTGCCAGTGCATGTGATACATTCAGGTCCTTTGCCCTAGAGGACAAGTGAGATGAAGTGGTGCTTTTCTCAGTGACAGCTTGCCAATGACAAGACTGATGATGAAAACTTATGCATTTTCTCTAGTAAGATGTTAATAGCTTTTTAATGACACAGTGGTAGTGTGAGTCAATAGGGACCCTCATGAATGACAAGAACATAAAAGTAGTAACAAGGGACTAAAGCAAGTCATACCTTTATCATTATAATTTACATTTAAAAACACTTCTACTATCCTCCTCTTCCATTTTTTTTTTTTACCTCCAGGTTTACTTTTAGCCATTTACAAATGATTATTATTTTCACCATAATCTATCTTCTCCAGCCTAATTTTACAATATTACTTACCTCTGAAAGATGCAATGACAACTTCAGGCCCGCTTTTTTAGCTTCAAAAAGTGGTTCCAAGAAGTCTTTTGCCTGTCCTACCTTGAAGATAAAAGTTAAAATAAAGATGCATGAGAATTCTAGGCAAACTGAAGAATTAGCTACTCTGTGTCAATAAACAAAGGAATAGGGACGCCTGGGTGGCTCAGTCGGTTAAGTCACTGCCTTCAGCTCAGGTCATGATCTCAGGGTCCTGGGATCGAGTCCCATATGAGGCTCCTTGCTCGGCGGGGAGCCTGCTTCTCCCTCTGCCTGCTCTGCCTGCCAATCCCCCTGCTTGTCCTCTGTCTCTCTCTGACAAATAAATAAATAAAATCTTTAAAAAAAAAAAAAAAGGAATAAAATAACGGCAAGGGAAAAAATGGCAGATTGACTCATTTGAAAATTTCATTTATAAAGCACCTACAATGTGGTAGACACTTTAGGGAATATAAAGCTTACAAAGACAATCCCTGCCATCAAGAATGTTAAATCACACATCAGTGAACCTGAAGTCAATCAGCCGCACTAGATATAGAGGTCACCAAATTTTATATCTGTAAGGAAATCTAAATACCTAGTGCTAAGGAGGAGAATCCACCTGATTCAGGAACCTGTATGATTACAGCAAAGAAAGCTTCTACCAAATGGATGAATGAAACAAGAGCACAATTGTCCAGGTTTAGACAAAGCCATAAGAACCAGTTTCGTGGGACAATCTAAATCCAGTGGTTTTCAACTAGGGACAATTCTGCTCACACATGCTGCCCTGCCTTCCTGGGAACACCTGGCAGTATCCAGAAACATTTTTGGTTGTCACGACTAGGAGGGTGCTACTGATATCTAGTGGGTAGAAAAGAAAGGAATGCTACTAAACATGTTGCAATACACAGGACATCCTCCCAGGATAAAGAATTATCTAGCCCAAAATGTCAATAGTGACACAAGTGAGAGACTGTGTTTGAATCTGACATTCTAGAAGCTCTAGGCCAGCCTTTCTCAACTGGGGGTTCTGTGAGATAATTAAGGTCTAGCCATAATTAAATATTAATTATTAGACTTAATTTCTCTCTTCTCATTCAATCTTTCTTTCTTTTTTAGAGGGCTTAATTCTTTCACAGAACCCTTGTTGAGAATAGCTGCTATAGACATTCCGGTTATCCAGGAAAGAATAGGTCTTTTTTTTTTTTTTTTTAAGATTTTATTTATTTTTTTGACAGAGAGATCACAAGTAGGCAGAGAGGCAGGCAGAGAGAGAGGAGGAAGCAGGCTCCCTGCTGAACAGAGAGCCTGATGTGGGGCTCGATCCCAGGACCCTGAGATCATGACCTGAGCCGAAGGCAGAGGCTTAACCCACTGAGCCACCCAGGTGCCCATAGGTCTTTTTTCTTTTTAAGATTTTATTTATTTGAGTGAAAGAGAGGGAATGAGCAGAGGGGATAAGGAGAAGCAGACTTTCTGCTGAGCAGGAAGCCCTAATGTGGGGCTCGATCCCAGGACCCTAGGATCATGACTTGAGCTGAAGGCAGATGTTTAACCAACTGAGACACCAGGCACTGCCCCTCTGCCTTTTTTTTTTTTAAATTTTGTTTAAGAATAGGTCTTCATGATTCACAGACATGTACCCTGGGGCAAATAATACATTATATGTTAATATAAAAAAAAAAAGAAGAAGGAAAAAAAAAAGAATAGGTCTTCATCCCTTGGGAGAGTCTGCTAGACCTCTGGAGAATGCAGGATACCCCAACCTAATCCTTACCCCAAAAACTGATTCTACTTTTCAGAAATAAAATGCATTTAGGAAAAACAGCTTACAGTGGGGTCTCCACTGAGGTCAAGGCCAAGAACTGTATTGTCAGTAGAGAGGAAGAACTCTTCTGCAAGTTTAACGGTCTCCTTGGCTACTGAAGGGCCACCTCTTCTGTCAATTGCTATCAAATACCTTTAATATAAGAAAAACACAGTTGAAAACAAATATAGTGAGAATGAAAACTCCGAGTATGGCCAGAGAGGTATGGCAGGCTACATGTAAAAATTACTTAGTAGAAGTACAGTCTGACTAACAGGACAGCTTACTTTGCCAGTGGGCACGAGACCATAAATTCCTAAATAGCACCAAACATCTAGTTAGTTTTCAAATTCATTTTTTTTTTTAAAGATATTTATTTATTTATTTGACAGAGAGAGAGAGAGAGAGAGAGATCGCAAGTAGGCAGAAAGGCAGGCAGAGGGAAAGGGGGAAGCAGGAGCAGAAAGCCTGATACGGGGCTCGATCCCAGGACCCTGAGATCATGACCTGAGCCGAAGGCAGAGGCTTTAACCCACTGAGTCACCCAGGCGCCCCAGTGTTCAAATTCTTAAATGTTTCATTTTTTTTATTCTTGGATTTATTTTTTAGTTTGATTCAGCATTCAACTAAAGCCCATGCATTCTGTTGATCAATGCACCCCAAGTCTTTTAATCTTGAAGCACTCCCTTCATGCCCCACCTTCTCCCTACTCTTCAAACCCCCACTGCTTTTCTTGAATTTCTTTCTTTAATTTAAAGAAACCACATCCTTTGTTCGATAAAGTTTCCTACAATATTCATTTTGCTGAGTATGAATATTCATGTGAATTCCTGTGTTGTTGACCTGTTTCTCCTATCTCTTTTATCTCCTATAGACAGAAAATTGGATCTAGTCCAGAGGCTTGGGCAGATTCAATTTTTCAGCAAGAGTATTTCATAAGTGGTGATGCGTTATTTCATCAGGAGGCTTAGATTCATTATTTCAGTAACTGTTTAAAAATTAGTAATATTCTAACTCATATCCAATAGCTGATACAAATACATTCTTCATGTTAGCTAGAATTCTACAAACCATCTAATTATGCAAATATATTGCATAATTTTGCAAATATATTGCAAAAAATTATTGCATAATTAATATTTTATGCATAATTATGCATAAATATTGCATAATTTTGCAAATATATTGCAAAAATAATTATGCAAATATATTGCATAATTTTCCTCCCATATTTATTAATTTATCTTTTTTTTTTTAAGATTTTATTTATTTATTTGACAGAGAGAGAGAGAGAGATCACAAGTAGACAGAGAGGCAGGCTGAGAGAGAGGGGGAAACAGGCTCCCCGCCGAGCAGAGAGCCCGATGCGGGGCTCGATCCCAGGACCTCGAGACCATGACCCGAGCCGAAGGCAGACGCCTAATGACTGAGCCACCCAGGCGCCCCTAATTTATCTATTTTTTTACACACACACAAAATTCCTCCAGCATTTATCTATTTACCAAATTTGGATCAACTATATATAAATGCAGTCTTTTTTTTTAACTTCATAGTTTATACTGCCATTAAATGTTAGAAAACAATATAAATCATACGAGCATAACTATCCTTATTAAGTGTTTTAGGATATTTTCCACTTTTTTAAAAAAATAACACTATAGGGGCTCCTGGGTGGCTCAATCGGGTAAGCATCTGCTTGGGCTTGGGTCATGATCCCAGGTCCTAGGACTGGCCCAGTGTTTGGCTCCCTACTCAACAGGGAGTCTGCTTCTCCCTCTGTCCTTTCCCTTTGCTCGTGCTCTCTTACATTCTCACTCTCTCTCAAATTAATAAATAAAATATTTAAAATAAATAAATAACACTACAATAAAGACTTACACAAAAATAAATTTATTTCCTTAGGATACATTTCTTGAAGCGGAGTATTGGGTCAGAAGGAAATATTTTTATACATCTTAATATATACTACTTTTTAAAGAGGTTTTATTTATTACATATGCTTACTAGCAGTGTGTAAGTTCACAAACAGTGGTTATTACCCTGTTTTGGGGGTAGCTGGTGAAATGGCATTGTAACATTTCTTTTTAAAATCATCTGACTGGAATGCCTGGTGGCTCAGTTGGTTGAGCATTCAACTCTTGATTTTGGCTCAGGTCAAGATCTCAGGGTTGTTAGATCAAGCCCCATGTCAGGCTCCATGCTCAGTGGGAAGTCTGCTTGAGATTCTCTCTCCCTCTCCCTCTGACCTTTCCCCACCCCCTGTACACTTTCTCTCTCTCTCTCAAATAAATGAATCTTTTTAAAAAATTACCTGATTAGTGAGATTAAATAGTTCCCTAGACACTTACTGGTCATTTGTAGGTATTCTTTTCTGAATTCTCTTCTTGTCTTTTGCCTGCTTCTTTTTGGGAGACGTGTGGGTATTAGTCTGGTTAAGCTTAATTTGGAGAGATTCTATAGCCAGAAACCATACAGGTAGCTTTCTTCCTTCAACAACTTATTAAGCCCTGATTATGTGTCACTTCTCTTCTAAATACTGGAAGAGTAGTGGTGAACAAAAGACAAGGTTCCTGGCCTCAGGAATTTACACTGTAGTGGGTATGTACATACAAATAAAACAAGATAATTCCTCATCTTATCAAGAAGAGTGCTATAGAAATAAGTCAGTCAGAGAAAGACAAGTATCACATGATCTCTCTGATATGAAGAACTTGAGAGGCAAGAACTTGTGGGGGTGGGGGAGAGAAATGAAACAGGAAGGGATGGGGAGGGAGACAAACCATAAGAGACTCCTAG
>CM053609.1:47907794-48018906 GCA_028646535.1 Procyon lotor
GGTGGTGTGTGTGTGTGTGTGTGTGTGTGTGTAGGTGTATGTGCGCGCACGCACGCCACGTGCTTAACTAAAGCCAAAAATGAATTTATTATAATATTAGAATATAAATATACTAAGCTTAGATTCACCAGGAGGTCTGGAGAATCAGCCTCAGAGACTACACAAGTCAGAACAATACAAAAGCATTCAAAATCATGTGACACTCTTGGCCCAAGCAAGACACCATTGCTTCCTACACCACTGAGCATGACCCTGCAACTTCTGTACCTTCATCAAGGGTGCTGGACCCAAGGGCACTGGTGCCCCCCAAACTCCATGTTGCTGCCAATGCTACCACCAGGGTGTGGGCCTCACCTATGCAGGCTGAGGAACTGCATCTAGTCATTGGCTCCAGAGCAGACACACAGAAGCCAACACCCTCTGCTCCAGTTCCCATGTGGCTAATGCAGAAGCCTATCTGTTATGTATGCAGTGACAAGGAGGGTGAAGTGAGGGTATGAAGTGGCAGCCCTCAGTGACTGATGAGACTACAGCTACTATCCAAGGCACCCTCTTTCTTGGTTTCTTGAGCAGCCAGTGAGACCAAGTAAAACAACAGAAGGCTCTTGGCAAGTATGGAATGAGAGCAATGAGACAATTTATCTAGGTCATAGCGAGGCCTGTGGAATCATCCCTACCCATGTCCAATAACACTTCCTTGGTCCACATTATGCGTCTGCCAGATTCAGCCCTTTCTGCTCCATGCTACAACTGGTACTGAGGACAACTCTTAATTGAGTTCCTTCTTCAGACAGAGTACGTCACAGTTAGTTAAGTTTCTGCTTACTCAAAGGATGGTAAGACTACATCTCTTGAATGAGAAAGAACATGGGCTTTGGAACCAGACAAAGATAGTCAATTCTACCACTTGCTCTCTGAGTGACCTCGAACAAGTTACATGTAATCAATTTAAGCCCCAGGGTTCTTTTTCATCTGCAAAAAGGGAATAATAAAAATACCCACTTTAGAGAGTAGTCCTGAATATAGTGTCTGGCACATGTAATAGTTAACATTATTATTTCAAGCACATTCCAATCCTTTTTCTTTCAGATTACATACAGATCACATTGACTAAACTGTTAAGTGATCCACACACTCTTGGTTCCACATTTATGAACAAATAATCTCTTGGCATATTCCCACACAGGGTTCATTTATGTAAATGTTAACTTCACTCTCAATGTCATCCTTCTGAACCACCTAAAGTTGCTCATTCTAGTACCACTAAGTCAAATCACAGAATCTTAATTCCTTACCTCATTTTATATTTTTAAAGATTTATTTATATGAGAGAGCACACGTGTGCACACGTGCAAGCACATGATCAGGCAAGGGTTGGGGGAGGGGCAGAGGGAGTAAATCCCCAAGTGGACTCCTGAACTGAACCTAGGCAAGGTTCAATCTTATGACCCTGAGATCTTGACCTGACCCAAGTACCCAGGCAGGGGCCCCTCCTTACCTCCATTTTATTTTATTTTTAAAATTTTATATATTTGAGAGAGAGCAAGAGAGAGAGAAAGTACAAGCAGGGGGGACAGGGCAGAGGGAGAGGGAGAAGCAAAGAAATCGATCCCAGGACCCTGGGATCATGACCTGAGCCAAAGGCAGATGCTTAACCAACTGAGCCACCCAGGCGCCCCCTTACTTCATTTTAATAAAGCTTTTTGCCAACTTTGAAAGTAATAAAATAATGAGCATGGCATTACTGTAGCCCTATATAAACTCTCAGAATCCAGGATTTTATCAGTTTTTCTCTGTTAAAATCAACAAAAGAAAGTGACATTCCTAGCAGCATTCAATGATATGTTGAGTGGCTAATTAAGACAATCCTTTTTTAGGTTCCTATAAGTCCCTGCATGAATCTCTAACACATAGCTTACCTCATTATGTCAGATTTATCTGCTTATGGGTCTATCTCTCTCTCCTCAGGGGGGCAGAGACCATGTCCATCTATCTTACCTCCCAGTCTTTAGCAGAGTGCCTAGAACACTTTGGGCACTTGGGCAAGTTTTGTTGAATTAGACTTTTAGAGTTAATGCTCCACCAAAAGGTGATTAGTTTACTTAATACTTATCATGAGGATCAGTTACAGCCAAGAAGGAAAATTCTTTCTTGACCAGTCAAAAGTTACTTTTCCAGAAACACAAGTTTTCCTCTTACTCTGCATTTTTTTTCTAGTGGTTAAGAACACTAATAGGATTCTGTTTTTCTCCATTTACAAAGAGTACATTTTAAAATGCCACGGTAGAGATGCCTGGGTGGCTCAGTTGGTTAAGCGGCTGCCTTCGGCTCAGGTCATGATCCCAGGGTCCTGGGATCGAGTCCCGCATCGGGCTCCTTGCTCAGCAGGGAGCCTGCTTCTCCCTCTGCCTCTGCCTGCCACTCTGCCTGCTTGTGATCTCGTGATCTCTCTCTCTCTGACAAATAAATAAATAAAATCTTTAAAAAAATAAATAAAATGCCACCATAGTCAGACAATGATACTCTTGAGAATAGTGAGACACTCTTCCATATCAGAGAGTAGTATCAGAGAGCTATAGGTAAGAGAACACAGTGGTGTCCTCTAGTTGTTTATTCCCAGAGGGAAGCACTAGATATTAATCATTCACTCTATAAGTACTTCTTGAACTTCATTCTCTATACTGTCCACCCAGGCAGTTAAAAGTATCTCAAGCAATACAGATAAAGCTGTATCAAAGAAAAGCCCATCTATGGTTAAATATTTCATATGTTATATATGGAAAACAGGACAAGATTTTATCCTCTATGTAAGAGAATATGTTGACCTTGCTTCTCTTCTCAGATCTTTTACAATGAATGTAGTCTTTTGATATAAGCTCTTGGCAAATGTCTTATATTGGTTTTGAAAAGAGTTGCCATAAAAAAGCAGAAAATATTTTTCATTTGACTCTTGATGAAAGCAAAAATTCATGTGCAATACCAGAAGGGCATAAATTATGTCATAATTTTTTTTTTTTTAGATTTTATTTATTTGACAGAGAGAAACACAGCAATAGAGGGAACACAAGCAGAGGGAATGGTAGCAGGAGAAGCAGGCTTCCTGCCGAGCAGGGAGCCCGATGCGGGGCTCGATCCCAGGACCCTGGGATCATGACCTGAGCTGAAGGCAGACGCTTAACAACTGAGCCACCCAGGCGCCCCTATGTCATAATTTTTAAACCACTCTAAAAATTCTTCATTTCTCACCATTAGAATATCTTCAGGGCTAGTAGTAAGCTGATGAATAATTTGAAACATCTGGAAACATCTGCAAGAGGAAAGTTTTAACATACTTTAGTCATCAAAAACTTGTCACTTGACACAAACCCACTAAATTGAATGAATATATTTTAGGCTAATACTAATTATATATTGTAAGGAAATACAGAATAGGTTTTTCAAAAATTACACTGATCTGGAAGGATAATCAAATGACTGAAAATAAAATGTTACTTTTAAGTGGAAAATACTAGTTTCCCTTTGCCACTCTGCCTACCCCCTCCTGATAGCAGCAAACAGGGAGAAAATTCAATAAGCCTACATTTTCAGATCTAAAGAATATTCTAATATAGTATAACTTTATAAACAACATAAAGCACGAAAAATACGTCAATGGTCTAACAGCTGGAAAAAAAATGCTATATGTTAAGCTATACTCTCCATACCAGATAGCTACCCAATTCCTTTAACTACTAAAATCTGGATTCTTGCAGACTATTTCCAATCTCAAAACAGTAATAGAGATAAAAAGAAGTACATCCACAACTTCCCTAAACTCACTCTTCTAAAGTTCTTTTCTTTCCTTTGTCAATCATAGTCATCTGATTGTTGATTTTAAGACCTGGCTTCTTGGCTATCAATTTCTTCATGGTATTAGAACTAATGGATCCATTCAGGTGGGCATGAAGTTCCTAAAACAAGAGAATACAATCAGTAAAAACTTCTCAATTATCCACCAGATTCATAGCATCCTACCAGGTACCCGATGTTTGTAATCTGCCCTAAGCAAACTGACTACTAGATGTAGATATATAACTTTTAGGGTTTACAAAATTTACAAATTCTCCTGTAAAAGAAAAAAGTAAAAGAAAAAGAAAAAGAAAATTTACTTTTCTTTGTGGAAAAAAACAAACACAGACATCCTTATAATTAGCAACCACTCCAGAATTCTGTGGTTGAATTCTCACCACTTTAGGTAATTCTGAGTAAAAGGCTGTCTTCCATGGCTGTTGATGTTCTTCTGTTTCCAACATGATTTCACAGAAAGGTCTTTCTCCAAATAATCTTATTCTTGTTATGAACAGTACAATGTGCTTCAGTCAGTAGGTTTCACGGTCTTGAATTTCCTTCAGATTGCATTACATCCACACATTTTGATAAGATAACTTGTATATGTAGCTCTGGGCTCAGCTTCCCCTATTTAAACAAATGTGAACATTTTCAGATGTTGACATAAAAACAAAGAAACAGAATTTTGCCACTTTATTCCTCAAAAGAGTAAAGCCCCTTCAATGCTATTTAAGCAAATTAATAATCTAACCTAGAAATAAGAAAAGGCCTCAAACTGGTATGAAGTGAATGAAAATCTGAAATTTAGTAAGGTGAATTCCTTACCTATTAGACCTTTCTATATAACGACTTTTTTTGGTTTAAGATTTTATTTACTTGAGAGAGCACACACATGCGAACAGGGCCAGGGGAGGGGTAGAGGGAGAGGAAGAAGCAGGCTCCCTGCTGAACAGGGAGCCCCAGGCAGGGCACCGGGTGATGCGACAATCCCAGGACCCTGGGATCATGATGGAAGCTGAAAGCAAACACTTAACCAACTGAGCCACCCAGGTGCCCCTATAAAACTACTTCTAAAAGTAGAAATTTATAAAGCCTATTTTGGGTAGATGTTTACATTTTTGAGCTGTTTAAAAAATGTAAAGGAAGGGCAGAGGCAGTGGAATCAGACGGACCCACATTAATCCTTATACCAGTTCTGCCATTTAGCTGTATGGACTTAGTTACTAAATTAATGGTTTCAGTTTGCTTATTTGTAAAAATGAGATACAAATGCAGAGTAGCTCTGAGGATTAATAAAGTCATTTTATTCACTTTATTATTTATATTACTTATTTATTCTTTAAATTTTTATATTTTTATTATTTTTATTTTATTATTTATAAAGAAATTTTAAAAAATTTAAATTATCCTCTGCTACACTCCCATGTAATTCAGTGACTACCTTTAAATTAGTACTTTGTCACACTATATCTCAATCACTGATTTTTTAAGTACACTCCATGCCCAGCATGGAGCCCAATACAGGGCTTAAATCAAGACCCTGAGATCAAGACCAGAGCTGAGACCAAGAGTCTGATGCTTAACTGACTGAGCTACCTAGATACCCCATCTCAATGACTAACTTACCTGTGCTTCTTCCTCACTGGACCATAAACTTCAGAAGAACATGAACTATGGCTAATTCTACCTCCCTAATACCTAGGACAGTGCCTACCACATTGTAGCTGATAAATAAGTCCTAATTTCCCTTCATCTCTGAAGGTGGCTTACACATTAAGATAAAATTCCAAATGAAATTAAGTGATTTTTCAGAAGAGTCACCCTGATCCTCTGGGTTCTCACATATTAATAGTGATGACGTTAATAAGAAGAGCAGTTTTCATTTAGAGCCTACCAGATAAGTAGCAAATGCTTTTACTATTATCTTTAATTCTTGCAATAACATTGCAGAATAAATACTTTTGCCACATTATAAATCAGTGAATTGATACTGAGAAGGAGAGGTTAAATAAGTTGCCACAATAGTAAAATGGGCAAAAAAGTAAACAATTTTAGGGGCACCTGGGTGGCTTAGTTGGTTAAGAGTCCAGCTCTTGATTTCAGCTCTGGTCATGATCTTGGGGTTGTGGGATCAAGACTGGCCATAGGGCTCTGGGGCTCAGCGTGGAGTCTGCTGGAGATTCTCTCTCTCCATCTCTTCCTCCTCTGCCCTTCTCCCCCTCTCCTGCATGCGTGTGCATTCTCTCTCTCTCTCTCAATAAATAAATAAATATCTTAAAAAAAAACCCGTTTGTACAAGACTGGACAGAGCCACAGAAATCCACAGAAAGGCCAACACAGTATGAAATAAAAGTGGCATTTTAACAGAATGCTATACTATAGTTTTTCATAAATAGTAAATGAAAACAATAGGCTGTTCAACTAACATGCTTACTACTCCTATTAAAATACATAGAAGACAACATTAAAATGGAAAAACCTTATCTTCCATAGGTAAAATCAACTTGCCATAAATTGACTCTTAAACTCAATGTTAATCAAAATATTCCTGAAGTTATTTCTTAGAAATTGATTTTTAAAGTTCATGTGGAAGACTTAACTAATAAAATTATCCAGAAAAAATCACGGACCTCAAAAGAAAATTATCCAATATTAGTGAAGGTATGAGTAAAAGTTCTGGTGGAAGCAGAACTTGGTATGGTCCTTCTGGAAAGCAATTTGGCACTATCAACACACACAAATACAAAACACCATTTATTTTCTGACCCAATAATTCTACTTTTAAGAATTTATCCTGGGGCACCTGGTGGCTCTCAGTTGGTTAAGCATCTGCCTTTGGCTCAGGTCATGATCCTAGGATGCTGGGGGGAAAGCCTGCTTTTCCCTCTTCCTTTGTCTGCTGCTCCTCCTGCTTGTGCTCTCTCCCTCTCTCATTCTCTCTCTCTCTGTCAAATAAATAAAATCCTTAAAAAAACAAAAGAATTTATCCTATATCTTATAGGATATGCACAAATACATTTCTTATATCATATAATAGCAAAAAATTGGAAACAACCTAAATGTCTATCAGTAGACTACTGGCTAAATTAATTTTATCTCAATTCAACTGAATATCTATGACTATAGGGAAAGACTTCTATGATATAATGTTACTTCCGAAAAGTAGCAAAATATATTGCTTAGAAAGATGGCATTTATGAACAAAGCATGTTTTATTTGTAATTATGGGTTGGAAGTGGCAAAGGTCAGGGGAGAGAATTTTGCTTTTATGTACCTCACAGTTTTCTGCAATTTGAAGGTTTTACAAGCATGTAACACTCGAGTGCTTTTTGAAATAACTTTAATAAATTAAAATGTTAATCAAATTTATATAATTTACTTAATAATTTTAATAAAGTAAATGTAAAGTAATTATTTATAAAATTAAATAATTTTTAAAACTTGCAAAACAGAGGTGCCTGAGTGGCTCAGTCAGTTAAGTCTATCTTTGGCTCAGGTCATGATGCCAGGGTCCTGGGATAGAGCCCTGTTTTGGGCTCCCTGCTCAGTGAGGAGTCTGCTTCTCCCTTTCTCTCTACCTGCCACCCCTGCTTGTGCTCTCTCTCTCTCTCAAATAATTAAATAAAATCTGCAGAAAAACCTTGCAAAACAATTTTATTATTACGAATCGTGAGAGGGAAGAACTTTTATGTTTAGACAGTACAATGACAGCCTAAAAAAGTACTTAGGACATTTTTCATAGCAGGCTGATAATAAATCTGACAAATGGCTAGTTTTGTTTTTTGGTTTTTTGTTTTTTTTTTTTAAGATTTTATTTATTTATTTGACAGAGAGAAAGAGATCACAAGTAGGCAGAGAGGCAGGCAGAGGGAGAGGGGGAAACAGGCTCCCTATTGAGCAGAGAGCCTGATACAGGGCTTGATCCCAGGACCCTGAGATCATGACCTGAGCCAAAGGCAGACACTTAACCCACTGAGCCATCCAGGCGCCCCAAATGGCTAGCTTTTTAGATATATTTTCAGGGACACCTGGGTGGCTCAGTGAGTTAAGCATCTGCCTTTGGCTCAGGTCATGATCCCAGGGTCCTGGGATGGAGTCCTACATGGGGCTTCTTAGTGGGGAGCCTGCTTCTCCCTCTGCCTGCTGCTCCCCTTCTGGTGTGGGCTCTCACTCTCTGACAAATAAATAAATAAAATCTTTAAAAAAATAAATAAATATATTTTCAATCCCACTCTAGGATCCTGATCTTACTTTGTGCTACAATGAAACCACCCTCAAGACTAATCTTTAATTGTGAGTAAATTTACTGACCTACTGGCTAGTGTTAACTTGTGTAAATTTGAGATCCACCCAAAAGCACAATCTTTACACATTTAAAAAAACTGTTGTTTCACTGATCCATGCCTAAGATACTGCCATCAACAATACCATGCCCTGCCAAATTATATCTTCCTGGGCAACGTTTGGTGTGCGTGGGAAGAAGGGCAGGAGTGAGGAGCTGAAAGGCAACACATTGAGATAAGATCTTTCTACATTTGTACTGTATTTTATGAAGTTAGAGTAGGGCCAGAACCAACTCTCCTGTGTCCCAGAGAACTTTTCTCATGCCCAAACCCAAATAAGGGAACTCAGAATAATAAAGACACGTGTTCCTTTTTATTAAGCACTTATCATGATCCAGGCACTTTGCTAAGTTTCTTAGATGGTTGTTCTACTTAATCCTTACAACAACCCGAGAGATATTATCCTCATTTTACCTTAAGAATAAACAGATTAAAAATAATAACCAGAAAACAATTCCATGTTACCCAAATCTCAAATTTTGCTCCATTCTCTTTCTTCCTGAATCAGTTTTCTTGATCTGTTCTTTATCAAAAAAGTAGTATTTCTAACATATCACCTAAATTTAATTTTTTAAAGATTTTATTTATTTATTTGACAGAGAGAGAGAGAGAGAGACAGCGAGAGAGGGAGCACAAGTAGGGAGAATAGGAGAGGGAGAAATAGGTTCCTCGCCCCTGAGCAGGGAGCCCAATGTGATGTGGGGAGCTCAATAGCAAGACCCTGGGATCATGACCTGAGTCAAAAGCAGACACTTAATGACTGAGCCACCCAGGCACCCCAATATCACTTAAATTTTTAAAAATTCACTTCTACAGCACTGTATATATTTTTAAAAGTTCTACAACTTGTTTTTCTTCTCCTTTGGCCCTCAATCAACTCTGAGACACCTCAGAAAGCAGCATTTACTCCTCTCATTTTAGACATGAAGATCCCAGGCGTAACAACCTCAGGGGAATGCTTCTCCCATTCCTATCAGAGGCAATTCCAAACACCTCAAGCACTACACTAGACCCAATCACCTCACATTGAACTGAAAACCCAGCTGCCAGCTTTACAGAGATAATAGAAGCCATCAGGCAAGAATTCTCTCTGCCCTCACCTACACCTAAAATTACCTTTATCTGTACATTTCCTTCTCTCATAACTAAGAGAAAAAGGATTCATTCTTCTGTTCTTAACACTAATCTGTGCCCTAGATCCCATTCCCTCCTAGCTATTTCAAGCCATCAGTTAATCTTAATTTTCTATTCCTTCAACCTCTCTCTCTCTCCATTGGCTAATTTCCCTCAGGGAACCAATATGCATGTACATTATTTGTTTCTCTCTAAAAAGCAAACAAACAAAAACCTTTCTTGTATCCCATATTCCTCTTGTCTCTCCTTTCATTCTAAGCTAAGCTCCTTGAAGGCATAATTTAGACTGGCTGCCTCCATTTACTTATCTCCCATTCGCTGAAACATGAATTCTGCCCTTACTGCTCCACAGAAATTGCTCTCCCTGAAATCATTAAGAGCTCTTCAACACCAAATCCTTTCAGTTATCAAACCTTTATCCTGACTCAAAGCTCTGGGTACAGTATCCAAATCCAAGCTGGCTGGATTCCTAAACTCTTGCTAGACTGCTTCAAAGTAACCATACTCAGAGTTATCCTGATTTCCTTCTCCACCTCAGCCCCTGCAGTCAGTCACCAGATTCCAATAAATAAATTATAAATCTCCTAACTATCTCTGGAAGTAGTTTCCTAGGGGTGATGACTTCCAAACACCCAACTCAGAAACTTTATGATTATTTTAAACCCCTGACCAGACCCACACCTTATCAGAGGGAATAATCCCCTCTCTTCTGTGATTTCCCTCTTCCGTGGATATATTCAACATTACCCTAGAATCACAGACTTTTCGAATTGGAGGGGAATGTCATTTTATAACCCAGAAACAGAGGCTGAGTGTTTTATTGATTGTCAGCTTTGCACAGAGCCCGGAATACAGGGGAATTAATAGTATACATCTGTGGGGAAACATTTATTGGGTGAATCACAACCTCTGTAAAAGTTTCTTCATTTTGCACCTGGCCTCAATGACTTGTTTTCAGATTTAAATGGGATTTCTTTTTAAGCTATAAAAGCATTAAATAAGTACTGGTAGTTAGCATCTGAGGAACGAACCCTTCTACCTGCCCACCAACTAACCTCGGTGGTTCTAACCCTATTTTGCCCCACCAGATTACTCAATGCTGACCCTGCCGTCCAGGGAGGTCTGGTTGTCAGCCCCCCACACACTCACCCCTTAAAGATTTCTGTCAACAGTCGAGTCAATTATGAGGACTTGGCTAAATTCTCTCTTCAGACGGAAAGGCTTGTAGAAAAGCGACCACCTCAGCTTTCCTGACACAGTCCACGTGCCCACTATAAGCCGTAGGGGTCAGCTTTCCGCGAAACCGCAGTCCCAGAAAATCCAAAAAAAAAAAAAAAAAAAAAGTCAATCACAGCCGAACTTTAGCACAAGCTACACCCTCAATTCTCATTGGGGAGGTGCCCTCTTTGCGGAAGTGACGCACACACACGCGCGCAAGGGGAGTCACGGAAGAGGGGTGATTTTTCTGTACAGAAATCCCCGACGTAGGTACTGCTGCACGAAAGAGAGCTCACTCCGGTGACGAGCCGCCGCTCCTCTCCCTCATCTCTGCCATGGGCCCGCGGAGCCGCGAGGGTCGGGCGGGAGCAGTACAGAGCACTAACGACAGCAGCGCCCTCAGCAAGAGTTCTCTAGCCGCTCACGGGTACGTGCTCGACCCCTTTGCCGCGTTGCTCGTTCCGGGGACTGCGCGCCGCGCGCCGCTCATCCACCGCGGCTACTACGTCCGCGCACGCGCCGTGGGGCATTGCGTCCGCGCCTTCCTGGAACGGACGTGCGCGGCCTCGAGCGCTCCTCGCCCACAGATCTTGTCGCTGGGAGCGGGTTCGGATTCGCTGTATTTTCGCCTGAAATCTGCGGGCCATTTGGCTGGGGCTGCAGTCTGGGAAGTAGATTTTCCAGACGTGGCCCGGCGCAAGGCGGAGAGGATTCAAGAGACGCCGGAGCTATGCGGGTTAACAGGGCCTTTCCAGAGCAGGGGCCCCGCGTCAGCGCTGTGCTTTGAGAGTGCGGACTACCGCCTCCTAGGCCTGGACCTGCGGCAGCTCCCGCAATTGGACGAGGCCCTGGCCGCCGCCGGCCTTAACGCGGCCGCACCCACTCTGCTTCTAGCTGAGGCAGTGCTGACCTACCTTGAGCCGAATGATGCCGCGGCCCTCATCGCCTGGGCAGCCCAGCGTTTTCCTGATGCCGTTTTCGTGATCTACGAGCAGATGAGGCCACATGACGCCTTTGGCCAGGTCATGCAGCAGCATTTTCGGCAGCTCAATTCTCCCCTGCATGGCCTAGACAGCTTTCCGGACGTGGAGGCTCAGCAGCACCGCTTCCTTCAGGCTGGCTGGAATGCCTGCTGTGCCCTGGACATGAATGAATTCTATCGCTGCTTTCTCCCCTCGGAAGAATGCCAGCGCGTGGAGAATCTTGAACCTTTTGATGAGTTTGAGGAGTGGCATTTGAAGTGCGCCCACTATTTCATTCTGGCCGCCTCTAGAGGAGACACTCTCTCCGAAACGCTGGTGTATCCATCCTCAGGGGCGTTTCCTCGAATAGATCCTGCTTCTCCATCAGACGTCTTCCCTGCCAGTGTAGTCACTAGTGACAGCAAGGGCCCAAACCTTAAGAGATACGGGCATGCCTCTGTCCTTTTGAACCGAAACATTATTCTTAGTGCAGGAGGATTTGGAGAGCAAGAGGGACGGCATTGCCGAGTGAGCAAATTTCACTTGCTCTCAAGATATGGTGACTTCGAATGGAAAAGCAACCAAATGTGCAGTTGTGGGACTGGAGCCCAGTGGGATGGGCGCCTTTATCACACCATGACAAGACTTTCAGATACTGAGGTTTTGGTTCTGGGAGGGAGACTGTCCCCAGTAACTCCAGCCTTGGGAATTCTCCAACTTGGTATCTCTAAGAGTAAGGATAATAGTACTGAGGACCTTAATGTAACAGTAACAAAGGCGGGCCCAGAAGACTCCACGTTGTCATGTTGGCGGCATTCAGCAACAGAAGTGTCCTGTGACAATCAGAAATATTTGTTTGTGTATGGGGGTCGAAGTGTGGTAGAACCTGTACTAAGTGACTGGCATTTCCTACATATGGGGACAATGGCTTGGGTCAGTATCCCAGTGGAAGGGGAAGCACCTGAAGGTCGGCATTCACACAGTGCCTGCAGCTGGCAAGGGGGAGCCCTTATTGCTGGAGGTCTGGGTGCTTCCGAGGAGCCACTAAGCTCTGTACTCTTTCTAAAGCCAATCTCTTGTGGATTTCTCTGGGAATCAGTAGTCATCCAACCTCCCATTACACCAAGGTACTCCCACACAGCTCATGTGCTCAATGGGAAGCTTCTATTAGTTGGAGGGGTCTGGATTCATTCTTCCTCAGTTCCTGGAGTGACTGTAATTGATTTGACTACAGGGTTGAGCTCTGAGTATCAGATTGACACAACATGTGTGCCATGGCCATTAATGTTACACAATCATACCAGCATCCTTCTTCCTGAAGAGCAGCAGCTCCTGCTCCTTGGAGGTGGTGGGAACTGCTTTTCCTTTGGCACCTACTTCAACCCCCATACAGTGACATTAGACCTTTCTTCCTTAAGTGCTGGACAGGACTGAACTTTTGATATATTAAGGACCCACTTAGATAATAAAGGTTTCCACAAATAGGATTTGACTGTGGCTATAGACATTACCACTCCTTCCTTCCCCCTCTTTTTCTTCTCATTAGCACTACTATCCAGTGCAGAAAGTGAAAGAGGTTGTTAAACACATACCAACACTCAAAGAGATGATACAAAAATAAAACATGAGTAGGCCTACCTTAAAAGAATGGCCATACAATCCTAGAGTAGGAATTGGGGAGCCTTTGGATCCCTGTGTGTCCAGTTTATTGGTTTTCCTCATCCAAGTTTATCCATTTATTGAGTTACAATGACTGTTAACCTACCTAAGTGAAATGAAAAGTTTCCCACTCTTAGGCTTTGAAAATGTTTAACACAGATCCTTAGAATAAAAGTTGGTAACTCTGGTTTCTCTTTGGAGTACATAAAACTTTTGCTTTTTACTAAAGATTTCCATGGAGAGGAATAGTAATGAGTTTTTAGCTAATTCTTGAGGCCTTTTTATGAGGCTACCTTTGAAAAAGAAGAAAACAAGGTTGAATATGGCTGAAGAGACATGGTTTGACCTCATTCTTCATGTATGAAATCTGAAATGAACCCACTTATATTATCTGATATGGATATGAATAAACCCCGGGAAACAAAGGGCTTAACAGCTAGACATCTGGCAACGCCATGGGTGGGCCAGATACTAAATAGCTAGGAGGAATATGATCAGAAGGCAGAAAGGCTGCTCTGTATTTCTTGTTTCTAAATTCACCACAGACTACCTCCAGCTTGCAGGAAGGATCAAAGCACAATGTTGATAAAATGAGTGTTCTCAGCTATGTAGGAGTTAGAATTCTAGAATTCTAACCTAGAGATGACTTAAAAGCCCAGGTTATACCTTCCATTATGCTACTTTTCAGATGGTGCCATCAACTATTATTTCATTAGTTTTGGTGGGGGGAGAGAAAAGGTGGCAGGGGCGCAATTGTCAAGAGAATGTGGATATGTGCCAGACCTAATTAGTAGTGCAGTAGTGCCTCTTCTCTTTTTTTTTTTTTTTTTTAAAGATTTTTATTTATTTGACAGAAGCACAGCGAGAGAGGGAACACAAGCAGAGGGAATGGTAGCGGGAGAAGCAGGCTTCCTGCCGAGCAAGGAGCCCGATGCGGGGCTCGATCCCAGGACTCTGGGATCATGACCTGAGCTGAAGGCAGACACTTAACGACTGAGCCACCCAGGCGCCCCTACCTCTTCTCTTGAGTACTGCCCACTGTGGTGCATTATGAGTAACTGGACTTGTTCTCTCCAGAAGAATTACCCACATTTTCTGCAAGTGATTACCAGATTAAGCATGCCCTCCACCTTTAACCCTATACATGCATCATACTCATGTATGATGAACTCATACTCGCTTCTCAAGCTCTACTCATTAGAACACTTAGAAGTTTTGTCAGCAGCATTTACTATGTACCTCTGGGGCAGCACTCAGCATGGACTAGTGCTGGATCCCAGTTTTAATTAGAGATGTGGGCCAGGTTGAGAACTGAAGTTAGGAAAAGATTTTTACTTCTCCAACTCACCTGAATATTTTTGTTCTAAAATTCTGGTATGGAGCCTGGTACAGTTATGAGAGTTAATGAAATGCTTTTACCTCATTTAGTGATTGTACTTTTTAGACCAGAGAAACTAGTGAATAAAGGAAGATAATTTCTTATTTTGAATATCTACTCTGTCGAGGTCTCAAAAACAGTGTATCATACCATTGAGGATATGACAACAAAGTTAAGAACAACTCTTCTAGGATATGTTCTTCAAAGGCCAGTGCTGTCACTTCTTTGTGTGCTTTCTGGATTTTACCATCAACTATTCCATTTTTTATCTTTCTGCAAGTTTAATCCTCCTTAGTGATGTTAGGAAGTTGACATGTAACAATAACGTTCCAGTGCACAATCATTGTTTAGTTTTCTCTTTCTGTGATCTTAGACCTTGAAGTCCTGGTTTATTCTCTATGCATTTGTAATCCTAAGCCCAACCTTGAACAGCCCATGCCTATCTACTCTGGGACCCATCCTACATGATATCTTTTGGAAAACACTCTCATAATGGCAGCCCCAAAAGTAGCCAACTATTCTTTTCTTGTGGGAGAGAAGCCTGTGCTCTTTGGAGAATCTGGCGAACAAGAGAAATAGTCACTAAGGTGAGTTCTTAATCATAGGGACTATCCAATAATGTCTAGTGTGACATTAAAACTAAACTTAGCTTTTTGACTGCAGTAATGAAGAGGATATAAAATAATATTAGGCTGGCAAGGAAAGTCATAAGTCCTGGCTAATCACATTTGCACTTGATGTTTAAAGAGAGAAGGAAGTATGTGCTATGGTAAGTGCTGTGAAATGTGTAAGCCTGACGATTCACAGACATGTACCCTGGGGCAAATAATACATTATATGTTAATAAAAAATAAATAAATGATATATATATATAAAAAAATAAAGAGAGAAGGAAAATATGTTGAGCAGAAATTAGGAAGGGATGCCTGGGTGGCTCAGTCTGTTAAGTGGCTGCCTTTGGCTCAGGTCATGATTCCGGGGTCCTGGGATCGAGTCCCACATCGGGCTCCTTGCTCAGCAGGGAGCCTGCTTCTCCCCTCTGCCTGCTCTGCTTGCCATTCCCCCTGCTTGTACACGCTCACTCTCTCTCTCTCTGACAAATAAATAAATAAATCTTAAAAAAAATTAGGAAACTTAATCACCTTCAGAATAGATTGAGATTCCTTGGATGCCAATAATTGTGTAAACAAAAGATTTCTGTCATTCCACAGTTTAAAGACTGTTCACTTATCTTTCTTGGTCAATGACATAAAGCATTTGGTTGGGAAGGGGCTATTTCTTGACTAAGGGAAGGAATTGGGTCTGTCTAGTTCACTCCTCTATCCCCAACATACTTGGTGCTTAATAAATACTTGTTAGATAGAGGCTCAATTTTACACTCAAATAAATGAATATTGAATATTACTATTGTATATACCAGGCACAAACAGATGTCAAAATTCATTTAATTAGTGTGGGGGGAGCATTAAAGTTTTAAAGACCTATTTAAGAGTTTTTAAAATTCAACTGTTTTAACCTGGGTAAAGGTGTAGTCTTCCTGGTGTTACTCCTAGCTTAATAGATTACACCCAAACCCTCCCTGATTGCAATTTCCAGCTGACCTTCATGCCCTTTTGCTCAACAATTACCCCATATCCTTTGCAATGAAGTGAGCTAACTTTGCCAAAAGGCTAATCTGAGGATGTAGGAACATGCAATTAAATGTGCTCATAAACACATAAACACAGGATCTTACTAAGATGTGGGGATGCTTCACTGGGCATCACTTGGTGTGTAACTCTCCAGGTTTAATACAGGAAGAGGAAAAACCTTGCCCTAATACTTATGCGAAAAGTTATTTGCCACCTAAATGGCAGTCTAAAACTAGAAAGTAAATTGTAAATTTAGGATATGATACTACATTCTGCTTTTTGCATTCCCTAGCCTTTGTCCACATTTTTAGGCTTTTCATTAGAGCCTCTCAACATCTGATTCATATGCAGACTTACCAACTCAGAAAAATTTAGTAAAGCAGATCTTTCTTATGTATGGCTCTATCAGCAACTTAAGTAGTGCTTAAGAGGAAAAACCCAAATTTCCCACCTTTCCTTACCTTCGCCTAAAAAACTCAACTGAAAAGGCAGTCTAGACCTCAATCCATTGAATCTAAATTTGACAATTTTTTTTTGAAAGGGAGGGCGGTGAGAGGAGCAGAGGGAGAGAAGAGAGAATTTTTAAAATATTTTATTTATTTATTTGACAGAGAGAGAAAGAGTTCACAAGTAAGCAGAGAGGCAGGCAGAGAGAGGGTCGGGAAGCAGGCTCCCTGCTGACCAGAGAACCCGATGCAGGGCTCAACCCCAGGACCCTGAGATCATGACCTGAGCCAAAGGCAGAGGCTTTAACCCACTGAGCCACCCAGGTGCCCCGAGAGAGAGTATCTTAAGCAAGCTCCATGCCCAGCATGGAGTCTGACATAGGGCTTGATCTCACAACCCTGAAATCGCGACCTGAGCCGAAATCAGGAGTCAGATGCTTAACCAACTGAACCACGCAATGGCCTCCAGCCAACAGTTTTTATTTCCAGGGCATAACACATAGTAAATGTTCAATTATGTCACATGAAGAATGGATATATGTTTGATTCAGGCTAAAATTAATAATAAATAGTGAGTTGTAATGTTAAGATCAGAGATTATCCCAGAAAATCAAAATATATTATAAAGTCATAGTAATTAGCTTGATATTGGTGCCAGAATAGACAAATAGATTGAGGAAACAAAGAATTCAAGAATAGACTGTATAGGGGTTTCTGGGTGGCAACATAAAGTGTCTGCCTTCGGCTCAGATCATGATCCCAGGGTCCTGGGATTGAGCTCCATGTCAGGCTCTCTGCTCAGTGGGGATTCTGCTTCTCCCACTCCCTCTGCCTGCCACTCTGCCTGTTTGTACTCTCTTTCTCTCTGTCAAGTTAATAAAATCTTAAAAAAAAAAAAAAGAATCGACTGTATAGTAAGGTGACATTCAGATCTGTGATGAATGGCCTGACTCTTAAGTATATGTATGATTTGGGACTACTTGGCTAATCATTTGTGAAAAGTAATGTCAGCTCCCTACTTCTCACAAATCACAATCATAAATTCCAGATGGATTAAAGACCAGACTTAAACTTAAAAAATAAAGCCCAACTAAATTATATGAGTATAAGAACAAGTATAAAAGAATATGTTTAAAATCTTAGGTGTAGGAAAGGCCTAAAAGGACACATACATATAAACCAGATTTTTTAAAAAATCAGGTAACTTTATTCATTTAAAATTTCAGAGCAATAAGAAAATACATTCTTCCCTCTCCACAGGGTCAGGTCATAGGAAAACTTTTGTTTTCCTTTTTTCATTAAGTCCTTACAATTAAGATGCATGTGACTCATTCCTCTGTTTCTCAGTACTAGTTTCTGAGATAGGTTAACAATGGGAAATTTGGATAATGTAAAGTGAAGCTTTTAATTGACCATAGCAACTCATTCATTCATTCATCCATTCAATGGTGTTCTAAGCAGGATAGATCTCAAATAATCCTTTGTGGAATTTGCAGCCTAGCAAGGGGAGAAACTAAACAACAAAGACAATAAATACATATTATATTAGAAGTGATAAGGACTGTGGAAAAAAAGAAAAAGTACAGTAGGATAAGTGGGATCCGGAGTGCATGGGGATGGGGTAACAGAATACAATAACTAAAAAGGGTGCATACTCTATGGAGCTATGAAATTTGGGAAGGTAATAGAGTTAGCTAAGAAGATCATTAAGGAAAGAGTATTTCAGACAGAGGGAATAGACAGAGCAAAGCTGCTTTGGAAATTCATTGTAAGAACTTTAGCTTTGATCTGGGTGAAGAGGAGAGTTGTGTAGGGTTTTGACTCACATTTTTAAAAAAGATTTATTTGGGGGCGCCTGAGGGGCTCAGTGGTTAAGCCTCTGCCTTCAGCTCAGGTCATGATCTCAGGGCCCTGGGATCGAGCTCCACGTCGGGCTTCCCCCTCTTCTCTCTGCTTGCATCTCTGCCTACTTGTGATCTCTCTCTCTGTCAAATAAATAAATAAATAAAATCTTTAAAAAAAAAAAATTTATTTGTTCGAGAGAGAGTGAGCATATGGATGGGGGGAGAGGCAGAGGGGACAGGATGTGCAGAGGGAGAGACTCTCAGGCAGACTACCTGCCAAGCACAGAGCCCAACATGGGGCTTGATTTCAGGACGCTGAGATCATGACCTGAGCCAAAATCAAGAGTCAGACACCCAACCGACTGAGCCACCCAAGGGCCCTCTATTTGACTCACATTTTTAAAAGGGTCCCTTTGGACATCATAAGAGGAAAAGATTGTAGGAGGTCAAGAGTAAAAGCAGGGAGACTTGTTGGAAAGCTGTTGGAGTAATAAAGATGAAAGATGACTTGGATTCAATTGGAGTGAATTGAATTCAATTTCACTTGAATTCAATTTCATTGGTGAAAATGGTGGGATTGGGGTATATTCTGAAGGAAGAGCTAACAAAATTACCTAATGGACTGGGTATGGAATACAATGAAAAGGGAGGAATGAAGGATGGGCTCTAAGTGTTTAGTCTGAAGGAACTAGAAGGTTGGAGTTGCCATCGCCAACAGGTGGTGCAAATTTGTGAGGGCAGTGGGGGGAGGTAGATCAGGAGTTCAGGTTGGATATGTTAAGTTTGCGATGTCAGTTAGACATCCAAATGGAGAGTCACTTACTCAAATATCTATTTTATAACCTCTCTCCTCATCGTCTACATTTGCTCACTTTTTCCTTTGCCTTCTATAAATAACCAGACCAAACATAGGAACGGAACTGGCAAATAAAAATGGCTGGACACATAAACTGTAACTTGAAGAATAAGAGGGGCAAATCCTCTGTGAGATGGCCCATGCCTGGCTACTCCTGGCTCTCAGAGCCCTTCTCAGAGCCACTTTCATTCAAATTCACCGTCTTGGTTTTTCTTCTGATTTTAACTTCTCTATTAATATTTACCGTGCATACTGTGTGATTTTCCATTAGTAGACTTTTCATACAGCAAGAGTCTGACATTCCCTATGTCACGAGCCTCATCTCCTGCTATACCTCCTCCTCTTACCTGAGATCCAAGTTATATGGAACTACACCTAGGTCCCCAAGTACCTCCGTTTCTTTACTTACGGTATTCTTCCTATGAGACTCTTGATGCTGCTCTTCTTACCTTACTCTTAACCTTGTGTATATAACTCCTACTTGACTTTCAAAGCTTATCTTCTTTTTAAAGATTTATTTATTTATAAGAGAGAGAGAGACAGACAGAGAGAGAGAGAGAGCACGTGCACAAGTGGGAGGCAGGAGCAGAGGGAGGAGGGAAAAATAGTTTCAAGCAGGTTCCATGCTGAGCCCAGGGCCAGATGTGAGGCTTGATCCTGTGAACCCAAGATTATGAACTGAGCCGAAACCAAGAGTGGGATTTTTAACCAAATGCACTACCCAAGCACCTCTCGAAGCTTATCTTTGAAAAGCATTCCATGATTCTAATACTCTTGCCCTTTCAAGCCCGGATGGGTTACCCTTCTGTATTGAAGTACACCTTGTAAATATCCTCCGTATTGCACTTAACCATATTGTCTTATAACCTGTTTTCTAGTCCGTCTTCTCACTGCAGATCTAACTCCTTGAGGGCAGGGACAGTATCTTATTCATTGTTGTATTCCCAGCACCTGAAACTATAAACACTGAAACTGAACAAGGATCTCTCATTGTAGGTGTTTAATTTCTTGAAGCCGGTCCTTTCTCATACCTTTTCAATAAAATAAATCTTACGTCACCAGCTTCCTGTGGAAGAATAGAAAAACATCAGTGAAGAATAATGACAAAAAGCAACAACAACAACAACACAAAAACAAAACAAACCCACAAACTCCTGTCATGCAAGCCTGTGCGGTTGGTCATAGACTCAGAAAGAATCATCCAGAACCTTTAGAACACAGCTGTGATTATACACATCTGCTTTCAGGAACCTCATTCTTAGTCCTACTGCTTCCGCCATCTCCCACTCAGACATCTGGTGAGTAGTAATAAAGATAAGTAATCAGAGATAATGAATTTTTTGTATTATTTTGTAGAAGATTAGTATATTAACCACATTTTAACTATTAAGAAGATCCACTCAGTAGTGACTTGAACCTGCAACTTACCCTCTAGCCCAATATATTACGAAATTTTCAGTTTGGGTTAAGACTCACCTATGGTCACTTTTGGTTTGAGCTAACCACCTAGACTCATACTAGAGTCAATTCAGCTAAAACACAAGTACAACCTGTGGCTTCTATATCCTCCCATGCGTTAGCCAACAGTTCATTTTAAAACACTTGTCATTTATTGTATAAAACATATATGCTCATTATAGAAATATTTTACAGAGCAAAATCTGCTATATTTAAACATTTTCTAAGACTTGCCAACTATGCTACAGTTGCACTGTTTTCCTTCTTACAAGTTCTGAATAAAAATTCCTTTCACCACCACAAAGAAAGTTAACCTCAGGGGGATAAAATCAAGTTGTTGATAGTTCTTGTGCATGTCTTGTTCGGCTGGTGTCTACATGACAATTTCTTAGCTGATGAATTCTTCTTTGATAAGCGATTGCTTTCTCTTGCCTACATCAATAAGAATAACATCAAGTCCCTAAGGTTACTAAAATTATGAAACTAAGAAATATGATATTATTTTTTCCTTTTTTTAAAGAAAGCACTATGCCCAACGTGGGACTTGATGTCAGGATCCTGAGCTCAAGAGTCACATATTCTACCAACTGAGCCAGCCAGGTGTCCTATATGGTATTATTCATACCATTTTCTTTTTTTACAAGATGAGGAACATGGTCTGCAAAATCAGATCTGAGAAGACCTGAGAAAAAATAGCATGCAAGTGAAGAACGAAAGCTGTGCTACTTAGGATGGAAAGGAAGTAAAATATGAACCTGAGGAGGACAGCAAATGTGTAAGAACTGGCAACCTGAATTAATGTTCACTCATCCTGAAGAAGTAACTAGATAGAACTGTGACAAAAGTTCATGCTGTACAACTAACCGATGGCAGTTGTGTAGTTTAAACTCATGGGATTGGAATCAGATAGACTTGGGTTTGAATTCTGATTTCGCTCCTTAATATCTTGTGACCTCAGATAATTGCTTAACTTTTTTGAACCTCAGTTCCCACATCTATAAAATGGGTATAATAATGGTACTCACATCATAAGTTGATGAAAGAATTTTATAAGACAATGTAAATAGAGCGTTTTAGCACAGTGTGAGGTGTACACTAAGGACTCAATAAATGTTAGTCCTGGACATGACAAAAGTAGAGAGGGGTAGTCTATGACCTTCCCTGAGTAGTTCGTCTCTAGTGTTTAACCAGTCAGTCCAATATTTAATGACTATTTAATACTGTGCATGGACAAAGTAATGCTCAGAATCAGAATATCTTAGAGAAATGAGATAAAGAGTTTAATTGAGAGAGGTTTTGTAGCTACACAGATATTCTAAAAAAAATGAGGGGGTTTTGACTGGAGTGGGAAGGAGTAGAGAAAGAATTCCTCAAGGATAATGTGAGATAAATGCCTTGCATGGGAAGGATGGCTAGAGTATGGTTGAACAGAGGCAAGAAGTAAGTCTTTTCAGGTACAGTTGAAATATACAGTTGAGACAGCATGCCTTTGGAATGCCTTCCAACATATTATCCCTGCTTGATGGTTCCTATTTGGTTCCCTTAGGTCATTTAGCCTTTAATACTAGTCCATGAGGCTGGAGTACAAAATAAGAAAATAAGACATAAGAGAAGGACCTTCTGGATGAAAAGGCAGCTGAAACCTTTTGGTCCTGGAAGGAGAGAAAAGGAGAGAGTATGGAGACTTGGGGTATGAGTTATCTTCCCACTACCCCAACTCTACCTTGGGGTCAAAACAGAGGAGAGGAGGAGTCAAGAATGGTAGAATCACCCAGATGGACTTCAGCAACTCCCAATGCAGGAAGTTTCTTCTTAGTTCTCAAGGCAAGGCCTGGGAAAATTGTAAACCCCTCAGGGAAACTCCATATTCGATAGGGCACCAGAGCAATACAGGGCCATAGGTAGTTTAGAAATTGCTAAGGAGTATGAAGGTCTGAAATAGCACCACCATTTCCCATAGCTGGTGTGTGGTATTTAATGAAAGCAGAAGTTCCTTTATGACCAGCACAACACAAATGTAGTGAAATATCCAGGAGAGCAGCAGAGGCCTGGGGTCAGGCTAAGTGAAGCTGCAGGGGAAAGACCACAGATTTCACTGGAGGAAAGGAGGGGCCCAGCATGAGATTTGGAGAGCAAGGTGGGACCATATGAACCTCAGCAAACCAACATAGGACACAGCAGGACCAGACACAGGATATCCAAAATCAGAGGGGAGTCAAAGGTCTGTGTCCCTCCCCTATGAAGGTATGTAAGCTCCCTCTATACTCAGAAGCCATGTTAAAAAGAAATCAGGAAGAGAGAGGTCTTGAGAATGAAGAAATAGCCTGAACAGGGAGTTTACACTTTGAAATGACTAAAACGACACAGTTACCTAAGATTACACAGTCAGGCAATGGTGGAGCTCCAGAGCCTATGCCCTCAGTTACTGTACTACACCTGGATAGACACTGAGCAGGGTGAATTCTGGAGGGCCTTGGGAGCTTTCCAGAGAAGCTGAATTGGAAGCCATAAGTATTGGTATTAGGAAGTGGATTCTGAGCTGGAGAGCTGTATATTTAGGGAAGACAAGTCTGGCAGAGCCCTGCAGGACAGGGTGAGGAGGGGAAATCTGGAAGCAGAATAAAATATCAATATCTATAACCCAGGCCAAAATGATGAGAGCTTAAAATAGAGCAGTAATTGGGGCACCTGGGTGGCTCAGTGGGTTAAAGCCTCTGCCTTCAGCTTAGGTCATGATCTCAGGGTTCTGGGATTGAGCCCCGTGTTGGGCTTTCTGCACAGCAGGGAGCCTACTTCCCACCCCCACCCCCCGCCTGCCCCTCTGCCTATTGGTGATCTCTCTCTCTCTCTCTCTCTCAAATCAATCAATCAATCAATCAATCAATCTTTTAAAAAATAGAGCAGTTACAATAAAAATAGAAAGGAAGGAACACATCTTGTACCATTTGCAATAATAATAAAACTAGTAACAAAACAAGTACTTACTATGGGCTGGCACTGTGCTGAACATTATCTCATTTAATTATCACAGCAAGTCTATAAAGAATTAACTAGAGGCACCTGGGTGGCTCAAGTTGGTTAAGCAACTGCCTTCGGCTCAGGTCACGATCCTGAAGTCCCAGGATCGAGTCCTGCATTGCGCTCCCTGCTCAGCAGGGAGTCTGCTTCTCCCTCTGACCTCTCCCCTCTCATGCTCGTTCTCTCTCTCTCTCTCTCATTCTCTCTTTCCAATAAATAAATAAAATCTTTTTAAAAAGAGAATTAACTATTACTTTTCCTATTTTGAAGATGAAGAAATGGAAGCACAGTGAGATTAACAGGTCTGATGCCACACAGCTGGATGTGGTAAAGCCAGGCATCACACCAGGATAGGTCTAACGATGGAGCCCAGAATCTTAAGCAGTCTACTTGACCATGATGTGGCAACATGATCAAGTGTCTCCTGATGACAGGAAAATGTGGTGGAAGAATCAGAGATCTCACTAAGATCCCACTAACCTAAACTCTAGGTTTGTAGATTAAAATGGTAACTCTAGTGAAACAAATGTGTAGTTGGGAAAGAGAAGTTAAAAGGGGGAAATGAATTTAGTTTGAGATACATTGAGTATGTCCATATGGTGTACATAAATCAATTTCCCCAGGGCTAAGATGGGATTTAATGGGACACAAGTGAGTTTTTAGGCCCAATCTATAAATTTAAGTTGTTAGTTAATGGGGGGGAGATAGTAAAGCCAATTTTCAAATTTAAAGACACACTTTATTTTTAACTTGATCCTCTGTATTGCATTTACATGACAATAAATAATTTTTTAACAAGTAACATATTTCCTCTCCCTGACATCAGTTAAGTGACAGGTGAATTTGAAGACTCTAGAGAACATAAGTTATCATCATTGTTCTGCATTCAGCAGAGAACTTGGTGGTAACTTTAGTTCCTTGCAAGGCTCAGCCAGATGCTGGCCCCAGCCTTGTGGTTACTCAACAAACAGCTTCACACTTATTTATTATATCAAATAAGGTGTCAACAACCCATAGTCCTGCCTTCTTCATTACCAAAAAGCCTGAGTCAATTGCTGAGGTAATCACCATAGGTAACTACGTTAGGACAGTGGCCAAACTACCCAGAAATGGAATTAAATGGGCTATTGGGCAGTGAGGTAAATTAACAACTGGTCAATCTCTGTAGATGTGGCCAGGGGCCAGGGGCCTTCAGTAAAAATAAGGAAGGCAAGAAAAGAGAAGGGCCCTACTTGAGCAGACATAGGCCTTTCAAATAGTCATAATTGCTTCCGTTTATTGAGCGCTGACTCTGTGCCCAGACATGACCAAGAGCTTTCAAGAATTATCTTCTATAATCCTCACAACCCTGTAAAGAGGTACCATTATCATGTTCCCTTTGAAGATGAGGAAACTGAGGCTTAGGGAAGGGATGTAATTTATTCATGGACACAGGCTAATCATTGGGACAGGATTCAAACTCAGGTTTGAGAATCCTATAGTAATCCAGTCTCAAGGTAGCTCCGAGGCTTGGACTGAATCCCATGCCACTGCACTAATCTGCCTTGTAAGAACAACCACCATGACAAAATGCCTTTGACATTTTACAGACCCAAACTGGAATAGTCGAGTTAGCATCAAGGACAATACCTCTGAGAATGTGCTGCCGGTCAGACTGGCCTTACAGGCAGCATCAGCCCTGCCCCTGGAATGCCAAAACTCCCTCTCTGCATTGTCAGCCCAGCAACCTGAAACCCATTTCTGTTGACTTTGAGACCTAAACCTTACATAACCCTTCACTGTTTCTACTGCTTTTACAGGGCCATGATTTTATACCATGATGAAGTCTGATAACCCAGGCATTGATTTCTGTTGCAGCAGCTGAACATGAGCCATCAAGGGAAACTGTTGTCCTTTTGTCTAGATCAACCAACCAAGCATGAAATTATGATGGAAACATGTGGTATTTCCCAGCGCCAATATAATAAAGTTAGCTGCCCCAGGTGCCCAGTCCCTGTATTGTAACCTGGATGGCCAAGTTTTGTGACTAGCACTAGGGGGTGAGCTAACCTGGAAGTCATTCTCTCATCCAGAAATGTTGCTACTGCTCTCTCAAGTTTCTTAGAAACGATAGATAGACTGCTTTTAGGTCCTGGTTTCATATCTATAACCTTATTTGCTATAGGTCAAAAGTTGAGAGTAGGCATTGACTATCAGGTCCTGGGATAACTACTTTCAAGGAAGAAACGATGTCTCTCCTGATATTAGACCTCTCTGGGAGGCATCTTCCTTACCCCTTCTTGAGACAGTGTCATTTTCAAGGGACCATGAGTAATTCTCTGGGTTAGGGCTGATGGAGACAGCCACTGTTCTGAATCTTGGAATTTAGATTAATGGTTACTCTCAGCACCTCATCTGCCCCAGTCCTAAAGTTTTGTTCAAATCACGGGACGCACTGTCTCATTTTTTTTTTTTTAAGATTTTATTTATTTATTTGACAGAGAGGAGAGAGATCACAAGTAGGCAGAGAGGAAGGCAGAGAGAGAGGGGGAAGCAGTTTCCCCGCTGAGCAGAGAGCCCGATGCGGGGCTCGATCCCAGGACCCTGAGATCATGACCTGAGCTGAAGGCAGAGGCTTTAACCCACTGAGCCACCCAGGTGCCCCCGCACTGTCTCATTCTTAAAAACTATCCAAATGTTCTCTTTCAGGACGCTATATATATATTTTAAAAGATTTTATTTATTTGACAGAGCGAAACACAGCGAGAGAGGGAACACAAGCAGAGGGAATGGTAGCAGGAGAAGCAGGCTTCCTGCCGAGCAGAGAGCCCGATGAGGGGCTCGATCCCAGGACCCTGGGATCACGACCTGAGCCAAAGGCAGACGCTTAACGACTGAGCCACCCAGGCGCCCCTCAGGATGCTATGTTTACAAGGAAATGGGGCCTCCTATTTTCCTCCCTCTAATGTAAATCTTGAGTTTCTGCCTTCACAGGAACTCCATTTTATTGACTCATTTGTAGTCATTTATGGGGTCATAAATAATGGGCTGGGGAAAAATATGGAGGCTCAAGAGAAGGAGACCAATGTCCTTATAAAGCAGCGCAACTCTTACCTGACCCAAGTCAACTCTTCTCAAGAGATGAAGCCATCTCAGGGCTTCTGGTGAAAGTGTTGAAACAACAGCTAAGCCACATAACTATCCTTAAATTCCAGCTTGGCCTCTTGCCTAGGTGCAAGATTTCGTCAGCCAAAGCTAGAGAACAGCCACACTTGCCTTAATGATTTTTGCCCAAAGCCTGTCCCAGCCAATGACAATCCAAACTGGAATAACCATTTACATCATCACAGACTGATGTTAATATTAACCTGATTTCCTGTCAGGTTCTGAATAAACCTTCTATCACCTAGACTGATGACTCTTCCTCTGGCTTAAGTTGTTTTTCAGGGAGTTGCTTGAGTTCATTCCACATGTGAGTGGAACCTTCCCAGAACAGGCAGGGGATTGTCAGGCACAGGTGGACTCCTACGTCCTGCGACAGGGGTTTAGGAGCCACGGAATTACTGAATGCAAACCACGGAAGTATTCTCCTTATCCCTTTGTTCAAAGATCAGAGGGGGCTTCAGGCCACAGCTAAAATCCAGTCACAGAAATTCAGTTTAGACTGTATTCAGTCAACTGGAGCATGTTCAGCAAGTAAAAAACAGATCAGAGTGACATACTCTTTGTAGAAAAATAGTACATTCCCCTTTAGTAGAAGTGGAAAAGGCAAGACCCTTTCTGAGCAGGCACAGGGTGTAGAAGGGAACACAGTTTAGAAACTGGATTCACCACTGGGTGATGTGAGGGAAGTCACATAATCTCTTTGGGACACAGTTTTCTCATCTGTAAAATGGGTTTCATAGTACCTAACTCATAAGGTGCTTATAAAGATCAAATGATGCAGGTGTCTTGCATGGTAGTTGGCAAGTAGGACACACTCAAAACAAATGTTGGTTTCCATCTCCTATTCTGCTTCCTAAAGTTCACATTAATCCCAGATCATTCTGGGTTCTACAATCCTCAGACCTGGGCAAGTGAGAGGGAGTGCCTTCCTCAAAATTTTCCAAATCCCTCTCTGGTGATTTCTGGCAGTGCTGTCCAGCTTGGACCTGGTCCCATATGGGCCCCAAACTCTGTTTTTTATCTCTTTTAGGCACTCTAACTCTCCATATCTTTCCCTCCCCAACATGGAGTTAACGAGATACCCTGAGAAGTTCTAGGACGCACATTTATGGGGTTGTCCCTGGGCACTGTGGCCAGGATCAGGTTTCTGGAAGATGGCCTGGTGAACAGATAACTCCAATTGGCCAATGTGATATTTCCTTGAGGGATCTTGCGAGACTGAGCTGCCAGAATGATGTTGACATGCTGACTTTGGGTGATTTCAATTTTTATTTAGATAGGGACCCTGCAAAAAATATTCGCTTCGGGGCTGTGCAAACTATAAGGGTGGTCCTGCTTTTAGGAACCCAGAAATACTTGTCCCCACAGGTGGGTGGACTTATGTGGGATTTAGTAACATAGTAATTATTTATGTGCTAGCTATCAAAATTATCAAAAATTTGGGCTCTGCAAAGGGCAGCAATTTAAAACATTGCTTTTAAGTTAAAATTCTAGTATCATCCTCATTTCCCTCCCCTGTCTACCAGGTTCTTGTCTCTCTCATGGTCACCAAATCCAGTCGGTCCTAATTCTGCACGTCTCTAACATGTAGCCCCTTCTTTCTGTCCTGTTGCCTTAGTCCAGATGTCCAAGGTGTCCCTTTCCTCCTGGACTATTGCAGTGGCCTCACATCTTCCAGATTCTTCCCATATCATTCTATCTCCCACACTGACTGGGAAGGAGGAAAAGCCAATATAAAAATGGGTTACCATTCAGAGCAGCACTATTCACAATAGCCAAAAGGCAGAAACAACCTAAATGTCCATCAACTGATGAACAGATAAAATGTATATCCATATAATGGAATATTATTCAGCCATAAAGAGAAGTACTGATCCATGCTTCAACATGAATGAATCTCAAAAACATATGCTAAGTAAATGAATCCGGCTAGGAAAGGGTATATATTATGGGATTCCATTTACATGAAATATCTAGAATAGGCAGCTTCATAGAGACAGAAAACAGATCAGTGGTTAGCACAAGTTGGGGTAGGGAGGAGTGGAGAGTGATGGCTTACTAGGTATGGAGTTTCTTTTGGGGGTGATGAGAGTGTTCTGGAGCTAGATAGTGGTGATGGTTGCATAATGGAATGTACTATGTACTCCTGAATTTTACACTGTAAAATTGTTAAAATGGTAAATTTTAATGTTAACAATAAAAAATACTCGTTATCAAGCTGGTCACCGTTATGGACATCTAGGGCTCAGTCATGATAAGACCCTTTGGAAAGCCAAGGAGAATGTGCCTCAGAATTTCACCCTGAAGGAGACCAGAGGGAGCATTTATCTACCAGATCCTGGTCTCCATGGTCAAGGATTACCCTTTAGGGTACTAACTTTCTTTCCCTTTTAGGTTTGTGTATGTGTGAGTGCATAGCACGTCAGAGAAAAATGCTGGGGCAAAGGGTGAGAGATTCTTGCTGAAGTTGAGACATAGTGCTATCAGGTCACATCTGACTGTTGCAGAAATAGCTGGAGTTAAAGATGGGCCAAGTAGATGTGAGGTGGGGGCATGGGATGCATCCAGTACACCCTCAGTTTGAAATACTATGGATGCATGCTCATTGAAGTAGAAAGTAGATGTGGAGGAAGAGCAACAGGAAAGAGGTCTGGTGGATTCTTGTCACTCCTGATGTTCAGTGTTCACTCGAGCTTCAGTGTTGTCATCCCATCTTTCTAGAGCCTCACTTCTCCCTCTCCACCACAATCACCTGTTCTTCAAGCTTGCCTGCTCAATTTCTTCAGCAGGAATCTTTCTTCCACAGCATCAGGATGTCTAAGTAATTAAGATCTCTACTTTCTCTCCAGCCTTCAGTCTCCTCCTGCCCTCTTCATTCTCCCCAGACTAGTTTAGAATCCATGGTTCATACTTTTAGTCACTCTCTCAAGCAGTTCTACACTCTTGCTCTTTAGCACTTTCATACCATTTGATCAAGTCCCAACCCCTGGTGATACCAACTCCCAGGTCCCTTCATGGTTACATCCTGGGATAAGCCCCATTAGAGGACGACAGGACAGATCACTTCAGTGAAAGTTAGCAGCTCCATACTCTCAGGTATATTCTTTAGTAATAGGACTCTGATGTCTACTTGGACACATTGCTGCCAGGGATAAAAGACTACATTTCCCAGGTGCCCTTGTAAGCAGGTTGGTCTTCTGGCTGCGTTTCAGCAAATGAGGAAGGATATGGGGTGGTTGCTGCAAGAAAGCTTAAGAGAGTTGATTGATCAGGAAGAGCCATCCCCTCCCCCCTTTACCTTCTAGTGCAGCTCCTGTGGCCATCTTGAACCATGAGGGGACCTTAGGGATGCAAGCCACAAGCCAAACTGCTGAAGCAAAAAGTAGTTTTTTAACTATAGAGCACAAAATAAGGGTTAGCAGAGGGGAGGTGTATGAGGGGATGGGGGAACTAGGTGATGGGGCTTAAGGACTACACTTGTGATGAGCTGCAGGTGATGGATGCAAGTGTTGAAACACCATATTGTATATCTGAAACTAACATTACACTATATGTTAACTAACTGGAATTTAAATAAAAACTTTTTTAAAAAGTAGTGGTTTTGATCCATGATGAAATAATACAACAGCTCTAGACTTACCTCCACAATTCTTTTATGTGAAAGAGAAATTTTAAATTTTTTTTAAAGGAGAGAAATAAACTGATTTTTGAAACCACTATTATTTTGGTTGGTTTTGTTTTCTGTTATATGCTGCTGAATTCAATCCTAATTAATATAATCACCAACCTCAGAAGGGCCTGAAATACTACCTAACAACCCTGTTATCTTTTTCATGCTCGATTTTTCTTCTGAGGCTTTATCAAACCATCACTACTCTCAAGTATCTGACTTTACACCTCCTACCATATAGTCAGCAGATGACTGGGTCTCCTGCTTCACTGGCAAAATGGATTTCTATTTTCCAATCATAAATCCCTCAAATTCCTGCCACAAAATTGTCTTCCTGCTTTCACTCCCTTACTACCTTTCCACCTGGTACCATAGAAACCATACCCCTCCCCAAGTCTCTGTACCTGGGGTCTAGGTCTCATTCCTCACATCTTTTCAAAGCTTTATTCTCTCAATTATTCTAGAGACCACAAAATGATGCTTGTAGCCCACAGACGTATCCTGTGTTTGGCTTATATAGGTTTTTTTTCCCTTTTGTTTTTATTTTACTTATAATAAGGAAAAATGAAAAGTAAAATCTCTCCTTTTTAGTGTGTAATTCCACAAGTTTTTACCAACACATACATTTGTAGGCATACTAGCATCCCAATCAAGAAGTGCCCTCACCTACCAGAATCCCCTGTACCTCAGGCAAATATTCAGAAGGAGACTGAACTCTCCAGTTTCCGCAGTTTCTGCACTTCCTACATCCCACTGCCTCACGCATTTAGGTTATCTATCTAGACCGTTGGACATTTGAGTTTGAAGTTCCTGAATTATTGCTTCTCCTTTTTAATCCCTTCCTACTCATTCTTTCCTATCAACATTTAATCATGCTCAGTTCTTCCCCATTAAGGAAAAGCTCTCCTTGGACATCTCCAGACGCTATCATTCCCTCACTACCAAACATCTTAAAAGAGTTGTTATTTGGGGACCCCGCAGTCAAATTCACCCTTATAGGCCCAAAGTTCTCCTGGTTTCGCCATTTGAGTATGAAGTTTTTCCTATTTTTTTGGAAAAAAAAATAAAAGCAAGTTAACCCAAAATTTGCTGCCTTTTTCTCAGATGGCAGATTTCTGATGTTGCTCCGAATGGAATATACAACACTGCTTCAGAATTTTGGTAAGAAATTTTTACACAAATCATGCTGGCTGGCTCTTTCATGTTAAAATTACAAATAGTGCAAGACCTACCCATTGCCGTGGGCTCAAGTGAGGGAATATGTTTAGATCCAATGTTATATCTACAGATAAATATGCTTCCACTGTGTCTTTGAAGAAAGTACCCAGAATGAGAAACCCTGTGTGTCTTTTACCTCATAAAGGGATCCAGATTGACTTAGATATTTGGAAAAGAAGAGAGAAAGAAAAAAAATACCCAACCCTGCCATCTCATTCACAGAGGGTTGAAACAAAGGTAGGTAATATCTAAATCGATATGTCTATATCTATATCTACCTATCTAACTAGAGAATATGCTGGAGGTGGGGGAGGGGCAGAGGAAGGGGGGAGAGAAACCCAAGCAGACTCACATTTAGTGTGGAGCCCAATGCAGGGCTCAATCTCACAATCCTGAGATCATGATCTGGGCCAAAATCAAGAGTCGGACGTTCAACCAACTGAGCCACCCAGTTGCCACAGAGGTAGGTAATATATAAATGTTACTGAATATTGTTTTGAGTAGAAAATAAAGGGAGAGTGAAAGAATTTTCTTTAATTGGCCTCTACCTCTAGGTGTCCCTTTGCTGGTTATTTTTGAAAGAATGAAATGAACCCTGGCGATAGGAAAGGAAGTCCATCCCAACACTGTCCACATTCACTGGATCTGTTCCCTCCCCTGCCATGCAGTCCTCAATTCTATCCAATGCCTTCTCCTCTCCCACCATCTCACCATCAAAATATTTCTCCCCCAGGCCCAATTGTCTCCGTACCACAGAGTTGATGGACACTTTTTAGACATCATGTTACTTGATAGCTTGTCAGCCCTTCCTACCGATAAGCACTTCCTTTTTCTTGAGATACCCTTTCTTTGTCTTCTTAGGACAACCACCTCCTGGTTTTCCTACTACCTCTCTGGCTGCTGTTCAGCTTTCATGGCCATTCTCCTCCCCTACCCACCCTTTAAATGCTGGTGTTCCTCAAAATCTGTCCTAGGTGCTCTTCTCACTCTACAACTTTTCCCAGGTGCACATCCAAAATCTCAGCTCCAATGACTATATTCTTATGTCTCGAATCCAGACTTGTCCTCTAAGCTCCAAAATCATCTGTTCAACTGCCCAATCAAATTTTCTGTTGTATGCCTAAAGGGCATCTCAAACTCAACCACAAATCCTGAACCTGACCCCTATTCTGACCCTACAAACTTGGTCTTCATCCAGTGTTTCCTATTTGAAGAACAGCATCACTACGCACCAAGATGCATAAAGCTAGAAACCTTAGGACTCATGACATCTCCTTTTCCTTCACCCCACATATCCAATTACTACAGCCTGTCAGTTTTGCCTTCTAATGCCTCTAGTGTCCTCCACTGAGAACATCTCTAATGCCAATAGGCATTGCCTATCTCCCAATAGGTCTCTTTCCATCCACCTTTGCACCCCCCCCATTGCTCTTCCACCATAAAGTCAGAATGATCTCTTTAAACACAAACATGACATTTTATGACCTTACTTAAAACCCTTAATGGCTTCTCATTGTCATAACCACAAAATGAAATCTCTGGTCTTCATCTCATCCTATGCTCCCCTTTGCTCTAGGTACTTCAGTCACACTGACCTTCTCTCAGAAATGTTGGGTGGGGGATCACACCTGCTTCTTTCTACTTTAGGGTGTTTGTACAGCTCCTTTTCACTCAGCATCATCTTTTCATACTTAGAATTCCCAGTTATCTTATAAAACAAAGTCAAAGATCTTTTCCCATAGGGGCCTTCCTGTCCCCACCTTCCACTCTTCCTCAGACTGACAAGGCTCTCTTGAAATATGGTTTCAGAACAGCCTTTACTTGCTCACTTGGAGCTAAGTAATTAGTATTGAGATGTTTATCTCCCTTGGTAGAGTATAAACTCTATGAGTATAGGAACCACGTCTGTTATTTACTGCTGTACCTTCAGAATCTAATTGAGGGCCACATTCATGGAAGCTCTCAGTAAAAATGTTTGTTGAATGAATCCATAAAAGACTTTTTTTGTTGAGGCACTTGGATGGCTTGGTCTGTTTTGCATCCGCCTTCAGCTCAGGTCATGATCCCAGGGTCCTGGGATTGAGCCCCACATTAGGCTCCCTGCTCAGCAGGGAGTCTGCTTCTCCCTCTCCCTCTGCTCCCCACCCCCTGCTCGTTCTCTTTCTCTGTCTCAAATAAATAAATAAAATCTTGGGGAAAAAAAAGAAGAGTTTCTTTGTTTAAACTTTCAGGAGCTCATTCTGAAAGAAGTCATTCCAGACACCACTTGGGGTGGACTTCATTGTACTGTCCATTTGAAAAGCAGGTAGGCCCCAAATCAGTGTCTGCAATTAATTTGAAGTCGCTACTTTCTTGGGCCTACTACATCTTCATAAGATGTGTCCCCTTTAGCCGAAGGTCTAGAGGCACTTGCTATACCTTTGTTGCTCCAAAGGACGGCCGTCTCTTTAAGATGCTCCTCAAGGGAATTCCCCAAGACCCATTCTGGGTATACCCATGTAAACCACATTTCCTGTCATATCATCCTACGCATACCTTTCTACTTTGATGAAAGTCTGTTTAATTGTATCCACAGAGCCTAGAATAGTGCCTGGCACATGACAGGCACTCAATACATTTTTGTGGCTGAACAAATGAAATGAATGAAAACTATGAATACATTTATCAAGGAAGTCATCCAGAAGTAAGGAGTGTTTAAGCTAGAGTTCTAAAGAAAGGGGGAACATTTAGCTAAGAGAATAGAAGAGTGGAGAATATTCCAGGAAAATGCATGTTGGACAGGGAGAAAACAGATGTGCCAAGAAACCAGGAAAGCTCAGAAGAAATCTGAAATTCCTAACCATAGTTTACATGACCAGTGGGGTTCAGCCTCTTCTTCTCTGATCCCTTCCTCAAGTCATTCCCCCCACCAACCTCACCCCACTGACACTGGCTGTCCTTTTCCTCCAACAGATGCTTGGCAAATATGTGTCAAATGAATGAATGGCTGCAGCAAAGAGAGAATAAGGAAAAGGAGAGTAGAGTTAGAACATGCAAGACGGTATCATATCTTTTGGACCTTACTCTAAGGGGAATGAGAAGATACAGAAGAATTTAAGCAAGGGACTCATCTGATAATCTTGGCTTTTCTGAAAGATTACTCTGGGTGTTGTGTGGTATAGGGATTGCGTATATTCAAAACATGGCCATGGAAGGCCATTTAGAAGGCGGAGTGGTCCAGGAGGGGTGATAGTGGACTGTACTGGTGGTAGGTGGGGTTGGAAAAAAAGAAGTAGAGGAAACTAGATTATTTTCAGCCTGAAGAAATAACAAAATCCGGCTGCAGCATAATTGATGGGATTAACACACATATTTAGAAAAAATAGGGGTGCCTGGGTGGCTCAACTGGTTAAGTGACTGCCTTCAGCTCAAGCCATGATCCCAGAGTCCTGAGATGGAGCTCCATGGTGGGCTCTTTGCTCAGTGGGGAGCCTGCTTCTCCCTCTGCCTACTACTCTGCCTGCTTATGCTCTCTCTCTCGCTGTATGTCAAAAAGAAAAAAAAGAATAAAAATATTTTTGGCCATCTGGGGTTGTTGTAGGCAAAATTAGGCCTTACTTCCACCCTAGGTTTTAGATGTTTAGGTGAAACTCCTCCATTACTCTTCCTCCATCATTTTCAAGGGGCAAAGGAACATCCTGGAAAAGGAGTATTAGGAGACCAACCATGACTAACTTCTCTTGGATGCTTACTCATTAAAACAAGTTTGATGGCCTGGGTGGTCCAGACTGAGGTCAGACAGGCAGGCAGGGACTCACAACCAGGAAGGGGCTGTTTGGATGAGAACCCAAGAGTCCACAGCAGGGGTTCAGGAGCTACCCAGACAGTGGGTGTGGCCAATCTTATTAACCCCTTCTGCCACACCCTCCCAGCTATGTAGCTAAATGATTCTGTAATCCTCCCCGGCTTGTGGGGTTGGCCAAGAACTTCTAGCCTAGGCAGAGCCAGTCTACCCATCCTTGAAAGTTCCCATTCTCAGAGCAGGCACCAGGGCTCAACACAGCAGAACCGATTTGTGCACAAAAGCAAGCAACCCTGGGGATTTCCAGGGGAGGAAATCTAGGGGAGGGGAGGGGATCTCAGGAGTTATTTGACTTCCAGCTAATTTCATAGGGGAAGTATTGGTGTTGTTGTAATTTCATAGAAATTGTAATATCATAGAAAATGGGCTTCATTTTGCAGATGGCTTAGCCTGTTTGGGAGGAATCATCTAAATGATGCATAGGAGGCAGGGAGTCTAGAGGAAAAGAAAAAGTATATATATGATTATTTCGAGTGTGATCGTGCTGTGAAGGAGAAGGTAGGTGTTCCAAGAGAGTAAATATGGGGTCTCAGCTAGTTAGAAAACGCTTCTGTGATAAAGTGACATTTCAGCGGAGGTCTGGAGAGAGGGTAGAGAGTATGATCAGGGAAGGGAATGGCTTGGGCAAGCCAAGAAAAGATCAGCAAGCGAGAGGAAGAACGGTGGGCAATACTGCTGGAGATACGGTCAGGGTAGAACATGGTGGCAGAACGTGTGAACCATGTGAAGACTTTGGACTGTGGAGCAAGGCAAGCCATTGGCGAGTCTGAAGCAAGTACTCTTGCTTCAGGTCATATATGTTTTCTGTCCCCTTGAGAATAATCAAGACAGGAGTAAAGACAAGGCTGTGTGAGATTGGGCTGGACTGGGTTATGGCAAATTCTCTATGGTCATGAATGTCTCTTGGGGAAACTTAGCCTATCTCGACACGTTCTTGTGTGAATCTCACATTCTCACGGATCATAAATGTTACTGTAATTACCAAATAAAACTGGCTAATGTTTGTGTAGCACTTTAAGGCTTTTACAAACATTATCTATTTGGTTTTTTTTTTATTTCAATAATAAATTTTATTTAACAAAATATGTCCAAAATCTTCTCATGTAAGCATTCAATCAGTATAAAAATTGTCAATTAAATATTTTACTTTTTTTTTTTTTTTGGTACTAAGTCTTCAAAGTCCGGTGTGCATTTTATATTTGCTGTACATTTAGGTTTGAACTAGCCACATTTTAAGGGCTCAATAGCCGCCTGTGGTTAGTAGCTTCCATACTGGACATCAAAACTCCAGATCTCCACAGTATAGATAACCTGCAGCCAATATTAAGATTTCATTTTCACTGCTCCTCTGGGATTGTTGAACTGAGACCAATTATGGAAATGCATCCTGGATGGTGCTTTTATCATCTTTGCAGCTGGGCTGTCAATGATTGCTTATGGCAGTCTGTGGAGTTTTGGAGAATGGAATCTATGGACAAACATTATCTATTTGATTTTCAAAGCAACTCTGTGAAGTAAACCCTGCTATCAGCCCCATTTTATATAAGAGTGGGGTGTTCATCGAGGCTTACTTGCTTATAGTCAGGTAAGTACTAAATCTCAGAAAGGACAGAGCAGAGTCCTGAACCAATTCTCTAACTCAGAAACCCACGCCTTATCCATTTGGTCATATAACTGTCAAACGGAAGGCTCCAAAAAACTAATGAAGATTTATAATATTTACAAGGATGAGTAAGAATATGAATTTGGGAGCTGGGTAGGACTAACAGTTTCAATTTTGAACATGTTGAATTTGAAGTGACAACAAGATCTTCAAGTAGAGAACCCAGTAGACACACACAAGTATATATATGATTTAATGTGGAGCCAGGAGAGGGTTACAGTTCTGTATTTATTTTAGAGTTAAGGGTCTTCAGAGCATGCTACCCTGTTATGGGACAAATCTAGTGGATGAACCCTAGCAGAGGTTAGTCTACTATCAACACAGAGTTGATTCTATGGGAGAAAAGCTGTTTTCTGTTCTGGAAACCAAATTTAAAACTTGACTATATTAGGCATTTGTCTTTTAGGGCAAAATCTATAGACAGAATATAATATAATCAGTCAATGAACATGATTTGCAATACCATGATGGATACTGATAACTTAGTCATGTGATTCTAACTTAATTTAAAAAACTAGTTGCCGGGGCGCCTGGGTGGCTAAGTCGTTAAGCGTCTGCCTTCGGCTCAGGTCATGATCCCAGGGTCCTGGGATCGAGCCCCGCATCAGGCTCCCTGCTCGGCAGGAAGCCTGCCTCTCCCGCTACCATTCCCTCTGCTTGTGTTCCCTCTCTCACTGTGTTTCTCTCTGTCGAATAAATAAAATCTTAAAAAAAAAAAAAAAAAACTAGTTGCCAAATATAACTGCTTAGCTAGATTCCAGGTGGGTATGATAATCGTGTAGAAAGAGCTGGTGTAGGTGGTGGTTGAAAAAAAGCTAGGGGTAATCAAAAGCTCAATTTTTTCAGTGATGTTTAGGTCTTGAAACTAAAGCAGTGCAGGGAAAAACAGCTTTGTTATTTACCATTTTGAAGCTCTCAAGCCTCTTTTCCTTTTTTACCCTACCAAAGACAAATGCTTTATAAAGTGAGTTTGGGTTGCTGCAGGCAATTCCTCTGCCTGATTTAGAAGCCCTGGCTTTCCCTGCTCTCCCCCTTTGCTGGTGCTGTGTCTTTGGCCTGGAATGCCTTTCTCACACCAGCTTTCTCTCTAAAATCCTCCTCATCTGCCGGTGGCTGCTCACAGTTCACAAAGCTCTTCCAGAGCTTCTCCCTAAAAGACGTCCACTGTTTGGCACCTACAAAGAGCTGTTTCCTTTGTAGAGATGTTGCATGTTTTTTTTCTCCCCACCCATAGATTCTAAGCTCCTTTGGGTTGAAGACCACCTTTGTGTGCCTCAAAACTTCTAACATGGTGCCATCAGTATTCCAGGCATTCAATACTTGTAAAACAAAGGAAGAAAGGCATCAAAGTAGTAGTGAAAATTGGGACAGTCTTTTTTCATTTTTGAAGATTTTATTTATTTATTTAATTGAGAGTGAGAGAGAGCATGCTTGCACAAACAGGGAGGAGGGGCAGAGGAAGGGGGAGAAGCAAACTCTTTGCTCAACAGGGAGCCCAATGCCCAATCCCCAATGCAGGGAGCCCAATGCATGATCCCAGGACTCTGGGATCATGACCTCAGCCCAAGGTAGACACTTAACTGACTGAGCCACCCAGCTGCCCTGGGACACTCAGTCTTAATGAGACTCTTAGGTTGACCAAACGAAATTTCTTTGGTTAACCTGGATAGTAATACTGTGGTTATTTTTGGAGTAACCTTTTTTCTCATCTAAGCCCCCACCCAAATAAGTAAGTGGGGCTTAGATTTATTACTAAGAATTTGTAAATAGAATTTGATTATAATTCTATTATATATAGAATTTGAGATGTGAAAGAATTTCACAATTCTTTCATAAATAGAATTTGAGATGTGAAAGCTTATTTTTACAAGGCAAAAGTCATTACAGTGTTAAAGCTGTATTTTCAAATAAAATGGCAAATGTTTTATATGGAAATTGGCACTTTAAGCAGGTCCTGTCCTCAATATACAGTGTGATTACTACTAAGGAAAAAAATCTCACCTCCGCATAGACAAAGTAACAGGAAGGAAATTTACCAAAATGTATACTATTCTCCTACCATTAAAAAAAATCTATTTTCAGGGTGCCTAGGTGGTTTAGTCGGTTAATGGTCTGTCATTGTGGCTCAGGTCATGATCTCAGAGTCCTGGGATCCAGCCCAGTGTTGGGCTCGCTGCTCAGCACACCCTCTCTCTTTGCCCCTCTCCCCTGCTCATGCTGTCTCTCTTTCTCTCTCAAATAAATAAATACAATCTTTTTTAAAAATCTATTTTCAAAATATCTTCAGTATGAATTAGGAGTTCTATTACAAAGAGGTTTTGTTTTTTTTTAATTCTGCTTTCCTCAAAAGAGCATATGGTTCTAATACAAGAGATTTTTTGCACCAGTAACTAAAGTATATTTTTCTGAGCCAAAGTTTTTTTTTAATAAAATAAAGTCCCTGGGGTGTTCGGTAAATACTTGGTAATGAGTAAGTTTAATGCATCTAATTGAAGACCATTTCCTAAATACATTCAACACATTTAAAAAAAGGCAGAGGATATGACAGAAAGCTTTGGTTATAATAGGTGTGGGAATTTTCGATGAATCACACAGATTAAACCAGGGAATTAGGCACCTCTTACATACTTTTGACAATGATCAGTGAACATGTAAATAGCTTTATGTTTTCTCTGCAGCACTATTCTTCACCAAACCAAATTCTTCCTTCAGGTGTGTTGACTAAATACTTCTGCTTCTCTCTTTACACTGCGAATCAGGTAAAATACCCATGTCCAGATTTCCAATTATGGTCTTCCTACCCCTTTGCTCACTTACTCTGAAAAACACCTTTTTCCTCCCTGATTAAAAACATCCTAAACTCCCACCATGAAAAATTTTTTAAATTCAGAAAACTATAAATAAGCAAATCACGATCATTCACAATCTCACTGCTCTTAAACAATCACATTTTATATTTTCTTCCATCTTTTAAAAATAGGCCTATTTGTATAAATAACATTTTTTACACCATTGAGATAAGCTACATTGTTTTTGTACCCTGCTTCCCCCCATATACCTTAGTTACCACTATTTATAGGCATTTCCCCTTGTCATTGGAAACTTTATCAACTTCATTTTTTAAAAAGACTTATTTATTTCTTTGAGGGAGAGAGAGCACACACAAGCCAGGGTTGGGGGTGGCAAGTGAAGAGGGAGAGGAAGAGGGAGGGAACCTTAAGCAGACTACTGAGCCAGATGTGGGGCTCAATCTCATGACCCTGAGATCATGACCTGAGCCAAAACCAAGAGTCAGTTGTTCAGCTGACTGAGCCACTCATGTGCCCCTATCAACTTCATATTTAATCAATGGCATAATAATTCACCATGTCAACATACTTTGTTTTTCAAAATGCAAAAGTCTCCAGGTCCTAATGGGCTGTTCAAATCTGTTTTCATGACCACTGGTGAATGGCCTTCCTGAGGGCAGCTCTGCTCCTTACTTATCGCCATCTGGACACTGACTATATGGCAGTGCCTGACACCAGACTGAGCTGGCTTAGAGTGAATTGGGTCCCAAGACTTAAAGTGACAGAGGTGCAAAGGGAGAGATCAAACCATGATTTGCTTTCCATATCACTTGAGTCTTCTCAGCTTAAAAGGAGGCCACAGAAACAAATCCCTCAGCAATTTTTTTAAAAGGCTTAGGACAGAAGCTTTTTTTCTGTATGCAAAGATGCACCCGGAACAGTGGGGAAATTAAGAGCAGGAGGAGTCCTAGGAGGAGGAGGAAACAGCAGCCCCACCCAACCAACTCGGGATGGGAGAAAAGGTTCTAGGAGGATGACTGTAAATGCTCAGAGACAAAATTAGGTCCTGAATCTTAATACTGATTAGTTGAAGGGCCTTGGCTGACAGAAGAAGGAGGGAGATGGACCAGAGTAAGTACCGGGAATCTGACTTTTCTGAGGTGCTGAATTAAGAGAGGAGAGGTGTTTGCGGAGGGTGAGAGGGGGTGAAGAAAAGAGACAGGAGAACTTAAATGGATGGTGATAGTTCATTTTGTAATCTGGCTCCTTCCTCCCATTTCCCCACTTTCATTCAGAAAACGCAAATCATTGGGGCACAAATCATACAACCATTTATTTTCTTATGAGTGGATTCAGCTTAACCTTAAAGCTGTGAGCAATCTTTTCTTTGACATCTTGTGACTGGAATGGCCTTGGGAAGTCTGAGGAAGCCCTTAAGGATCTTGACCTTTACCACTAGATGCCCTTGGTACTTGGGAAGCCACTTCTGCAGCTAAACCTGCAGCCGTGGGAAAGACCACCTCTTAGATCCTAGACCTTTCTCCTGGCCCAGCTTCTCCTCTGACTCTCAGCTCCCCGTAGAGAGTGCTGCTCCTGCCCTCTGAACTCAGGCTCTTTTTTGGGTCCCCTCAGAACCTCTGAGGCTGGAATGTAAAGAACACTCCAGCCTGGCAGGCACACAAGGCCTGCTGGGAGAGGACACTAAACATAAATTCTGTATTTCTTAAAACTGTGTCCAAAATTATGTATCACAGTACTAAAGATTAGGGATGTACATGGTATTTTAACACAAGTCAGAGTTTAATAGAAAAGTGTCAAGACACCTGTTTGTATGCTAGATCCTAGGCTGTTTTTGTGCCAAAGTCTAGGGTTATCCCCTTGATTACCCTCAACATAAGCCTAAATGTTACCTTTTTAAAACCATACTTTAATTAAGCAAGTAATACATAAAAAAAATATGTACTTGTTATAAAAAGTAAAAAGTTCACATTTTAGGATAAAAAAGGCCAAGTCCCCCTTCACATATGTATTACTCCAAATCCTGCTCCTTCCTCATGGGAGAGAACTGTTAACAATGTGGTTAACTGTTTCCAGATATAGCTTATATAGGGTTTTTTGTTTTATACAATGGAACTATATAATACCTATTACCTACTGACTTGCTTTTTTAAAAACTTAAATCATATATCTTGAAAATATTTGCATGCCAGTGCATGCTTGTCTATTAAATGAGTTATATATAATTTTCCATTCTGGGCATATAAACAATTTACTTAATAAATTCATTAATTTGTTTTATTTGTTACTATACCTTATTAATGGGCATTTAGAGTGTTTCCAGTATTTTGCTCTTATGAATAATGCTGTAATGAACATCCCTACTGATAAAACTTTGAATATGTGTGAAAGTATTTTTTATATGAAAGATTTCTAAAAGAAAAATTGTTAGATCAAAGACAATATCCACTAAGTCTTTAATGGATATTGTAGAAGAGGGAAAACTTCACTATTTTTCCTGCTACCCAATCAAGTTCATTGGCTGGGGACCAATAATTAGACTGATAACAGAAAACAAACAGATGTGTATTAATATGTACTTTGCACATACATGGGAGCACTTAGTGATGAGTAACTCAAAGAGATGGTTAGAACTTGGGCTTGTATAGCATTTCAACAAGAGAACAAGACACTTTTTTTTTTAAGATTTTATTTATTTATTTGTCAGAGAGAGAGAGAGAGAACACAAGCAGGCAGAGAGGTAGGCAGAGGCAGAGAGTGAAGCAGGCTCCCCGCTGAGCAAGGAGCCCAATGCAGGACTTGATTCCAGGGCCCTGGGATCATGACCTGAGCCGAAGGCAGTTGCTTAACCAACTGAGCCACCCAAGAGTCCCGAGAACAAGACATTTTTAAAGAAGTGACAAGACAAAGGAGAAGGACTTGGAGTTTCTAGGGCAGAAAATTGTAGGAGGGTAAATATAGGGGGAAACTAGTGGAAGAGAAGAGCTAGATAATAATTTGTTATGTAGACTCCTCTGGTGCCATCTCTGGGTTGATGAGGGTCTAGAGCTGACTCTGGTGATGAACTTCTGCCCTCCCTGGTAGAGAAGGGTAGAGGAGGGATGCCTTTGTAAGTGTAAGTCCTGCTTTTAGGCAAATAGGGGTAGTGCCAAGAGCTTTTCTCATATCTGCTCAAGCGCCTTCAGCTCAAAATAATCTTTATGTCAAAGTGGCATATTTTGGGTTGGCATATTCTGTTCCTCTTCAATATCAGTTGATTTCCTCTAAAAAGACTGTACAGGGGTGCCTGGGTGGTTCAGTGGGTTAAAGCCTCTGCCTTTGGCTCAGGACATGATCTCAGGGTCCTAGAATTGAGCCCCACATTGGGCTCTCTGCTCAGCGGGGAGCCTGCTTCCCCCCCTCTCTCTGCCTGTCTCTCTGCCTACCTGTTATCTCTCTCTGTGTCATATAAATAAATAAATCTATCTTTGAAAAGTCTGTACAGATTTACACTGGCACCATCAATGTATGAAACAGTCCACTTCCATATATAGCATATTCACAGAATACCCTATTGTTACTCTTTTAAATAGTTTAAATGGATCAAAGATAGGATCTCACTATTATTTTAGTTTGAATTCCTCTGATTACAGCAAGACTTCTTAATATTTATAGCAACTTTTATATATTATGGATATGTATCCTTTGTTATATTTGCTGCAAAAGGCCTAAAAATTTAAACTGTGTAGCCATCATGGGGATACTTTTCTCCTGCCAGCAGCTATTTGAATTGTTGAGTACTAGGTATAAACAATCACATAATATAGTTAATCCTGTAGCTATTATTAAAGGGAAATAGTGTTTCAAAGAAACAGCTTAGTAGTACATGATTAACTGACAAATAAATGGTTCAGAGTCTGAGAAATTCCAGATAAGAAGAGAGGCCAAGTGGGCTCTAGAACTGCTTCTGACCTGACCAGCTGGCATTTTCGGATGAGGAGGTTGGGAAAAATCTGTGATTTTCATTGTGTTCTTTAGACTTTAGAACTTTAGACAAAGTTCTCTTTGTAAAGAAGCTCCCCACTTCTTCCAACAGAGCAGCTTCTCTTAGGTCTGTTCATTACACTTTCATCTGAATAAAGCACAATATTCACTTACTTGGGGGAAAAAAAAGTGCAAACCTCCAGACCAGCACCACAAGCCAGAGGTGAAAAGCTAGGCTCTGAAGTCAAACTGTCTAGGTTTGAGTGGCAATTCTGCCACTTACTAGGGAGTTGACAGTTGGCAAGTTACTTAATCTCACTGCTGGTCTGTCTGCTCACCTGTAATATGGAGTTAATAATATCTTTTGGATAGTTGTAAGGATAGAAGGAGATAATATACATAAAGCCTGGGCTTAAAAACACTCAAGAAATATTACTCGGATATAAAACCATTGTTACAGGTGTTAAGATATCCCCATGTTCCTAAATTCTTGGGTAGGATTTCGTGGAAAAGGTGGATGCTGATTTTTGCTGGAAGAATGGAGATGGTGGGGATGTAGAAATTGGGGAAGGGACCATCCAGAGGTAGAGCCAGCCAGGAATGATCTATTTGGAAGACACAACATGAATGAAGCAGAGTTTATTTATGGGCTACTGGGAGATAAGTTTGGATAGATATGTTAGTATCTATCTAGTATATGGGGAGGGCTTTGAATGCTTGACAAAGAAATTTAGACTTAACCTTTAGATAATATGACATTTTTCTTCCTGGACACTTTAAGAGACAGAAACATGCTGCAGTAATCTCATCACTTAGGAATCTTGTGTGAGCTCTCACATAGATGTACCCTTTCAAATTTTTTATTTTTTATTTTTATTTTTATTTTTTTTAAAAGATTTTATTTATTTGACAGAGAGAAACACAGTGAGAGAGGGAACACAAGCAGAGGGAATGGTAGCGGGAGAAGCAGGCTTCCTGCTGAGCAGGAAGCCCGATGCGGGGCTTCATCCCAGGCCCCTGGGATCATGACCTGAGCCGAAGGCAGATGCTTAATGCCCGAGCCACCCAGGCGCACCCCCTTTCACATTTTTTAAAAGGGAAGAAGTGAAAAGGAATGAAGTATTTATGAAAGCACTAAACTGACCATAATAATGAAAAGTGGGAAAAGACAAGAAAAGACACTGATGGAGGAGCCAAACTGAATGCAGGGACAAAGGCAGGAGAGAGGGAAGGAGCTGAGCACACCTGTTGTTTGGTGGCAGGTGCCAAATCTCACTGCTGGCTGTGCCTGGGATAATTTACCCTTCGTTATCTCTGTCTGGAGCTTTCCAGTCTTTCACTGGTAGGCTGACTGCCTAGGACATTGCTGGCTGTGGATGCTTGTAACCTGCCTCAGTCTTCATCCAAACTTTAGGAAGCCCCAGGAGCCAAGGTATTTCCACCAGTGTTTCCTAGCCTGTCACATGCCTGTGGACACCAATCCCTTATACACATGGGGTGGTCCCTCCATTCTTCTTGCCAACACCTTTGTTTAGATCGTCATAGCCTTTTATCTAGGTTATTATGACAGAGTCTCACTGTCCCTCCCACCCCAGACTTTTCCCCTGCGTCTGGGCTACATACCATAGTCAGATTAATCCTGACCTACAGCTCTAATGGTGTCACTCTGGTTCAAAAACCTGCCTCTGGTCAAAGTAACACTTTTCCCTAAATACAAAAGGAATACATGTTCAAAGCAAAACCTTGAATAATGCCAAAAAACTCAAAAAGAAATTTCCCATAGTGCCACCTCCTACCATACAGGGTTTGAGTCTTTTTATGTTGCTTCTTAATACCTCATGAATTATTTACCCATATTCTTTGTTCCTTTTGTTGGTTACATGAGATGAGAGGAATAAAGTTTATGCATCCAGCTCTTACTGTAGGATATTTGGGTTGGGCTGAAGATCCTCATTGTTCACATTTTTGTACACAAATTATGACTTTTCTTAGGAAAAATTCCCAAAAGAGGAATTGATGGCTCAAATGTATTTATTTATGTTTTAAGACTTTTTCTTTTATAATAAATATTGATAAATTGCCCTCAGAAAGGTATACCATTTTATCCTCCCACCGTAGATAGGTGTACCCATTACTACTGAATCAAACAGTAGCATCTTGGCCTGGAGTCAAGCACCCGCTCAGGTTGGCCCTGCTGCCATTGTGGGCTTCTCTCCTCTTCCCCTTCAGCCCCACTGCTCTCCTGCAGGGTTATTCTCCTCATACTTTATCTGCTGCACATACTGCTGCAGCAAACATCCCAGAGCACCTACCAGGGAAGGCAAGAGACTGTGAAGGTTAAGAGGGAAGGCTCTGGAGCTAGCCCACCTGCATTTGAATCCCAGCTCTGCCCTATGCCTCCCTCCACGTAAGGAACAATATTAATACCTCCATCACAGAGGGGTTGAAAGAACAGAAAAGGTTTTGGACACATAAAATGCTTCTGATGGTGCCTGGCATGTAGTAGGTATTCAGTGAGCATTAGCTATCATTAACAGCAATTACGAACCATGCTCCATCCTAGGCTTGGGGGATCCAGGTGTGAGAAGACGGCCAAGTTCTCTGCTTCTGCAGAACTAATTCTAGATACTATGAAGTGCCCAGCAGAGAATAAAGAGGGTGTTGTGACAGCAAGCAATAGGATGAGAGGTGGGGCATCATATTCAGTGGCCAAAGAAAGCCTCTGTGAGCTAAGACCTAAGGGCAGAGATGGAACTATCCTCAAGAGCAAGGTTGCCTCAGTCTTTGGCCTCAGTGGGCAGGAGCTTCAGGACTCATCTCAGAACTCATCATGGACAGATGGCTATTTAAATGTCCTCCCTCCCCCCCACCCCTTTTTAAGGCTAATAAAACATGGGAGTATATTTTGATCCTTCCTTGTCTTCATATTAGTCAAGCACCAGGAGTCACGTGGCTGGGTATTACTCTCCTCTCACTCAAGTCATTAATTCCGGTGGGCCTGCGGCCAAGTCAAGAAGGCCTTATGGGTGCTGACATGTTTTTACCAATTGCTTCTGCTTGATTTCCTGCTTTGTTGAACCTCTTCTTGATCCTCTTGGTTTTCTTTTCCTGCTCACTTGAAGGACCTCCCTTTTGTTCTCTGAAGTCACTGTCTCCTTGACAGGAAATGCACTTTAGTGAGCCAAATGCATAATGGTGTGAAGTGGAATAAAAAAAACCTGAGTCACCAAAGGAGAATGTGTTTTCTCCACACACTGCAACCTCAGACATGGAGAGGAAGACATCTTCCTTCTTCCTCCTCCCTTTTCCTTCCCAAACCAAGAACCAGCCTGGGTAAAGGGAGAATTGAGTTGGCTGACCTTAAGAACTATGTTTCTAGCTGTGAACAGAAGCCAGGAAAAGGCTGCTCCCAGTCCTGTTCCTTCCTGTGAAAGTGATATAAGCACTCCTGGGTGTTCTTCACAGCCTTCTTTGGGAATCTGATCTTTCAGGGTGGAATGGTCACTGGGCTCTATACATGGGATGGAGAAGCTTCCTTCAGAGGCTCCGTGGTTCCTGGCATGAAAATGTCAGGCCCCTCAGGAACAGATAAGATGCAATCGGTTTCCACCAGTATCTAGGCCAGTTGCTTTCAAACTTTTTGACTATGACCCACAGTTTACATCATGACCGGGTTACACATAAAATTACACTTGGTCTCCTTATGTGTAATACATTGTGATATTTTCTCTTTAAAAAAAATATTGGTCACGGGGCGCCTGGGTGGCTCAGTGGGTTAAAGCCTCTGCCTTCAGCTGGGGTCGTGATCTCAGGGTCCTGGGATCGAGCCCCGCGTTGGGCGCTCTGCTCCGTGGGGAGCCTGCTTCCCCCTCTCTCTCTGTCTGCCTCTCTGCCTACCTATGATCTCTCTCTCTGTCAAATAAATAAATAAAATCTTTTAAAAAAATATTGGTCACATTTCTCTAAATTTATTTTCAAACTAATAATGGATTGGACCTGATTAAAACAAAACAAAACAAAACAAAACAATGTTAAGTAACTCAAAGGCATCTGTCTTAGATCTTGCTCTGACTTTTCCGGTTCCAATAATGTAATTATTTAAGGGCCTAAGTTACATCAAGAGGTTTAGAAATTTTGTACTATTTGATTCAGTAATTCAGCTTTGAATCTACCTCAAGGAAAGAAGGTTACAAGGAGGGGTATTAAGGGATCATCAAGAATATTCTGTTTTTAGCCAAATGTTTAACAAAGTTGTGGGAAAGATGCAAATATTAAAGTTGGATTTGACGTTAGACTGTGAAAAATATTTTTAAAAGATTTTATTTATTTATTTGGCTGAGAGTGAGCAAGAAAGCACGAACAGGGGAAGAGGCAGAGGGAGTGTGAGAAGGAGAGGGAGAAGGAGGCTCCCCACTGAGCAGAGAGCCCAGTGAGGGGCAGGCTCAATCCCAGGATCAGGGATCACGACCTGAAACAAAGGCAGATGCTTAACCTACTGAGCCACCCAGGCGCCCTTGTGAAAGACATTTTAAACACCTAACCCACTTTCCTCAGGTCAAGTATTAGATGTAGTCACAGGTAGTTGAACAACTATACTTAAAGAGTATTTCCTAATGGCTCAGCATTAACGTGGAAGAAAGCTCTAACATGACACTCCATTGGCTTCTGACATAAGCCCTAACGTTTAGAACCATCTTATTACCAGTGACTTGGAAGAAGGGCTGGAAAACAGTTTAGGCAATCCCCAGATGGCAAGGTAAAGCATTTGAGTGAAAGAATTAGTATTCAAGAAGTCCAGCTAGGTAGGAAAGATGAGCTGAAACTAGCAAAGTGAACTCATTTAGCAAAAACATAAAGAACATATGTTGAAGTTTGGGGGCACCTGGGTAGCTTCGTCAGTTAAGTGTCTACCTTGGCTCAGGTCTTGATCCCGTAGTCCTGGGATGGAGCCACGCATCCAGCCCTGCTTTGAGCCCCGCATCAGGCTCCCTGCTCAGCGGGGAGTCTGCTTCTCCCACTGCCCCTCACCCCACTCAAGCTCGCTCTCTCTCTCTCTCTCTCAAATAAATAAATAAATAAATAAATAAATATTTTTTAAAAAAAGAATATATGTGGAAGTTCAAAATGTGAATGGCACAAAAACCAAGTGGGTGCCAACATTTGTTTTTCCTCTAGGATGCTGTTTGGCAGCATCCTTGGGCTCTACCCCTGGTTGTGACCACCAAAAAGGTCTCTAGACATTCCTAAATTTCCTCCAGTGGAGAACCACTGAGATAAACTGATATGCTGATAGGGCAAAAGGCCTAATGGATTTTTGTTTACAGTAGGTGCAATAAATACCACCAGCAAAAATTACAAAGCAAATGCTGTCTGAGGCTGCATTATTCCTAGCATTAAGAGCAATTAGGGATTACTGAGGGCTGACTCTCTACCTGCCATTACAATAAGGTCTTTCCATGTGAACCCTCAGTCAATGCCCACGTGAACCCTATGGGGGTAGGAATACCACAGTCTCCATTTCTCAGTGGAGGACACTGATGATAAGGGTCATAAATGACTTGCTCATAGTCTCACTGCTAAGGTGGTGAGAGCCTGCGCTCTGGCCCCCTGAGCTATGAGAGTCTTTAACCTGTATATTAGGTGTACACCTACAGGAGCATCCTATAAAGAGTCAGTGCCCTCATACACCTGGAAAGTGGCTGACAGGGGATAAATAAGCCACCCACCCAGGATCTTAAAGCCTGTAGCTGATGTCCCAGCCTCTAGTCAGCTCACTGACTTAATTACTACACAATTCTAATATGTTCTTTCTTCTATCAGCAGGACAATAGAGTAACTTTTGGAAAATTGTCAACAAAAGTGGTTAATAGTGTGTGGTGGCCCTTCAAGGGTTAAGTTTCAGTTCTGGAAACATTTCTCTTCCTAGGACCCTAATTCTTAAGCCCTGGGGTCCAGAGGCAGAGGTCACCAGGGTCGCAGTCTTCCCACTCCAGGGACAGATCCTGGTACATTGCCCTCCAAAGGTAGGCTGTGAAATTAGGAGGCAGAGTGGCAGAAGGGCTTAGGTTGGACGGAATCCTACCTAAGTCAGAGCCAGGGAGCCACAGCTGGGTAATGATCGGTCTCCTCCCCGCCCCCTCCAGTGGCAGCCTTGGAGCTCAGGTCTGTGGACCTGCAGAGCCCGAGGAACAACAAGGAGCATCACACCCAGGAGATGGGCCTGAGGCGGCTCATCGTGCGTCGGGGCCAATCCTTTGGGCTCCAACTACATTTCAACCGACCCTTCCACTTTGGGACAGACTACGTCACCTTTGTGGCTGAAACTGGTGAGTTCACCTGGACCCAAAGGCAAAATTCACCTGTAGGGCTCCCACCTCACCTCTCTGAGTGCTCCCTCCCCATCTCCTTTCCTGGGATCCCCAGGACGCTGTAAGTGAAGTTAAGGAAAGATTTGGCCAACTTAGCAAACTGCAGTTGTGATAGTAACAGCTGATTTTTCCATATGCAACAGGCACTGTGCTCAAACTTCAAACATATTATTTCATTTAACCCCCATGACAAGAGTTTCAGGTGGGTATTGTTATGATCCCATTTTACAGATAAGAAAACTGAGGCCCACAGTTCGTAAGTGGCTTGCCCAAAGATACCCAGTGGCAATAAAAGCCTTAAGCCAAAAGGATTAGTAAGGAGGTCCTCCCAGTCTTCCTGGAATCATGTCACATAGATTTTAAATCTCACTCTGGGGTCATTCTCTCCCACACAGGACCGGCGCCCATGGAGTTGCTGGGAACCCGAGCCACCTTCTCTCTCACCCAGGCTCGAAAAGGCAATGTCTGGAGTGCCTTTGACTTCACCATTGACACCAACTCGCTCTTAGTCTCCCTTTTCACGCCAGCCAATGCAGTCATTGGTCCCTACACTCTGAAGCTAGAGATCTCCCAGGGCCCGGGTCACAGTGTGGCTCACCTACTGGGGACTTTCATTCTGCTTTTTAACCCTTGGAATGCAGGTACAACTTGCTCACGGGCTGTAATGCTAACCTGAAACACTGGGAATGCGCAGTGAAGTTTTTCTGAGAAAGCCCAGAAGATACAAGCCACCTATCTATGCCATATATTACCATGTACTCACCAAAAACCATCTTTATTAAAAAAAAAAAAAAAGTGAACGGCATGATGAAAATGTTCAGGGTGTGAGGCTAAGTGAAATAGATTAGGAAATGGAACAGTGGGACCTTAATTGTATTACCTATACGTGGAGAGAAAGAATGGCTGGGATACACCAAATTGTAATGATGGGTATCTCAGAATAGTGGGACTGAGTGATTTTCATCATCTTCTTTCTGTCATCTGAATTTTCCAAATCTCTACAACAAGCTTTCCACGTTTATCATCAGCAAATGGTAATTATGTTTTAAAGGACAGATTCTATCACTGGCCTCTAGAAAAGCAAAGTAGACTTTTAAAGGGTACAGTCTTGATTTCTATTGCCATCAACCTGTTCCCCTATTATCCAGCAGGACGCTGTCATTGCTGTCTTTTAACTTTATTACTGTTTTGTTTTTTGCCCCCTCCACTCCTTAACCACTCAGAGGATGATGTCTACCTGCCAAGTGAAATACTGCTGCAGGAGTATATCATGATGGACTATGGCTTTGTTTACAAGGGTCATGAAAGATTCATCACCGCCTGGCCCTGGAACTATGGGCAGGTAACACTGACATGGAAAGTGGGCCTGGGGTGGGTCTCCTTAAGCTGGTTCTTAGTCAACTCTATTAGGTCACAAAGGGCCACTAACAAAAGTCACGGTGTGTGGTGGGGCCGATTTCCCATCCAGTAAGAGGGGCAAGGAAGAAAGGGAAGATGTCTTTTAAGGTTTTTGTTTTTATTTCAAGGTTTTTAAATAACCTCTACACCCAACATGGGGCTCAAACTTACAACCCAGAGATCAAATGTGGCTTGCTCTACTGACTGAGCCAGCCCATAATTTAATATATAATATTAAATTATATAAAATTTAATATTTTATATAAAAAACTACAAACATGGGGCCCCTGGGTGGCTCAGTCGTTAAGCGTCTGCCTTCAGCTCAGGTCATGATCCCAGAGTCCTGGGATCAAGCCCCACATCGGGCTCCCTGCTCGGCAGGAGGCCTGCTTCTCCCGCTACCATTCCCTCTGCTTGTGTTCCATCTCTCGCTGTGTTTCTCTCTGTCAAATAAATAAAATCTTTAAAAAAAAACAAACCAAAAAACTACAAACATAATCCAAGTTGACAGGCTACTAAAATGAACCTATCCCTTAGCTCCAATAATGAGCAATTTATGGTGAACCTGATTCCATCTATACAGGGATTTGCAAACAAGAGTCCACTGTTTTTATATGGTCCCTGACTAAGAGTGGTTTTCATATTTTTAAATTGTTGAAAAAGAACGAAAAATTTTTTTGATGTGAAAATTATATGAAGTGCAAACTTTGATGTCCATAAATAACATTTAATGGGAACACAGCCACGCTCATTCACTTACATATCATCTATGGCTGTGTTAATGTTACAGCAGCAGAGTTAAGTAGTTGAGACAAAGACCCCACAACCTGCAAAACCTAAAATACTTACTATCTGGTCCTTTATAAAAAAAGTTTGCCCATCCCTGGTCTATATTGTCCCCATCCCTCCCAACTCATCACCTGAATTTTTGGAAGGAAATTGTAGATGCTGTATCATTCAGTCCAGTAATACTTCTGTTTATAGCTCTAAAAGATGATGACTCTTTCTGAAAAACTGAACAATACATTATCATAACTGAAAAAATGAACAGCAATTTATTTAATAACATCCAATATCCAGTCAGTATACAAAGGGTGGGACCTTTGGCTCTGGGCAACTTTTCCACTCCCAAACACCAGCCATGACTGATGTACTTTCTGCCTCCCTCCCACTGACATCTCAGCCCCATCCACGCTCACCAGGAGGGTAGCAGGGAGAGAGCAGGGGCCTTGCCCTGTTCTCCAATTGTGACAACTTGTGTGATTTTTTGAAACTGAAACAAATGCCAGTGCATCTGACAGCCAAAAGGGTTGCAGCATATGTTGCTTTATATGTTATAAACACATGTCATGAGCCTATACTGGCTTCTCCTGGGCTCCCAGCTTCAGCTGAACTCCTCTACCTGATTTCAAGGCTCCCCACACTCTGCTGCCTCTCCTTTCATGGCTGACCCGTATTTATCCATCTGATCTTTCCTACTCCCTCATGTCCTCCAGAAACAAGAATCTCGAAGCCCTGTCCTTGTTACCAAACTCAAAGACCCCAGGTGAACATCTCCACCCTGCTCTCTTCCTGTCTACCTAATCCTTCAAAGTCCCCTGGTGCCAATGGCCTTCTCTGATCTCTTGGTCAACAGGGATCTCTCACCTCCGAATTCTGTTTGCATTTTTCCATTAGAGCTACACAGGTTCATTTTTCAGAATTCTTTATCTCATACATTCCCAATTTGATTTGTAAGCTCTTTGAAGGCAGGGTTTCATCTAATATTTAATCCTACCCCCAGCCCCAGCACATATGCCCCATCCCTAAAAGTCTATGTCACGGACTTGAAGTTTCAGGATGCTGGACATTTATACTCCTCTCTTTTCTCTCCCTTGAAATCACTTGGAAGTTTGAAGAGGACATCATAGATATCTGCTTCGAGATCTTGAACAAGAGCCTGTACTTCTTAGAGAACCCGTCCAAAGACTACTCCCAGCGGAATGACCCGGTGTATGTCTGCAGGGTGGTGAGTGCCATGGTAAGGACAGCCCTCCCGCCCCTGTCTGAGGACGATCTGAGCTTCCCCGAGGCACCATGGAAATGCACCTGTCTGGTCTTTGCAGATCAACAGCAATGATGACAGCGGTGTGCTGCAGGGGAACTGGGGAGAGGACTACTCCAGTGGGGTGAGCCCGCTGGAGTGGAATGGCAGCGTAGCCATCCTGCGGCAGTGGTCAGCCAGGGGCAGGCAGCCTGTGAAGTATGGGCAGTGCTGGGTCTTCGCAGCTGTTATGTGCACAGGTGAGTGGGCCGGGGGAGATAGAGATGCAGGGTCATTCATTTACTTTTTGTGATAACTCTTTGAGGTCAGGCTCTGATGATCTCCATTTTCACATAGGTTAGCTGTGACTTGTTGGTAGCCCCCCAGCTAAGGAATGATGCACACGTGGACTCTGACCTGGCATAGACTTGAGGAGTCTTGCATATTTGCCTAGGAGGGAGGCTCATCTGTTGCAATCTTTCGGCAGTCTCCTGGATGGCAGTTGGACTATTAAAATTGTCACCTGGATAGAGAAGCTTGTGATCTCAAAATGGAGGCAAAGGCAGCTCCTTTCTACCATAGTTCAGGCTTCTCAGCTCCAGGGGAACCTGGAATCAGGGACAGGCTGGGGGGAGCTTGAGGTGCAAGCAGATGGTCTGGGAAAGCCTGATCTCACCTGTGGGCAGAGCTGACAGCTACCAATACTTTTTGGAGAGATTCTTGAGGAGTTACAATTGGAGGTTTGCTACTTGGCTAACTACCTGCATGGAGCATCAACGTTTTATGCATGATCATTTATTACAATTTAGTGCAAAGGCATTGATTGGATTATCTGTGAAGATGAGGGAAAGATAGAATACTGAGGTGCCTGCCTGGCTTCTCCCATGCAAGGCAGAAGCCCCTTACACAGTGCTACCTGTTACATTGTGGGGCTCAGTCAATGTTTGCTGAATGAATGGATTGGCTCTCAATTGGAGGATGAGGGAACACAAGACAGGGAAGACAGAGACAGAGGCCAAAGACAAAGTTCTAGGTTTTTCTGACAGGGATAGCATAGCTTGGCAGTTAGGTATGGGTGCTGCAGACAGAGGAGATGTTTAAATCTGAGAGTTCAAATTAAGTGACCTCACTTTGCTCTTTCATTTTCCCCAGAAAATGCTCAGCACAGCATCAGAATTTACGATGGCCACATTTGCCTAGGCTGGGAAGTCCCTGGCTAGGCAGGTGTCATGGAGGAGGGCCCAGGCCCTTAGATGCTGGGATGAGAGGATGAGGTCTAGGTCTGCATCCTTACTCTGCCTTGAAGCTTCTCCTTACTCCCAGGCCCTAGAGCCCTGGGGCCACTGAGCGAGGGGACAGCTGCTCCCATCCCACAGCCTCTGGTCACCTGCAGAGGCTAGCTGTCACCCCTGCAGAGGGGTTGTGACAGGGCCCAGGAGCTCTGCTGGGAGTAGAGAGGTGACTGTGAACATGTGACTGGCTCCCTTTGGGGTCTTGAATCAATCAAAACAAAATGATTGATCCATCTCAACAGTCCTCTTACTTTTCTTACTTGTTATCCTCCCAGCAGCCTCAGGAAGCACCCTCTGCTCCTCTTGAGCAAGGGAGAGGTAGAAGAAACCTCTGTCTAAACTCCTGGCCTTGCTGGCTGAGGTGGGGTTCTATGTCCCAAAAGGCATATCTGGTTCTTGGCTTGATTTTATTTGGCCCTGGGCAGGTGTGTGTGTGTGTGTGTGTGTGTGTGTGTGTGTGTGTGTGTGTGTGTGTGTGTGTGTTGATATATTTGCTCTGTATGAGTAGATCTTAACTAAAGTGAAATCTTAACTCAGCTTTAAAAAGCCTTTATATTCCTTATGTTCCACAAATAAAGGAACAGCATGGAGGACATTAGAAGGAGGGGAAAAATGAAGGGGGGGCATCAGAGAGGGAGACAAACCATGAGAAACTATGGATTACAGGAAACAAACGGAGGGTTTCAGAGGGGAGGCGGTGGGGGGATGGGTGAGCCCTGAGATGGGAGGGCACGGGTTGCACGGAGCACTGGGTGTTATACGCAATGAATCTTGGAACACTACATCAAAAACTAATGATGTACACATGGTGACTAACATAACTTAATAAAAAAAATTAATACAGAAAATAAAAAGCCTTTATAGTACTATCCTGAAAAGCCACAAGAGGATGCTATTGTCTTGTCAAAGACTGTTGTTGCCTCTATCTGCAGTTTCCCTTTGTCCCTGAGGTCTTCCACTTACCTCTGTTAAGTCTATATTGCCCTTCTATCCTTTCTCTGATTTCTTTCTTACCTCCTCCAAACCCTTATATTTCAGTAGAATTACAGATTCAGAATTTCAGAACTGAAAGTCAGCTGGTCCAATTCCTTATTTTGTTACACACAAGGAGACTAAGAGCAGTTAAGCCACCTACCGAAGGTCACACAGCTTTTCTCCTGAAATTGACCACAGCATAAGGCCTAAAGTTTCTTATTTTCTTTTGAATTAGCAAATGTTTCAGGTTCTCTGTTTTTAATGTGGAAAGCTGCTGAATGAAAAAAAGCCCTAAATGATAAATTGAGTTGCTTATTGTTGTTTTAAGTTACCTTCACATGATTTCTTTCTCCTAGTGGGATGGAGACATCGATGGGGCAGGTAGGCAGTGGGGTTCTGGGCCTGGGTGCAGTGCTCTGAGAATAAAGGAGTTATAGGTATGGATCTGCAAGAATATTGGCCTTCTTTCTGTCCTCCAGCTTAAAACTTAGAAAGGAAGCCTGGGAAACCAACGATTCTGCTTGAAACTTATAGTGATTCTCCATACTTTCCTTCTCTTTAGTAATGAGATGTTTAGGTGTTCCAACCCGTGTGGTTTCCAATTTTCGTTCTGCACACAACATGGATGGGAACTTAACCATTGACACCTACTATGACCAAAATGCAGAGATGCTGCCAACTCAGAAGCGAGACAAAATATGGTAAGGGGACACGGTCTCAAACAGATCTCTGCTCCATCTCAGGACGGGCAGGGAAACTCTGACACGCTTCTCTCTGGTCTTGAGACAATATCACCTTGCCCTTTTGTGGCTGGTGCCCAGAGGGTAATTCCCCAGCCTAGGAGACTGTTCTGGCTAATTAGGTCATCACATTGCACTCATTTCAGAGATAGAAGACTATGGGATAACATTCCAAAGCCCCCAACTCAATGAAGAGATTGTGTGGTCTGTGAATACTGATCTCAAATTCTGTATGCCTCTTACTCTTCCTTCTTTGATCCATTCTGTCTGTGCCATTCTCTGCTTGCCTTCTTGGGCCTGGACTTGCTGCCTTTGCCTACTTCCTCAGTCTCTCCTGCTTCTTCCTCTACCTACCCCACTCCCTCGCTGCACGTGTGCTAGCGTGCGGGCGTGCATGTGTATCTCTGTGTGTCCCTTCATTTCTGTATCTCTAAACTCTTCCCCTGGCTTCTCTTTCCTCTGCTCTACTTCAGATCTGATTTCCTATTTTTCCTTTCCAGACAGTTTCCAGGTAAGATCTTTGAGTTGTGTGAGAACTAGTAGCTGTCCTTGGAGCCCCTCCCTCTCTGAGCTCCTAGAGGACGAAGCAGCCTCCATTCTATCAGCAGTGGTATATCTGGGAAGGCAGGATCACAGAACTATGTCGAATTCTGTGTATGAATGCATAATCTGAATCTAATCATGAGGAAACCTCACACAAGCTCAAAACGAGGATCCCTCTGGCAAATAAATAAATACTGTATTCCAAATGTCAATGTAATACAACAAAGGCTGAGAAGCCCCTCCAGATCCAAGCAGACAAAGGACATTACACAACTAGATGCAATGTGTGATCCCGGACTGGGCGGAAATGAATGTCATAAAGAGATCACTGGGTCATCCGACAAAACTGAAATATAGACAGTAAATTAGATAAAAGTATTATATCAGTAGTAAACGTATGAGGTTGATAACTGTACATGATCATGTAGGGAAAAATGTCTGTTCTTAGAAAGTACACAGTGAAGTAAAAAACAAAAGGAAAAAAATGTATTCATAATCTTCATATCCATACTGAAACAAAGCCGATGATAAAGCAGATGGGCAAAATGTTAACAATAGATGAATTGGGTAGATGGGTATTTTTTGTACTATTCTTGCAATTTTACTATAAGTTTGAAATTACTTCTAAATAAGTAGGAAAAAATAGGGTGAATATAATTAATATATAATAACTTTGTGTAGGGCCAAATGGTAGCTAGATTTTTCATGGTGATCACTTCATAATTAATATAAATGTTAAATCAATGCATTGTATACCTGAAACTAATACAATATTATATGTCAACGACACTTTAATTAAAAAACTGATATAAATTACAGGACTCAGTATAGTGTTCGATACCTGGCAAATCTGAAAACGTAAATCCTCCTCTTCTTCCTCTTTTCTGTAGGAATTTCCATGTCTGGAATGAGTGCTGGATGATCCGGAAAGATCTCCCACCAGGATACAATGGTTGGCAGGTTCTGGACCCCACTCCCCAGCAAACCAGCAGTGGTAAGTGAGGGCTCCCGTCAAAGGGTCTGGGCTCTGTACAGAGGCTGGTTAGGGGCACTGACTACATGAGCAGGAGGCCAGAAAGGAGCAGTATTTTTCTCACTTCGTCACCTTCAGCTCGGTGACCCGGATTAGTCACAGGACCTCTCAGTTGCTTCCTCACCTGTAAAGTAGGGAAGATGATGATAACTGCCACTTCACAGGGTGGCTGTGAGGATTAGGTGAATTTGTGGGAAACTGAGAGCACTCTGTGGATGTGGGTCTTCTCCATTCTATCTCCCTACCTGCCCCTGCCACCCCACCCTCCACCAGCCACTGCAGTCCACATGCTGGCAGCTGGCAGCTGTCCTCAACTTCTGTTCCCTCCACAGGGCTGTTCTGCTGTGGCCCTGCCTCTGTGAAGGCCATCAGGGAAGGGGAGGTCCACCTGCCCTATGACACCCCGTTTGTGTACGCCGAGGTGAATGCTGATGAAGTCATTTGGCTCTTTGGGGATGGCCAGGCCCAGGAAATCCTGGTCCATAACATCAGTTCCATTGGGAAGGAAATCAGCACCAAGATGGTAGGATCAGATCAGCGCCAGAACATTACCAGCTCCTACAAGTATCCAGAAGGTGCTTGGGCCCCTGGGGACTCAGGGGGAAGGGGATGGGTATAACCTCTTTTGCATGCCTCCCAGTGAGGATGGCTTGCTCCTGTTAAAACCACTACTGCCTGATCACCTCCTCCTCATGGCAAACTCCCAGAGGCTTTCCTGGACCCTGGCCCTGTGGCCCTAGAGTTGCTGGATTGGGCAAATAAAAATAGAGGATATCCAGGTAAATCTGAATTCCAGATAAATTCAGATAAGCAAATATTTTATTAGTATAAGTGTGTACCAAATATAGTATGCAATATATCTAAACTAAAAATAGTATGCAATATATCTAAACTAAAGATTATTCATCGTGTATTTGAAATTTAAACTGAATGCCTTTTATGTTACCTGGAACTCTGTCCCAGGGTCATATCACGATCTTGTTGTGTCATGGCAGTGGGGGGTGGCAGCAAGGGGAGAGGTGGATGCTTAAGGAGGCAAAGGATACCTGGCCTGTGGAAGGGAGTAGACATCCCTGCGGATAAGGCCAGGGGGAGTCAGGCTGCCTGGGTACCAACCAAGGCCCTGCCGTGTAAGCCTGGCTGTGTTCTTATCATCCATGTGCCTCCACTTCCTCATCTGTAAAATGGGTTAATGGCACCTCAGAGGGCTGTTGTGAGGGCAGGAGAGTGGATACACAGAAAGCACTTGGAGCAGTGCCTCTGGTGCATAGTAGCTACGCTAGAGAGAAGTCCACAGTTTGGGGTGAGTTGCGGTGCAGCCTGAATGTAGCCCCCAGGAGCAAGAAATGAAGATTCATTTAGAAGACTTGAGCACGTATTTTAGATGTGAGGATGCTAGTGGGGGAATTCTCTGGCTTTGATGATGGCAGCAATACTGATAACAAAGAACAATGCTGGGTGCCTACATTCAGCAACTCATGTAACTCACCATTTTGGCAACTCTAGGAGGCAAGGAGCTATACCTGGGTTAGAGCACCCAGAGATTAAGGGACTGTGCCTGAGCAAGGACTTGAACCCAGCACCAAGCACCGGCAATCCCCGTGTTCTCAGCCGTGATGCTGTCCCGTCTCCTGCTGCAGCTCTTCACGTGGCTAAGGGTTTGGGAGGGGGAGCTGGGAGTTTCTGGGGTGGCTAGCTTCCCAAAGGAGGCCTCTGGTCTCTCAGTCTCTCCTCACTGGCTCTTCTTTTGACCAGGATCCCCTGAGGAGCGATCTGTGTTCATGAAGGCTTCCCGGAAAATGCTGGCCCCAAGAAGGGCCTCTTCACCCTTCCTAGATCTGCTGGGCTCTGGGGGCTCTGAGGACCAGCCCGCACAGCTGCAGCTTCACCTGACCAGGACTCCCGAGTGGGGCCAGGACCTGATGCTGATGCTGCATGCCCGGAGGGTGTCAGACAGAGTCCACCCCCGGGGGCCCATCAGCCTGGTGGTGCGCTTCAGTGCGCAGGCCCTGTTGCACCAGGGTGATACCCGGGAGCCTCTCTGGAGGCAAACAGTGCACTTGAACCTGGACTTTGGGAAGGGTGAGTATAAGGTAGGCCTGGAAAGGCACCAAGAAGGATGGGAGCTTTGGGTCATGAACGAAGCTGGGGATGGTTCAGCCAGATTCCATGGAGATCCCCGCATCCCAACACACACACATGCAGATAGTGAAGCTGCTGCCAGCAGGACGTTGCACGTCATGTGCTATAGTCTGACACCATCCCGCCAGGGGAGACACAGCCATGACCTCTGGGGGCTGTAGGTAGAGGCTAAGTGTGCTGAATCTCTCTTTCTTAGACACACACACACATACTTGCACACACATACAGACTCACACACATATTCTCTCTCACACACACACATATTCTCTCTCTCTCCCTCTCTCTCTTTCTTTCCAGACTCAAGGTGTCTTTTGTCTGTGCTTAGAGATACAGTGGCCACTCTTGCTACCCTACAACAATTACAGAAACAAGCTGACAGATGAGAAGCTGATCCGGGTGTCTGGCATTGCCAAGGTGGAGGATACGGGGAAGTCCATGCTGGTCCTAAAAGACATCTCTCTGGAGCCTCCTCACTTGTCTATTGAGGTAAGGTGTCTGGACAGAGTTGGAGCCCAGGAGCCCTGGGACTCACCCAATCCAGGGGCTTGGGCTCCAGCAGTGAATGGAATGTAGTCCCTGCCTCAGACACCAAATAGATGATTAAAGTCCTGTGTGGTGTTATCTCGTACCCTGCAAAATGCAGGGCAGAGTGGAAGGCTTCTCAGAGGAAGTGACATTTTGTGGGGGCTGCATAGGAAGACACTGTACAGAGAAACGAGATGGAGATGAAGGTATTTTGAGCAAGGAAAAAACTTGGCAGAGGCAGAGAGACAGGAGAGGCGTGGCTAGCAGATGGAGTGGAGGAGTTGGATTTGAGAAAAAACATAAGTCAAATTCCAAAGGTGACTGCAGATAATAAGTGCGACAGGGAAGAGGGAAGACAAATGAAAGGTGAGCCTCGGACTTTGAGCTCCAAGATCGTGTGGCTGGCAGGGTCATTATATGAGGAAGGAACACAGGTGGAAGAAGGGTAAATGGAGGGCAGAAATGTTCCCCATCTCCTGTTACCAGGGTTCTTCTTGCCTCAAAGATTCCTTTCCCCGGCCCCACCCCCCCATTCTGAAGGACTTGCCCTCTGCCTAGTCCCAACCTGGCTTTGCTCCTGCTGGATCTGTTAGTGGTGTGCTCCACCCTCACCCAAGTAAGAACTGAGTGGCCCTGAGTGGCCCTGCTGTCAGGTGGTCAGGCCACCACGTGGCAGACAGTGGGCAGGATCACAAGTGCAGACACAGCCTGGTACTGAGGTGAGCGTCCTGCCTGTTACCTGGAGCCCCGGTTCCCAACACGATCCGGTGCAAACACATGGGATGCTGAGTAGAAGATTAATTGGTCCCCACTGGTAAGGGACCTGGGGATGATCTGTATCACTAGGAGAGATTCCAAAGACATTTTTGCCTGTTTTACTTTGCCGCCCTCATTAGAGTACAAGGGGTTTGTTTCTTTCATTTGAATTGTAGAGAAGTCAGGATGTGTTCTTGCTTTTCCTTGATTTTTTTTTTAATTCTTTTTTAACATGTCCCAAGTATGATCTGGGTGGTCAGAACTCGTCTTGGTTCAACATTTGTTTATCAAATATCCACCACTTGGCGGGCACTCAGCTAGGCACCAACTCTAGAAGTGCGTAGGATAGAATCCCTGCCTCCCACTCACAGGCCAAGGCCCTGCTGCCCAATGACACAGACTCCCATGGGATGCACAGAACACACTTGGAAAGTGTGTTTCTCTCAAGAATGTTTCTACTGTCAGAACAACATGGGGAAAGATCCTGCCTGTGGCCTGGGACATCTGGGTCAGGTCCTGGCTCTGCCATATCATGTGACCTTGGCCTTGGAATGATATGGCTGATAGCATGTGGATGCCATCGCACATACGACACCACTTCCTTATCCCATGCCTGTGTCAGACACTACTAATCGATCATAACTCTCTCTGACTCTGGATTTGTCCTTGGGAATCTTTCCAACACACCATTTCTATCAGCCATAATTAACGATTAGAGCTGGCCCTTAGGTCGAAATCAAATTGCCGTCCTGAGCTAGATGGAGGGGAAGGAAATAGATTTCAATGTGATGCCAGTTCCTGAAGCATTGTGACCTTGTAAGATAGGTCAGGATATGTGTTAACCTTGAATACTCTCAGCTCAATTTCTCGCTCTGCAGCGGTTTTAGCACTCAGTAAGCAGTCCCTGGTAGTCAACAGAGGGCAGGTGGAGAAGCTCTGGAACTGGAGTACAGAAATGAGGCCAGCTGCCCACAATATCCCCACCTTCTCTCCACACAGGTGTCTAAAAGGGCTGAGGTGGGCAAGGCACTGAGGGTCGACATCACCCTCACCAATACCCTGACGGTGGCTCTGAGTAACTGCATGATGGTCCTGGAGGGAAGCGGCCTCATTGATGGGCAGATATCAAAGAAGTAAGTACCATCTGTCTCATGCTGGTCTCTGACAAGGGGCACCTTGTGGAGTCATAGGATGGTCCTTTGTCCCCTGAATGGTGCCTACTCGCCCCCCGCCCCCCCGCTTGCCACCCTCCTTGAGGAAGGTTGAGCTTGGTGGTATTGAGGGGTGCGAGGTGTTTATCCACCAAGAGGGGAAACCAGATCACCCCCCACCCCCGGCAGTTACTTAAGGCTCTAATAGGCTTTTTTACTTTCAGCATTGGGACTCTGGTGGCTGGACATACCATCCAAATTCAAGTGGATCTCTACCCTATCAAAACTGGGCCCCGCCAGCTGCAAGTCCTCATCAGCAGCAATGAGATCAAGGAGATCAAAGGCTACAGGCACATCTTTGTGGCTGCCTCCAGGGCTTCTTGAGCCCCACCCCATCCCCCTCCCCTCCTCAACCGCCCAGCCCCTCCCTGAGCTCCACCCCTCCTCACATTCCCCTCTTCATCCCCCAGCCCCTCCCCTCTCCCTCCTCCAGATGCCTTTCCAGCCTCATTGCAGGCCCACCTTGGTGTTTTCTACTCCTGAAGGTGTAATGTTATCTTTGTTCCTTCTCCGTCCTCTTCCCTGCCTGTCTAAGGGTGAATAAAGCTCTGTTAGAACCCCTGTGTATCTTGGGAAGAGACAATGAAAATGTCTTTATTTATCACCTGTGCTCTCTCTTCTCTGCTAACGAGCTCCTTTGCTAACGAGCTCCTTATTGCTACCGGCTGGTCCTCTGGCCTGGCTGCCCACTATGTTGGCTGGGCCCTCCCTGCTCTTCCTGTCTTCTCTCTCCTGCTTTAAGATTCCCCAACCACGAAATAAGCCTAATATGTTCCCCTCTAAATCAGCTTCTCTGGAATCAAGGATTCCAGGTCTCTCCATTTAAATTGCTTTAGCAAGCCTACAGGCAGAGGCAGGAGGGAGGACAGTGGCCTGGGACTGTGGGACAGTGACTGTGCCCCCAGGGAGACCAGCTGGAGCAAAGTGGAGCAAAGTAGCAGGACTTCTCTGCTGCCACCTGAGAGCATGGGAATGGCTGGGCAGGGCTCACTCAAAACCGTTGGTACTCAATCTAGATACTTGGGAAAGAACAGAAAAGTGAAAAGAAAAAACTCACCAATAGCTCCCCATCCTAAAGAAATCTGTTAACAGTTTGCCGTATCTTTCTGTTCTTCCTCCCACCATTCATTGTGCTTTTTAAGGTTAGTGTTACGTGGCTATCATCAAAAGATAAGAGATAACAAGTGTTGGCGAGGATGTGGAGAAAAAGGAAACCTCATGCACCATGGGTGGGAAGGCAAACTGGTGCAGCCACTGTGGAAAACAGGATGGAGGTTCCTCAAAAATTAAATATAAAAACTACCCTAGGATTCAGCAATCCCACGTTTGCTACTTATCTGAAGGAAATAAAATCCCTATGTTGAGGAGATATTTTCACCCCCATGCTTATTGCAGTGTTATTGACAATAGCCAAGATACGGAAACAACCCAAGTGTCTGTCAATGGATGAATGGACAAAGATGTCACACACACACACACACACACACACACACACACACACACACACACACACATTATTCAGTCATGAAAAAGAAAGGAAATCCTTCCATTTGCTACAACACGAATGGACTCTCACTTAACGCTAAGTGAGAAGTAAGTCAGCCAGGGAATGACAAACACAGTGTCGCTTACATTTGGAGTCTAAAAAAGCAGAACTCCTAGAAACAGAGAGTAGATTGGTGGTTACCAGGGGCTGGGGGTGAGGGAACAGGGGAGATGTTAGTCAAAGAACTTCGAGTTGGTAGATGAATAAACTCTGGGGCTCTAATGGCATTGTGATTGTAGTTAACAATAGTATATTATATACTTAAAGTTACCAAGAGACCAGATCTTAAATATTCTCACCACCAAAAAGAAATAACTATGTGACATGATGGATTGTTACTAACACTACTGTAGTAATCATATTAGATATATAAATGTATCAGATCAACATGTCATATACCTTAAACTTACACAATATTATATGCCAATTATCTCTCAGTAAAAAAGAAAAAAACAGTTACTATAAATTGGCATCTTTCCATCGTGGAAAATTTGGAAACTCCAGAAACACAGACAATGAGATCCTCATCCTACAGGTTTTCAGGCAGGGCCCTTCATCCTTACCACTCCTCACCTGCTCAGTGGCTTTGCAGGTTCACTTGGCACCTCTCCCCATTCTCTCCCCTCCTCTTCTCTGTTGTTTGTTTTTTTTTAAATTTATTTTGCTTTCGCAAGCTCCATCCTATGTGCCTGCTGCACTCATCCCCACTGAGTGCCGTGGGCATTTCTATGGGGCTCTGTCACTGCTCTGTCACTGCTGTGTTCCAGCTGGCTCCCACCCACTGAGGGAGACCTAGAACCTGGGCTGGCTCCTGTGGAAATCTGAAACCCAGCTCCATCTGCCAGGTGTCTCGTCCTCCTTTGCTTAGTCATTGCCCCTCCTGTCAGGTTGGTCCAGGGGTGCAAAGCTCCCTGGTTGTGTCACTTGTGTCCCTGGAGAGGGAGCAGTGGACAGGCTTCCTACTGAGCCGTCAAGGGCCTTCGATGAGGGGGTGGGGGTTAGCCACTTCTACCTTCGCAGTCAACCTTTCAAATGATTTCCAGTCTCCTCATCCAAAAATTGGCTTCAAAAACTGTACTCTGTAGTGTTTTCTTTTTTGTGTGTAGGCAGGCTTGTCTGGCTTCATTTCCCTAGTTCAGCTGGACAAGCTAGATAATCTCAAAGTCCTTCCCAGAGCCCAGGACCCTGCTGCTAAGCAGCTTCAGAATATGTCCTGACTGACCCTGCTTCACTGTCCTCACCCTCCCCTTGCCTCACAAAACCCAGCGTGCTGGCCTCCCAGGCAGTGGTGCCCACAAATGAACTCTGAAAGAAATGTCTGGGGGTGTGGATCAGGGGGCACAAAGCAGGCCAGCCCCAAGTCTCTTAATTGCTGGTCTTCCCTAGCAATCCTCCATGGTGCTCATGGAAACCATGGTGCTCATGTCCTTTTGGCTGGTAGTGTTGGGGTCCATGCTGTTCAGTGTCATTGTGCGATATAGAGCAAAGAGCTCCAGGGCTGAGTCCTGGGTCCCTCAAGTGCAAGAAAGTACCAACAACAGTAGCAGAGCCAGCCCTCAGAGGGTTGCTGTGAGGACCAAATGAGAGAGTGTGTTCTAAAGAGCTTTGTCATTCGTGAAGTACATTCACACACAGAGTCCTCCGATCAGTTTAATCACCTTTCCTAGGTGACCGGCTCTATTTCTGGTGAGAGCAAGAGGGAGGAGGCAGAGAAACATACTTGGATCTGCCAGTTTGGGCTTCCTTTTGCTATTGTTTGTGGGGAACCCCTGCCTTCCCCTCAGACCTGGGCACCCATGGAGCTATGGTACCTGAATCTACAGGTAAGGAAATCAAAATGTGCCTCAGGGCATACTGGGAATTCATGGTAGGGCCAGAATTACCAACTTAGTCTCTCTGAGTCTTAGAAACCTCGGGAGGTACCCCACACCCATCTTGGTAGAGCCGGCCAGAGGGAAGGTAAGTGAGCCCACACCTCCTCCCTTCTTGAGTGTTCCAGGATCTGCTCTGTGCCCCTCCCTTGCAGATCACAGCCCTACTTCCCTCCCAACAGGAAGGTGCTCATCAACTCTGCTCAGTTTCCCTGGCTCTCCCCTGCCTCCCTTACCCTGGACCTAGGAACAAGCTGCTGTGATTAGTGCAGGCTCCCTCCCCCAGCACACATACCTCCACACACTCTCTGACTAATGGTTTGTAGGAATCAAATGAAAAGCTGAACCTGTAAGTCAGTTCATTAGCTCAGCACCATGAAATAGGCTGTTATTGTCTGATGGCCACTGGGCACCTTCCTCTTTGGCTACCCCACCTCTCCAGACCTACCCTCCCTCCCTCACTGCATTCATCTTCCTGTCTTTCCTCACAATTAAGCTCTCCTGCCTATGCTTCCTCCTCCTCCCCTGGGCTAACCCATTTCCACTGATGTGGCAATGGGTGCAGGCATTTATCCATTTGTTCATGTATGGGTCATCTTTTAATTCATTCACTGCACTGGCCAGCAAATATGAACTGGAAAACTGCTCATCCTTCAGGAAGTGCATCAAGCACTTACACAGGACTCTGGAGTCTCATTGCCAGCCTTCAAAATCTGGCTCCACTAGTTCTTAGTGATCTTGGGAAAACTACTATCTTCAAGCCTCAATTTCCTCACCTATAACAGAGGAACAATGAGTACCTAACTTAGGGGAACAGCATGAATATTAAGTGGGATAAGGCACATAAAGAATGTACTGTCTGGAACTGAAAAGATGTTGCTAGTCCTACTAGTAGTTTTACGATTAGCTCCCATCATTAGTGAGCACTGGGGATATATTAATAAGACATAGGCCATGCCTTTTAGGGGGCCTGGGGGGAAAACAAGTTAAATATTTATAATGTTGTGTATGAAAACAGGGTGCCCCAAATGCCTGGTGTGGCAGAGAGAGGGTGTTAGGAAAATTTCCTGGCGGGGAAGTACTTGAGCCTGGATCTGAGAAGGTAGACAACTGAGAGAAGGACATTTCAGAAAGAGAGAGACTGACAGGTGCAGGAGAGCAGGCCTGCATCTGAGAATGGCAGGACTTTGGCCTGAGTGGACTCCAGGCAGGAAGGAAAGATCCTGAAGGGCTCTGGAGGCGATGTTGGGAAGTTTGGCCTTGACCCACTGCTGGATTTTTTTTTTTTTAAAGATTTATTTATTTGAGGGGGGGTGGGAGAGCAGAGGGGCAGAGGGAGAGAGGGAGAGAAAGAATTCAAAGTACTCTCCCCACTGAGCACAGAGCCCCACACAGGGCTTGATCCCACAACCCTGAGATCATAACCTGAGCCGAAATCAAGAGCCAGATGCTTAACTGACTGAACCACCCAGGCACTCCTAGAGGGGGAGGGAGAGAGAATCCTAAGTAGGTTCCATGCCCAGTGCAGAGCCCCACACAGGGCTTGATCCCATGATCCCAAGATCACAACCCCAGGGGAAACCAAGAGTCGGATGCTCAACCAACTGAGCCACCCATGCACCCCAATCCACTGCTGGATTTTAAGCCAAGAGCAAGCTGACTGAATTGGCACTTCAGAAAAACCATGGGGATGGCTCATTTGGAAAAAGGATGGGTGGGAGACTGGTTAGGAGTTGTCCAGGCAAGGGGGTACTTCAATGAAGGCAAGGCCAAGGGCACAGGGAAGACTGGCTAATGTTAGGAGATAATCAGGAACTGGACCGGCAAGGCTCATCAACTGATGGGCTAAAGGAGGTCAGAAAGATGGAGAAATACAAGGTGGCACCCAGGCTTCTCCCAAAAGGGACTGGGCAAGCACCATCCTCCCTCACCCAAACCAGAAATGCAGGAGGATGGGGATAGGGGAGGTGTTCCATTCTGGATTAAAGGGGTGTGTGTGTGTGTGTTAGTGAATTGTATATGTGCGTGAATACACACACTGTAAGAGCAGACCGGGGAGAGGGAGAGTCGAAAATACAGGAGAGAGGGTGGATGGTGGTAAGTGAGGTTCCTAAAGAGTGACATTAAGGGACCCAAAAAGCAGGAGAATGCAGGGAGAAGGGACCCAGAGGAAGGAGAGGCAGTGTGGGGGTGGAGTGAGGGAGGAGGGCCTCGAAGTGTCCTGCCCACTCCCTGAGAAGAGCCCTTTCCCCTCCTTCCACCTGTCTTCTCTCATTTGTGTTTTTTTTGCCCACACTCACTCCTAGGACATGTGCTGTTCTTAATAGAATCAAGGTCACTCACTGGCATTCCCACCCTCTAACCTACTTCCAAAACTCCTCCATGAATCTTCCCAGGTTTGCTTCCTCTACTGCTTTTATTTGAGTTCCACCTTAACCTGGCAGGTTTCACCCAACATAATAGCTCTGCCAAAAACAAAATTCAAAAAATCATACCAAGGGTGGTCCAGAGTGCGTTCGATTTGCATTTGACATCTAGAAAGTGACTCTTCAGGAAAAAAAGCCAAACAGAGTTCTAGGCTTGAGAACTCTCCCAGGCTCTCTCAGTTGTGAGCTGTAGTCTTAGGACCCTAAGACTGGTATTCTTTCTTGCAGGGGGCACAGGCCCCTCCATCTCCTGAGAGGCCCATCAGTTCATCTCTCCCACCTGACTCCCTGACTACAGCACAGCAACTGCCATGGAAGGCCCCATTGCCCAAGAGCTATCAAAAGCTCACATGGCACAAGGCCCTGAGAGTTCATTGGTCTCCACACTTCCTCTCAGCCTTAGCAACACTACCAAGAAAAACCTGAGGGCAAGTGAGAAAACCAGTTGTGATCTGCCCAGTAAGCAGGTGGCAGTGCAGCAGCCACCCTGCCTTCGGTGTCTCCTGGAGTCTTGAGGATGGAAGGGGAAAAAACCATTCCAGGACCAGTTTCCTGAAGCTCCACACCACCCAGGTGTTCTGTGGGGAGCAGCCCGGGAACCAGAGGCAGCCACCATGGAGCAAGGTAGGGGAGGCTCATGGGGCTGCTGGAGCTGAGGGACAAAGAAGACAGAGAGACCATAGGAAGTCAAGGGGAGAATGGATTCAGGGGAAGAAAAGAGTAAATAAAGAACTGAGGCAGAAAGAGGAGAAACATAGGAATCTCGGTATGTTTTGATAGCCTGAGACCCAGAAGACAAGGTGGAGGCTGGCTGATAAACATAGCCAAACAGCTGCATACCAGCATGCCAGTACACAGGCAGGGCCAGGGATGAGTGGGTCAGGGATCCGGTCCTCTGCCACTTGCTGACTCTTTAACATTTAGCAAGTCACTTCTCTAGTTCCCAGCCCCCAGCCTGAAACATGAGGGACAGGGGTTGAACAAGACAATCTCAAAACTGTCTTTCAGCTCCAACATTCTCTTATCTTCATATTTCTCTTTTTCCTTCCACTTCAGGAGATCTGTTCCTCATTTTAGCTCATCTTCCCACTACCACTCCTCTCTGTATCAACTCCCTCTCAAGAAAGCCTCTATGAAGAGTAAATGGTTAGTTGAAACCATTTATTTTTTTTTTAAAGATTTTATTTATTTATTTATTTGACAGAGGGAGAGAGATCACAAGTAGGCAGAGAGGCAGGCAGAGAGAGAGGGGGAAGCAGACTCCCTGCTGACCAGAGAGCCCGATGCAGAGCTCGATCCCAGGACCCTGAGATCACAACCCAAGCCGAAGGCAGAGGCTTTAACCCACTGAGCCACCCAGGTGCCCCAGTTGAAACCATTTATAAGAATGAACTAGAAGCTCTACAAATTTAACAGCCTCACCTTCATTTACTATTTTTTGTTTAAATTTTTATAATTTTTGGTTGTTTGTGTTTTTTTTAAGATTTTATTTTTAGTTAAAAAAAAAAAGACTTTATTTTTAAGTAATCTCTACAACCAACACAGGGCTCGAACTCACAACCCTGAGATCAAGAGTTGCATGCTCTACCAACTGAGCCAGCCAGGCACCCCTTTAAATTTTTATGATTTTTAACTGCACAAGAAATACAGGAGTATATAGTTGCAGTAAAATAAAACAATGATTACAGATAAAGCTACAGTCCACTGACTGCTACCCCCAAACCCAGCCTCATCTCGAGAAACCACTGTGATCATATCTAAGAGAAACCACTGTTATTAGTCTTTTGTCTATAAAAATATATATATTCATATATATATATATTCATATATATATATATATTCAAATATATTCAATATAAGACAAGCTTGCTTGTGGGGCGCCTGGGTGGCTCAGTCTTTAAGCATCTGCCTTCAGCTCAGGTCATGGGATCAAGCCCACGTTGGGCTCCCTGCTCAGCAGGAAGCCTGCTTCTCCCGCTACCATTCCCTCTGCTTGTGTTCCCTCTCTCGCTGTGTTTCTCTCTGTCAAATAAATAAAATCTTTTTTAAAAAAAAGACAAGTTTGTTTTTGGTGTATCATGGTATCATCACATTGTACATATTTTTCTACAACTTGATTTTTTTTTCACTCAGTAGTATGTGTTGGAGCTCTACACGTGCCAATTAGTATCTATAAATCTACGTCAATATTTTCCACTTTGCAAAGTATTCCATAGCATGCGTATAAATAATTTATTTATCCAGTCCCATTTAAAAAAAACAAAAAGATTTATTACCTATGAGAGCAGGAGGAGGGGTGGAGGGAAAAGGGAAGCAGACTCCAAGTTGAGTGTGGAGCAGGCTGCAGGGCTCAAACCCATGAGCCTGAGGTCAAGACCTGAGCCAAAACCAAGAGCAGGATGTGCAACCAATTGAGGCACCCAGGCACCCCTACCCAGTCCCATTTTGTTGGGCGTTTAGGCTGTTTCCCACTTTCCAGTAATATAAGTAACATTGCAGGGCACATTCTTATGTAATGCCTCTGTACTCACGTGAGAGTGTATCTCTAGGATAGATACTACGATCAATTACTTTTTTTTTTTTTTAAGATTTTATTTATTTATTTCACAGAGACGGGGAGATCACAAGTAGGAAGAGAGGCAGGTGGAGAGAAAGGAGGAAATAGGCTCCCTGCTGAGCAGAGAGCTTGATGTGGGGCTCAATCCCAGGACCTTGAGATAATGACCTGAGCCCAAGGCAGAGGCTTTAACCCACTGAGCCACCCAGGCGCCCCTAAGATCAATTACTTTAAAAATTCTTCCTATAATTTCCTTTCTATTTCCTGATCATTTCACTCCCTCTTCCCCTCACATCAAGGAGAACAAATGTGGCCAATAGTAAATATACCTCCTATTTGAACATCTGGTATCTGGGATGAAGAACATCCCAGCATTATAGACAGAGATTAACTTGACCCATGATGTATCCAGAAGATGAGATTTGGCCTCAGTGCTTGCTGTCAGGCAAATGTTGCCATACCTGTTGAGTGTTCTGGGTCACATGCCCAGAATTGGAGTCATTTAGTAATGTCTGTCTAGTCATCTGGTCTCCAAAAGGAGACCTTTTTCTTTTTCCGCTAGTCCTGCTGACTATGGGGTACATGTCCTTTCTGAACATGAGTGAAGAACAGCAATGCAGCAAGTGCTGGGTAATGGAAAGAGCACAGGACTTGGGCCAGTAACCCTAGGTTCAAGCTTAGACAAGACATTTAATCTGCTTGAGCCTTGTTTCCTTATCTCCAAGTGTGAATGACATGGCATTTCATCCCTCCAATATTGTGGTGAGGATTCATTGAGATAGAGTGCCTAGGATGGTGCCCAGCACACAGTAGACAGGCCTCCAATGAGGTGTTGGTTGAGTTTGAAATAAGTGCAGAATGACCATGCGAAGGATAGAGAACTCTATTCAAACTAACATACATCTTTCTTTTTAAGATTTTATTTATTTATTTTAGAGAGAGAGAGCAGGGGGAACGGCAGAGGGGGAAGGAGAGGGAGAAAGAATCTCAAGAAGACTCCATGCTGAGTGTGGAGTCCAATGCAGGGCTCCATCTCACTACTCTGAGATCATGACCTGAACCAAAACTGAGTTGGACGCTTAACTGACTGAGCCACCCATGAGCCCTAACAACATTTTAGTACCTGCAATGTGCTGACCATTATGCTTGTATTTCTTTTCTAAGAAACGCCATACCTATCAGCAGTCACATCTCATTCCCATCTCCTCCCAGGCCCTGGCAAATCCTAATCTACCATCTGTCTCTATGGGTTTACCTATTCTGCATATTTCATAAAATGAATCATATAACGTGTGACCTTTTATGTCTGACTCCTTTCACTTAGCATAATGTTTTCAAGTTTCATCTATATGGGTATACCACATTCATTGATCTAGTAATTTAGTTGATGGTCATTGGGTTGTTTCCATCTTTTGGCTATTATAAATAAAGCTTCTGTCAACATTCATGTACAGATTTTGTGTGAACATATATTTTCAATTTCTTGGGTACATACCTAGGAGTGGAATTGCTGGGTCATATGGTAACTCTATTTTTGACATTTTGAGGAACTGCCATACTGTTTTCCAAAGTGGCTGCACCATTTTACAATCTCACCAACAATGTATAAGGGTTTCAATTTCTCTACATCCTCACCAACACTTGTTATTTCCTGTCTTTCTTATTAGGGCCATCCCAGTGGGTGTGAAGTGGTATTTAATTTGCAGTTCCCTAATCATTAATGGTGTTTAGCATTTTTTTTCATTTGCTTATTGGTCTTTTGCATATTTTTTTGAGAAATGTCTATTCAGATCAATTGCCCATTTTTTATTTGGGTTATTTTTTTATCGTTAGGTCATACAAATTCTTTATATATTCTTTTTTTAAAGATTTTATTTCTTTATTTGAGAGAGAGAAAGAGAGTATGCATGCAAGAGACCATGAGCAGCATGTGGAGCATAAGGAAAAACATGGAGGGCATTGTGAGAAGGAAGGGAAGGGTGAATGGGGGGACATCAGAGGGGGTGATGAACCATGAGAGACTGTGGACTCTGAGCAACAAACTGAGGGTTTTGGAGGGGAGGGGTGGGGGGTTGGGTGAGCCTGGTGGTGGGTATTGAGGAGGACACGTATTGCACGGAGCACTGGGTGTGGTACATGAATAATTAATCTTGTAACACTGAAAAAATAAACATATTTGGGGGGAAAAAAGAGCATGAGCAGGGGACAAGGCAGAGGGAGAGGGAGAAGCAGGCTCCTCACTGATCAGGGAGCCCAATGCAGGGCTCCATCTCAGGACCCCAGGACCAAGACCTGAGCCAAAGGCAGCTACTTAGCCAACTGAGCCACCAAGGTTCCCCTCCTTATATATTCTTGATACAAGTCCCTTATCAGATATACGATTTACAAATATTTTCAATCATTCTATGGGTTGTGTTTTCACTTTATTGAAGATGTACTTGAAACAAGTTATTAGTTTCAATGAAGTCTAATTTATAGTTTTTTTTCTTTTATTGCTTGTGCTTCTATTTCATATCTAACAATTAATCTTTTAACACCGAAAAAATAAAATAAACATAGTTAGGAAAAAAAAAAGAAACCATTTCCTAGTTCAAGATCACAAAGATTTAACCCCTCTGTTTTCTTCTAAATGTTTTGTAGTTTTAGTTCTTACATTCACGTCCTTAATTGATTTTGAGTCCATCATTTTATATGGTAGAGGTAGGGGTGCAACTTCATTCATTACAAGTATATGAAATGTAAATAACTTTTGATGAATGTAAATGAATGTGTCTACTAGTTCTAATTTTATGTGTGGATTTGTTAGGATTTGCTATCTTCAAGATCATGTTATATGTTAATAAAGATAATCGTACTTCTTTCCCGTATATATTGGCTAGAAACTCCAGTACAATGTTAATAGATGGGGAGAGAGGAGACATCCTTGTCTTGTTCCTAATCTTAGGGGGAAGTATCTAGTCTTTCACTAGTAAGTATAGCTTTGGCTTGGATTTTTCACAGATACTCTTTATCAGGTTGAGCAAGTTTACTTATTTTCCTAGATATAATTTACCTTTTGTATTTTTATTATGAGAGGGTGTTGGATATTGTCAAATACTTTGGTATGTATTTCTTATAATCTACATACTGCTGAGACAAAACAGCTAGGCCTCTATCTTCACTGGTTTACATCTCGTGGTGGAAGACAGACAAAAACGTGACTACAAAAATACGTGAACATCTCATGCTGATCCTGAAATTAGTAGGTTCTCAGTAAAAGTTTGATAAAATTGAAAAAATGAGCATGATGTTAACTAAATGAAGCAATTAAGTTTTTCTGTAAGTGATGCAGCTAAGTATGGCAGGTCAGTGGGAGATGGGAAGAAGGGTGGGTCCCCTGGGGCAGGCTTAATGAAAGAGATGGGTCTTCAACAGACCTTGGAGGACAGGTGGAATTTGGTTAGATATTTGGTTGGGACAGATGGAATGAGAGGGTGTTCTAAGTTGGGGTTATAGCAGGATCAAAATATATGGACAGGCAAGGCTACCATTGGCTCGAGGACAGATTGGCTAGAGGAGAGAGCCCACAATGGGAGTGGTGAGAAGTAAGAATGCAAGTGTAGATGAAGACCAAGTGTGGTCATAAATATCAAGTTAAGGAGTGTGCCTTTTGTATGGTGGGCTGTGGGGTATCTCAGAACTTTTAGAGCAAAAGCTTGGCATGATCAATTTGTCTTGAGGAAAGATAATCTGGTGATGTGTTAGGAGGGGATGATGTAGGAAGTAGGAGATCTGATAGAGGCTGTTATGGTCACTAGGTATGAAGAGAGGAGGTAAGAATTGTGTAAATGTGGAAAGGGACAGGTAGGCACCAGAGATATTTTAATTTGGGTAAAAAGGCTTGTCACACACGAATGGATAAAGACTAAGAAGAAGATAGGTGAGCCAATTGTGCTTTAAAGCTTGTGAGCCCAGCCTGGGGACCACTTAAGACAATGTTCAAACATGGAGAACAAGGCCCCAGAAATGGAGCCTTTTTTGGGTAGACACACTTGGAGAACAGTGAGATCAATCTGTGTTTTATTAGAAGCTTCAGAAGGCCGGGGGTGGGCTCTCCTTTGTCCTTCGTCCTTCATCCTTCTTCCTCCTACTAAGATTTATTTTTATTTGAGGAGGGGGAGGGGCAGAGGGGGAGGGAAAGAAGAGAAACACAAGCAGACTGCCCACGGAGTGTGGAGCCCTATGCAGGGCTCGATCTCACAACCCTGAGATCATGACCTGAGCCAAAAGCAAGAGTTGGACGCTTAACCCAATGAGCCACCCAGGTGCCCCTGGGAGTGGGCCTTTCTTTGACTGTCCTCGGAATCCCAGCTCCCAGGGCAATAGGCACATGGCATTAGTGGTGGCCAGAGAGTCAGCAAATTGCTGAAAGCATAGCACTACCAGATCTAGATGTGGAGGCTGGTACTGGGCCAGCTGAAACTGTTAACTTGAGTCCAAAAACTGGATGCTGGGGTGAATCTGGAGACATGCAAGGCTGAAGGGAGCGATCACACTTGGCCAGGACTACAAAAGGGGTTGGACAGAGGCAGAAAACCATGCATCTCCAGGAGAGTGTAAGCAAGATGGGGAAAGAGGGTCCTGGAAGGAATGGAGGGAGGGAGGAAGGAAGTAAGAAAGAGACACCTGCATGCACAGTTCCTCATTTAATCCTCATAAAAACTGTGTAAGGCTGGTATCATGGATTCTGTTTTACCGACTTGGAAACTGAGGCTCAGAGAGGTTAAGCTTTTTTCTCAATTTTGTACAACTAATAAGTGGTGGGCAGGATTGGATCAGGCTCCACAACCCTGCTCTTTCATATGCCCCTGGCTGTCCTGTTGCAGGGCTGGAGGTGGCCCTCACAGACCTCCAGAGCTCCCGGAACAACGTGCAGCACCACACGGACGAGATCAGCTCTGACCGCCTCCTAGTCCGCCGGGGCCAGTCCTTCAACATCACTCTGTACTTCAGGAACCGGGGCTTCCAGCCACGCCTGGACAATATCATCTTCGTGGCTGAGACTGGTGAGGACCCCCGGAGGGTGTGTGTGTGTGTGTGTGTGTGTGTGTGTGTGTGTGTGTGTGTGTGTGTGTGTGGTGTATTCAGGGAGATTGTGGAGGGTTGAAAGGTTACTCCAGAGAGCCTCTGTTCTGCTTCCGTCCCAGGACCCCTACCAGATCTGTCCAGTGGGACTCGAGCGCTGTTCAGCCTGACAGGTCATCATGGCCCCAGCCCATGGATTGCCTCTCTGGAGACTAATGGGGCCAGCTCCCTGGAGGTGAGCCTGTGCGCCCCTCCTGTGGCAGCTGTGGGTCGGTATCTCTTGAAAGTTCATATTGACTCTTTCCAGAGATCTATCACAGCCTACCAGCTTGGGGAGTTCATCCTGCTCTTCAATCCCTGGTGCCCAGGTAAGGCGAGTGCCTGTGTGGGGGTCTCTTGTCCCTGCCCCTTGATCAGTGCCACAGAGAGCCAGGCTCAAGGATTTCTAGACCCCTGTTCCTTGGCTACCAGAAACCTCCCAACTACACACACTCTGCATCTACTCCAACCAACAACAAAGAGGGCAGGGAGAAGTTGCTATTTATTTACTTATTTAGAATTTTAAAAACATGAGCCAAGTTATCTTTACTTAAAAAGAAAACTATTATAATTAAATTTGAGCACTATTAACATCTACCTTTACCATATATATTTTAAAAGATTTTATTTATTTATTTATTTGAGAGAGAGAGGGAGAGCAAGCGAGAGAGAGAGTACAAGTGGGGAACGGACAGAGGGAGATGGAAGAGCAGACTCCCCACTGAGCAGGGAGCCAGATGCAGGGCTTTATCCCAGGACTCCAGGATCATGATTTGAGTTGAAGGAAGGCATTTAGCTAATTGAGACACCCAGGTGTCCCACCATATATTTTTAAGTTAACTTAAATTTTTCCATTATAAGAAAATAAGTAAATTGCATTGAACGTGGAATGAAGTAAAAGGAAAGAAAGAAGGCAAGAAGGAAAGTATAAAGAGACAAGTAAAACCTTATCCCAATCTCCAAGTCCATCTTCCAGAGGAAAATCCTGTTCACATTTTCTTGTGCAGCCTTACAAAAATGTTCTATGCTTAAATAAATATGTATTTATACATATACACATACAAATAAATATGTATTTATACATATACGCATTCGTATGATTATATAATCATACCACAAATGGGATTACATAGTACATAGCATGCCTTAACTTGCTTTTTTCATTCAACAATTCAATTTTGATCGTATTTTCCTATCAATATGTCCTTTTTAATGGCTACAATTACTTCACTGTTTGGATACATCAAATGTTTTTTTTTATACCACAGATGCATAGTTTATTTATGACCTTAGTCACCTAGGTCTATCCACAGCTTTAAGTGAAAAAGATTCTCTGTTAAAAATCCAATGCCATACAAGTAGTTGGGTTTAAAAGTAATGTTTGCACCGGGGCATCAAACGTTTTTAACTAGTCTCCTATTTATGGGTATTTTGGCTGTTTCCAGTTTTTGTCTTAGACAAACAAAGCTACAGGGAATAGCCTAGCACTACGTGTCCCACAATCCCTGTCATCTAAATCTACCTGGGGGCACAGTAGTTATACAGACACATAGACATGGCATGGGCAGAACGAAGGACAGGCCAAGGGGAAAGAGTGGGAAGAAGGGCAGGAAGAGTTGAGAGTAGAGAATGGGGCTGGTGGGCCTTTGGGCAGAGGTCAGACTCAACAGTCTTACTTCTGTCAGATGATGTCCTTTCCCCTTCTTCCCTCTCATCTACCTGCTCCCCCAGCCTTATCCCGAGGGGGCCAGGTGAGTGGTATCAGAACCTGACTGGGATCTAGCATCTCTAAACGCCTCTAACCCACCACCCACAGCAAGTGTTACTGAGTGGCCCAGAGCTCTCGCCCATTAGCCATGTGAAAAGGCCCTGCCACTGGGTCAAGGAGGACAGTTGTCTATCTGTCTCTATCTCTCCCTCACTTACACACCCCTCCTGGCCTCCAAGACTGTGGATTTCAGACTGTACTGGGATTGATCTCCCCTCAGCTGTGAGGAGAAAAGTGCTATCTGTGAGGACTTCTTTTTTTTAGCAGTGCTCCACCCAGGGCCCAGGAACTCTCAGTATGGGACTAGGGAGCAGTAGAGGCTGAAGTCAGGATCCGTGGCTACCCCATCACCGTGTCCAAGATATTGATTGGTTGGGGAGCCCCACCCTGGAGCTCTGGCCACTGCTAGCCCCCACTGTGAGGAGGGATGTGTATAGTCTCAACCGTGAACTCACAGGTCTCACCACACTGGTGCAAGACCTCAATAAAATGTATCTCTCTAAGGGGTCCTTGTCTACCATGCAGGCTGAGTCTGAAGAAGTGAGGAAACCACTTTTACATAAGGGTTTGGCAGGGCTTCCAGACTGTTCCAGGACACTGCGAAGGGGACACCTGCTCCCATGACCTTTGTTTGTTCATTCTCAACTTTAAAAAGATAATTTTTTTAAATCAGAAAATCTACACAATTCTAGTAGGTAAAAAGGAAAAAAAAATTACTATCAATCCCTTTTAGAATAGCCTACAAAATCCTCTACATAAATATGTTTTTAACAAGCATCAATTTATGTTATAATATTATTATGTATCCCATTTAAACTTAATATATCGTGTATAGATTTTGATTCCTATATACGCAATTTTGTGATCTTATTTTAATAGTGTACAGAATTATGGCTATTTAACCAGCTCCCAGAAACCAGGCATTTATGTTGTTTCCAGCTTTTTAGTGTTATAAATAGCACTCAGATAAACAGCTTGTCATCCAAATCTCTGTGTGCTTCCTAAATACTGTCTTTAGATTAAATTCTTACAAAACAAATGAGGAGGTTAATGCAAATCCCGAAATTCTGGTTTGCTCTTTTCCAATCAGGATTAGCAGATTAGTGTAGCAGAAAGATCATGGAATATGGTATTATATGGACTCTGGACTCTGCGTTCAAATTTAATATATTATATGGACTCTGTGTTCAAATTTCACTGTGTGCTTACATGTGATTTAGACAAGTTATCACTTTGAGCCTGTTCCCTCAATCTTAAACAGGATCAGGACGTAAATATGCTTTGAGAACCAAGAAATTCCACCAAAGATAAACTTTTGCTGTCCAACCTCATCTTTGTATTAAACCTGTGGCTGGTATTGAGGGATTGTAGAAGGTGGGTCTCTCCAAGAACCAGCCATCTTCTGACCCTCTTGGTGTCATCCATTTTTTAAAAGATTTTATTTGTTTGTTTGTTTGTTTGTTTGTTTGAGAGACAGAGCGAACACAGGTAAGGGCAGAGGGATAGGGATGAGGAGACTCCCCACTAAAGCCAGAACCAAGAGCCCAGAGCCCAGAGTGGGGCTTGATCCCAGGACTCTGAGATCATGAACTGAGCCAAAGGCAGATGTTTAACTAGGTGAGCCACCCAGGCACCCCTAGAGCTCAGTTTCCACTGCACTTTGCCTTCTGGGGATGGGAATGGGGCAGGAAGTGCAAAATGACTTCTTTGCTTTGTGTCCTCCCATTTTGATTCCTAGAGGATTCTGTCTACTTGGACAGTGAGCCCCAGAGGCAAGAATATGTCGTGAATGATTACGGCTTCATTTACCAGGGGAACAAGAACTGGATCCGCCCATGCCCCTGGAACTATGGACAGGTGAGTCTCGGTCCTACTCATGGCTCATGGGAAGAGGGTAACAGGAGCAGGGTGGGAGGGTTCTCCTCATGCAGGTTCACCCAGAATTTATAAATGGGAACAGTAAAGTGTGAGATGACACTCCAGGGAGCTAGAGGAGCAGTCATAGACGGTTAGAAGATGTTCTTTGCTGATTATGTGTGGTTTAGACATCAGGATCTAAGGGGGAAGGGCAGCTAAAGACACCCACCCTGGAATTCCATTGTATTGGAATCATACTCCAGTATGGAGTATGATGATGAGGATGAAGGAAAAAGAGTGATGATGGCCATGATGGTGCCTGGTTTTTGTTTGTTGAACTATTTCCAGTAGGGCCCGCTTTGCCTCTATAACTTCATCCTTATCACCCAGGCCACAGACCCTAGGATCAGTACTGTCACACTGAGGAAACTTGTCCCTGCACATTTCAGAGAGAATCAGGGTTGATGAGCAGTGATGCATTTCCCTCCTGGTTAATATTGCCTCTTTGTTAGTTTTTTTTTTTTTTTTAAGATTTTATTTATCTATTTGACAGAGAGATCACAAGTAGGCAGAGAGGAGGGGGAAGCAGGCTCCCAGCTGAGCAGAGAGCCAGATGCGGGGCTCAATCCTAGGACCCTGAGATCATGACCTGAGCCGAAGGCAGAGGCTTTAACCCACTGAGCCACCCAGGCGCCCCCTCTTTGTTAGTTTTGATGAGCTATCTTTTTCATTACAAAACTAATACCTGGCTGTTTAAAAAACTTTACAAGGAAACACTGCAAAAATAGGTACTTAGATTATGAAGGCCATGCTAAGCACTGTCACCAGCATGGTGTATGCTTCTCTACATTTTCTTTTCTGGGCATATTTTAAAACACGACTTTATTTGTAAAAATAGCACTGTGTTCATCACAGTGCTTTGCAACTCCTGCCTTAATGAAAGCCTGCCTCCCACACAAAGCTCAGCCTCTGGCAGGTGCTCCAGGAAGACCAGCAATAGGCCTGGGAAGAGTGTTCTCTCTCAATACTCTTGCCGGGAAAAGACCAGCCCCAGCTGCCAGCTGGCTATTGGCTGGGAAATCCTGGGGCCCTTGTGTCCATTTGATATGGGTTCCACTCCTAGACTTGCCCAAATAGAACTCTAACACATGTGGCTTCAGCCGCACAGCCTAGGCCCCCCAGGTGGCTTTAGGCAAGATGAGATCTGGCAGCCTCAACGGGCCCCAACTGACCTCCCCAGCTCCTCACTTAGCATGGACAAATGAGGATCTGGAGAGCCCCCAGAAACAGGAGCTTACCATCATCTGTGAGCAACACAAGTGAGCAACTGCTTCTTCTTAAGCCCTGGGTTCCTTCCTTTTTCCTTCCTTCTCATTCACTGGACTCACACTGAATGTCTGCTGAGGGCCAGCAGGGTGCTAGGCGCTAGGGATGTGAAAATGAATTAAATGTGGTCCCTGAGCTCACGGTGTAATGGAGACTCAGTCACATAAGCAGGTCACTTATCATGCATTGGTACTGCAAAGAGTGAGATGGGCACAGGAGGTTCTAGGAGCCTGGAGGAGAAGCACATGGTTGGGCATGGAGCTATCAAGGAAGCTTCGTAGGAAGGGAGATGTTTAGACTGAGTTAGCCAAGTAAAGGAAAGTGGAGAAAATATCTCAGGCAGAGGGATGCATGAGCCAAAACACAAAGGTGAGAAACAGTTTGGTCTGCTGCAAGGGTTATAAGGAATCTGGCTTTGCTGAAGCAAAATGATGAAGCAGGAGGTGCTGAGACATGAGGCTGGAGAGGTAGAAGGGGTGGGATCAGGGAAGATCTTATGCATAGAGGAGGTGAGCGCTTAGATTCTGAAGGTCCAGAGGACTTCGAACATTTCAAAGCAGAAAAGTGAACTGATGAAACTGTCCCCTAGGGAAGATGGGTCAAAGAAGCCTTCTAATCCAGTTTATTGTCCAGTGGGAATATTACATGGGAATAAATGCATTCATTTACTCTCATTCAACCATGGAGTTGAATGCATGGAATCCTTACTATGTGCTGGGCACTGTGCCAGTTCTGGGGCATAGAGTTGCAAGAACAGCTGGAGAGGGGGCGCCTGGGTGGCTCAGTCAGTTGAGCCTCTGCCTTTGGCTTACATCATGATCCCAGGGTTCTGGGATTGAGTCCCTCGTAAGGCTCCCTGCTCAGCGGAGAGCTTGCTTCTCCCTCTCCCTCATGCTCATGGCCTCACTTCAAATAAATAAATAAAATCTAAAAAACAAAACAAAACCAGCTGGAGACAGAGATATAGACCACATGCTCAGGCAGGGAAGACGGAACTTGGCTTCATCCTACCTGAAGCTAAACCAGGCTCGGGTTCAGGGAAGCCTCAGATAAAATGGCATCCATGTCAAGCCCGAAGGACAAGTCAGCCTGCCTTGGGTGGGAAGTTTCTGTACCTCACATGCTATTAGTCATTCCAGAGCCCAACTGAGTCACAGGTGCCAAGGTAAGCTGGCAGCAGCACCTGAGCCATAGCTGCCAATGGTGAGCTGGGTCAGCAGCTGGAGGTGGAGGATGAGGCAACATGGTTTTCACGAGAACCTCCCAGGGGCTCCAGGAGTGTGGGCATTGAAAGGCAAAGAGGGAAAAAGAGACTTTTTAACCAGTCAGACTCATTGGGAAAAATCTCCAGGGATTTGATTTGTAGGATAGGCAAACCGGGTGGCTTGTGATCCCAGAGCTCGGAGACCCTGCACCTGCTCAGGGTGCACTTCGTATCTGGGATACTAGACACAGTTACCTTCCAAACAGGTTTGCATTCCACAAACACAATCTATTTGAGAGCTGGGCGAGGTGTGTGTGTGTGTGTGTGTGTGTGTGTGTGTGTGTGTGTGATGAATTTCTTTCTGTATCTGCATGTGCCAATCACGGGCGCTCCGCCCCTCTGCATCTCCCCTTGCAGTTTGAGGAGAATATCATAGACATCTGCCTGGAGCTGCTAGACAAGAGCCTGAACTTCCAGATCGACCCAGCCACAGACTGTGCCCTGCGGGGAAACCCCGTCTACCTCAGCAGAGTGGTGTGTGCCATGGTGAGCTTGGCTCTGGCTCTGCCCACCCAGGGTGCGTCGGGGTAGGAAGGAAGCCGTGTGTGGAGTGGGGGTGCCGACTCACAGTTGCCCCCTGCAATGGAGGAATGAACAGTCAAGAGCAGGGGCCCTCTGGCAAGGCCAATTTGGCTGAGACTGAGGACAAAAATGTGGATAACAGGTTTTTTCAGCTGAGCTCTGAATTAGCTGGGTGTGGGCCATCACCTCGATTAATTCCAAATTGCATGTTTTAGGGAAGGCTGAGTGTAGCTCTGGTTTGGGAAATGGTCTTGTCTTTTTGAAATTTCCTTTGCTCTGAAAGATTTTTAAGAGCTCGCAGAGCTGAGCTCTCGCTTTCCAGGGGGTGGGTAGAAATAGAATAATAAACTAATTAACCGTGGAGACAAGTCAGAATGGCTAGCTTCCCACCCCTACCCCTTCCCTAGCAGGTCTGGAAAGTCCCACGTAAAATGAGATCAAAGAGTCCGCTGTGTCTCGGCCCACAGACCTTGCAAGGAAGCCCTCACATCTTGCTGAGGAAAAGGATGCTTCTAATGCGTCTACATATGGTTTCTCTTCAGATCAACAGTAATGATGACAATGGGGTGCTCAATGGAAACTGGAGTGAGAATTACTTAGACGGGGTCAACCCTGCGGAGTGGACAGGCAGCGTGGCCATCCTGAAACAGTGGCATGCCACAGGCTGCCAGCCAGTGCGCTATGGGCAGTGCTGGGTCTTTGCCGCCATCATGTGCACAGGTAGGGAGTGGAAAGGGCCCCATGGAGAGAACCCAAAGTGTACTGGCCCATGTCATAGCCCTCTGAACCATTCTCATTCCAGTCTTGCACAGGTCCCACAAGGGAACGTTTCAAAGGGAGCCCTTTCTGTAAAACTGTCTCCTCACTGGCTTCAGGCTTCATGTGTCTGGGCTTATCTTAGAGGGTGGTTCTGAGGATGAAATTGTACCCTTCCCTGCTCTTCTCTTCCTTTGGTTTTGGATAGCCTAAGAGCCTGGCTCCAGACAAGAATTGTCTGGTTCCAGATAGGAATGAGATCAAAGGCCAAGTAATCAGAAAACTTACAAACTGATTAGTGCCCTTTCTGAGCCTGAAGAGTGGTCTTGACCCAGAAGGGAAATGTGCATCACGCACCATGGGGCCAGAACAAGATGGCAGCTGAAGTAAAATGACCTTGAATTTGGAGCTGTCTCATGTTCAGCAGGCCTAGAGGCCTGACTCAGGCAAGGGAAGTAGGGAATGGAGGAAAACGGGGGATCAGTTTTTCAGATAGGTACTAGATGCTACACTAGTAGAAGAAAAGCTAAAAAGTATGTATGGGAGGTGAGGGTGCCTGGGTGAGGAGGACAGATCATTCTTGGGCGTGATGGAAAGGGAACTTTCTTCGGCATGGAAAAACCTAGAGACAAATGGGCTGAGTGTGTGTGTGGGGAGGGAGACGACCAGGGCTTTGGGTGTGGTTGTCTAGAACTGGGTGATGAGAGGGGTGGAGCCAGTGAATGGAGATTATGCAAGGAGAGCAGACCAATTAAAATGTTAATGAGAATCATGGCCCCTTAGTGACCTGGGAAGCAAAGGGTTGGGCAAAGTGCGTCAAATGTGGCTTGATCCAACTGTAGCTCAGGAAGCAGCAGCCTTCCCCAAGGCCACCGTATATATTAATAAATGTATCTGTTTGAAAAACTCATTTATTCATCCAGCCACACTTATTGAGTCCTTATTCTATGCTAGGCACGGTGCTTTAAGTACTCTTGGATACAAAGATGGGTAAGACCCAGCCTTTATCAAATCCCAGGATTTACCAAATTCCTTAGCCCCATATAGCTGCCCAAGCACATTTATTGTTAGTATTATTATTTCACACTCACAATAGCTGTCATTTACTGGGGACCTCTTTAGTGCCAGGCACTGTGCTAAAATCTTAACAATCTAGAACAATGGTGAGGCATGTGGACTCTGGAAGTAGGCTGCTTGGGTTCAAATGCCAGCACTACCATCAGTTGGCTGAATAGCCTTGGGCAAGTCACTTAACTTGTGCCCCAGACTTACAATGGAGAAAGTAATAGTACCTACCTCATAGGGTTATTGGAAGAACTGAGGGAATTCATATATAGAGAGTGCTAAGAATAAACAGTGTCTGGCTACAGTGAATGTTTAGTAAGTACAGCTTGGATCCCCCCAAATGACCTTAGGAGGTAGGGTCTATCATGATCATCTCCACTTCACAGACAAGTAAACTGAGCAGCAAGGCCGGTCTCATACCTGGGTCTGGCATGCTGGGACCACTAAGCTATACTGACGCATAAACTTCGCTAGCAGCTGCCATTTACCCAGCATCCTCTGGGCTTCAGGCATATGCTGGGCACTTTCACTCATGACCAACTGAGAAGTAGCTATCATTACCATCATCTTACAGATGAGAAAACTGAGGCTTGAGTGACCAAGTGACTCTTGTGTCTGACTCGGAAATGCACTCTCCCCTCTGCAGCACTGCCTCTGTTCAGAATGGCCTTTTTAAACATCAACATATTAACTTCAACTTCCTAATGAAAAATCACCAAAAGGAAAATTTGCATGCATCAAAGATACACTTATAATTTTTTGAATGGGCTTTTACTTTGACATTCATTTAGTTATTTTGGGAATGTTATTTTGTTATTTTGTTATTTGTTATTTTGGGAATTTCAGACAAATCTCTGGCCTACCTTCTCTGTACTCCCAGCTGGTCACCGATAGCTCTTAGTTATCAGGCTTTTCCTCTTCTGGCCATCTACTCTCTGTGACAGGGAACCTGGAAAGAGTTTCAGCAGCTCCACCTCCCCCTACCCCTACCCCCAGCCCTGGCCATTTGTTAGGGTTCTAAGCCTGGTTCCCAGTATTATTCATCCCTGCTGCAGTTACAGAGTTGGGGTGGGGGTTCCCTTCCTATGTCTCCCTCTCTCTTGCCACTCTTCATGTGGTCTATCTTTTGTTATGCAGAAGCTGTTCAGTCAGCCCTCAGTTCTTCTTCAAGAGGAATTGTTCTATAAATAGGTATTGACTTAGCATGTGTGGAAGAGGTAAGTTCAGGGTCTTCCTATGTCGCCATCTTAGACCAGAACTCCTGAATTACACATTTTATGAGGGGGAGTTTTATGGTATGCAAAGTATACCTCAATAAAGTTGGGGTTTTGTTTTTGTTTTAAAGCTAGGCATCCTGGGAAGGTGCCTCATCTGTTCCTGCCCACAGCTGCAGGGACAGGGGCAACAATGATTTGGAAGACATGAATGTTGACTGTGAGCAGGTCTATGGGGCATGATCCCCTCCTCTGTAGACATCTGGGCTCAGGAGCCATAGTGGGAAGGGTGGTGGGAGATGAGGAGGCTGTGTTGCTCAGAACTGGGCCCTCCTCTCTTCATCTGAAACTACTCCATCTGTATATCTTTTGTATATCGGATCCCTACTTTCGCCTTGCCTTGCATATAGGATTCTCTGCTTAACACTTTTTTGAATACACCTGGGCTAGATGCCCATCTAAGATTTTTTCTCACTCAGTTGTGTAGTGGCCTCTATAAACTACCTCACTGTCTTCATTTGAATACAACTCTTATTCTCATTGTTATTATTGAGCCTTTAGCTCTTATAAAAGGAACCTCAGCCAAGGTCCTGGTGCATTATTTTGCTTCAACCTTTGGCTCAAACACAAATCTACTATTATTCTCCATTGATTTATGAGACATCTTGGGTCGTATGGAATGTTCCCTTACCAGGTTGTGGGTTAATATATGGTCGGCACCTAGAAAAATGTCTGGTGTATGGTTAGCTTTACATAAATGTTAGCTATTATATTTAGTCTGATACTGTTTTAATCTCAGCCTCTTGAATTCCAGAAGTCTTGCTAGGTCTCACTCACAAAGTGTTTCTGGTCATCCCCTAAAATTCAGTTCACCATCATCTCCATTACTTTTTTTTTTACATTATTTCCTTTCTTTGTTCTGTGGAAGGTCTAGGGTTAAATTAGTCATATTCCTCATTTCATAATATTTGTCATAACAGGTCTGCTTCAGGCCCCTTTTTAAAAAACTAACTAATTGGCTTTTCCTCACTTTTGTCTTATAACCCATTCCTATTCACCTCCCCTCATGACAGGAAAACATTTTGATGTATTTGATATGTAACATTGTCTCTGAAAGTGCTCTTATAGGAGAAAAAGTATATCATGCAAAATGTATCGTGCAAAAGTATATAGTGCAATATTTTGTCCAATATGTATTTGTTTTATATATTGTATTTTTCTTCTTTAGAAGTTCCATTGGAGGGGCACCTGGGTGGCTCAGTGGGTTAAAGCCTCTGCCTTCAGCTCAGGTCATGATCTCAGGGTCCTGGGATCGAGCCCCACATCGGGCTCTCTGCTCAGCAGGGAGCCTGCTTCTCTCTCTCTGCCTACTTGTTATCTCTCCTCTCCATCAAGTAATTAAATAAAGGCTTTAAAAAAAAAAAGTTCCATTGGACCTTCTATCTTCCATTTCTCTTCTTATGTTCATGTTTTCCTTTACCTCCTCTTGAGTATATTTGTAATATTTAAAATAGCTGCTTTAAAGTCCTTGTCAGCTCATTCTATCATCTCTGTCATTTCTAGATCTAGTTCTATTGATTGACATTTTTCTTTTTTCCTTTCTTTTTTTTAGATTTTATTTATTTATTTGTCAGAGAGAGAGACCGAGAGCGAGCGCAAGCGCAAGCAGGGGGAGTGGCAGACAGAGCAGGCAGAAGGAGAAGCAGGCTCCCGCCAAGCAAGGAGCCCAATATGAGACTTGATCCCAGGACCCTGGGATCATGACCTGAGCTGAACCCAGTGGCTTAACCGACTAAGCCACCCAGGCATCCCTGATTGACATTTTTCAATATGACTCATGGTTATAAGTTGTATTTTTCTGCTTCTTTACATGCCTGGTAATTTTATTAAGGAGACATTATTTATTATTATTATTATTTTTTGAGAGAGTGTGGTGAGGAGGGAGAGGGACAGAGGGGGAGAGAGAGAGAGAATCTTAAGCAGGCTCTACACTCAATGTGGAGCTTGATTGGGGCTTGATCTCACAACTTTGAGATCATGACCTACATTGAAATCAAGAATCAGACTCTTACCTGACTGAGCCACCCAGGTGCCCCATAGTAGATATTTTTTAGAGGAGTTTTAGGATTCATTGTCATTGCAGACAATCAAGAATAGTTCTAATATGACCTTGTGAAGGTATAGCTGAAAAATCAAGACAATATAACCATCTGGGCTTAAGGAACAATTAAAGGCATAGGAGGGGAAGATATTTTTCCCATTTGAAAGACTTATATAAAAAAAAAAAAAGAAAGATTTAAATGTCCAGGGAGAAATTAAAAGATGCTAAATATCATCATAGTTAGACGCAGTCACTTCAACTCTATTAGCTGAAGCTTTGACTGTATTCTTCAGTATAAACCATGGAAGTGTGGCAGCAAAGCTGACCAATCAAATTTCAACAAATTGAACTCGAACTTTCCACTGATGTCTTTTTTAAATGGGAGCCACATTTCCACATGAGGAGGTAGTAGGGGAGCAAGGGAGGGAAAACAACTGGTGAGAAGCTTCACGGCCAGTCCTGAAACAGACTCCATGTTCTAATACACCATTGGGATGATGTCCTTCACCAGTTGAAAATGAGCTGAATTCCTTGAAGACAAGGATGTCTTTCATTTCTGTGTATGCACCTAACCCATTGTCTGGTTAACCTCAGGGACTTGACACGTATCACTGAATGAGTACTGGATGGCTGAGTGCAGAGACATAGTAATTCATGCTGGGAGTGTGGTGTGGTGTATCCCTTGGGAACTCTGCAGCCCTTTCCCAATTCTAATGTCGTGCCCACCTTTGTCTAAGCATCGCTGTGTGAGTGTGCATGCATGTAAGTGCACACACCCACACCTCCCTTTTACGAGGAACTCAGCTCCCACAAATTATCACCGTAAGTGTCACCTGAGTCTCATGTCAAACTGTGAGTCACTAGGACTGATAGCCTGTAGAAATCTTATCCATAGGTTAAAGACAACTCATGTCAACACAAATTTAATGAGCATCTACTCTGTGCCCAGCACTGTGCTGGAAACAAAGAAATGCAAGAAAAGTGTCCTCCATGAGTCCTCTACTCCAGGGGGATTTGTGATCTGTGTGACAAGATAGGACAAATGCAGGAGATCCCAAAGAGCTCCTCCAGTGATAAAATATGTAACACGGGTGACTGGGATTAGGTCAGAGCATGGGAAGGGAGGCTAGTGGGCATGAAGTAGGCAGTGAAAACTTCACAAAGAAAGGTGCGCTGGGAATGAGCTGTTGCAGGGATGCCTGGCAAAGTTGCAGCGGTGCCACTTGTCACTGGAAGCATGGGGATGCTGTAAGATTAGAGAAACATGGGCTTAAATCCTGCCCTGGATCTCCTCTTTCTGCCATGTGACCTCAACTTCTCTAAGCTTCAAGTTTCTCCTCTTTAAAGTGGGGATAACTCCAGGGTTGTGGAGATAGTTTAATGAGATCGTGCCTGTGCAGTCCTTGGCCCTGTGCCCAGCACTCTGATGATGGTGATGTCTTCAGCTGGCAAGGAAGACAAGCACAACTGGGAATGTGCTTAGAAGCAGCAAGGTCTCCATACAGGCTCAAGATTCAAATTCGGGAGTTGTGGGCACACAAGGGAGAGATGAGTCCATGAGACAGGATGAGCTCTTTGTGGGAGGACAGAGCAGGCAGGACAGAGGGAAAATAGATGTGCACAACTTCATGCAGATCTGAACACTGTTAGCTCCCTTAGTCTCCCTGAGACCCCGCTCCCCTCACTCACTCGCCTCTCACCCTAAACATTGTTTAGAATGTAAACAACCATTCTAGCCCCACCGTGGCCTCACTGGGACAGGCTGTTGTCCTCCATCCCAGGCCTCTCACAAGCCAGGAAGAGGAATGAGTGGGAACAGATCAGGGCAAATCCATCACCACTCAGAGCTTACAGTCAAGCTTACTCAAAGCATGGCTGGATGTCAAGTCAGAAATCACCAGAACAGTCAAAAGAGTCATGGGACACTCATTCACCCATCTAGCAATGATGCACCAAATTTCTGCAAAACAGGTCTGGCTCTGTGTTGTTAACGGCTGTATAATGGTAAAGATGAATATCACAAAATCCCTGTCCTCGAGGGGCCGACTTGCAAACAAATCATTACAAGCCCTGTGCTCTGTCTACTAGAGAAGTTCAGAACACTGTGAGAATAATGACCTGTGTTCAGGTGGGAAAGATCCATCTAGTCTTGTGGAGCAGGAGCCGACACCACCACCAATACTCCAACTGGCTGTTTGTGATTGATCAGGGTGAATTTTGGAGGCTTGCTTCCTGCTCTCCCTGTTCATCCTCCTTGGCGCCTTCTCTGATTATCATAAGTGCTACCCAACCTCCTGACTGTAATCTTAGCAGAAATGTGTTCGGCGCAATGCTCCTGAGTCACCTGGATGATCTTGCCTTCCTCCTGGCTCATGTTCCTTTAGTGGCAGCTTTTCCAAACTTCGCCCTCCCCTCTGAGACTGTCCTGTGTTACCTCCACCCACAAGTCACCTGTCAGCTCTGCTCCCTCCCTGTCCTCATTCCTTGGCCCCGCACAGACCAGCCACTCCAAGAGAACTCCAGGTTTCCCTTTGAGCTTCTCTCCTCTCCGTTCCAAGGTGTATCCAGATATGTGTCCCCACCCTGACCTGGAAAGGCTTTGTGCCAATATTTGATCACATAGGAAAATGCTTGATATGTTCAATAAGGTGAAAATGCTAGAGCGCTGAACTGTGTGCATAATTCTGGGAGGTGGGCTCAGAATTGAGTAGTGTAATCAGGATTTGAGTGATAGATCTGTAACTGCCTCACTGTGTGGCAGATTGTGGAGATAGTTTAATGAGATCGTGCCTGTGCAGTCCTTGGTCTGTGTGACTTTGGTCAAGGTTGCCAACTTTTCTTAGCCTCTGAGCCTTAATCTTTAACAAGGGGATAATAATAGCAGCTTCTGTGTAGAGTTGTCCTGAGGATAACTTAGCAACATACCTGGTGGGTATATTATTGAATTATTATTATTATTATATTATTATTGAATGGGATTGCCTGCCAATGCTGGACTTGAAGGGAGAGGGTCCCCAGAGCATTGGTGGTAGGAAGGGCTGGGGGATACTGCTGTACTTAAAGAGTGCAGAAGAAGGGGAATATGGCAGGGGACAAAGCAAAGAAGTTGGCTGGCAAAGGGAAGAGATGCCTCCTCATGAATAAAAACAAGGTTGTACCTCCGTTCTAGAATTTCTCTACTGAGTACAAACTCTCACTTTTCTAAGCTTTTGTTACACAGTCTCCTTCCTTTTCTGCCTTCCTTTGTGAGGCTTTCCTTGATGAGCTTCCAAGACAATACACTCATGGAAAAGGGGGAATCCAAACCACAGACCTCTTTGTCTAAGAATTTGATGTCCTGGGCCAAAAATCTAGCTATTTGGCTTGAAGATGGAGATTCAAGGCCAAGAGAGAAGTGAGACCGAGTCAGGCCCCTGAGTCTTGCCAAAGGAAGTGTTCCTTCCCCTCCTGCTTGCAGGCAGGAGAACTCAAAACTTGCTTGGCCTTGGCAGTGCTTGTCTGAGCAACTAGAAGCTCAAACTCTGCCCCAAGTCTCTTCAATGAGCCCCAGAGAAGAGCTCAGGAAGGTGGGGAGAGAGGTTGGCAACATCACCAACGCATTGCCTGATAGCTTGTGACTGGTCCCTGGACCCAGGGAATCCATAGGACTCCTGAATACACAGCCCACAGGAGATTTTTTTTTTTTTGCTCTTTCTGCAGTGATGAGGTGTCTGGGGATCCCCACCCGCGTGATAACCAACTTTGACTCTGGCCATGACACAGATGGAAACCTGATCATAGATGAGTATTATGACAGCACGGGCAGGATCTTGGAGAATAAGAAGAAGGACACTGTCTGGTGAGAAACAACCTCTCTGTCTCTTTCCAGCGCAAAACCCTCTAGCAAAGAGTGGGAAAGGACTTTGCCCACGAGCTTGCTGCCCTCTCATGTCCCCTCACATTCACCAGTCCCAGGGCTCTGTATCCCCAATTCAAAGGCTGAGACACAGCTGAACGCAAAACTGATTCTGAGTTTAGAATCCTCACATCATAAGAGCTTTCTGTCCTGGGTGAGGTTTCCCTCTGTCATTTCCTTCATTTAATATCAGCCTGTAGCCTAACCTCCAGACACACCATGACTGCCCCTGGGAGTCAGCAGCACACAGGAAAGGGCCATGAGGACCTTTTGGAGGGAGTGAGAAAGATTTTTAACTTTAGTTAGTTTGGGAATCCTTCACTCTCTATTCCCAGAAGAAAGCTTTTTCTGAGCAAGGCGAGGCTTACAGGAGGAAAAGCTGACACCACTCACCCACGGAGGTTTGAAGGCCTCGGGAGCACTAAATCTGTCTTTCTCTTTCTATTTAGCAGTCCATTTGCCCACTGTCCCCTGCCTTGCTCTGGAAAGAACACAAGCACTATAAGCTCTCCCTTAGGGTCATTTGACACTGACTCTTTTGGCTTTTCCTTTAGGAATTTTCATGTGTGGAATGAGTGCTGGATGGCCCGAAAGGACCTCCCTCCGGGATATGGAGGCTGGCAGGTGCTGGATGCCACACCTCAGGAGACCAGCAACGGTGAGGGTTCAGAAGGCGGAACCCATTCCCACAGAATTAGCCCTTGCCCCTGCCTGACCCTGTGGCAACAGCCCACCATGGCTCTTCTGTTCTCCTCAGGCCTCTACTGTTGCGGCCCTGCCTCTGTCAGAGCCATCAAAGAGGGAGAGGTGGAGCTGAACTATGACACGGCCTTTGCCTTTTCCATGGTGAATGCTGACTGCATGTCATGGCTTGTCTATGGGGGAAAGGAGCAGAAAATTCACCGGGACACGAATACTGTTGGCAATTTTATCAGCACCAAGAGCATTCAAACTGATGAGCGAGATGACATCACGGAGAACTACAAATACACAGAAGGTATGATGGAGCCAGCCCCTGCCAGAGACCAAGTCCTGGGGACACCTTCCCCAGCTGGGGAACCAGACAGAAGCTTTATCAAGCTGGTTAGCAGCACAGGCAGCTGGAGCTCACCTCCTGCTGGGAAGCTCTGTGAGTGGAGTTGCCAGGGAAAACACAGGAAGAGTAATCCTTTCATCTAGCCATGCCCCAAATTATTTGTTGTTAATCTGAAACTCAATTTAAATGGCCCTGTATTTTTATTTGTTAAATCTGGCAACCCTATCAGGGATTCAGTGTCAAGTGTAGAACACCACCACAGATTTATCTCACACAAGAGGCAAGGGGGTGGGCTATTTATCCACCAACTCCTGTCAGTCAGGGACTAAGGCCTTCTCCTTGGGGTGCCAAGTCCCTAGCATTTTTGGCCTGCTCCACACAGGCTAAAGCAGCTCTGGTAGCAAAGAAAGCCTCAAAGAGTGAAAGGTGCTAGAATTTGAAAGTCATGTGGGCATTGACAGCATTTGCTCGAGGTCAGTGGGCTTCCACTGTATTCTTGGGGGTTTGGAGCTATATTCCTGTGGGCCTGAGGGTGCTGCTCAGATGGGCAGTATTTGATCTCCTCCCATTCAACCTGACAGGATCTGGGAACAGTGCAGACCACAGGTGAGCTAAATCTAACTCACATCTCCCTGGGCCCACTCCTGCTGAAGCAGATGCCTTGAGATCCTCTTTTGCCTGGAACCAGAGCAAGAGGATAAAAAGTGCCTCTGCCTGGGTTGGCTGTGGGGACAGACACTGGGGGTAGTGAGTGCTAGGTGAACACAGCTGCTAGGATTATTAGGGAGGCTCTGGTGAGTATTCCTACATATCCTGGCCACAGTACCACCAAGGACTGAAGCCAGGCCTCTCTGGGAATTCAGCTTGCTTGAATTTTACTTTGCTTTATTTTATTTTTCTCTTTTCTTTTTTTCTTACCTTCTTTCTCCCTTCCCCTTCCCCTGCCTCTCCCTTCCTTTCTTCTTCTTTCCTTCTTTCCTATGACTTCTCACTTTCATTTCCAGGAATTAGTCTATGCCTGATCCATCATTTGGTTCTGGAACAGGAAATCACATCATGCTGCTGTCTTTAAGAGCCTTACTTTTCCCTATTTGTGGGCCTTTATCTTTCCCATGGCGAAGGCAGAACAGAGTCCAGTGAGCATGAGCACAGATTTTCGTGTTGGGCAGATTTGGTTTCAACCTGGATTCTGCCCCTTGCAAGTTGTGGGACTTGGACAAGTTATAGAACCTCTCTGAGCTCCTTTTTACTCATCTGTATTTGGATTATATAGTTGTTGTTGGGAAGGATATGGAAAAAGGGAAACCCTTGTGCACTATTGGTGGGAATGCAAGCTGGTGCAGCCACTGTGGAAAGCAGTATGGAGTTCCTCAAAAAATTAAACATAGAACTACCATATGGCCCAGCAATTGCATGTTTGAATATCTGAAGAAAACTAAAACACTAACTTGAAAAGATACATGCAGCCCCATGTTCACTGCAGCATAGTTTACAATAGCCAAGCTATGAAAACAGCCCAAGTGTCCACTGATGGATGAATGGATAAACAAAATGTGGTGTGTATATATATATATATATATATGATGGAATATTATTCAATCACAAAAAAAGCAATGAAATCTTGCCATTTGCGACAACATGGATGGACCTTGAGGGCATTATACTAAGTGAAATAAGTCAGACAAAGACAAATACTGCATGATTCCCTCTCTTATATATGAAATCTAAAAAAAAAAGAAAAGAAAAGAAACCAAGTTTATAGATACAAAATGCAGATTGATGGTTACCAGGGGCAAGGGGTCGGGTGGGATAAATAAGTATAGTAAGTAAATAAAAAATAAGTAAAACAGTGCTGGTGATTTAAAGAAAAATAGTCCTAGGCCTTTTGTGGCACCAAAGAGAAGTTCCAGAGGGCCTTCCCTCTCTCCGGTAGGGAGCATCAGGCTCCCTGCTCAGTGGGAGATTGCTTCTCCCAATGCCCTTCCCCATTTGTAGTGTGCTCTCTCTCTCTCTCAATAAATAAAATCTTAAAAAAAGAAAGAAAAATAAAAGAAAGCACCTGATGAATAGTAGGGAATGTCTGTTGTTGGAAATGAGGGTTATAACAGCTCTGCAGTGTTTGGCCAAGGCTTGCCTCTCTGGGTCAGTCTGGCCCACAGCCGATACTGTCCATGCCCTTCCAGGTTCCCCCCAGGAGAGGCAGGTGTTCCTGAAGGCTCTTCAGAAGCTGAAGGCTGGAAGGTCTGAAGACCCCCACCAGGCAGACTCACAACATTCTACACCTGAGCCACAGAGTGGGGACGGCCTTCGGAGCCTGCATACGCCTTCCCTTCGGCCCAGTGATATTGTCCAGGTCTCCTTGAAATTCCAGCTGCTTGACCCTCCCTACATGGGCCAGGACATATGCTTTGTCCTGCTGGCCCTCAACATGTCACTCCAGTTCAAGGACCTCAAAGTGAACCTGAGTGCCCAGTCCCTGCTGCATGATGGCAGCCCCCTGCCCCCTTTCTGGCAGGACACAGCCTTCATCACACTTTCTTCTGAAGAAGGTATGGGCTCTGGGTCATGGGGACAGTCTGTGTACACAGAGTGGGCTATAGAAATGCTAGTGGGGACAAGCCAGACAACAAGGTTCTGGGCAGACCTCTGTGACACTAGTCTTCCTCAATGTCCCCTTTGGCTCAGATTCCTTCCACCCCCTTCCCTCTTTTTTTTTTTTTTTTTTGTTCCTCCTTTCCTCTCTTTACTACTTCAAGGAAGAGAGCCTGATTTAGTAGGGGAAACCTGAGCTTTGGAAGCATCTAGAACTTGGTTAGAACTTTAGCTCATCCATTTACCAGGAGAATGACCTTGGGGAAACCATTTTGTCTCTCTTAACCTCAGCCTCTCTACCTGAACCTAGTACCTGCTTCACCGGGGCTTAGTACATGTTGGTCCCCTCTTCTCCAAAGAAGGGTTCCCCAGATCTAACCCAGGCCTAGCTGATTTTCCCAGCTACTTTCACCTCATCTTTTTGTTTTCTCTCTAGCAAAGACCCATTCCTGTAGAATTCCCTATTCCCAGTATAGCCAGTACCTGTCAACAGACAAGCTGATCCGCATCAGTGCCCTGGGCGAAGAGAAGAGCAGTCCGGAAAAGATCCTGGTGGACAAGATCATCACCTTAGCCTATCCAGGCATCATAATTAATGTAAGTGGCCTGGCGGATCCTGGGGATCTGACTGGGGTTGTGGGAAGTGCAGCCCTCTGAGACCCTCTTCAGGAAAATAACCCCTTTTCCACTGCCTCTTCTGGTGTCCCCATGTACCTCCCTCTTGGAGACATGAGATTCATCTGAGAACACTGGACAAAGTGTCTATCCTCTTGCACCACCAAAGTCCTTATGGGTGGACCCTGAGCAGGTGCCATGGAGAGGATGGGAAGAGATCCCTCTCTTGTGCCGCCTCCCACTGTTGGCCGTCCCCAGGGTCAACATGAGGAACTATGGCTCAAATGGGAGGAACCTGAGTGAGGAGAAAAGCACTGCCTGAGGTCAACTCAGGTTTGATTTGCCATTTCTTGGCTGTGCGTTCTTGGACAAGTCCCTGGGCCTACTGTCAAATGAGAGGATTAGACTAGCTGGCTTCTGAGGACACCGCCTGCTGTGATCTGTGGTCCTCAGAGCAGGAAGACTTCATGGGTCTCTTCAGTGCTGTCTCCCTGAGGCCAAGCAGCCTCCTAGACCCTGCCAAGTGAGCCTGTGGTGCCCCCTGGTGGGGTGCATCTGGCAAACCCAGTCACTGGAGTCTTGTTCTAGCGACTGTTTCCAAAAGTGCCTCCAGCTTTCCTGAGGCTACATCCACCTCTCTACAGCCTTGAATGTTCCATTGCTCCTCACTCACACACTGGGATGAAAAGAAATGAACCCGTTATGTTATGAGGGGGAAAAGGGATAGAGCAGAGTTGCAGTAAGAAAGTGCCCAAGCATATTGCACGGAGCACTGGGTGTGATGCATGAACGGTTAATCTTGTAACACTGAAAAAATAAAAGTATTTGGGGAGAAAAATAAATAAAAACTAAATAAAATCAGGGGCACCTGGGTGGCTCAGTCGTTAAGCGTCTGCCTTTGGCCCAGGTCATGATCCCAGGGTCCTGGAATCGAGCCCCGCATCAGGCTCCTTGCTTGGCAAGAAGTCTGCTTCTCCCGTTACCATTCCCTCTGCTTGTGTTCCCTCTCTTGCTGTGTTTCTCTCTGTCAAATAAATAAAATCTTAAAAAAATAATAATAAACAAACAAACAAACAAATAAAATCAGTCAATGTCTACTAAAAAAAAAAGAACTTGGGGGGAAAAAAGTGCCAAAGAAGGGGCGCCTGGGTGGCTCAATCGTTAAGCGTCTGCCTTCGGCTCAGGTCATGATCCCAGGGTCCTGAGATCGAGTCCCACATCGGGCTCTTTGCTCAGCAGGAAGCCTGCTTTTCCCGCTACCATTCCCTCTGCTTGTGTTCCCTCTCCAGCTGTGTTTCTGTCAAATAAATAAAATCTTTAAAAAAAAAAAAGTGCCAAAGAAGATTCTATCCACTCAAATTATGCATGAGAATACTTCAGGATTATTTTATACTTGGATAAAATCCTTGGAGCAGAGGAAACATCACTAGAGACTCCAATTTATCTGATTTTTCCATATGCTGAGCTGAGGAATATAAAATACTTCATACAAACATCTATGAATGGATAAATGAACCACAGTTTTACATGATAATATCTCATGTGTTATACACTGGTATTTTCTTCTATTTCATTTTTTCCCCCTGAATATGTTTATTTTATCTTTTCAGTGTTACAAGATTTCTTATTCATGCACCACACCCAGTGCTCCATGCAATACGTGCCCTCTTCTATTTCATTTTTTTTTAAGATTTTATTTATTTATTTGACAGAGAGGAGAGAGATCACAAGAAGGCAGAGAGGCAGGCAGAGAGAGAGGGGAAGCAGGCTCCCTGCTGAGCAGAGAGCCCGATGTGGGGCTCGATCCCAGGACTCTGAGATCATGACCTAGGCGAAGGCAGAGGCTTTAACCCACTGAGCCACCCAGGCGCCCCACTTCTATTTCATTTTTAAAAAAACATTAATGACAACCCGTCGAGTTGGTTTTAAGCCATAGCTAGAAAAACATGGGCCACAGAAGTGCAGCTCTTCAGGAAACAGATCGGAAGAGCAAAGCCCTCTGTAAATGTTTGGTGAATTAGGGAATGAGATTAATCTTCTGCTCCCTTCTTCTCCTCTGGATCTCCCTGTTTAGGTTTTAGGAGCTGCTGTTGTGAACCAGCCACTCTCCATCCAGGTGCTATTTTCAAACCCCCTCTCAGAGCACGTGGAAGACTGTGTGCTGACTGTGGAAGGAAGCGGGCTCTTCAAGAAACAGCAGAGAGTCCTGTGAGTCCTGGCTGTATGTGGCCTTTGCCCCCATCTTATCCTGGGGTTCTCACTAGCCTTCTTTCTGGTGATGGGCACCAGGGCCAGTCTCTGAGAACTCCAGGAAAGGAAAGCCCTGGTTTCTGAGTGGGAAAAGAGCTCTGGAGTTCTCACAATGCCTATGGTCTTCTAACATTCTCTTTTCTCTGCTACAGCATTGGAGCCCTCAAACCTCAACACAGGGCCAGTATCACTCTTGAGACTGTCCCCTTCAAGAGTGGTCAAAGGCAGATCCAAGCGAATCTGAGGAGCAACAAGTTTAAGGACATCAAGGGTTACAGAAATGTTTATGTAGACTTGATGTTATAAATTCTGGAACAATGAGCTGGATGCATGGATTTTGAGCTTCAGGAGAAGGAGCAAGTTCAAATGCAAGTGATGCCACTCCCCACCACAACAGAGGCTTTGCACAGGCTCCAAAGGAAGCATCAGAGGAGACATCAGTGATAAATAGTCCCCTGGGCCATTTGCACAGCTCCCCAGGACTCTGATCAGAGCCCAGGGACTTTATGGTGTCCAATCTAGAAGTATGACATAGCACAGAGGTCTGAGGACACTGGTTGGACTTGGTCACGACTTACTGTCCCTTCCTCCCAAAAAATTGGCTGAGCAGCTCACTGTCATTTTGTCACTGCAGCGGCTACTACCCTAGTCCCAATAAACTTCAGTCCTTGTTCTCACTCCCTTTGGACCGATGGAGTCATCACTTCCCCTGCAGCAGCCCCCACCTATTCCCTGGATGCTGGGAGTGTCCTATTGTTGCAAGTCGCCAGGGCAAATCACTGGGCGCCTAGTATGTGCCAGGCACTGTTCTGAGTGTAGTGGAGAAGACAGTGATAAACAAAGCAAAGGTTCTGTCCCCATGGAGCTTACATTCTATTGATGGTGGAGGGGGGATACAGACAATAGACATGTCAACAGGTAAGTACGGTATTTACAGATGATGTGTCAGTCATGATCTGGTTAGGGAAACCAAAAGCCCTCTAAGAGTTTCTACATACTACCTACTCTCTTCATATCTTGGGGGGGAAAAGCCTATGAGATCTCTCACTTGGCCTTCCTTTGAATCCCTTTCCATATCACATCCAAGATGTCCCTCAATCTTAACAGTTACAACCTCTTGTCTCAAAGTTTGCCAGTACCTTGTGGTGCTGGATGGACCTGGAATGACCGTGGTTCCAGAGAAAAAGCTGGCTGAACAAAGCAGCAAAGCAGATTTTTGGTAGGAAATGAAGTACTCTCAGAATTTTCTATGGGCTGTAGCTGTGTGTATGCTCCTTCTGAACACCAAGTAACTCCAATCATTACCTCCTCCCAGATGCACCACTTTCTTATGGCACTGTGCCAAGTTCGAGATGGAGAAAGGCATGAGGCGTCTGCCCTCCAGGCACTAGCTCTATGACTGAGACTGAGACAGTTATTAAATGCACATACATGAATAAATACTTCAATTATATATAAACAAAAGGGTAAGTGTAATTGATCAGAGGGAGAGAAGAGGGTGTGGTGAGAATTACGTAGCGGGTTGAGATCCTATTAAAGAGTAGGCTGAGAACCAGGAGAACCCTGTCAGCAGGGATTGGGAAGTAATATATAATTATTTCATTATGTAACTGTTGCCTAATAATTGTGAAAAATGATTTCAGGAAAACATTGTGGATAGGAACATTTTACAGAAACAGTGACCTCTGAAGTACTTGGAGCATTTCAACTACCACACCCTCAGACTCTTTCATGAATCTTCATTTTAACATTACATTCATTAACTCTTTCACTTGGCAAATATTCAGAGTCTCTACTAGGGGCCAGGCCCTGAGTTAGGCACTAAGGACACAAGAAGGACTAGGGCCTGCCCTCAAGGAGCTCAAGTCTAAGCATGTGGGAAATGAAAGTGAACAGGAGATTATAATACAGGGTGATGAGAACTACTATTGGAATGAGTATAGGGTGTTGTGGGAGCATGAGGAGGAACAGCTTGTCTAATCCTGGGATTGTGAATCGAGGAAGGCTTCCTGGAAGGAGTGGCATTTAAGCTGAAAGACCAGGAGCTAGCCAAATAGACTCAGGGTCAAAGGGGTTGAGGTGGAGTAAAGTAGTCAGGAACTGCAAGCCAGAGATCAGAGATCAGAGCTGGAAGAGCTAAGTAGCAGGAAAAAATAAAGTTAGAGCCAAGGGATGAAAAGTTTCAGGCAGGCAGTCTATTTAGATAGTGATCACCTGCAGGTATGTTTGCTGTAAGTCTTGGATCACAGTCATGCCTGTGATGCCAGTGCTTAGAGTAGATCCTATTTTGCAGAGCTAAGCAGACTTCATGTGATCTGAGAAGCATGTAAAGGACAAAGAGTTCTCCACACTAGTCTGTCATAGGAGCTTGCAATTCCCACCAGAGTCATTCCTCTGATTTAATAAAGCCTTCCCTCAATGTCAAGGTTGTTTTTCAACCCTTCATTTAACATTTTTTTGAGAACCTATGTGTTGAATATTCTAGGCCCAAGTGATAGAACAGTAAACAAAGCAAACAAGGCAAAGGATTTGAATAGACATTTCTCCAAAGATGACAGACAAATAGTCAAAAAGCAGACAAAAAGGTGCTCAATATCACTAACCATGAGAAAATTGCAAATCAAAACATTGAGACATTAAAAGTAAATGCCACACAATCCAGTAATTCCACTGCTGGAATTAAACAAAACAAAAACGTTAGTTCAGAAAGATATATATACACTTATGTTTACTGCAGCATTAGTTACGATAGCCAAGGTATGGAAGTAATGCAAGGGTCCATCCATAGATGAATGGATAAAGAAGATGTCTCACACACATACACACACACATACACACACACACACACACACACACACACACACACACACAGAGGAATATCATTCAGCCATATAAAGCAGTGAGATCTTGCCACTCATGACAACATGGATGGACCTAGAGAGGATTATGCCAAGTGAAATAGGTCAGATAGAGAAAGACATTCCCACATGATCTCACTTAAATGCGGAATCTATGAGCAAATATAGACAAAGCAGACAGACTCATAAATAGAAGAAATTGACGGTTGCCAGAGGGGAGGAGAGAGGAGAAATGGGTAAAATGGGTGAAGGGGAGTGGGAGGTACAGGCTTCCAGTTACAGAATTAATAAGTCATAGGAATAAAAGGTATGACATAGGGAATACAGTCAATGGTACTATAATCGAGTCGTATGGTGACAGAAGGTAGCTACACTTGTGGTGAGCATAGCATAATGTAAAGACTTGTCCAATCCCAGGTGCCTGAGTGGCTCAGACTGTTAAGCATCTACCTTTGGCTCAGGTCATGATCCCAAGGTCCTGGGATTGAGTCCCACATCTGGCTCCCTGCTCAGCAAGGAGTCTGTTTCTCCCCCTCCCTCTGCCTCCCCCTGCTCATACCCTCTCTCTCTCTATCTCTCTATCTCTCGCTCTCGCTCTCTCTCTCTCTCTCTGTCAAATAAATAAATAAAATCTAAAAAAAAAAAAAAAGACTTGTCCAATCTCTATACTGTATACCTGAACTAATGTAACATTGTGTGTCAACTATACTTCAAAAAAAGTCCTACACTGAGATATTACCTTACACCCATTAGGATGGCTATTAAAAAAAACAAAAACAGAAAATAATAAGTATGGGTGGGAATGTGAAGTTAGAACTCTTGTGCATTGTTGGTAGGCTTGTAAAATGGTGCAACCACCTTGGAAAACAGTATGGTAGTACCTCAAAAAGTTTAAAATAGAACTACCTCCAGCAATTCCACCTTTGGGTATAGATCCAAAAGAATCGAAAGCAGCATTTCAAAGACATATTTGCCCACCCATGTCCATAGCACTATTCACAATAGCCAGGAGGTAGAAGCAATGTCCATCATTGGATGAATAGATAATCAAAATTCAGTATATACATACAATTGAATACAATGCAGTCTTACAAGAAAGAGAATCCTGCCACATGCTATAACATGAATGAACCTTGAGGACACAACGCTAAGTGAAATAAGCCAGCCACAAAGGGATAAATACTATGTGATTCCACTTCTATTAAGTATCTAAATTAATCAAATTGATATAGAAAGTAGAATGATGGTTACCAGAGCCTGAGACAAGGGAGCGGGAGGAGGGGGGCTGTTGTAGTTGAATTAGTATGGAGTGTCAGTTCTGCAAGCTGAAAATGTTCTTGATCAAGATCTCATTCACAATAACATAAACACACTTAACACTACTGAATTGCACACTTAAAAATGGTTAAGATGATAGGGGCGCCTGGGTGGCTCAGTTGGTTAAGTGTCCAACTCTTGATTTCAGCTCAGGTCATAATCTCAGGGTTGTGACATTGAGCCCTGCTTTAGGGTTCACATTGAGTGTGAAGCCTGCTTAAGATTCTCTCTTTCTGGGGCGCCTGGGTGGCTCAGTCATTAAGCATCTGCCTTGGGCCCAGGTCAGATCCCAGGGACCTGGGATGGAGCCCCGCATCGGGCTCTCTGCTCTGCAGGAAGCCTGCTTCTCCCACTACCATTCCCTCTGCTTGTGTTCCCTCTCTGGCTGTGTTTCTCTCTGTCAAATAAATAAAATCTTTAAAAAAAAAAAAAAAGATTCTTTCTCCCTCTGTGCCCCCCCCCACGACCCCTGTGTGAGTATGTGCTCTCTCTCCCTCTCTCCTAAAAAAATATGGTTAAGATGGTAAGTTTTATGGTATGTTTTCTGCCACAAAAATTTTTTTCTATGCTGTTCCAACATGTATAACCTTATTAGATAAATAATAATAATAATAATAGCATCCACAACAATGTCAACAGGAATAAAAGTCTCCATTGATGGAGTGCCTAAAATTAAACAAATAAGCAAAACCCAGAATCAGTCTTTTTAAGTGTTGGTCTATTTCCTATTACCTTTACTCCTGGGGAACAGTCCTCCAGGGATCCCAATTGAAAACCGGGCGTGTTTATCGGGGCCCTTCATTCCTGGTCGCTGTGGAACTCCAATTTTTATCCTCCAGTCCTATGAGATTGTCAGAAGATCTGCTCAGATTCTCAGGCTGTCATCTGCCAATTGTGAATCAGCAAATGTCCTAAAGGGAAAATTGACACGCTGTTAGGCTCACCTTGCTCTGTTTCTCTTCTCCCTGAGATCTTGATCCCTCAAATCTGTGCTGCCTTGATGCCCTCAGGCAGAGCTTTGAAATATTTTATTCAGCTTTTCTGGTTACTGTTAACAGGGGTGATAGGATCAAGCTAGTCTGCTTTATCTAGAAGCAGAAATCCTTGAGAGATTTTTTTTTTAACAAAAAGATTTTATTGGGTGCCTGGGTGGCTCAGTGGGTTAAAGCCTCTGCCTTCGGCTCAGGTCATGATCTCAGGGTCCTGGGATCAAGCCCCACATCGGGCTCTCTGCTCAGCAGGGAGCCTGCCTCCCCCTCTCTCTCTCTGCCTGCCTCTCTGCCTACTTGTGATCTCTCTCTCTCTCTCAATCTGTCAAATAAATAAATAAATAAAAATCTTTTTTTAAAAAGATTATTTATTTAAGAGAGAGAAAGCATGAGCCCGGAGGAGGGGGCAGAAGGAGAGGGAGACTCCCCACTGAGCAGGGGAACCCCCACCCTGGGATCATGACCTGAGCCAAAAGCAGACACTTAACTGAGTCACCTCCCCACCAGTCAGCTTTTTCTTTCCCTTGCAAATTTTTGTTACTTTTCAAAAAAAAATTTTTTTTGTTACTTTTCAAATAACAACAACAATGTATTCTCATGGTATAAAGATACTAAAGGATATACAGAAGAAGAAAAAAAAAAAAAGCTGTACACCCAGGCACTGAGTTTCCTACAGAGAAACAGTAATTTTCTAGAAATACTCTATGCAAACACAAGCAAATTCATATATTTTCTTTCCCCACGCCCTTTATACAGAGGGAACATACTGTCCACACTGCTCTGTACCTTGCTTATTCCATTTAATGATGTAGTTTGGAGACTGTTCCATATCAGCTTACGTAGAGCTACTTCATTCTATTTCACATTAGCATAGTTTTCTACTGAATGCGCGTCCCATGATATGTCTTTCTCGTACCTTATTTATGAACGTTTATGTAGTTTCTGATATTTTGCTATTGTAACTACCAGTGCAATGGATATACTTGTATAAAATTTCACGTTTGATTATTTGCATTAGAATATCTAGAAGTGAAACAGCTGAGTCAAAAGCACAGAAATTTAAGATTTGGATAAATATTACTTAATTTCCCTTAGAAAGTTATACCAACTTAGGGGCACCTGGATGGCTCAGTTGGTTAAACGTCTACCTTTGTTTCAGGTCATGATCCCAGGGTCCTGAGATCCCTGCTAGATCCCTGCTCAGCAGCAGGGAGCCTGTTTCTCCCTCCCTCTGCCCCTCTGCCCACTCATTCTCTCTCTCTCTCAAATAAATATATAAAATCTTTTTTAAAAATTAAAAAAAAGCTATGCCAACTTACATTCCTACCAGTACTTTAAGAGAGTAACTCCCTACGCCATCAGTAACTCAGAAAGTTGACATACTCTGTCTTTGCCAGTCTAATAGGTGAAAGAAATAATATCCCAGGGTAGTTTTATTTTGCATTTCTATTAAATAAGGCTGGATATGTTTTCATGTATTTAAGAGACACTTGAATTTTCTTTTCTGTCATATCCCTCACCCATTTTTCTATTGATTTGTTGTTCTTACTGATTTGCAGATACCATTTACAGTAAGGAAAGGAACAATTTGTGTCACAAGTTCCAAACATTTCTCCCAATTTGTTGTATATCTTCTAACTTTATGGATTTTTCCCAGTAAAAAAAATGTTAAGGAATAAAAATTATCTATTTTTTCTTTATGGCTTCTGGGGTTTGTGTAATATTTTAAAAGGCCTTCTCCAGGCTGCCTTAGCAATACATCTATTTTCTTTTCTTCTAGTACTCTTAGGATTTAATTTTTTACATGTAGAGTTTTGATCCATCTGGAATTCATTTTGGTGTATGGTGAAAGGTAGGATACCAATTTTATTTTGCAAGCTCATTGTCCACAAACTATTTACTACTAAATCCTTATCTTTCCCATTGATTCAAAGTGTCACGTTTAGCCTATAGTTAATGTGTACATTTTGGTCAACATGCTTTTTCAAGTGCAGTGATATCATACTATGCTTTAACGTCTAGAAAGCTGGTTATACTACATAAAGTTAGAAATGTAGCATGACGAGGCCTACCGGAGAGTAAAACACCTCTTAGATGTTTTATATGAAAACATCTTTATATCTTCTTAGATCTTTTTAGATTATATCTGATATCTTTTAGAAATTTCCTTTTGCACCTTAGACTCAGCTTTTCTAGTATTAGAGAAAAAAACTTGTTAGCATTTTTATTGGGAATGCACTAAACTTAAGAAGAGCATTCTAAATGATCTTCTGTAATCATTTTTTAGTTGATTTATGGTTTCCAGGTAAAAATCACATCATCTTCAAATAATGAAAAATTTACGTCTTCGTTTCTCATAAAGAATCATTTTTGGGGGGAGCAAAAAGACAGCAGCTTCATTTCTTCTTCTTCTTTTTTTTTAACATAATAAGATTCTTCAAATGGGCAATGGTTCAAAGTTTTAGAAGTATAAAAGTGTAAACAGGAGAAAAGTCATCTTCCTACGCCATTCTCCAGCTCCCCTCCCCACAGGCACCCAATGTTCTTTGTAGTGTCTTTCATATCTTTCTACAGATACCCCGTATGCATGCAGGCCAGCACAGCTGTCCCCGAGAGTGCTCCGGGTCACACAGTCTTAGAAGCCTCTAGCAAAAGCTGGGCTTTAGAAAACCAAAGGGGGCCAAAGAGGAGGTCCTTTCCTGTGTCTTGTTCATGACTAAATAAGTAGAAATAGAAAAGACATAGGTCCTGAGTCCCAAGATAGTTCCCAACCTTTCTGGAAGAGTGTCCCAGAGCCAGCGGGCTTAGAAGATCTGGGGCTCTGACTTCTACTTTTAGGATATTTATTTTTCACCAACAAATTCTACCCTCCTTATCTGCTTCACACAGATGAATCCCAGACACACAAGTCTCTCTATTACCAAAATAGCCACAAACAAGTAGCAGCTTAAAGCCCATGATATGTTTAGGGCCTGAGATCTGGAGTTGGATGTGGGCCTCCTGTTTATGGAGTCATCTCTTCCAGAATCTTCCAGCATTGTCCAGGTAACATCTCTGAGGGTCTCTTGAGACCACTGAAGCGACTTAGAAGGCTTAGAAGTTTCCTCAGCTTCTCCAGCTGGCAGATCTTCCCCCATTCCCCCCTTTACTCCAGCCTGGCATAAGAGATAAAATGAAAAAGGGCAACTCCCAGAAGCTGGCCCAAGAGATACCAGTGGGGAGGGAGCAAGAAAAAAAGAAACATGTGCAGGAGCTCACAGGAGGAGTGGAAGGAAACTCTACTATTTACAGATTCTTGAGCCAATGAGAGTACCTCCATCATTTTCTCTCGGGACAGGCAATTTCTGCGGTCGAGTGGAGAAGAGCAGCCTGCAGCCATGGGACAGGGTGAGCCAAGCCACTTCTCCATGGGGCTTACTTGACTCTCAGTAGCTCCTCCATCATAATGTGTTTTCATTAGGATGGTGGTGGAGGTGATGGTGGTCTGACTCTGGCGGGGGTGGCAGTAGGTGCTGCTGGTGGTGGATGTGATGGTGGGTGGGGCTGTGTTGGGGAGTGGTGGTGGGTCCTGTGGTGGTGGTAGCAGCGGTATGGCTAGGGCTGGCAATGCGGTTGGTTGTTGGTGGTAAATCGGTGGTCATAGTTGTGACAGTGATGATGACAGTTAACAAGGATTTATGGCATCACAACACGATTATTCTTACTGGGTTGTGATACACACAGAAGATAACCCTGGGAAAGCATGAGGGCGTCATAGCCTCAAAGCTAAGTGGGAGAGAAGGGGGAGGTAAGAGTCAGGGAATCCAAATACAAGGGGCAAAGGCCAACATCAAACAAGGAAATAGGTAGAACCAGAGGACACAGAAAGCTCAAGGGCCCTTGCATAAGTCTGTATGAATATTTACAAGACTCATTGTAAAATGAGAACTGCCTGATAGGCTGTCATAATACTCTCAGACCTTGGAGAGTTTTTCTGGGCTGCATGAAGCCGTGGGTTTGGGGAGCTTTTAGGTGAAAGAGACAAGTATGATCTCGAGTTGGTTCTAACTCTCTGGGCCTCACTCTTCCCGTCTATAAAACAAGAGAATAGGCTCAGTGATTTCAAACCCAGCTTTAAAAATTATCTGACTGTGTTTGAAGAAGAAAGGAGTAGGGGTGAGCAAAATTCTGGGTTTTATTCATTGTTTTGGTTAGGGACCAGAAAAGAAGGTCAACAATGAGGGCAAGCATCGCTCTTATTAATAATAGTAATAGTCTCATTGAATGGGACTTCCTACGCGTCTGACACTGCACTAAGTATATTAATACATTAACTCATTTAATTTCTCCAACCCTGCAAGGAAGGATAATTATTCTAAGGAAGAGGAAACTGAGGCTCAGAGTGGTTAAGTTACTTGCTTTAGGTGGCACAGCTAGTATGTAAGTTGAGCCAAGGATTTGAACCTCAGTTTAACTCTGACTCCAGGGTCTCTGCTTTTACTAAAGTTGTCATATTTACCTTGTCTCTGTGACTTCCCTTTTTTCCACCATAGCCCTGAGGATCAAGAACTGTGACCTCCAGGAAGCCAAAAACAATGAGGAGCACCACACCAAGGACATCAGCTCCCAGCATCTCATTGTGAGGAGAGGGCAGCCCTTCACCATCATCCTGCACTTCCAGGCTCCAGTCGACGCATTTACGTCCACCCTGAAGAAGGTAGCCCTCATTGCACAAACTGGTGAGTGGGGCAGGCCTAGGACTGGGGAGCTTCTTCCTCCAGCACCTCCTCAGGGAACAAAGGGACACCCCCACTGCACCTGAGCCTCAAGAAGTCCTGTCCAGCTGGGAGGGCTGTGGTGAGAATGAGATAACACGCCTAAAAAAGTGTATTGGGGCACCTGGCTGGCTCAGCTGGTTAAGCAGCCAACTCTTGATTTTGGCTCAGGTCATGATCTCAGGTCCTGGGATCAAGGCCCTTGAGTTGCTCTGCACTCAATGGGAAGTCTGCTTGAGGATTCTCTCTCTCCCTCCACCCTCCCCTCTACTCTCTCTAAAATAGATAAAATAAATCTTTTTAAAAACAGCATTTATTATGATTCAGAAGTTGCTGAGCATCATTGTCACCAAAGGGTTCCTTTCTGTTACAAATATATCAGTTTTGTAGAAAACCTGAATGGATCTAATCTAGGCTTATGGTAACACTTAATTGCTACTATTTATTGAATTTGTACTACATGTCAGATATTGGGCCAAGTGCTTCACACGCAATATCGCATTAAGACTTCACCTTTGCCCTACGAAGAAGGGATACCATCCTGCCCACTTTATACACTATGGACCTTTTCTAGATGTAGGCCCATGAGCGCTGAGAACTTGTGCTCTCCCCTCACCCTTTACTGCCTCCCATTACTGGATGGGCAGCTTCCATTCTCAACGAAAACTAATCTTCACCTGTTCCAACTTTGTGATACTTGACTTTATTACTCTGAGTTGTGACCAAGAGGTCCAAATGACCAACTCATCTCTGTGTGACTGCAGGAGAGCACCCTTCCAAGGCCAACAAGACCCAAGCCATATTCCCAATTTCCCGTTTGGGGGACCAGAAGTGGTGGAATGCAGCAGTGGAAGACAGAGATGAGGAGTCCTGGGCCATCTCTGTGACTGCGCCCGCAGACGCCATCATTGGCCGCTACTCACTCCTGCTGCAGGTCTTGGGCAAGAAGCAACTCCTCCTAGGCCGGTTCACACTACTCTTTAACCCTTGGGCTCGAGGTGAGTTTGGACCTGAAACAGCCTGGGCTACACAGGGATTCCAGGCCTCGGAGCTGAAAGGAAGTGACTGCCCCAGGCCTCAGTGGGCAGCTCCCCCTCAGGACAGCACCAGCCCTCAGTTACAGTTGTACCTGCTCCCTGGCTGAATGGCTTCTCAGATCCGGGGTCTGTGTCGGTGTCACCCTTGGCAGAAACTGCCTGGGGCCTCTCACTGAAAGCAAAGGCTTATCTCACCACCAAACCCTGGTGCCAGGTTGGGCTCTTTGGTAACAGGAGCTGAGACTCACTGAGATGACCCCAGGAGAGCTACTCTTTATTGTGACAACATGGGGGCTGAGAACAGGAAAGCAGTTCAGGAATGGACGAAACCCAAGGGATGGGCTTCTCTGTTTCTCCCCTGGGCTCCCACAGTCTGTGTCCAGGGCAAATCCAGGTTTTATAGGACCTGCGGTCTATTTATATAATATGGGGGACCCTCTTTATGGGGGACCTTCTTTAAGGAAAAGAATACAAAAGTTTGAGTTGCTCAGTCCTAAAATGGTCTGTGCTAGTGAAGGGCCCAAAGCTCGGGCTTCATCAGCTCCACAATAAATTTGCCCTGTTTGGTTGTCTCTGCTTCTCTCCACTTGTGTATTCTGTTCTTACTACTGGCTGCTGGGTCCTCTCCACATTGATCTGTCTAAATATTTGCTAGAGTGGCAAATGAAACAGCTAGTGGCCTATAACTCAGCAGATGAAGGGTGGGCTTTCCTGAGGTCAGGTGACCTCCTGCAGCCCAACCAGTGGCCACCTCTTGGCAAAGCCCAGCCTTGGCTGTTGGAGCTATTTCATCTAAAAAAGATCATCAGAGGTGTTGACATGCCCCAAACGTGAGGAGGACATCTCTTCTTCTTTCCTATTCTGAAGGTTGAGTCTGTCTTTCCTTTTTAAATCTGCCACCCCCACCTTAATCCTCAGGGCTCCCTGAAGGGTTGCTTGGAGGGATAGAAAACAATTTCTTTTTTTTTTTTTTTTTTTTACTAACATATAATGTATTATTTGCCCCAGGGTACATGTCTGTAAATCTTCGGGCTTACACATTTCACAGCACTTAATAGCACATACCCTCCCCATTGTCCACAACCCAGCCACCCTATCCCTCCCCCCCCCCCCCACCCCGGCCACCCTTAGTTCATTTCTTGAGTCTAGGAGTCTCTTATGGTTTGTCTCCCTCCCCATCCCTTCGTGTTTCATTTCTCTCCCCCACCCCCCCAAACTCCTGCCTTGCCTATCAAGTTCTTCATATCAGAGAGATCATGTGATACTTGTCTTTCTCTGACTGACTTATTTCGCTTAGCATAATACC